>JAPDOI010000265.1:0-600000 GCA_029168955.1 Aplectana chamaeleonis
CAACTAGGTACCCGATTAGAAAGTCTATTGTGGGCCGAATAGGACCCTCCGACTTCTCTGTGAAGGTTTTCTAACAAGTGAAATTCGTGCCAACAATCGCGCCATAGCTAACTGCTCTGCTGCTACGACTACGCTTAATTCCGGAATGTTGAGAGAAAACTTTCAAAATGCATCTAGAAGAAACAATTATAAGCCAACAACTTGAAAAGGGTGAAATTTCATCTATTCCCTTTATTCGCGTCTTGTCATTGTTCCCTCAATCGAATTATCATGCAATTGGTTGAGATTTGTTTCCTGATTTTGGCCGAAATTTTCATGATTAGTAAGAAAATTGTCAAACGCCCGTAACTTGTAACTGCGCACAGCCCTATGATAAGGGCAGCAGAGTGTTGTAAGAGAGAAATGTCAATGAGGTATAGTTAGGCCCGTGGCTTGCGCATTAAGAAAATGCATCAAGATATCGTCCGCGGCCGCCGATAGGGCGGTCGCGGGCGCCGGCGCCTCGGCGGCATCTTCATAGTCCTCGTCGCAAGCGCGGCACGCGCAAGAAGCACAGTGGACTCTGAAAGTTCTTACTGGGCGCGGGACGAACCTGCCGCCCATCCAGCACCGCCATAGCAGCACCGTCCAAACCGCCATGTCGGCTTTACCACCTGAATCAATACACGCTCCTCATTTTGAGTCCGCTCCAACATAAATAATTCTGGGACTATCCTACGCTACCGTGTATAGGGAAAATGCAAGCCAGTAATTTCTGTGCATGTCACAGTTGAGGCTCAACTTATCCCGAACCGCTATCGCTGTGCAACCAGAGATTTACTAGTTGTTTCCCGCGCGTCACACGCTTGCAGTGAGGACTATGAAAGATACCTCATCAATTCATCGAAATTTGTTTTACCGCCTATCTGGAAGAAGATTTTACGCTGATCACAAAAGTGTCTCCAGAATCGCTCAGAAGTCACTACGAGCGGAGTTATGGCCCCTCATAGATTCTGAATTTGAACGACGAGAAGTTCGCCGGACCGAGGATTGTCTCTTGGAAGCCTGTCTTTTCTCGTTATTCGCAGCCATCGTTTGTGAAGCAGGTCACAAAATAAAAGCCAGACCGGAAACAAATAGAAGCACATAGATTTGGAAAAAAAATCGATCGCAGCTACTTTCCTATTGAGACCGGAAGCCTTGTCGGTGGGCGTTACCCATTTTTCTTCCATGGAGTGCGAGTGGTCGACTTTTTCCTTGCTTTTCTCGCATATATTTGAGCGAATTGAGATTCCTCGCTTAGCAGGGTTGCTAAAAACGGCGACCGAAGTATAATTTCAAAAATTTCCCTGAGCTTGGGCTGTGGCTTTAAACTGCCTGGGCGCCTGTAGAAGAGCGCAGCTGATCAGCTTATATATATATATATATATATATATATATATATATATATATATATATATATATATATATATATATATATATATATATATATATATATAAGATCATATATATATATATATATAGTATATATATATATATATATATATATATATATATATATATATATATATATATATATATATATATATATATATATATATATATATATATATATATATATATATATATATATATATATATATATATATATATAGGTGTGTATCGAAATTTTAGGTAGGACCCGTGAGAACTCCTACTCCAGGCGCCCACACGGACAGTCGTGATTTTGGGAATAGAATTTTGATTCCTGGAAAAGAGCAGCTTTATTTACCTACACAAAGTTAATTTATAGATAAAACCATGATATAATTATCATATTTTTCTACATCAAATTCTAAAATCTTTTTCTTTTGTAGTATTTTGATACTCTCCTTCTTGCAGCATTTATCTGGCTAGCTTTCGCCAAAAATGGCTTCTTCTCTAGACCTTTCAAAAATGCTAGTAGCATTCATGCTAAGTAACAAAGATACTGATACGATGACGCTAAAAAAGACATACCAAGATTCAAAAACTATTGTCAGCTAAGGGTTGCGTGAACGCTGAATGTCGTCAGGTGTAATTGCAGGCTTTAAAGACAGTGTTCATGATAACCTTCATTTTCGAGACTATCTACTACATCGATTGCTTGGCTCCTGAGCGGAGCTGAAATAACAAAAAAGTTGGGAAAACGCGCCAGAAGTACACGAAAAGCTGTACTCTAATCCTGCCTTTTTACTCTCAGTGGAACTGTTTGTAAGGACAAAAAAATCTTTTGTGGACCCGCTCTTTGAAATTCTCCACTCTGTCGCTCCGTTCTTTCCTTGTAGCCCTAGCTAATCCTGTTTTGTCTGGAAATATTCTTCCCGTTCTAGATTTACTCCTATTTTTCACCAGTGACAAATCCCGTCCATAAGAACATGTTCAAAAGTACAACGGGACAACTAGCGCAGAACTAGGAAGAAAATCTTACCTGAAATCGCAGGCGGTTTAAAGTGGGTTTCAAATCGTCGTTTCTTCGCGATTACGGTAACAGCCAGTGGCTAACCGCAAAGTTTGAAGTCGGAAACTCGGAAACGAAAATCATCGTGAACACTGGGCCTTCAAAAATACATCTAGATGAACATCGAAAGAGCGTCGCTTGAATACGGCCTCCTATCCCCACCTCGAAACATCGAACAACGAAGCACAGCTGTGAAAGTGCACCCTTAACCGATGTGTCGGTACTTCACCGACGCTTGATTCATCTACTGAAAAGAAAGATCGTGCAAGCGAAAGAATGTCAGCGACTACGTCCTGAAGCAAACGCAGAGGAGGAGCTCTGTGATTTGATAAGATTGATCCTTCGATCCCAAGCTTACTCTCCCTGCTCCCTTCCTTTCTTAAGATCTTTCTTAAAGGCAGTGTTCACGATAAAAATTGTGTTTCAGTTTCCCCTAGGAATGGGTAGTGGAGGGGCAAACTGTATCGCTGACGTCGAAAGAACGCATGAAAACAAGTTAGGAAAAGCTCCAAAAGAGCCCGAAGTTGCCACTTCGAGCGCAAGGCAAACCCCGAAAGCGCATCACACGCCCACCCACGTGAATAAATGAATGCTCGAAATCGTCAGATGAGCGATGATTTCCAACCATTAACCCCGTTCTTCCCTTCATTCTCAGCTTCTCTCTTCACTCAGGTCAGCTCGCGTAGATCGGCTGCAGAATACGGAACTTACAAGCCTCGGACAACTCGTCCACCATTTTCCTTGGTTCAATCTTTGAGGGACCATAACTCCGTTCCCAAAAGGTCTCGAACGACTTCGCAGACATCATCAGAATCAGCATGGGGCGCTTCTCAAGATAGGTGGAGAAACAGAAAAACGATTTTCATCGTGAACACTGCCTTTAAGATTAGATTAAGGATGAGAATTACCGTGGGAAGTCTCATCCCTGAATACCACTGAATTGCTCAGAAGGGAGCAGATCCTACATGACCATCATTGTCGCATGTATTGCCTATAACACCCTGTAAGACATACGACATTCGGCGCTCTCAACCCCCTCGCTGACAATCATTTTTGGACTAGGTATATCTTTCTACCCTCTATAAAACGTCGTAATTCACATCATTCGATACCGCGAGTGGCGCGCGCGACGCCTCGGCCTCCGTCTGCCCTACGCTCTCTCACTGTCTCTAACCTCCGCTCCGCACCAGCACGCGTAGGAACCAAGTGAATTTCGCCGTTTTATAGCCTGTAGCGTCATTGTCTCGTATCTTTGCACTGGTTGCTAGCGCAAATGTCATTGCAATTTTAAGGTCTGAAGAAGCCATTATCGGCAAAACCTTGCCAGATAAATGTTGCGAGAATAAGAGCATCAAACTACTATAGAAAAGAAAGATTTCAGGATTTGGTGTAGAAGAATTGATAGTTATTCCATATTCGATCTAAAAATTAACTGTAGTTATAGTGCTTATCTGGGCCGAATTCCGGTCCGCAGTTGCGTCTCGACACGCTTTGCGGCCGCACGCTCCCGAGTCAGAAGAGCTTCCAGCGCCGCAGCAGCCGATCTGCTGACTCTAGGTGGGTTTTGGAAACAGGAAACTAAGAAATATTGGAGAAATTCGAATAAAAAAGCCACATCGAGTCGGCTTTAGCGCTGGAAACCCGTCTGACTCGAGCGCGTGCGGCCGCAAAACGTGTCGAGACGCAATTGCGGACCGGAATTTGGCCCAGATAAGCACAATAATAAAGCTGCACTTTCAGCAATCAAAATTCTGATTGAACAACCGCGAGCGTCTGAGTAGGTGTTTTCTTGGTTTTCGCAAGTATTTAGAAACAGTGCATCTTTGTAAGTAGGATTTGTTTTTTTTCTGTCTGTGAATCCGGTCATTGGTGCGATGGAGTTTGTAAATTAATGTTCCTGTAAAATATGCAAGTGCGACTGTTGTATTCTTATTTTTTAAATTGAGATAAAGTATAATTATATAAAGTGTTGTATCGTTATTTGTAATACAATGAGTGTATTGAAAAAAGTGTTCGAAATCGTAATAGTTTTTAGTAAAAAACGAGCAATTTACCAGTAAACTTTAGTAAAAGAAGATTAGTAAAACACTGGTAAATTGTAGTGAAAATACGAGTAAAATACTAGTAAAATTTAGTAGATTTCGAATAAAGTTTAGAGATTTACGTGAAATTTTCGACTAATCTTTGCCGAAATCTGGTAAAATTCTCTGGTAATTTACTGAATTTTTGTCGTAATCTAGTAAAATTTAGTCGTAAATTTTCATCCTGAGAAGCTATTCTCTGAAGCTGAGACAAAATCAAAGATAATTTATTGAAATCTACCACACTCACATCACGCTGTGGGCATCTGGGGATGTTGATTGATCTCCAGAAATGAGTGAAACCTCTTCGTAGCCAGAATAAAAGCGCCATATCATCTGGGGTGGTAGCAAACCAAGCGAGAGCTCGACATAATGATGAGCTTAGGATGCCACTTGAAGGCAGTGTTCACGATAATCTTCGATTTTGAGACTAATAGCTAAATCGATTGTTTGACCCCCGCGTAGAACAAAAATGACGAAGGAATCGAGAAAAATGCATCAGAAGGTCAATCCTTTACTCTCACCCCACCTCTTCACTCTCACAGGAACTGTTCGTTGTGACAATGAAATCATTTGTGGGCCCGTCATTTACAATTAGTTGCTTTCTGTTGCTCCGTTCTTTTCTTCGGACTCTAACTAGTACTATTTTGTCTGGAACATTCTTCCATTTTCGACTTTCCCATATTTTCACCGGTGACAACCACCGTGAACATGTTCATACAACTGGACAACTAGTCCAGGCCAGAGATTAATGTCACTGAAATATGACTTTTTAATGCGTTTCTTGCCGTTTCTTCGTAATTTCTGTAACAGTCGGTGGTCAACGCTTTGTTTTGAGTGGAGAACTCTTGAACCCTTTAAAGGAAGGGTTCTCGATAAAAACGACTTTTGAGCTGTCTTCATAGGAATGTAGATTTGGCCATCACAAAAGTAAAACTAAGTGAAAAAACCCGGAAATTCGCGGGAAAAACTTTCAAAAACAAAGTATAGCGGCTAATTACCGGTGTCGGCCGGCCCCCTAATTAACGCGATTTTCACTAATGCTTGCTTATCTGACATTCATTTTACTGTTAAAGTAATCAGTAGTCTTCAGAAATGTTCAGAATTCACTTAAGAAGCAAAAGAAAAGTTGACAAAACAGGCTTTTACCCAAATCTCGATAATTGGGGGCGGGAGGACACCAAGCCATAACTTTCTCCTGAGCGTTTTTCCTTCAATTTTTTACTTATTTTCACTTTTGTGATGGCCAGATCTACCAATCTACGGTGATAGCACAACAACCGATTTTATCGAGAACCCTGCCTTTAAAGGCACAGGACACCCAAAAAATTAATCTCCAGATTTTATGCCTATCTTGGAGAGAGCCACTCTCTGATCACAATGGTACCCCTGAATTCGTTCAAAACCCTCTACGAACGGAGATATGGCTCCTTGAAAATGCCTGCATTTTGAAGGCGAAAGCTTCGTGGACGAGTTGTCTCAGGCCTGTATTTCTCTTCATTCGCAATCGCTGCACGAGAGCAGCTCAGGATGGGGAGATAGACCGGCAATGGACCGAAGAACGACGACATGTTGAGAATTCATCCATCCATTTTGCCGAGTTCGTAAATCTGCTAGGGGGCCGGGCCCGTGGTGGTGGGCAAAGGAGGTCGGGCCTGTGGTAGTCGCTTATATCTCACTTATCTGAAGGAATTGAGATCTCGCATTTTGCAAGTGTTATACATTAGGGGTCACCTACACAATTACACGAAAATCTCAAAATTCATTATCTCAGGGTGCACTGTGCCTTTAGGTGGCTCCTTAAGTTTTTGGCACAAATTTGCAGAACTGCTCTTTGAGCTGAAAAACGCTCAAAAATCCAAAAATTACACGAGAGGTCGACATTATGTCGACCTCATGGGGAGAAATATTCGCTATTTCCGGGTGGTCCTTTCGTCCCCATAATGGCGACAAGAGCGCCATCTCGTTCTCTGCGCGAGAGGACGGCAAAGTAGTATGTGGGAGGAGAGGGTGAGACAGTGTGATCGCCATCTCCGAAATTCTACCCACGAGTAGATTTTGGTCACCATCATAGCAAGACTGTCTTTAGCGCAGATGATGCCAGCCGTCGTCAGCCGGTCTCGCTCGTTCTTCTATCGATTTGCTTTCGACGTGTTTTTGCAGGTGTTCTCCCTCGATATTCTTAACAAGGTGCACACCCACGCCGCTTCGCGGCGTACTTGTGGTCGTGCTTTAGGATCTATGGTTTATTTAAATTGCAGGGCGGTGCCTCGATTTGCTCAACAGCCTTAAAGGCATCGTACGCGCAAAAAACGGTGTCTTATTTTTCTATGTTTTCGAGTAGGCAAACTCTTGAGGTAAGCCATAATAGCAAAGAAACCCCAAAAAACTCCTGATTTGAATAAAAGCGTTTAAAAACTTTTTGAAAAGTTGACTTTTCACCCCCTCCGTTGAATTCGGTGTGTCCAGTGCAATAAGTTTTTCTGAACGTCTGGAGTGGTTTCACGCTTTAAACTTTCTAGGTGAGAAAATTTCTTTTGCCTTTCTTTTACCAAAACCACAAAATTAAAAGCTTCCTCTGTGCAAATTTGGATGATAAGTGCTTGATGGCTGGTGAGAACTGGTGGCGAATCCTCATCTTTAACCCATTCCAACCTCATAACCCTACGTTTTTGACGCGCCAAAGTTTACCGGTGTGATATATCTGCCTCATTCATGAAATTGAGCCAAAAAATGGAAAGTGGTTCCCAGCGCGAACGATGCCTTTAAGCCCGTACAGTACCGCACAATTTTTTTTGCAGAAAAAGCATTTGCGGTGTTTTTCGCGCTCACAAAGCGCTGCATCGCCATAACTTGCTTCAAAGTGGTCCGATTTCAATTTTGAAGTAAATTCTGAATCGCTTTCATTGAGCTCTATACGATAGTGTTAGAAAATTATATGTTGAACTTAAGAAATGCATCGAGAAATGCAATATTCGCACCACATAATCCCTCATTATGAACTGGACAGACGATCATGATAGCAGAAATCTTTCATGTTCTGATTTGTTGTCGACATGATTTTAAGAAGGAAATACACATTTTCCAACAGGATACGGGAGTTGTAATGGCTCTCTACATTAGCCTCACTGAGAGGATCACGAAAACTACCCCTAAAATTCATTTCGTCAATTTCGAAGCGAGATATGGCGATGTGGCTTTTTCTCTGAGAAATATTGCCGCGACTCTTCCGCTACTGCCCTGCGACTCCACCGTGATCCCGGACTGTCCCGCAACCCCCAGCGACCCTTAACTCTTCCGCGGCTTTGTCGCGACTTCTTCGTGTGTCAAGAGCTCCCTAAGGACTTTTCCGCGACCCTACCGCGATTCGGTGAATGAAGAATAGTCCGCGGTTCTGCCCCGCATCTCCCCCGCGACTCCTCCAGCAGGCGCCAAGCCGAAGGAGTTGCGGCGGAGTCGCGGCAATATTTCTCAGAGTTGTATGAGCAAAATACGTCACAAAAAGCCCCTTTCGCAGAAAAAGGACTTGTGCGCTACTGTATGTTTTCACGGAAATCAGTTACACTGTGCTCAATCAAGCTCACGCAGGGAACTTTCGCAATGCAATGCATAACCCTTTACAGTCTGACACAGATTCGAAAGAAGAGAATCTACGGAGGAAGTTATGACACACTTCTCCATGGATTGGTGAACATTTCGGTTTAGATTGATGTCCCGCTCAGTTCTTGAACTCATCGCAGAAAGGAACAGTTGAAGCAATAGGCATGCATGAATCCTAATATATGCAGTAGAATGTTTTCTCATTGACACGGGAGGTCAATCACCAAGGCTGCATGCGTGGACAGTGCGTGTGTGTGACAACCGGGTGTCAATTGTTAACGACGGATGGCGATGACTAATTTCCGTTCACACACACACACACACACACACACACACACACACACACACACACACACACACACACACACACACACACACACACACACACACACACACACACACACACACACACACACACACACACACACACACACACACACACACACACACACACACACACACACACACACACACACACACACACACACACACACACACACACACACACACACACACACACACACACACACACACACACACACACACACACACACACACACACACACACACACACACACACACACACACACACACACACACACACACACACACACACACACACACACACACACACACACACACACACACACGAAGCAGCGTATAGTTAGTAGGATAATATCAGAAGCCTAACACCTTTGTGAAGTCCACTGTGGTGTAACACATTTTAGAAAAGAAATATTAATACAGCACTGCTCGCATTTTGTTGAAATTTCTGGGATTTCTCGGAGCGGCTTCCGTCACTGCCCGAAATTTTTGTATTGATTACCCATTCGATGAGCTCAGTGAAGATTTTTTATGGTGTTGTGATAGAAGGCTTTGATCGAGTTCTGAGGTGAAACATCTCCTACTGGTCCGAGCAAATTTTTTTTGAAAAAAAAACGACAATTCGCGGCGCTTTTTTAGCGGACAGAGCCCCGAATTGCCATAACTCCTTTCAAAATAAACCTAGTGAATTTAAATTTTTTCCCAAAATACCATTGACCACAGGTCACAACAAGACAGATTTCGCTATCATGACTGCCTGATCAGTTCATAACGAGAATTTTTTAAATGTCGCCTTCACATTACCCATACCCTTGAAAGCTTGTTGAAAAATCCAGATCTCATGAATAATCGTTTCAGAAGCCAACTTGAAAACAGTGTTCACCATAAACCTTGTTTTCGAGTTTTCAGTGTGAATATGACAACGCTGGCAGGTGCTGGTGGGGATAGGCACGAAGAAAGCAGCAAAAACGGGTCAGAAATCGATAACAACGGCCGCAAACTGAAGATTCCCTCCGCCCCGTACGCCTGCTATGCCCGCCCCGCCCCCTTCTGATGAGCTTGTGGCGTTGCGGATGTCTTCGATGGCAAATTGCCATGCAACCTCCCCACGTCCAGCGTGATCGATTCGCGCTTATTTCGCCATTAGCGCGCTTGCTGAAACTAGCAGGGCGCGCAAGCTCGTCGGCACCCTGAGCCTATACGTTCGTTAGAAACCATTGTTCTAGCTTATTCTAAGCGCTTTTCTTTGCTGTTTTGTCATTTACTCGTTAACTCGCGGCCGAACAACCCCATTTATAGTCGAACTTGAATTTGATATTTGTCGTGAAGACTACCTCTAAAGGCAGAGTTGTACGCAGAAATTGAAGCTTCATGGAACATTGGAAATTGTGTTAATATTTCACTACAGCAGAGAGACCCACGCGGAAGACTGATCTGTTCGGAAGTGGGTGTTCCGATACTTTTGCTCACTACGGTATTTGTAGCTTGGAAAAAACTAACAAGCGACGCGATGATTACTCGACGCAATACAATCATTAATTTAAATCAATATCAATAGGGATTTCGGGTCCAAGCAGATCGGTTGACTCTGACGGTGCTTCGTCTTTGACTGTGCCTCGTGTATGAGTAACACATGTTTGGGAAAGAAAACACTCGCAGAGCGGAATGCACAAAGCACGCATTTCCCACATCGATCTACGCATCCTCTTTGGTTGGACGAGTTCGTGAAATTCTACACAACCTGCCATAACGTTGATGAATCGCTTATGAGTTATTGGAGTCTGCTTACCGCATATAGGGTATAGGGAACAACTTTTTTGAGCATCCGAAAAGGTGTTATGGATGCCCTATATGAAACAAATAGGTATTGTCGAATCGTTCACAACGTCATTGGGTGGTAGAGCAAATCGCCCTCAAGTTCTCGTCGCTCTTCGAGCTCGTTCGAATAGGGTTTGGGTGTAAGAACGGCCGCAATGCCGGACACGTAAACCACTATTATGGCACAGTGGCAACACTCGAGTCTCTTGCCTGGTGAGCGCTGGTTCGAATCCATGGTTAGACTTTGTTTTGAAGGCAAGCTGTCGGAGCATCACAGTCTTCTGCCCATCATGTCACCCTCTGATAATCAGATTGCACTTAAGTGCCACTTTGACGTTCGTGTTAAGTGGCGATTTCGAGAGGTTTGCTACCATCCCTGCGAACCTCCGCCAACTTTTGCACCGACCTCCGCGAAGCCCAAAAACCCTTCATTACATTGAGTGCTGCTTCTTGCGAAACGGCGATTGACCACAGGATTTTTCTTTTATGCTCCATTCCGACAATAGTGTTAATTAATTTTGGTTCTTCGATTGCAGTCAATTTAATACTGTTAAAGTCCGGGAACTTGATCAGGACACTTTAGCTAGGATTCACCGGTCGATCAATGAGGAATGAGTGCCATTACAACCGCCTTTCTGCGGAAAGCATTGCAGGCAAAAAGCTGCCACTGACAGGGGGATAGCGATCGAATTGCATAAGTCACAGCGAGAAACGAGCACCACAGGGACTTTCTTTGAGAACAAAAAATAAGCTGAATAACAGAAGTTTTCCCAGGCTCAATGCTCTAATGATGCGCGCTAGTGGGCTTTTCGAAAACTTAGTGAGTACAGCAAGAGATTTTGAGTTCTATCTCTTCATTTTTTGGTGCAGAAAAAAACATTTTCAAGGCTTTGCTGCCTACCAGGTTGTTCAATCAGTTTCTTCGTTCCATAAGAAAAACACAATTTTATGGTTCAAAATACACTTCATATAATCTCCCTGGACATTTACACTTGCTCCAACGATCCTCCAATCTGTGGACTCCATCCGTGGATTGAGAATCCGGAAGGTCTGCAAAATACGCTTCAACAGCCGTTACGACCTCTTCATTTGATGAAAAACGCTTGCCACGCATAAGTTTTTTGAGTTCTGGAAACAAATGAAAGTCGCTGGGGGTCCGAATCTGGTGAGTACGGTGGATGTTCCAACAATTCGAACTTTAATCCATGGATTTTAGCCATTGTCAAATTCTCTTGGGACACGGTGCACTGTCCTGATAAAAAAGGATTTTTTTCTTCTGCAAACCGGGTCTTTTTTCACGAATTTTTTCCTTCAACTGGTTGAAAAGGTTGCAATAATGTTCAGTTTTACCAGTTTGCAAGTAATCCACAAACAAGATTCCTTTCGCATCCCAAAAAAACTGATGCCATAACCTTCTTGGCCGATTTCCGGACACGAACTCGTTTCGAAGCCGAACAACCAGGTTCACACCACTCGTTAGCCTCTTGTTTTAATTCAGGATCATGGTGATAGACCCAAGTCTCATCCATAGTGGTGAATCGGAATCCACTTTATCCTTTTTAAAACGCTCCAAATGTTGCTGAGAAAGTCGCATTAGAATGTGTTTTTGTTTAATTGTTAGCGAATGCGACACCCATTGTGCACACAGCTTTCTAAAACCCAAAATTTCACTTAAATTATGGCTCACACTGCCTAATGAGATGTGTAGAGCCTCTACTAAATCTCTCTCAGTCCATAGACGATCTTCCAGAACCATATGCTGTATTGTGGCTATGATTTCTGGTGTTGATGCGCTTTTTGGACGTCCTTCACGTGAATCGTCTTCAAGGTTTGCACGACCGACCTTTGACCTTCCATGGAACCGGTGTTACTCGAGACGCAGCCGCTGAGAAGTCGTACTTATCTTCGTCGCGCTCACCATTTAGCCTTGTTATGGAGCTACTAATGTCTCCCCCTCGGAAGACGTTTGTCGCATAGTGCGGCTAGAGGCGCTGCTCTCGCTTTACATGGTTGGTTCGATCCACGCCCACAGTCGACCAAGCCTCCTATCCCTGCGTGGCCAACGAGTTTTTGTCAGATTCCTCTAGGGGGGGGGGAGATTTGAAAACGAGGATTGGCTTATAGATGCGAAGATATTGTTCAATAAGAAGATCTTTAAATGGGACACCCATAAGCCGGCATCCGTCCGGATCCCCATCTTCGAGGCGGAGGTAGTGGAATCAGCTATCAATTCCTCCGAATGGAATCTTTACCATGATCCAACGGCAGACTATGAGAACCTAACCGAAGGCGTAATTGAGTGCGCGGAGAGTGCGCATCAAGCCGGATCCGAATCTGTCCCAACGCTCAATAGCCTCGCGACTGCACTTTTGAAAAAAAAAGGAGAGCCGTTAAACAAAACCTTAATGCCACCCGTCTGGAGAAGGTCACCATCAACAAGTCCTGTCGAATCGCAGTTAAAGGCACAGAACATGTGGAAAATTATTTTTTATTTTTTCTCCTCATCTTGGGGAGGGTCCCACTCTGATCACAACGGTATTTCTGAAATCGTCCAAGACCCCCTACGAACGGAGATATGGCACCTTGAAAATGCTTGTATTTTGAGGGCGAAAATTTGGTGGACGAGCTGTCTCAGGCCTGTATTTGTGTTGATTCGCAGTCGTGGCACGAGAGGAAAACAGGATGAGGAAGTAGATTGGAGAGGGAATGAAGAACGACGACTCGGTTGAAAATCATAAATCCATCTAGCCGCTATTGAGATAAAAAATCAGGAAGGGGGCGGGCCTGTGGTTAGGCTGGAGGATGTCGGACCTGTGGTGGTCGCTTATATCTCGCTTATTTGGAGGAATTGAGATCTCGCATTTGGCACGTGTTATACAGGAGGGGTCTTCTGTACAATTATACAAAAATCTCGAAATTCATGTTTGAGGGTGTACTGTGCCTTTAACCCATTCACGACCACGCCTAATTTTGGGTGGCTGCACGTTCGGACCGCGTGCAATATTGCGTCACTGTATACAGTGTCCCACCGGTGGGCCTTGTTTTGCTCGAATGGCACGCCACCGAAAATTCGATTTTCGTTTTTTTTTGTTCATCGTACAACTGTTGACGTCAAAATCATGATGCCAAAGTTCCAGCTTCCAGAACTCTTTCCTTTCAGAGAAATGGCCTCCTGAAATTGTAACTGTTTAGATAGGACCATCCACAAAATCACGTGAGTTCGTTGATTTGTAGCGCTTTAAAACATTAATTATCGTAGGTATTACCATCATAGACATTCTTATGTTCTTCAATTGAAACAAGGAAATGCTTAAAGAGATGCTATTTTTTTCAGATTTGCACTAATTTTTGCGTTAGCTACACACTCGGTCTATCGCATTCCGACCGGAGTTTTTTTGTAGAAAACATTTTTAGCTTTCTTGCCATTTAGACGTGGGAAATACTCCTCAGTTTTCATATAGATTGGAAATGCTGATGGATCTTGTTTTTTTAGATCTTTGCCCATTTTTTTCTCGGCCACCTCACCTCTCCGGTTCGGAACCTTCTAGTGATAGATTTTTCGTGAAAAAACCTTCTTGAGCATTCGTTTTTTTCACATTAGGCGTGAAAAATAATTCTATTCTTTCATATCGACAAGTAATGATTAGTTTAGTACCCGTTTTTTTAGATTTTCACTCGTTTGCTACTCTGGCACGTCCCCATTTATCTCGTGCGCTCCTCTCCGAGGTAGTTTTCACCGATGTTGGAGCCCCGGTCTACGATAGTACACCAACCATAACCAAGCAGAACTTCCAAAAAAGTACCAAATAGTCTCTACATTGGTGATCTTCGCATAAAATAATTTCTGTGAACAAAATACGTGCGAAAGAAAAGTCGACTTTCAACGCGGGAATGGTGCGCAGTATCATGAATCATATTTCTGACATATATTAAATAGTGCTATACGATCTGACCACTCCTAGAAAGAGGGAATGTTTCTCGAGTAATGGGAAAGGATACAAATTCGCCATTAATTGCTTGTAAAAATGCAGTCTGTATTCATGTTTGCGGTTTTCGACCTCGCTGCATTCGAAGGGTCAGATATATTGTAGTGGTGAAGCTGCCAGCGGAAAACGAAGTTCATAGTCGAGTCTAGAATACGTAAATACATTGATCATAAATAGGTTAAGAAATTTCTCCATGCGGTGGAGAAATCGATTTTCGAAAAGAGTGTCCCACCAGTGGGACACGCGGTCGCGAATGGGTTAAAGGCACAGAACACCCAAAAATTAATTTTCAGATTCTATGCTTTTCTTGGAGAGGGTCATACGCTGATCACAGTGGTATCTCTGAAATTGTCCAAGACCCCATATGAACAGAGTTATGGTTCCTTGGAAATACATGCATTTTTAGGGCCAAAAATTCGTGACGAGTTGTCTCAGGCCTGTATTTCTCTTCATTCGCAATCGCTGCACGAGAGCAAAACAGGATGAGGAGACAGCCCGGCAATGGGGTGAAGAACGGAGACTCGTTGGAGTTCATTCATCCATTAAGCCGCTATCGCGTTCGATGGTAGGGGGTCGGGCCAGGGTGGTGAGCGAAGGGGTTCGGGTCTGTGGTGGTCGCTTATATCTCGCTTATATGGAGGAATTGAGATCTCGCACTTGGCAAGTTTTAAACAGGAGGGGTCTACTACACAATCAAATGAAAATCTCAAAATTCATGTCTGAGGGTGTACTGTGCCTTCAAGGAGTTGTTGCAGACCAACAAAAAACGACGTTTCTGGAAGCAGCTGAAAAACGGGTCAGTATAAAGAGCTGGAAGCGTGATCTCAGTGATCAGAAGGCTGTCATGTTTGCCCTTGAAGGAAGTGTTCACGATAAAAAATTTGTTTCAGTTTCCACTAGGAATGGTTAGTGGAGGGGCACACTGTAACGTGTAAACGTCGAAAGAACGCATGAAAACGAGCCAGGAAACGCTCCAAAAGAGCCCGAAGTTGCCACTTCGAGCGCAAGGCAAACACCAAAAGCGCATTGCCCGCCCACCGACGTGAACGAATGAAAGCTTGAAATCGTGAGATGAGCGATGATTTCCGATTATTGGCCCCGTTCTTCCCTTCATTCTCGACTTCTCTCTCTACTCAGGTCAGCTCGCATACATCGGCGGCAAAAAACGGGAGTTACAAGCCTCCGAAAACTCGTCCACCTTGCTTCTCGAGCTCAATTTTGGAGGGACCATAACTCCGTTCCCAGAAGGTCGTGTACGAATTCAGAGACATCGTTCGAATCAGCATGGGACCGTTTTCAAGATAGGCTGAAAAACAGAAAAATGATTTTTGTCGTGGACACTGCCTTTAAAGGCACAGTACACTCAGAAAATTGTTTTTCAGTTTCCATGCTTATATTGGAGACGCTCACACGTTGATCACAGTGGTTTCTTTGAAATCGTTCAAGACCCCCTACTGAAGGAGTTATGGCTCCTCAAAAAAGCCTGTTGTTCGAGGGCGAAAAATTGGTGGACGAGTTGTCCTAGGCCTGTATTTCCTTTCATTCGCAACCGTTGCACGAGAGCGAGCCAGGATTATGAGAAAGGCCGGCAATGGACTCAAGAACGTAGATTCGGTTGAAATTTATCCATCCATCCAGCCGATATCGAGGTCGAAAATCAGGAAGGGGGTCGGGTCCAGGGATGTGCGGAATTTTCTGTTTTCTGCCCACTTTTGGCCATTTTTTTCTGTTTTCTGTTTTCTGTAAAAATAGGCAAAAATTGGACAGAAAACAGAAAAAACACGTGTACCGCGATTTGCAGCAGGATTGTCCTAGAAAAAAGTGAAAAAAGTGGCCGGATTTATCGAAGCTGAGCCGATAGGGTGAGGATGTACTTCACCCGGGCTCGCTGCAGTTGTACTACGCTAGACACTTTTATCTCGCTGTAGTGGTTATCCATTAGGGCACGTTTGGCGTGGTGGGAGGAAACGGTGCTGTTCGCTGTACACAGTCGGGTTCGATCCTCGCCGAGGTGAACCAAACCAACCAACCCTCCGGGATCCTTCAATTGGTAACAGATTCATGTAGGGAAATGAAGGCACTCATGGGAAAGTCGGCTGGCCCCCGCAATCCGCTAACTAGGCACGAAACCCATTCCTCTGCGAAAATGTGCCGCGTCAGTACCGGCAAAGTACCGCGATCCTCGACTGTCCCGCGATAGTTCTGCGATAGTGCCGCCGCGGCTCCGTGATAAGACGATTTTGCTGCCGTGCCTTGAGCCTCGACTTCGCCGCGACAGTACCGCAGCAGCTCCGCGTTAGAACCGCTGACGGCTCGGTGAGGATGCAGCAGCGAACCCGCTTGGAGTACTATGCGCCGTCCTTAGTAGTAAAACAAAATTGTCGCCGGTTCAATATACCCAATTTTGAGGTACATTCCGTACTTCCTTGTGCGCGAAATCGGCGGTAAGCTCTGTCTTTATCAGACAAAAGACGTAACGACCGCAGGTGCGAATCTTTGTTCTTACAATTAGACCCCTCTAGTTGCCTTATAATTCTTAAATAACTTAATATCAGACACTCCTCCGAAGCCGCTGTGGCGTTATCGCGGAGCCGAAGCGGTACTGTCGGGTCCCCGCTACGGCTCCGCGGTAGTGCCGCTTCGGTGCCTGTATGCACCAAAGTGGCACTATCGCGGAGCCGCAGCTGCAATTTCTCTCAGAGTCAAGCTTCTACGAATACTACGTCGAATGCGCTGCGCATCCCAATAGGAATTTAGGAAGCCGATTCCTGATCTTTATCTTATAGTGGATACTCTTACCCAGAGGTTTATCGTTGACGAATCCCTCAGATGTAACGCAAAGCAGTAAAGTGAAAGGGAAACTGCAATGTGACTCTATACACGTAAGAATGATAAACCATCAAGACTACTCAACGTCCACTATTCATACCCGCTCCCCAGCGTACCCGCTTTGGTGAAGCTGGGTAATGTTGGCCCCAACTGAGCCATGAATGCAAAACTCTAAATACGTGTTTTAATCCACTGCAACGCACATGGCACAGAATTCAGTTAAGATGAAGTGCCAAGAAACTGAGGGTGAGCTTATAAGGCAGATGATATTTCTGCCACAGAGGTACGAGAGGCTCTGAAAGGTGGAGCGAACGGCGTGTCAGGTCATTCATTATCTGAAGGCACAGGCGCGCGGTACGGGCGTGACTTTCAGCTCTGAGGAGTAGTACAGTGTTCAAACCAGCAGTTATCCCACAATGATTGTCTAAATATGTACACTCAGGAACGGAAAGCTCGCTCCGACTGCAATACGCACTCCTTGCACAGACATATGTATTGAGCTTTTAATAGAGTAATCGAGATTATCTTGCCTGGTAAAAGGAAGATTCGATGAATATCCGTCATCTCATCGCACTAATATTCTCCAATTCTTGAGCGTCTATACTTTTTGCTCTGGCCAACTGTAAGGTTTTGAAAATTCAATGAACATTCAACTTGACCGGTTTACTACATTCAACCTAAAATGAACCGATTTATCCGTTTTATCCGGTTTTTATCCGTTTTATCCGTTTTTATCCGATTTTATCCGATTTTTATCCGTTTTATCCGTTTTTATCCGAATTTTCGACCCTTCGGATAATGGTTGGATTCAGATAATGCCGATTTTAAATTTCCCGGATGTTGGTTTGATTCAGATAATGCGTGTTTTCAAATTTTCGGATATCGGATTTTCCGAATCTCGGATATCCAGTCGGATAACCGAAATGGAGTGATTCGGATAGTAAGTATACTGAACACCCTTTATTGATTTTTGAAAATTTTCTGTTTTCTGTTTTCTGCCCATTTTTGGAGATTTTTTTCTGTTTTCTGTCAAACAAGATTTTCTGTTTCAAAAAATATTTTTTCCGCACATCCCTGGTCGCGTCTGTGGTGGTCGCTTATGCCTCGTTTATATGGAGGAATTGAGATCTCGCACTTGGCAAGTTTTATGTAGGAGGTATAACATCTCAATTCCTCCAAATGAGCGAGATATAAGCGACCACCACGGGCCCGACCTCCTTCGCTCACCACCACGGGCCACACCCCCTGCCAGATTTCCGACCTCGATAGAGGCTAGATGGATGAATTCTCAACTAGTATTTGTTCTTCAGTCCATTGCCGCTGCACCTCCTCACCCTGTTTTGCTCTCGTGGAGCGAATGCGAATCAAGAGAAACACAGGCCTGAGACAACTCGTCCACCGAATTGTTGCCCCCAAAATGCTGGTATTTTCAAGGAACCATATCTCCGTTTTTAGGGAGTCTTGGACGATTTCAGAGATACCGTTGTGATCAGAGAGCGACTCTTTCCAAGATAAGCATGAAATCTAAAAAATAATTTTCTGGGTATTCTGTGCCTTTAAGGAGTTGTTGCAGGCCAATAAAAAAAAACGATGTTGCTGGAAGCAGCTAAAAAACAGGTCAGTATAAAGCGCTGGAAGCGTGATCTCAGTGATCAGAAGGCTGTCATGTTGGCCCTTAAAGGCAGTGTTCACGATGAAAGTCGTTTCTCTGTTTTTCCGCCTATCTTGAAAACGGCCCCATGCTGATTCCAATGATGTCCCTGGAATAGTACAAGTCCCCCTGGAAACGGAGTTATGGCCCCTCGAAATTTAGCCAGGGAAAATTGTGGACGAGTTGTCCGAGGCTTGTAACTGCCGTTTTTTGCAGCCGATGTGTGCGAGCTAACTTGAGTAAAGAGAGACGTTGAGAATGAAGGGAATAACGGGGCTTTTGAACGGAAACTATCGCTCATTTAACCACAAATTCAGGGGAACTGTTATAGAACGTGGGCGGAGTGGCCCAATGGGTCGGCTGGCCCACGAGATTTTCACCCACTTACCGGCCGTTTTTCGTCGCACTTCCTTTCTTAATCTTCTTATGGGGACCAAAAGCTTACGTTTCAGCCAAAAAAGGGAAACTTTTTCTTCGTGAACACTGCCTTTAAAGGCACAGTACACCCAGAAAATTGTTTTTCAGTTTCCATGCTTATGTTGGAGACGCTCACACGTTGATCACAGTGGTTTCTTTGAAATCGTTCAAGACCCCCTACTGAAGGAGTTATGGCTCCTCAAAAAAGCCTGTTATTCGAGGGCGAAAAATTGGTGGACGAGTTGTCCTAGGCCTGTATTTCCTTTCATTGGCAATCTTTGCACGAGAGCGAGCCAGGATTATGAAAAGGGACTCAGGACTAGGGGACTTAAGAACGTAGTCTCGGTTGAAATTCATCCATCCAGCCGATATCGAGGTCGAAAATCAGGAAGGGGGTCGAGCCTGCGGTGGTCGCTTACATATATCTCGCTTATTTAGAGGAATTAAGGTCTCGCATTTGGCAAGTGGTATACAGGAGGGGTCTACAACACAATCAAATGAAATTCACAAAATTTATTTCCGGGGGTGTACTGTGCTTTAAAGGCAGCATACACGCTCGTAAACTTGTTTGAGATAACCACGGAAATATTATGATATGGCTCAGAACAGAATCCCTTCGCATTTTGAAGCGTCAAAAACGACCCACAATGCCGCTATATGAAGTTGGCACCGCCCCTGTATTTGCCCGCCCCCTGTACTTGCTGTTCTCCTCCAAAACAGGGGTACTGGGCCATTCTTACCATCGTCGATGTATGTGGCTTGCTCGTTGTACTTACTAGCAAACGTCGCCGACGGTAGAAATGGCCCAGCACCCTTGTTTTGAAGGAGAGCAGTAAATACAGAGGGCGTGCAGATGCAGGAGCGGGGCCTACTTCTCATTTGTGTAGCGTCATTGTGGGTCGTTTTTGACCCTTCAAAATGCATAGGCGTTGTGTTCTGAGCCATACCATTCTAATTCCGTAGTTATCTCAACCACGTTTACGAGCGTGTATGCTGCCTTCAAGGACAGAAATGGAGTAGTGCAGTCATCTCGAAGGAGTATGGGAGACATCACCCTAGAGCTCTACACGGATTTCCTCCACTCATCCACACCTGTTCTAAGTTGTTCAAGGGCACCAGACGAAGACCTTCCTTCAGTCCTGGAATAGGAAATGGCTGTGGGTATTAGAAGCATGAAGAAGGAACCTGCCCGGGTCTCCACAGCATTTCAGTGGACATCCTTCGCGCAGAAGGTAGCGCTCTCCACTTCTTCTTGCTAGGCATCTCTTCCCCTATCTACGTCTTGGAAATACTCCGGATTGATGGAGAGAATCAAAGACAGTGCTCTCTCTGGTTCTCGTTTTAGTGGGCTACATGAAGGTGTTCGACTCAAGAGTGGAGACCAATGCTGCCCTCAATGCCATGGTCCACGCTGGAATCTCTTCCGCTTATATTCACTTACTCGAATAGTGCTTTACGGATACTTCTACAATTATTCAGCTGCACAAACGAAAGTTCAAAAGTCCAATCGAAAAAGGATGCGGCAAGGAGACAACATATCACCCAAGTTATTCACGGCTGCGCTTCAAAACGCCATGGTGAACATGCACTGTAATGACAAAGGCTGCTCCATCGATGGCAAGAAAATTAATCTTCGCTTCGCCAACGATATCGTCTTGATTTCTTACACTGAAATAGGAACAATGGTCAACGAACTCGATGCGGCTACTAAGATTGGCCTAGAGATGAACGTGTCCAAAACGAAAGTGATGATGAATCAGTAGTGCGACAGTGTGACAGCGAATTCGAAAGAACTTGCTTTCCAGAAAGTGGATTTATACGTCTATTTGAGAAGAGCGCAGAGAATGCTGAACAACATCATCCACAAAATGCCACGAAGGAGACGCGGTGCATGGGCAGCTTTCGGATCAATTCAGGAGGTGATCGATCAAATAGTGAATCCAGACTTGAGGGCTTCTAATTTCGAAGCTGCTGGTTTGTCGCAACGCACTGGTCTACGCGAAGGAAAGCTGGTCGGTAGAGTGAGGATCGAATATTCGAGTTCGAATAAATACTCGAATTTTTCGAACGAATTTTTTTCCGAATATTCGAAAAGTGTGAATATTCGAACATTATTCGAAATCGACTATTCGCAAAAAGTGAAAATTCGAACATTATTCGAATTCGACTATTTGCAAAAGATGAATATTCGGACATTATTCAAATTCGATTATTCGCAGAGGTGAATATTCGAACGTTATTCGTATTTGAATACCCGAGCTGATTTAACAAAAAATATGAAAATCAGCTCTAATGTATGAAGGAATCGACATACCTTTTAAGACTGAATTCATTTTCTTCACTACTCCATAGTTCCATTTTTCCGAACGCAAGAGCTAAATTTTTTCCCCACACGTCGGGACCAGCTCCGGCGCTATGGCAGGTCAGTTTGCGTGCGACCATCGCCGAAACAGGTCACTGAGGGGTGTTATTGTTTTCAGTGACGTAACCCTGGTATAGTTCGGGTAACCAGAAAAGGGACAGCAACGGACACCTCAGCAGACCGCGCTGCGTCGTGTGCGCCCACGAAAAATGTGATGATTGATCGGCGCACGCGACAGGTGCGCAGCCTGCTGAGTGGTCCGCAGCCATCCCTTTCGCTGATACACCCACCATATACTCCGTCGCCGCAGCGACGGGCTGTCGCTGGCGGCATGTGGATCGAATCCACACCGCGGGTGTGGCTAAGGAGCAGTTCGGCTAGCACAAGCGACGCGCGACGGAAAAAGCGCTGTGCGCGCTCATCGTCCTTGGGGCGCGTTAACCGAGGACCATCGAAAAAATAGTCGTTGTCCCATTGTAGCCGTCCCCCTTTATAATTTTTTGCATTTTTTATGTTTTTTTGTTTATAATGTGCTACTTTAGACGCAATGCTCCTCATACCATCATTTCAATGGAATTCGCACTTTGTATACAAGTTTTCTTGGAGTTCTTTTTGTTTGCTTCTTGGAGCGCAACGGGAGATGATGATATTGATTCCGACGCCGACCCTACGTCTGACTTATCAACCTACATGAACAAAATGCAAAAAAAAACGATAAAGGGAACGACTAAAAAGGAACAATAACAACTTTTTCGAGTGCCCTCGGTTAACGCGCCCCAAGGACGATGAGCGCGCACAGCGTTTTACCGTCGCGCGCGTCGTGTGTACCAGCCGAACTGCTCCTTAGCCACACCCGCGGTGTGGATTCGATCCACATGCCGTCGCTGGCTCTCTGGGTCCCACAGAGTCATCTATTTCGCGCTGTTTTATCGTCCATCACTGGATGAGGGATCGCCGCGTCGCTGCTTGGCGGGAAAAATTGCGCGATCAATAGCCACTCTCCTTCGTTTTCCCGCGCGCCACTTTTCCCGCCAATCAGCGTCGCGGCGATCCCTCACACAGTGATGGACGATATGTGATTTTTGGCTTATCATGGACAGTATAGTGACATCATAAAACATTATACGTTTCGTTTTAACTGTTTCCCTGCAGTTTTTTTTCCAATTGGGTGTTTATGTGCTGTCATTATCCCTTTCAATTACTTAAAAATCGTTCTTTTTATTTGTACATTTGTCTAGGCTGTCGAATGCATGGGTTATATCCCAATCCGACGTATTTTGCTTCTTCTGAGACAAGTTGTAGATTTTCCGCTTCCCCAATTTCACCTATTCGTCATATGCACTTTGCCAGCACTATTCCACACAGTTCTTTGCATTATTTCGCATTAAACGGCTAGAATGATAATCATATGTCACGGAATCCCACATAGACTGTGATGGCATGACCTTAATCGATTTTTTTGTTTGTTGGGCAGATGCGCGTGTGCGGAAATTTCAGTCCACAAAAGCGCGTGGAATTCAATGCGGCGACGACAACTCAGTCGCCGTGTCCGTCGCCGGCGACCGGCTGTCGCTGAAGTATACCAATGGCCTAACAGGGGGAGCCACATGGCAATCACACTTGGCCACGCCCATTTTTTCATGCCGCCGCGCAATGATAACACCAACCATAGCTTCGTTAGGTGGAGCAATGTACTCCACCAACCTTCACCTCTGGGCAGGTGAAGTGGGGAACCTTCACCTTTGGGAAACCGGTGACAACCAGTGAAACGCCCCGAAAAAGAATGAAAGTGACCCAACACTCATGCAAGTCATTTTGAAGATTGAGTGGGTGTCACTGCCGGTTGTTCGTCCATAAATTTTTTGTGCTTGGAGAGACCTTTGGTGAAGCTTGTTTTCAAAATCTCGATGGATTTCTGCGCTTGCGCTTCCAGTTTGGAAAAGTATTTTCTCGATCCTCCAGCCTAATTCATTTTAAGAATCGCCTATAACTCTTTAACCTTTGGAGATAGGGTTTTGCTAAACGTTGTTTTTGAATACTACGTAAAATTCTGCGTCGAATGACATATCGGGTTCCTAACTTTGCTTGTTTCATAAGCCAGACACTTCGGTGGAGCCGAGCCCCGTTGTTGGCTCTAGCAGAACTCTGCGTCTCTCATTTAAACCATAGAGGCAAGAGCACCCTATGGAGATAACTATGAAAATCGGCTTCACCGACCTGGCTGGCTTACGGGGCAAGCAAAGTTAGGAACCCGATATATCATTCGACGCCGAATTTTACAGAGATTTCAAAAAGTCTTCAACAAAACCCTATATTCAACGGTTAAAGAGTTATAGGCAAAAAACCGGTGTTTCGTAAAATGAGTTAGGCTGAAGGATCGAGAAAATATTTTTCCAAACTGGGAACGCTAAAAGATGCAGAATTTTACGGGAAATCCGAAAACAACCTTCACAAGAGTGCTGTCTCCTAAGGTTAAAAAAGTTATGGACGAAAAACTGATTGCTTTTAGTGAAGGAAACGTTAATTCATAAATTGAAATCGGCTGAGAGATTGGGAACGTATTTTCTCAGATTGAAAACACTATTTGACGCAAAATTTCATGAAGATTTTGGAAACAGCTCTGTTCAAAGATCCATCTGAAAGGGTAAAATGGTATGAGCGAAGAACAGGTAGTTTTCAAAAATCGCTTGAAGAACTTTTCCGACAAATTTTGACTCCAAGACAGCTCAAAGGAAATTTTCCATGACCTACGCAGATTATTTCACTAAGAATAGTTAATTTCTAAAGGAGGTCATCTAACGGAAAAAAAATGTTTCAAAATCAATGTTTAAAAATAAAAATACATTGAATGCAAGAAAAAGAGGATTAAGAAGACGTCAAATTTTGAAGTTGCAAGTCTATAGGGAACCTTCACCATTCCCCTCTCAGGTATCCTAAACAACCTTCACCTCTCGGACCGTTGTCTCCACCCCAACGAACCTATGACACCAACC
This sequence comes from Aplectana chamaeleonis, assembly GCA_029168955.1. Taxonomy (NCBI): domain Eukaryota; kingdom Metazoa; phylum Nematoda; class Chromadorea; order Rhabditida; family Cosmocercidae; genus Aplectana; species Aplectana chamaeleonis. Next base: position 24,520 of record JAPDOI010000265.1, read on the forward strand.
CGGGGTTTTCCTTCCCTTCCGAAATCGTTGCGGGGCGGAGACATAGGGGTGGCCAAGTGGCCGCGATGACAACCTTTTGGGGTGCTAAACACAGATTTGACATCCGTTTCCGGTGTTATTGAAGGTTGCGGCACAGTGCCGTGGTTTGTCGCCGTTTTAGATTTGGCCGTGCTATCTCGCCGGTCGGGGCCACTTGTCCACTGCATTTGGCTACACCGATTTCTCCGCGCCGCAACGCTTCTGACAGGGGAGGTATCCCCGGATTGGTGTTATAATTGCGCGGCGGCACGAAAAATGGGCGCGCCCTAGTGGGATGGCCATTGGTACTCCCCCCCCCCCCCTCTAGTGATAGCACCGATTTGGCTAAAACTTCGCAAAGTGGCTTTTTTGCTGTGGATTAGGAATCTCTTATACTTTTCGCAATTTTTGAAGGATTAATGGCTCAGACAAAAACGCGCTCCACGCCCCGCTGAAAGCCGCCAGCGGGATAGTGGCCGTGGAGCGCGAAATCCAAAGTTTTGTCGCCCACGGTAGTAGCTATCGCGGGGGCGGTAGCGACTGTCGTGGGCGAGTAGCTGCTTCCTGCCCTGGTGATAAGCCCCTCTGAGCTTTTTGTTTTCAAAAATATACTCACGCACCGGTGCACGACGCGGACGCACGCCAAAACTCGACCCGGACAGTGCACCGAGCACCAACTGGGGCCACCAGCCATTGAGCAGGGCCTTCAGCGTCCAGGCGGAGTCAAGTACCGCGAAATCGGGCAATTGAACAGACGGCATTGCCTTCATCCGAGTCCTGGCTCAGAACCGCATCGTATGCCTCCCTTGGAAACTAGCGTCTTGAGCGTCGAGCATCTTTTTGGGGGCACGCTTTGCCCGTGATAGGCACGCTCTCGTGTCAGGAGGGCAAGCACTCGCCTATCGCGTGTCTCCGGGAAAGTGGGCAGATCGGAGGGAGCGTCGAGCTCCTTTTTATCTGAGGTTTAGGGGTAGGTTCTTTAGGCAAAATTTCAGCCATATTGGAGACTTTACCAATATAATTACCCTATACTTACCGTGATCTTTCGAAGCACCGAAAGTGGACCTCCTATTCCTGTTCAGCACCTCGAATAAGCTTCTAAGGCTAAGTTATATCTTCCAAACCCAGATTCTGTAACGAGGAGTGTGCGCAGAAGCAATCCTTTTCCAAATCAGGAGCGCGCTTCGCGCGCACCACAATATTGCTAGTGAAGATCCAAGTTTGACCACGCGTGAAATTGCCACTACCATAGGCACCTCAGACGAACGAGTACTCCATATTTTACATAATTAATTGCGTATGAACGAGCTGTTTGGAATGGTAGTGCCGCATTCGTTAACGTGCACTTGTTCACACAAGCGCTCTGACAATGGCTAAATTGATTGAATTAAAGCACGAATTGCTTGAATATTCACAGAATTCACCAGATTCGGCTCCTAGGGACTGCAACCTCTCCAGAAACTTGAAACACTTCTTTCGTGGACAGCGTTTTTCATCGAATGAAGAAGTTATTTCAGTCGTGGAACAGTATTCTGCAGAGCTTCAAGAAAATCATTACAGAGTTGGTATAAAATTATCGCAGGATCATTGGAAGAAGTGTATTGAAGTTGAGGGAGATGAGAGCTATATTGAATAAAAAACTAATTTTATCTGAAAGTTGACATTCTTTCATTTTTGCTTTCAATACTTTCTAACCAACCTGTACATAAATTGAGTTTCTGTGTCACGGAATGGCTCCCAAGAGATAAAAAGAGACCACTGGGATGGCCCCAATCACGCGTTCTGGATGCACGTGGCCAAAAATCGCCCAGAGTGGAAGCTTTGCGGTCACCGATGACAAGATCGCCAGCTGAATGGACTATCAAAGTTTCAAAGTAAGTATTCTATCGCTTCCGATGGAGGAATAAAAAAATGACCTCAAAATCCAAACCGGACCACTTTGACGCGTGTTAGTGCGAGGTGTGCGCGCGAGAAACGCCGCGAAACGCCGTTTCTGCATGAAATCTGCGCTGTAGTACATGGATAAGAGATTCCGCTGATATGCGACGGGTGGTGAGGGAGCATGGGCTGTCCAATTCGTCCATGATAATCGCAACATAAATATAAGAGCAAGAACTGTGACTAAAAGAAATTGACACTGATATGAATAACAAAAGAATAGCTGTCTCAGTGAACTTTTATAATTGGAGCTAGACTCTGTTTCAGTTCAACTGAATTATTGTTTCCAGTTATCACAGCGCGGAGCGGTGGCGTTTTCGTCGAAACCTCCTTATTTATTTATTTATTTATTATTATTATTATTTATTATTAACTTATCGCTCCAGCCGCGAAGCGGCTGGAGAGGTTTGGTTTTGCCTAGGTCTTGTGATCACTTACAATTTTATAAAGTAATTTATAAAACCATTCAAACAAATTTCACTGTTCTGGATATAGGTGAAAGGGGCCAAAACACACCACCTGTCAAAATTTGGGCCAAATCGGTGAACAAGTAACAAAGTTGTGAGCCCTAAAGCTTAAGAAAAATTCATGGTGTGCGCCGTAGGCCGTGGGCCGTACTCCGTGGGCAGTAGGCCGTGGGCCTTCACGCTTTCCATTCACTGCTAATGGAACTCAGGAGTAGTCACTGCCGGTGATAGCAGACGATCACTTGGGCAGGCAGATAAGTTGGTGGGGGTACGTAGGCTGGTAAGTAATCACTAGTTATATCTCACCGAGGCCTACCGCTCCGCTGCTTATGATAATCAAAATCGACAGGTCACTAGGGATGTACCAGAGCTTACAGTCGGCACGGAATGCACTGATACTTTGAATTCCCTAGTGAAGGTCGGCCCAAACTCAGTGCACGTATGCTATACTACATATTTGACACCGAGTTTGCGCCAACTTTCAATAGGGAATGCAAAGTATCAGTACGATCTGTGACGACTGCGTTTGGACGAGCAGACTCAAAAAAAAAAGATTTTTTTTCCGATCGCAAAAGCGCTTCATCCATCATCTCTCTTATACCGCGTATAAAGCACACCTATAAACCTGTGAGAAAACGCGCGACATTCTCCAGCTAGACTGTTGTAATGGAGCCCCCAATACGCCACTTCCCATGTTTATTTTTCGGAAATTGATGGGTGTAGAATAGAGATGCAGTAAAATCTTGACTGAATACTGCGGTAATTGAACGCAGATGCCTGGAGTGGATTTTCAAATCCACTGAAGAGACGCACTGCCACTCACTGGATATTCATGCCAGGTGATAGCTCCTGCAAGAAACACGAGCACTTTACAGCATAGAGTCTTGCACTAATGTTCAACAGTGGTGTAATGAAACTACTAGTCAGGGCTCTGCGATGGCTCTCATCTACCAAAAACGGGAAAGTACTTGAATAAACGAAGTGCATAGGACAGGCCGAAATGTGGTACTACTGGAGCATGAGAATGCAATAATGAAATGAGGAAACAACATCGCTCAATGATTGGAAAACGGATTGAGTAAATTTCCTGAAGGTCAGGAGCAGACATAATTCAAAATCTGTTTTGATTTTGAATAGCGATATAGGGCTTCAGTATTGCAAGGATCGATAAGCTCCATAATAGTCGCAAATTCAACCCCAGAATCCGGACGTATGGCTTAAACTATTCTTCGGCCACGGAAGTCGTAGCACAATGGAATTCTATATAAATGATCTTCGCAGCTTTGCTCAGGTGAACTAAAGTGTGTCCGAATGAGAATGGCGAACCATGCGGCCGTAGCGTGCGTGGCAGGCGGCCGTCACGTGCGCCACTCTCTCCGACACGCATGCGAAATAACGGAGAGCCTTCCCTCGTAGCCCTTAGCTAGGAGCAAGGCCGGGGAGCGCGGACCACGCGACACACTCCTGACACACACGCCGGCCGCATGGTTCGCCGGTCTCATTTGGACACACTTCGTAAACAAAACCACATCAGGCCTCATTCTTCCTGCAACCGCGAAGCTGCACATCAGATGTATCAAGTTTTAATGATGAGCATTGTGTTGGATCACTCCCAGCGCTAGGTCTGAGCCTGGCAGTGAAAAGATGAATCACATTATCACACCCGAAGATGTCGTCTCACGAACTCGTGGGGGTTAAACTATAAAACTAAAGCAGACCAATCCGAGGAGACCTGTAGCTCTGAGGGCATCCAGCTGCGGCAGCTCTTACCGCTCAGGTGCTGCTGATCAATTTATTATCGAGTTCAAGCACTCCCCGTCAAAACGCCCATCGCGAGTAAAGCTTACTCCATGTGGACCTCGGCGAGAACGGTGTTTTTTTCAGACTTGGCGAGATTGGCCTCGCTGCTGGGGGTAGTGAAAGGGATCGTATCTGATCCCGCAGGTTGCAGCCTGAGTCTCTCTTTTTGCATAAGGTACTGCTGACCGAAGTAGATGTTGCTGCTCGAGGGATTGCACTCTACAGTGCGAGTTCAGAAATTCAGTGCAAAGTTTCCAATCTTCTGGTGACGGTATTTGCGGATTCTCAGACATCTCCTATGGTCCATTCTTCTCGTTGAACATCTCTCTCAAAATGTAAAGAAAATCGGAGCGAGAAATTGTTTTTGGAATAAGTGGTGGATAGGATCGTGGAGGGTACTCAATTTTCACGTAATAATGTACTGTGAACTTGAAATCGATCCCGTTTTTCCTTCCCATCCCGGAAGTGAGCGTTAAAATTTACTCCGATAGGACCACTTTGGAGCAGATGTTGCCATTTTCGATACCTATTCCGGCGGGAGTCCTTGAGCCCTCTATTAAAAGAATACGAGAATAATTCATCGTAAACCAGATCTGGTTCCTGTCAATTTCTAAGAAGATAATCACATTTTCGTTGGTTTCGGCATCCCCTGAAGGCATTCAAGTGGGCAGCCGGCAAACTTCGTCGTATGGTGCAGTTAAAGATTCTTCATCGACTTTTGACGAAATCTGTTATCGATCGATTATAGATTTCTAATAAAAGTTGGAAAAATGTGTGAGGATCGATACTGAATCGTAAGGAGCACATATGTCTGAAGTTTCACGCCTTAAAAATACCTGATAAACTAGAATGTTGCACAGATGCTGCTGCTCAGAGCACTGGCAGGGGCCTGTTTTAGTTCACGGTGTTCCGCTCTCGTATTCATTCAATTGAGGGTTCAAAGACCTCCGCGATAAAAAGTCCTTAGTTGACCACCTCTTCTTCGAAATGACCTCGTCGGATCAGATCCCCTCGTTCATAAACAGAAACAGAGGGACGAAGGCGGATGTTGCGTACGAAGTAGCTTGTTTCGTGAAATTGAGTATCGTCCACGCTTCTACCCATAATTTAGTTCGAAAACGATTTCGCGCCCTAAATTTTGATGTATTCCGAACTAGCACCACGAAACTTTGTGTTCGTCTTGGATACGCGTCCTGTAGTGACGACATTGAGTTCAACCCCTCGTTTTCTGCAGCAAGCGCTGCCAATTATACATAGGATCCGATCCGGATATTTTCGGATATCCGTCCGAATGATTCGAATTTTCGACGATTTGGTATCCGAATCACCGAAAAAACGGCAAATCCGAACCGAACCGAAATCCGAATCACCGAAAAAACGCCGAATCCGAACCGAAATCCGAATCACCGAAAAAATGCCAAATGCGAACCGAAATCCCAATCACCGAAAAGAGGCCAAATCCGAATTGATCCGAAATCCGATTCACCAAAAAAAGCGTTTCTCGTATCAGCCCGAAATCCGATTATCCAAAATTTTTTGCCTTGGATCCAATATATACTGCCAATGAGCAGGTGTCAAAGCCCAGCACGCATTGGTAGCAGCAACCCCTATTAAAGGCAGTGTTCACGATTACCTTCGTTCCCGAATTTCCCACTCAAAACAATACATTGGCCACCAAGTGTTACCAAAACTACGAAGAAACGGCGAGAAACGCACTAAAACGTCTTCTTTCGGCGACATTATTCTCTGGCCTGGACTAGTTGTCCGGTTGGTTCGCGGTGGTTGTCACGGATGAAAATGGGGCTAATCGAAAATGGAAGATTATTTTAGTCAAAACAGTTTTAGTTAGGGTCTGAGGGAAAGAGCGGAGAAACAGAGAGTAGAGAATTGCAAAAGACGGGTCCACAAAAGAATTCATTGTCACAACGAACAGTTCCTGTGAGAATAAAGAGACGGAATGAGAGTAAAGAGTTTTGTGCGCTTCGGGTGCGTTTTTCTAGATGTCATCTTCATTCAATTTCTACCCGGGGGGCAAACAGTCGATTTAGCGATTTATCAGGTTGTTCAATGAGTTTTGTCGTTCGATAAGAGAGGGCGTTGCTACTAGCCCAAAAATTTTTTGTTTTGTTGGTACACTCTTCAAGTGAACGTTTGTGAAGTTTGATTTCAATCTGTTGATTCATTCTTTGTTTACAAGCCATTTAGTGTCGCCGTGTCATAGCAATGGAGAAAAATGAATATCCTGCAGTGATCAAATTCTTATTTTTGGAAGGTGTAGCACCGAAAGAAATTCACGAACGAATGTTAAAAGTGTATAATGATTGCTGACCTTCAAGAACAGTAGAAAGATGGGTTGCTGAATTTAAACGTGGTCTTGCAAACCTTGAAGACGATTCACGTGAAGGACGTCCAAAAAGCGCATCAACACCAGAAATCATAGCCAAAATACAGGATATGGTTTTGGAAGATCGTCGATTGACTGAGAGAGATTTAGTCGAGGCTCCACACATCTCATTAGGCAGTGTGAGCCATATTTTGAGCGAAATTTTGGGTTTTAGAAAGCTGTGTGCATAATGGGTGCCGCATTCGCTAACAATGGAACAAAAACACATTCGAAGGCGACTGTCTCAGCAACATTTGGAGCGTTTTGAAAAGGATAAAGTGGATTTTATGCGTCGATTTATCTTTATAAAAGAGACTTGGGTCTATCACCATGATCCTGAATCAAAACAAGAGGCTAACGAGTGGTGTGAACCTGGTTGTTCGGCTTCGAAACGAGTTGCCGGAAATCGGCCAAGAAGGTTATTTCATCAAATTTTTGGGATGCGAAAGAAATTTTGATTGTGGATTACTTGCAAACTGGTAGAATAATTAATTCTGAATATTATTTCAACCTTTTAGATCAGATGAACGAAAAATTCGCGAAAAAGACCCGGTTTGCTGAAGAAAAAAATCCTTTTTGATCAGGACAATGCACCGTGTCACAAGGGAATTTGACAATGGCTAAAATCCATGAATTAAAGTTCGAATTGTTGGAGCATCCACCGCATTCACCGGATTTGGCCCTCAGCGACTTCCATTTGTTTCCAGAACTCAAAAAAATTTATGCGTGGCAAGCGTTTTTAACCAAATGAAGAGGTCATAACGGCCGTTGAAGCGTATTTTGCAGACCTTCCGGATTCTCACTTCACGGATGGGATCCACAGATTGGAGGATCATTAGAGCAAGTGTATTAATGTTCAGGGATATTATACTGAATAATAACGTGTATTTTGAGCCATAAAATTGTGTTTCTCTTATTGAACGACAAAACTTATTGAACAACCTGGTATCTAAAAATCGAAGATTATCGTGAACACTGTCTTCAAAGGCAGTGGTCACGATGAAAAACGCTATCGAAAAAACTACCAAAATCAGCTTAGATCAAAAACAGCTGAAAAACTATAAAGCAGCGCGGTGAAAAAGGGGCTAGATTTCGAGTTTTTAGGGCCCAAAGATGCTAGTTCGTGCACACGTGCACAATGCCGCTCAAAAGATCGCAGTTTCATGCCGAGCAGTCAAAAATCATCGACATTCAGAGGAAGAAATAAATGCAAATTAACCTAATAAAAACAGTTGAGCAATGCAGGAAAGCACTTCAGTCAATGTTTTTGACTAGATGTGTACAAAAATTTGAAGGTTCATTGATTGAAATTCAATTTCAAGCCAGCTGATGTTCTTGATATAAGAGGTCATCGATGGCGAAGATGCGGAGTGGGCTCGTCCACCATAAAAAGACAAGAAAGTTCAGGCTTCAAATTTGACTCAAAAAAAGTTTTGGTTTTTTCACCACTTTTTCTTGTAGGCCATACTACTCGAGACCCAGAAAAGGGTTTCGTGAGAAAAAGACGACAAGCATATTTGATCGTAAGGTTGTGAATTCCTCTCTACTATCCATTCATTTTAATGTCAGAACTGAAAGGTGACGGAAGTTACTATCTCCTGCACGGCAGTCTGCTGTGCATGCTCTGCAGAAAATTCTATCATCTAAAATCAGCGCGGACACTTTAAATGACTCCTTGCATGTATGTTCATAAGTATTCCCCTGAAGCTATTCCAACACGACAATATTTCAAGGTTTCAATATTTGGCCTCCTTTCTTCATATCTTTCTTGCCATGTTTCTCGACAAAAGATCGAAGAGTAATTGCTCACAGATTGAGAGAGATAGAGCAGTTGTCGTTGAGAAATGAATTCGGATGTCAAGCCATCTGACATTGAAAATTATCTAGCGGATCGAACTGGTGCTCGATTGCGGATTTTAAAAATTCATTATACCTTATTTGTAATTGCTGTAATAGTAATTTTGTAAATGAGAATAATTATAGCGTCCTTCAATCCAGCAGGCTACACTAGGATGGATTTTCAAGCGATTTATGTAACACACTCAGAAATTCGTGGGGAAGTTCCCGAGAACGACAGCAGAACTTCCCTCGAAACTACTGGGGAACTTCCCCCGAATTGGGGGGAGGCGAAGGGGACGTCTCGACAGCAGAGTAATGGGGGAATTTCCCACAGCAGAAGTTCTCTTGTTCTCCCGACTGCAGGTCTTCCCGCGAACTTCCGACTGCAGATCTTCCTATTGTTCAATGATTGATCAGTAATCAGCTTGTTAGAACTCGCTGTTTTCGACAGTCTCCTTTTCCTGAAAATCTGCGATGGGTCCAAAAATATTCACCTTTGACTAAAGGTTATAGAGAAGCTTATTGGATCTTCTGAAAACCAGACAGAGATGCCTTACGAAGTCCTTGAGTGGCAGATCTACCCCTCAACTTGCGAAGTGCGAGACCACCTCGCGACTAGCCCGTCTGCATCCCCGTATACGCTGCGGCTTTGTTTTCGCGTTCATCACGTTCGGGGGGAGGCCATGGGAACAACCGTGAAGCGAACTTCCCTTATTCTCCCCCCGAGTTGACTGTTTCGAACGCCTTATCGTTGTGTATAATTCGAGGGGAGAATGACGAGACGTCCCCCTCCAGTGAGACGTCTCGCTACTCTCCCCTCGACCGAGTGATAACGACCAAATCAGGTCTATTGTCCTCGGGAACTTCCCCACGAATTTCTGAGACAGGGTTGACCCCGCCAGATGTCTAAATTTTTGCGAGGTTAAGAAACTATCGATAGTTTACTATTCTCGAAAGCGTTTTGCACTGCAATATCTTTTATAGTTTTGCTTACGAGTGTGCAATTTTGGGCTACTTACAAGGTGAGATATCGCCCGAGGCTGAACGTTTTTCGATGCCCTGAGGGCACACAGGTGCGGGGTAGGATACTCAAACTACATTTGCAATATGACTGTCCGTATCTAAAAACACACCCAAAATTTCATGGGCGCAGCTGCAGCTGAAGAGCGCTATACTGGGGGGGGGGCCTTGAAAGAATACCCGTCCAGGATTGTAATGAAAAATTTCAAGTATTTTCCTAAATCGTTATTAAGTCTTTTTGCGTTGCAGAAACATGCGGAAAAAATAGTCCGGGACCCAAATAAGAGACATTTTTCATGTCGTTAAAACGACCTTTGGAAACTAATTTTTAGTTGCGATACAATCGATTCTATCAAACCTTCACGCACAGAAACTAGGTGTAATATTATCGATTGTATTATACCTAAAAAGTAGTTCGGAAAGCCGTTTTCTTTGACCTAGAAGCTCCTTCGCTTACTTGGGTTCGGGACTAGCTTTCCCGCTTGTTGATGCAACGCAAAAAGCCCTATTAAAGAATTCGAAAAAATACTTGTAAATTTTTCAGTACAATCCTGGACTTGAATATTCTTCCAAGTGCTCCACCCAGTGGGGAGCTCTTCAGCTTGGGGTGCGTTCATGAAATTTTGGGTAGTAACGGAGAATCATATTCTAAATGTAGCCTGCGTAACCAAAACTGCACCTGTGCCCCCTCAAGGCATCAAAAAGGCTTCACCAATGTAGTGTAGCACTCCTCAGCTTGTTTTCTACTCCACGTTTCCCTCAGTTTGTCTCCTTTTTTTTGTGCATAATGTCTAAACAGTTGTTCAGCTGATTCCGATTGTTATAGTTTAGATTCAGCTGATGTGCAGAATGTGGTGGTCAAATGAATTCGATGCCCAGAAACTTGGGAAGTGGTCAAAGTAAGGAAAGACTCAACGAAAGCGTCTTTTTTCAAGTTCGCAGTTGAAAAATGAGAACTAAATGCTGTTAGCAACCCGAATTTCATTTTCGATCTGAGGTGTAGTGGAAACGCTTGTTTTCCCAGCAGTAACAACAACAGCAGCTGAACGAGCTGACTTCTGTTGACAAGTCTCGGATGCGGAAGGAGGTCTCCCTCCGTCTGGATATGCGCCACACATAAATCAACATCAACCCGTCACTGTAAACTCACGCAGCTTCCCTTCAAAAATCACACGCAAAACCCGAGTTGCTACAGGATGTGGAAGGGGGCTTGAAAAGAGAAGTGGCCAATCTGTTTCCAAGATGAATCAGCTCAATGTCTCTATTCGCGAGTTCACTGAATGTCAAGAACCCAATTTTCACTGAAGAATGTTGGACATTAGTGAGTGAAGAAGAGAGGCAAAAAAGAAGGTGATATTGTCATTTATATTCCGTTTAACGTTTTTCCAACTCTTGGAATCATGAGATGCAGCAGATACATATCATGGTGCTACATATCGGAGACTTGGCATCCAAAACCAATGTCGAAAGACTGGGTGATTCAGGGAGCTCCCAAAAATAACTCTCGCAGAGTAAGCGGGAGACGTTCGTAGGAAACATTAATGATAGATGATGGATGAGATGTTAACCGCAGTTAGAAGGGGAGGAGGGCGACTCGTGTACATAACACCACCTTCTCGTCAGACACTTGAAATCTGTTTGGGGGACGTGTTTTTGTGTGAGATGGGTTGTCACAGTAAGCTGTTACTAGTTCAGAAAACCTTAAGTTCTATTACTGAGTGTATATAGCTAGTAATGTGTTGCAGAGAATGGAGAAGTATGAACTATGTAGATGGGATTTCAGGAGACCTCACTGAATGAAAAATAGGGCAATAAACACAATGCTCAGCGAACAATGGCGATTTTTGTCACAACTGACAGCATGGTAAAAAAAAACAAACAAATCATTTCTGGACTTTCACCATGGGCTAAAAAAGCTCCCCCACGAACGTCATAAGTTCGACCCTGTGACGTGACTGATAAGCTTCGCTCCGGAATCATCTCATTTAGAGTCTCGAAGGAAAATTCAGTGGAATGCAAGTAGAAGGAACATAACAGGAGTAGCAAGAAGGCGCAGGAGTAGTTCTTCAAAATGAAGCAACGTCAGTAGCATCACATGTGAATTGAAAATTCTCTAGGGAAAAACTATGGCCCAACCCCAGTGTTCCGACTTGAAAAGCCGAAAAACATTGTTTCGCCCAAGACTTGCCCAAATGGTTATTTGGTGCGTTGATTGCGAACTCGAGCTCACGTTTTCTCGTTTTCAGAGGTTCACGGTAGGTAAACGAATATTCGAATGTTCTCACATTGTACTGAAACTTTGCTCACAAGGGTGGAGTCTCTATAGGACTGGCCATTGATTTGAGCTAACTAAATTCTGTTGCGGGGTGTCCTTGCCATTTGAAAAGTGCCTGTGAGCTCGGGCCGAGCCCTAGCGTACAGAGTTGCAGGATAGAAACGGTAAGTTGCAGGAGTAACTAAAGGACGATATGTCTACCTTAAAGGCAGCAGATACGCTCGAAAAAGTTGTTGAGATAACTACGCTACTAGGGTCGCATGGCCCCTAGTAGAATTCTCACGCCGATGGAAGCGTCAAAAACGAGTGAAAACTACTGAATTTGAAAAAAAAATTGAAAATGAGCTTTCAACCCCGCCCCCACAATATACGAATACGGTCACTTCGGCTGGTTTTTGAAGCTTCCAACGAGGAGTACAGGCTGTAAGAGGCTATCTCAACCGTTTTATCGTTAATATTAGCTATTTCAACCGCTCGGGCATAACTCGTCCAATTTTACCCATAACAAAAACAGCCGTTATTCCTGTATTTGCATGCAATTTTCGTCGGTTTTTCGTTAGTTTCCCATACTACTAGCTTCAAACCTTCGCTTTATGACATAAAATCGATACCATTTTTAAGCGTGTCTGCTGCCTTTCGAGGCACCGTACGCGCAGAAAACCGTATATTATTTTTTTCATGTTTTTGCATAGCTTGGCCTCCTTAGTGAACGAAAATGTCGAAGGAGCCCATGAAAAACCTTTATTGGTAAAGAAAATTCGGCTGGACCCAGTTGTAAATATGATTTTGAATTTTGCGTCAAAATGGTTTTTGAAGTTTTTCGGCATGTGTAGTTTGAGCCGTAACTGTTTTTCATGTTGTTTGACAGTCGCATAAACATCTTTACTATATTCTATAATAAAGTGCTAGATGACCGGTGAAAACTGGCGGCGGATCCTCATCTTTAACCCCTTCCAACCTCATAACCCTACGTTTTTGACGCGCAGAAGCTCACCGGTGTAGTCTACGGGCTTATTCATGAAATTGAGCCTGAAAATGGAAATTGGTTTCCAGCGCGAACGATGCCTTATCGGGATTTGAATTCTTCTCGTCAGTAACCATCGCCTACACAAATAGTTGAAGTCGCTGCCTACTTTAGCCGTCGGAAATGGGGTCGTAGATCTCCCATTTTCTATCAGAGCATTTGCCCGTCAAGGACGTCTACAGCTCGCGTTCGCCAGCAGTCGGATCTCCAATGAGTATCAGAGGATATCGGCGTAATACCCTTTTTTGTTTCACCATGTTTTCGGACGAGAAACTTGCAGTTTCTAGCAAGACAACGAGAAAGTTCACGTGAGCAGGTCTAAGGTCGGTTTCTTTGCTCGGCAATAACTATCTTTTCTAGAGCGGCTCGCCTACAGTCCTGATTTCAACAAAATAAAGAACCTTTGGGAAATTTAGCTCGTCGGGTCTGAGCCAATGGCGGGCGATATCTCTCGATTTCTGCGCTCCAAGAAACCATAACCGAGAAATGGAGTAAGATCGACTCGAAAAGGCTGGCTGACTTGGTCGATAGTACACCAAATCGAGTATTTGGTGTGATAAGGGAGTAAGGAGAGCCAATCGACCATTAGATTTGTCATCAAACAATTTTGCCGATCGCGAAATCCGATTTAGCCCAACGGTGTCCCATATTTTTGATTCGCGCCGTAAAACCAAAACTTGTTCCATAAAAGTGCACCAACGTTAGAGCTTGCCTAAAAGAGGTATACGGGGGTTATTTTACATCCTCGTCACAGTACTATTGACAAAAAAATCTATCCTGCCTAACAGACACGAGACCGACAAATTCAGGGGTGTCCTATCTTTATGATACGCAGTGTATAAATGAGAGTCTGGGCGCAATTGGAGTGAAATAATTCACAACTCTGGAGCGGGAAAGGGACAGCCTTCTGACCTAGGGAGTGAAAGTGTTCGAGGGGTCGACTGCAACCTTCATTTCTCACCTTTCTCATGCTGCTATTTTCTAAATTAGCAGTAGCAGCGGATTTTGAGGGTAGCGGAGATTGCAAAATGAATGCCACTCTGAGCAGCTTTTGCATCTTACAATAAGTAGCGACTTCACGTCTTGACGTCTTTCCCTTACAAGGGAATGGCCAGACCTGGGGTGGTTGTAAATGGGGTGTTAAACGCGAACAAACCGCCACCTCAAAGCCGCCAACATACCTCGACATAGATGCGACAGAGCCGCCAGTTTAATGCGAGCTGCCCTATGTAAGAGATGCTAGAATCACACGAGCCGTCAGGTTACGCGACCTGCCTCACGTGAGAAGATGAATTGGACGCTTTCCGGATGGTAAAAATACAGTAGGTTCCAGACCTAAACTGTAGCAAGGGATAGAGCAGATAGTAAGCTGAGAAGCGTCAAAACCGGGTTTCAGCACTAGAGCTCTTCTTCAGTTATAATGGTAGGTTAATATCGCTCAAATACATTGCACCGCATATTGAAAACGGTTGAAAATGACATTTCGGCAGTATTCACCAAATTTATTCATGAGGAAGAGCCTTCAAAGCGAACTTCTTTGAATTTATATTGTTCGAAACACGATTAAAACGGAGTTTTCGAATTTTCCTTCGCTTGGCAATCCAAACTCTCGTAATTTTTTATGAGCTTTGTCAATTTTTGAACCATTCTCGGAAACACATGCTAGGTTAGTTAATAGCTTAAATCACCAGATGTGTGTGATCTCACAAGACCTCATATTTGCAGTAACTGTTTTTGAACGTTACCATTTCGAGCGAACAAAAATTTTAAAGTCCCTGGATGAATTAATCAAAAGGCGCACCTGGTAAGGTAACACTAGGGGCGACAAATACCTTCCAAAAATCTTCGAGTAATGAGTAGATATGTAGGGTGTCCTACATTCAAATGAATTGGATAATCAAAAACCTATAAGAATGATCGAGTAAATAGTCAATTTTCGTTTTTGGGAAGATTTCAAGCGTTTTTTTTTGAAAACGTGCAACTGAAGTCTTACGTTCGAAATTGGGGCGATTGTGCGGTTTCGGTCATTGGTGAAATTGAAGAAATGAAGTGTTTGCAGTCTTCTCAAATTGAAACTCATCACCAGCCCCCGGTTGATGTTGAAAATTTATAGAGAAGACTGTTATACGCTCATATGGGCATCATGCAAGTAAGAGATTTCGTGCAAATATTGCAAGGTAAGAATTGAATCACTTAGAGTGGTTCCATCAACGCACAAAAGCAAGTGCGTTGCGAATCCTCAATAAAAATAAGGGACAAACGATGGCACTGATCTGGCAATGATTAGGGAGTTTTCCAATCTTGCAGTTAAAGGAGAATAAAAATAGTTCCCATTGGTTTGCCACAAAACTCGCTTGATACGCTCCCACTAATACAGAAACATTACTAGAGCACCAATATACAGATAAAATACAGAAACATTACTAGAGCAGCAAATCACATGAAAATCAGTCGCTTTGGAAATTTTCATTTTTTAGCACTAAAAAGTTATGGAAATCTTTCCGAAAAGCGAGCAAGCAGTTAATTCTCTACACACCCATTATAGCCTAGGATAAGCAATGAATTATGAAGAGAAAAATAACCTGAAAATAGCAAAGCGGAAGAATTTCAGAAGGAAAATAGGAAAAAGGAGAGAAGTGCCGGCGCTCGCAGAAAAAATAACAGCTGATTGGGAGGCGTTGATTAGTGCCACCATAGAAGACGGCCAACGTGTTTCAGCAATGATCCCTGTTTTGTTTTTGATTCCTCATCGCCCGTTTCCCTGGCGGAAGCCGTTACAAGACTATCCCTTGAATCACCTTTCAGTTTTACAGGTAGGCTGACGTACTAAATCAAAATGGCTGACAGTGCTATCAAACTTCCTTAACCCTCTGCATTAATTGAACTCGCACGTAACCTCAATATAGATGGTCAAAACTGTTTCTGCTGTATCTTGCTAGCCGCGAGAAAAAATTCTTTGGGAGTTTTTCATTAGCCGCGAGCTCCTCTCGTATTTCAGCACTATTTCCGAGCTCTCTGCGAGAGGATTTTAAACGCGAACTTACCGCGAGGATGCCACATGTCGAAATTTTAGAGAAAAAACAGCCCTGAAAACGTTTTAAAATCGCTATTTTCCGTAACAAGGGTTACAATTGTCGCTTTTTCGAGGCGTTTTCATTGATAGTGTATCAAATGCCTACCACTGAGGCATGTTAGGGTGGAACAAGAGCGAATTCTTTCCTAACTATTAGGAGTCCTGTTCATATTCTGGTGTGGTGAAACTCGCGTTTAGCGCCAACTTAACGAATGTTAGTTCGCGCTTAACACACCAATTACTACCACCCCAGGTTTTTCTGATCGACTACCTCCAGGGTAGTCATAAAAACCTCGTCCTAGCTGCCCGAGTAATAGAAAAAGAAAAAGTTATGAGCGTGGAAGTTGTTGGTAAAATGAAATTTTCTGCCGTAAACTGTCTTTATCCTTCAAATTATCAAAGACGTGTCCCATACCCGTGTTCAGCGACTGAAATAACCATCCTGAGAGAAGTTTGGAGGACAGTTTTTTTAACTAATTTTTTTAATGAAAAGGTAATTTTTTTATGAATGCTCGGGAAGCTGAAATAGGGATTTTACAAGTACCCGGAAAGTGGTCGATCAGACAAACATGGCTTAATGCGCAGTTCTGGCAACCAGGTCTGGTCACTCCCTAGTTATTGATAAGACCCGAAATGTTGAACACGGTGCCCGAATTGCCTTCTCAGGGCCAGTAGCAATCCCCCCAGAAGGTGGCAGCTACCGGCTGTCACTGCGTGGTGACTGGGTCAATCACGTCTCGGCTATCAATATGAACGGGCCGGCATAGAAATGCACACGCGGCGCCCAAATTAATCACCATTCCAGTCAGTCACCTGACAGCAATGAGTGTTCGTTTGCGAGGTGGCTGACTGCAAGAAACGGGTGGTGACTCCGCTCACCGCCCCAGAGGAAAGAGAAATAGCGCGCGGACGAAGAGGAGCTGGGTCGATACCGCGGTCATAGGGTCGAGCACGTCCAATGGTGCTGACTTTCTGAAGCAAGTGCGCTCCAAGGAAGGGCAGTGGAGCGCTTGCGAACCGACCAGTCCGCTGTCCACTTCTCACCCTAGCTCAGCACGGCGGCCTATCTCGTTGTCTAGGTGGGCAAGGAAAATTGCACCCGCCGGCTGGCGGCCATCCAGCTCCGCTGCCAGATGATAGGAATGACATGCAAAACGTTTGAAGGGTTTATTAATGTTTCAATGATTCCTGGCAAAGATTAGTGGGAGATTAACGTCGAATTGTACGTAGCTGTCATGGATACGTCGCCTTCATAGATTTCACGTGCTTTAGTCCTATACTAAGCTCAACTTCCAATTCCTAGAAGTTGCTCTGGCCATATTCAACCATTTTCAGATTTTTTTCCAATATTCGCTCACCACAAATAAAATAAGTTTTGCTTACAGAGCCATCTAAGAAAGATTGCTGAAAAACAGTTTCATTCTTCAGAAAAGGCGTTAAACTTACGTGATCCGCGTGTACTAGTTACTAAATGTATAATAGTTCATCTATGTGCGGCTTTTACCCGAAATTCTTTTCCTCTTTCGCTACAAACTCACTTTCACTTCTTTCTCTGTTAACTGGGAAGCGTGAAACAGACTAAGGAAAAAATAGCCCATATTTTCAAAAAATCCTTTGAACTTTTTGGTTCACCTTGTAAAAAAACACGAGGTTGGCTCCTCGACAATCATATTACAAAGTATTGTGTATCGTGGTTCACTGGTAAGTGGTCATCCAACAAGAAATTTTCAAAATCGTTTTTTTAAATCTAACATTCTCTCGCTTTGGTGATTTTCGCGGAAATTCCCGAAATCCCGTCATCCAAGGTTGAAAACTTATTAAATCTGAAACATAGACACATTTGCACGCATATTTACTACTGCTAGTTCGATCAAAGTTACAATGAATACGAAGAACTGTGGAGTGAGTGTATATAGGGAAACAGAGAGAGCCCCTCACACGTGAACATATGGCCTAGCGGTCTAAGGCGCTGTGCTGGGCATCCGTCGCGTAGGTTGGCGCGGTCCTAGTTCAAATACTTCGACAAGCGAGAGTTTTGCATTCAACGCTACTCTTCGAGAATAATTCTCGTTCTGAGGTGGCAACCGTAGGAGGCATCTAGGCGTCACCTACCTGAGGTTGGCTGCCTCTTTAAAGTCACCACATCAGGGGATTGCTACTGGCCCAGGAATCGTTTTGAGGTGGGGGGTCTCATTGTTGACCGCAACTTTCGAGAGAACACGTATGAATATATCTAAAAAAATGGTGTCTAAAACTGAGTTTGGAGAACTTCGACTACACTGTTCGCCATGTAAAGGTGTTACACATTCAATCAGAACTTCTTGCCAGCATATTCAGGGAAAACTACAATGTGAACTGCTGGAGCGAATGTGGGGAGAAAGCCATCATATAAACATGTCCTATCCATCCTCATCAATTGATTTAGGGAACAAGTGTTGAGGATTTATGGAACACATGTTCCTGTAGGCGAAGAATTTCACAAGAACCCGGCGGATAACAACCTCCCTCATCTGGTTATCACCTGCAGTTCTTATCATTTCGCAGGACCTCCTCTTGGTGGTGTTTCTCCACACGTAAGTCTCGGAGATGCTAGCATTCGTGCAATAGAAAAATTACCTATGCTGCCTTCTAAAAACATTTCGAGCACTTTTCCATGCGATCAGTATAACAGCTTGCCTATAGGGCGTGCTATGGATTCTGGTGAACCACACTTCTTATCATGATTAACTTGATTCGTAATTTTTTATTTGTATGGTCCTCAGCATCACCACGGGACCGCCCTCGCAACTGATCTCACAAGTGGGAGTGGGCAGTGAAAACAAACACAGACTATGTCAATGTGATAGGAGGTATCTAGAGGCTTCGTGGCGGTCAGAGTCGTACTTCGATGTTAAAGAGAGCAAAGCTACCTTGCAAACATCTGATGAACTAATACATATGTCCTTATGGGTTTGGGAACTCAACTCTTCCTGATAACCGCGATTGCAATTGCCCTTTTTTTCAGGGAACTTTCCACAGTGAGCTGACGCCTTAACTCATTGTAAGTTATATATGTACATCTCGTACATTGGAAAACTATGTCATTCGTAAAGCATATAAACCCGAAAGGACAAAAGTGCTAAAATAGGCAAATCTTACACGTATTCGATCTAAATTGTATTTCAAGAGTATGTGAGTGGAAGCAATGCAGAGGCTTCGGTTGCTAAATGTTCTCTTGGGAAGGGACTATGCTGGTTCCGCATAAAGATCAACTACGTGTTAAGCTTAGTCAGTTAGGACCAGGGATCTACGGAATTTCATGTTTTCTGTAAAAATAGGCAAAGTTAGCAGAAAACAGAAAAAAATGTGAACTCAAGGCAAATTTACTCTAGCGACAAGAGGTCGGATTAGTGAACGATGAACCCACAGGCTTAGGGAGCCTCACCCGCATTCTTCGCAGTTCCTTATGGTGAACACATAGATATATCCCGCTCTGGTGCTTACTCGAGCAGGTATGGTGTCTTGGCAGGAGACCCGGCTGTTTGCTGTACACGGTCGGGTTCGAACCTCGCCCAGAGTCAAAAAAACCTACTTTTCGTACGGGGTTCTCAGAGGCCGGATTCATCAAAGCATTTTCAATGGTAAGTTAGCGTTATCTGCTAACCGCGATCGTTATCAGTGAGTCAACAAGCCTGTGAATAACTGGGGCGGCAGTAATTTGGCTTAATATGCAACTTAGATCTTTCATTTGAGTTGCATCTTATCTTTAATTTTACACAAACTCAAACATGCTGGTTGTGACCTGGGAATGCCCTCATAGAAGCGCCAACTCTTAATGAGCAACTCTGTTCCAAATCAGCGACACTTCAGCATAAAATTTATGGATGGCACTGACTGGAACATCAGCAACAGGTGGCTGTCGCTGATTGCAGGATGGCCAGAGCACAAAAAATAGTGCGGTGGTGGGGGAGACACATAGATTTCAATTGGACCTGAGCAAAATGTCCTCCGAGTACATTTAAAACTCCCGTTCAAATTTTAAGAAGGAGGTAAACCACGACAGTTAGAGGTGGAAAAAGACCATTTCCTTTTGAATTAAACTTAGTTTATCAGTTTTCGATTACAATACCGGAGCTATATTTTGTTAAAACGAAGGAAATTGAATAAAATGTTGAAAAAGGGTACGATTTCTCGAAAAAGTGAATTTTGTTGCACATTCAGTTTTCTCTTCAATTTTTGAAAACCTAGGCGTATTCAAGCTTCAAATCGCCATTTATGCATAGGGCTTGCGACCATTTTTTCCCCGGAATCGCTTTGCTTTTGAGGTGAACTCCATTTGCAATCATTTCACTGAAACGTCGCGCGCGCCGCACCTGCGGCAAGAATCATCGCGCGCGCCACACCTGCGATGAAGCGTTTCGTATCAATTGCACAAGTAATCGAGAAGCAATTTTCTATTTTTTTTCCCTGAACTGAACGGCTACGGGGCGAAATTCAGCAGACAAGGATTTCTGGACTACCTCTAACTCTTTCAGCTGATGTGCTAGGAAACCATTGTGAAAAGAAGACATTTGTAGTGCCAATAGGTGTCTTCACATCGCCATATATGTACTCCGCCAACGCGTAGCTAAATGCCTCACACGGAAACCAGAGATGCCCAGGGTTTCGGAGGCATCTAGTCTGATTTTGACACGAGAATTTACGCAAATTACGGAAAGTTTAGCCTCAGTTGGTGAAATTTTAGCTACAGCACCCGCATATTCTCGTTGCAGCACACGGTCGATCGACCCACCCAGATTTGGTCTGTACTAGAAAGACGATCCCCGCTGCGATCGAGCGCATCACCGTTTCTTCCCCACGGCCTACAGCATACCAGCGGCCAAAATTATCCCTTGCAAGGTCTTGCAGAGAGCGACACGGGGTCACCTTCCACGACCACCCACAAAGTGTCAAGTTATGCGTGGATTGACTGGGCCAACACTGTTCGAACGGCATCCCTGCGTTCCGCGTAGCCAGCGCGGGTTTGAGATTGCATTTCAACACAGGCTGTCGCTAAATCCGTTGATTCTCGCTACAAAATTATAGCGAGAATATACGGGTTCAGCGTCAGAGAGAGCAATGGTTCGAACGACACAAGAATATGCAGGTTTTAGCTATCGTAGCTAAAACCCTTAAATTCTCGCTACATGGAATGGGGCGGCGTTTCAGGCCGCGCCCTCGGAGGCATCTAGCTACTTGTTGGCAGAGTACTTAATTTATCGAAGGAGCATACGTATCGATTCCGTAATGCATTAACATTTAAATTTCAAAGTTTGGAATCGGTGGGCCGCCGTCGTCGTCTTAGCAGTTCTATTGCAGGGGAAGAAATCTGCTTCAATAATAAAAATTGCTCTAGTAAAGTTGGCCTAAAATTTGTGTAACATATTGTACAATACTATATTTTAAAATTTTGGGAAAAAATTCAAATCAAGAAACTAACGAGAATAGGACTGTTTTTTTTGCCCCAAGTAGGGCTGCCCTTTCTTTTCAAAAGGTGGCTACTGTATTTTGACTTTCTAAAATTGAACAGGACGCGACATTTCAATGATAAGCAAGCAAGAAAAAATTCCATTGGATCTCTTTATTATTCGAAAATTGATCGAAAATTCGGCTTTAATAATCGGATAAAACTTTCAGCCACTTTGGAATCAAACATAAGTCTGATTTTCGAATTTAATCGCCTATTCAAAAAAAAATCCAGTGGACTCATTCGGAGCTATCATTCACTAAAAATATCCGGAAAGAATAAATCCGGAGAAGCAGTTTATCCGAAAATTCTTAGAGGTTGTACAATTCGTTGGTTCAAAATCTTTGAATGCTTTTTTTATGTGAGCGATCTCCCATTCCGCTAATACAGGCAGTGGATCGAACCCCGGCCGTGTAGTTGTCATGCATTCCCTTCATTGGCGAATAATATCATCCCCTTTATCAGCGAGAGACTGTTGGGCGCAATGGCGCAGTGCAATGTCGGGCTGCTCTCGTAACCTCGAATGGATAGGCGTGGTTCACAGGCTCTCAACTCTGCTAGTTTTGCCAACAACTTGACATGTGCTCATTTACATTGCGATGGTTCTTTATTTGGACAGCCATTACCTCCACATTAATGGAAGATGCTCATCACTCTTAATTCTGACTTAAGGCCAAATTACTACCGCCCCTGATAACGGTTGCGGTTAACCGATAACGCTAACTAACCATGGGAAATTAACTGATGAATCCAGCCTCAGATTGGTTCTAAATTCATGACGGCACTGACTGGAAAGTCGGCTGATCCCCACGAGCCCCCCCCCCCCTCATTAAACAATGGGTCTAACTCAAGCCTTTTCGAAATAGACGTCGAATGCGATGCGCATCGCAATATGTAGAGCTTGAGGAGACCTAGTTCTAATCTTTATCTTATTCTCGTTACCCTTACCCAAAGGTTTATCATTGATGAATCCCTCAGAAGGTATGCGATGCAGTAAGGAAGCGAAAACTCCGGTGTTAATGTATAAAAACATGTATAAAAACAATAATGAGCTATTAGAACTACTTAGCGCCCGCTCTTCATACCTGCTTTGGCCCTGCGTTCGAGTAAGATTTATTTCTACGCGCGGTCGAAAGCTGAGGATAGTCCAGCGTCACCGCTTTGGTGGAGCAGGGTAAAGTTGAGCCCCAACTGTGTCATGCACGCTAATTCTGAATGCCTGTTTTACCTCATTGCAGCGCAGGATGGTACAGAAATTAAGAAGAAGAGCATTGAAATTGGTGACGGGGTTACGATGTAGAGGATGAAATAGTCATGGAGGTAAGAGCGACCCCCCGCTGTAGAGCGAGAGGCGCTTGAGATCATTTATACTCGAATGGCACACCTGCGCGTGACTTTCGGGAATTGAAGAGCAGAGCAGTGTCCATCAAAATATGTACACTAAATAAGGGAAAGTCTGCTCCAATTGTATCCATGTATTCTTTGTACACATTGAGCTTCTGATCAAGTGACTGTTTGAGGAAAATTGAGGTTAGAGAGACATCATGCACTGTTCTACCTTTCTTGGACGTCTACACTTCTTGCTCTGGCCAACTGTTGGCTAGCGAATACTATGCAAAAGATGTATTTATCACGGTAAAACACATAAAAATATTAATGCTGTGAAAGATGTCAAATAATGTATGCTGAACACTTTTTAGTGATTTTTGAAAAAAATTCTGTTTCCTGCCCATTATTGAAGATTTTCTCTGTTTTCTATCGAACCGGATTTTCTCTTTTTTGTTCCCTAATGCTTTTCCGCCTATCCCTGGGACATGGAGAAACCGTTCCTACTGACTCAAATGAAATAATTTGAACCGCTGCAAATGTCCGCCCACGAGGTCAACGTGAGTGTCGAGCGGCCTTCAAGTCGGAAACTGTAACTACTCAGACAGAAGGTGTGGGCGGATCGCTGGCTTTTGGAGGGCGGATCGACATCCCCGCCATCCGCCTGCCAGTAGCCAGATATCCGCCCTCCAGTAGCCATCTATCCGCCCGCCAGTAGCGAGCTATCCGCCCGCAATTAGCCAACGATCCGCCTTCGATGCCACATAAGGGTTATTCCGATGGCTCCCACAACTGTCTCCGTGTGCGGGACCACCCCCCCCCCTAGCCGGAGGGACCATCTCCTCAGCTGCCAAAAATTATTCTCCGGCTTCTGAGTGTCCCCCCAAAGGTGACTTGAAGTCACCTTCCAGGATCGGCCTCGAAATGCCGAGTGAGCATTCAGTGCGGTGGAGCGCCTTTTATACCCTTCGGTTTGTTTACTCTGAGCATGATACTGATGCCAGAAAAAAAACTCGTCAATGATTGACAAGCTTCCCCGTGTAAAATTTGAGCGGGCGGATCGCTGGCTATCAAAGCAGTGGCGGGCGGATCGCTGGCAGGTTGCGGGCGGATAGCCGCTTTAGAGCTTGCCGGCGATCCGCCAGCTAGCGTGATCAACTTCCCCAGGTGCCGCTATCCGCCCGCCAAAACGCAGCGATCCGCTCGCGGAGACAACGAGAGGCAGCGATCCGCCCGGCGAGGCCAGGATTAGCAGCGATCAGCCCGCACCTATTGTCTGAGCATCTATCATAATCGCCTTTCATCTGAGGTTTTAGTTACTTTTCTATTTCTTGTTTGAGTTTTGCTCAATTTGTTTCTTGCATCCTGATATGCTAACTTGAAAACCGATCCGTACAGCGTTTTTTGTACTTCAGGAACTCCCTTGCTAGAAAGTATTGTGAATTCCCGCACATATAAGACATCCCACGCGGAAAGTACCTTCGAAAAAGACCGCCTCGATCCACTTTGACGCTCTGAACGCTTCCATTTCTAACATAAGCAGTGATTTTACTTGAGAGTTTCAAACATAATGTTTTCACAGTTAGTTACTGTTCTGTACCTTAGGTGCTGAACGAGTAGGGTTAGTCATGGCAAAAACTCGCCCAGAAATGCCCTGCGCGACCACAGATCGACACGTACGTCGACCGCGTTTGCTGACGTTTGCATTTCGACACACTTCATATTACTCTACGCTTATTACGTTTTTTTTTCAGCATGAATTGATACACAATGGCTAACAATCTTCCGACTCAATCGTACTTCATTCAAATGCGTGAAAGCACTCTGGACTGGCTCACTTCAGATAACCAAATCGTATTGTGAGCAGTTTGCACCAAAATTAATTTTAGGTAATGCATATTGCCATCTCCGTAGTTGCTAAGCACTACGCCGACAGTGGTGACGTCAGAGGTTTCGTGAAAAAGCCGCAGGATATGACGGACCATCTGTTCGTCGTGTTACACTACTGCATAAAAACGACGTTCACCAGTCAATGGACTCGTGTTTTCGACCGACCATTGACGGGGACACATTACCCGAACCCATCCGACATTCCACCGCCACCTGAGCGAAAAAGCAGACAGAGTGCATCGCCGATAGGGGAAAAGTGCTGGAGATTCAAGTTGTGAACATCTAAAGTAGCAAGCAATGTGAAAATAATCGCCTCCCGTCGCCTAAGCATTCCTTCATTGACATCTTGAGTTGCAGTGGACATGGTGGCAGAAAAGCACTGTTGACCTCAGGGAAATTTTCAAAAAATCTCAGTTATCGATTATTAAAAATCTCAGTTAAAAACCAGCTTCAGGATGAGAATCCGAGCCTGTGGAGTATGTCTTTGAAGGCTTTTAAGACTATCCCGGAAGTTAGTCGACAGTCCTAGTTGGCTTGTGATGTGCTAGACTTCTTGAGTCTAGATATCTGTTCCTAATGCGTGTAATCAGCTTCTTTTTGTGTTTTTTGTTTTTGACTCTAGTTTTGAAGAATGTGTTTTATGTTTTAGTATGTTTTGTATTCCAGTTCCGGCTTTTTTTCATAACGTGAGCTTGTTCCGCTTCCCGGGAATAAATAAATAAATAAATAAATAAATAAAATACTAAATAAATAAATAAAATAATAAATAAATAAATAAATAAATAAATAAATAAATAAATAAATGAATGAATAAATAAAATAAATAAATAAATAAATAAATAAATAAATAAATAAATATTGGATCACGCAGCGGTTACTAGCAGAATCTATTCAAGATAAAAGTAAATGAACCAGGTATGGATATTATAGTTGTGCCCTAGACGAAAAGACCGAATATCGAATAGATTCGAATGACACCCTTTTTCAACGTCCGATTTTTGAATAAATTTGAATACTCCCCTTTTTTGACGTCCAATTTTTGAATATATTCGAATGGCCTCTTTTTAATTGGTTTGATTTTTGAATATATTCGAATCACCCCCTTCGAGGTTCGAATTTTGAATAGATTCCAATAAAGTCGATTCGAACATATTCGAATAATTTTTCGAATAATTTCAAAGCGACTAACTGAAAGCAGGCCAAGTGAGCTGTCAGTGGTTCTTATACGTCGAAGTAAACCGCGTGAGCACGCTTTACGGTCCAGTGAGTGTCGCGCGCGCTGCGAACGCGGAAAAGCCGCCATCGTTTAGAAGAGTTATCAGCGCCATATACGGCGAAACGGTCATCGTCAGTGACATAAAATGAACGCAGCAAAGTAAATAATGCTTCAGGACATGCCACTTTACATAAATGCTAAGATGACGCGTCGCCGCCCTATCCGTCGTGCGCGACGCTCACCGACAGCGACGCAGAACGCACGGGTGTGCAATGTTGCTGATCAAGGCCTATGAAAAAAATTTACGTTCGCTCAATGTTGGAGTATGGTACCTGCGTTTTTGCGCCCTGCAAACGGCAGAATGTAGATATTTTGGAAAAGGTGCAAAATATAATTCCCCGCGGAAAGTCTCTATTCGGGCACTTGGATTCACGTATGCGAACATACCTAGTTTTCTCAGAAATGAAAGACTACAACTGGACACACTTGCTCTCCGTAGGAGAAGAAAAGATTCATTTTTGATCTATGATGAACGGTTTAGTGGGACTTAAACTATCTGAATTCTTCACCTTGAGACGTTTTAACACAAACTCTCATAAACTCGGGGGGTGAATAGGCTCCCAAACATCTTTGGATAGCACCGACAGCTGCTATCCATCCCCCAGAATGGGCGGAGTCGTACCCTCCTAAGGTGCCTGTTGTGAGGGCGTGGGTTGATTTTGAATAGTACTTGGGGAATGGGAGGGTTCCTATTGTGGGGGTACTGGGGAGTAAAATCAGTGCAAATGCGACCACTGCAATGCTGTTGTCGGTCACAGGTACCACTTTCTACCCATGCTTCTACAGTACCCCTTGACCGCTGATCTTCTATGACTGCTAAACCACCTTGGTTAAATCGCAAGCAAGGCGCGAAGACGGACAGAACACTTCATATTCAACTTTATATAGTGCTTCATCAGTACAAAAACCGGTTTTAGTGAAATAACCCCATTCGTATATAATAGCAAACACTGGAATCACCTGCAACGAAAAATTACAGAAGTTAATGGCACAGGTCAAAGGTCATAACGTCGTGAACAAAATGAATCTGGACATCGACGTGGAGTAGCACTCATGAGGAACGCTCAAATAAACACATAAAAGATGTTCAACGCACACAGCTTCCACAAAATGAAACTAACAGCTTTCACAGTCCTATCCAAGAACTTTAAAATTACGCTTTCCTAGATTAAAATTTCGCAAAATTTTTGAACCACTAACAATTAAAAAATGCGCTGTATAGAACAAACATTGAAGGTCACCGGCATTCAGGACATCCTACTACATATTCATATATGAGGCCGTCCACCTAAGAACCGAGACGGTTTGAGACACAAAACCCGCATTGCAGGTTTTTCGTTATAAATCGATAGAGGGTGCGAAAAATTCAGACCCTCCTCTCTAGAACTTTTGAAGAAGCTTTGGTAGGAGATTAAGTGTTGAAAAAATTTAGTGTAGGTCTCTAAGCTCAGCACACACGCTCGCAAATTTGGTGGAGATAGCAAGGTCAACGGGGTCATACCAGAACGCTTCTAATACTAGAACGCTCACGCCGTCGCAAGCACCCAAATGAAGTCAAAACCATTGTATTCGAGCCAGGGTTGCGCAGACTTGCGACTCGGCGCAATAGGTGGTCGTAAAAATTGTGGAACATACTTAAAAATGAAAATTAGGGAGGGGGCTCGTGAATTTTTCAGAGAAAAAAAGGATTTTTCTTCAAACTACTTGGTAAGCTAAAATGAGTTACTCAGAAAATCGCCGCATTTAATGCGTGCCGAGTATGCGTTCACTTCGAAGACAAGGCGGCTTCGAGCACATATGGGAACGCGCTGCTAGCTAGGGTAGCACGTGCTCCTTCAAGTTACAGCACGTGCCCGATTGAAAAAACGCTCATAGCGTGAATGTTACACAATCAACTTAATGACAGAACGAAAAAGAAAGCACACTACGCCCTCTTGAGGCCGGGCTCACATGTCGGCAGCCTCTCCCGTCCAATTACCCAGATTTGCGGTACTTGGCCCACCCAGCCGCTGGAGACCTTGAACAGCCACTGGCGGCCCCAGATGGTGGTCGGCGCGGTTGCCGGGCGTCTCGTCCCCGCCCTACCAGGATGGACTCTTACAATATCAGCCGCCGCCTGACTGTTGAGTGGGTGGCGCGCTTCTGTCTCTCGCAAGCTCTCCCTTTGTGCTTCCCCTCTCTCTCCAGCTCGAGTCT
The DNA here is from genome assembly GCA_029168955.1 of Aplectana chamaeleonis. Taxonomy (NCBI): domain Eukaryota; kingdom Metazoa; phylum Nematoda; class Chromadorea; order Rhabditida; family Cosmocercidae; genus Aplectana; species Aplectana chamaeleonis. The sequence goes on from JAPDOI010000265.1 coordinate 52,530, forward strand.
GGCGAGGTCATGGGTCAACGCAGAACGATAGTTCTGAGAGGAATACTTATAGTACTCATTAACACTGCGTGATATTTGATTAGAGAAGTTGATTGATTTTCAAGTGTTCGAAATCTGAGATTTCCATATGAAGTAGACCCAACGTATATAGCACCTGCCAAGTGCGAGCTCTCAGTTCCTCGGAATAAGCGAGATATAGGAGGGAGCCACCCTGGGGCGCCCACATTGGGAAGCCACTTTGGCACGCCTCTTTTACGATCTTTCGAGTTCAATAGTGGCAAGATGAGCAACGATTTTCGGTCAGTAGCCCCTTTCTTCCCTTCATTCTCAACCTCTCTCTTTACTCAGGCTGACTCGCATTCATTGGTTGCAAATGACGGAAGTTACAAGCCTCGGAAAACTCGTCCACCATGCTTTCGCAGCTCAGTTTTTAAAGGCAGTGTTCACGATAAAAATCGTTTTTCTGTTTTTCCGCCTATCTTTAAAACGGCCCCATGCTGATTCCAATGGTGCCTCTGAAATCATACAAGACCTTCTGTGAACGCAGGTATGGTCCCTCAAAGATTGAGCTATGGAAACATGGTGGACGAGTTGTCCGAGGCTTGTAACTTCCGTCTTTTACAGCCAATGTATGCGAGCTGACCTGAGTAAAGAGAGAAGTTGAGAATGAAGGGAGGAACGCGGCTAATGATTGGAAATCATCGCTCATCTCACGATCTCGAGCATTCATTTGTTCACGTCGGTGGGCGTGTGATGCGCTTTTGGGGTTTTCAATGCGCTCGAAGTTGCAACTTCGGGCTCTTTTGGGGCTCTTCCTGGCTCGTTTTCATGCGTTCTTTCGACGTCACCGTTACAGTGTGCCCTTCCACTACCCATTCCCGGTGGAAACTGAAGCACATTTTTTATCGTGAACACTGCCTTTAAGGGGCCATAACTCCGTTCCTAGGGGGTCATGTACGTTGCCAGAGACATCATTGGAATCAGCGTGGGACCGTTTTAAAGATAGTGAGAGAACCAGGAAAACGATTCTGAGGTTGGACTGTGCCTTTAAGTTACTTGCGACTTATCTAGCGACGTTAAAGTTAGATGCAAAGTATCGGAGAGCACTGCACGCGGTATCCCGTCGAGATGCTGCATGTAACTCAAATAACCTGAGATAAGTCGCAAGTAACTCACATCGACTTAGATACGTTACAGATAACTTGTTTTTGCCTTTTATAATACAAGTAACTTGCTTTCATTTTCCTGATGGAGGCGAAAAAAACGGATCTCTGCAGTCTCATTTCTCTCAGATGATATTTGCTTTAGATTCGATTAAAATTAGTCGTATCTTCTATTTGTTCAACAACCTGAATTCATTATTTTTTTCGAATTTCCGACTCATTCGAGATTTTCAATGATTCAAGTTTCCGGTTAATCGATTCACTGAGAAATATTGATTTTCTCCAGAGTTTTCGATTGTTTCGAGAAACTCAAATGGCTTTTTTTCGAATGACTCATTCGAAAAGTTGAGGTAAATTATTTTAACCGATTTGTTCGAAAATTCCAACTTTTGTTTTTCTAGTTTTAAAATTCTTTCAGGAATCAATTCAATTCAAATCTCTTTTTCTGGGTCATTCGAGTATTCGATTCAATCGAAGAATGAAATTGTCGTTCTTTCTGATATTCGCTCTTTTTAGGAAGTCGAGGTTTGGGAGTTTCGTAATATTTGATCAAATTCCGTTTATGACTTTCGAATAGTCAGATGCCAAAGCAGCTGTTGATTTATTTCACCGTACGAATCAAGAACTACTCAAAAAATTAATCATTCGAATATTGGAATAAACAAACGAAGATTCCTTGGAAACGAATAGAGGACATGTTCTAAAATTTTTTATCCATTGAAAGATTACAGGTTGGCAAGTTCGAAATGTATTGCTCATTGGGAAATTCTAGAAAAAGTCGTATCTACATTGTTTCATTCATTCCACAACTTTGAGAAAGACGGAGTCCAGAAAATTATTCATTCGGCAATTTATGAAAGGGCTTATTCAAATTGTTCATCCATTCTCAGTATTCCAGAAAGGCGAAACTGAAGAATTCATCGATTGATCTAATTCATTCACTCGAAATTCACGTCCAATGCCTCTTTCAATCCGCTTCTCCTTCGCGCCTGCAGACTATAGTTGTACACGAACGAAATTTTCGAAAACATTTCGAAAGATTTTTCGAAATTTTTTTCGTTCGTTTTCGTTCGTTCGAAATTTCGTCGAACGAAATTTTTACAATTTTCGTTCGTTCGAATTTTTTTCGAACGAAAAAATTTCGATTTTCGTTCGTTCGAAATCCGATTTTTCGAAATTTTTTCGAAATTCGTTCGTTCGGAATTTTTTCGAACAAATTTCGAAAAAAAATTTCGAAATTTTTGACGAGTTTCGAAAAAAATCTAAATTTTGATTAGTTTTGAATTTCGTTCGTTCAACGTCCGAAATTTCGAAAAATTTTCGAAATTCGTTCGTTCGAATTTTTTTCGAACGAAATTTTTTCAATTTTCGTTCGTTCGAATTTTTTTCGAACGAAAAAATTTCGATTTTCGTTCGTTCGACTTTTTTCAAAATTGTACAACTATACTGCAGACACGATATATACGAGGGCGGCAGAGACGCAGGCACAACCATAGCTTCGTTGGGTGGAGCCAGGTACTCCACCGACCTTCACCTGTGGGCAAAGGTTGTTTTCGGAATTCCCGTGAAATTCTGCATCGAAAAGCGTTTTCAGTTTCAAAAAATACGTTCTCCTTCTTCCAGCCGATTTCTGTTTATAAAGTGCGTTTATCGCCTGAAATTATCGGTTTTCCGTCCACAACTTTTTTGTGCTTGGAGATAGGCGTCTGGTGAAGGTTGTTTTCGGAATCTCGATGGAATTCTGCGTCGACTGATGTTTCCAGTTTGGAAAAACATTTTCTCGATCCTTCAGCCTAATTCATTTCACGAAACGCCGGTTTTTCGCCTACAACTTCTTAACCTCTGAAGATAGAGGGAGCAATCGACGCGAAATTCCGTCGAAATTCCGAAAACTAACTTCACCAAAGGCCTATCTCCAAGCACAAAAAAGTTGTGGACGGAAAACCGACAATTTCAGGCAAAAAACGCACATTGTAAACAGAAATCGGCTGAAGAGCGGAAACTTATTTTTGTAACCGAAAACGCTATTCGATGCAAAATGTTGTGGGGATTCTAAGAACAACCCCTACCAAAAGGCTATCTTCCAGGATAAAAATGTTGTAGACGAAAAACTAATTGCTTTTGGTGAGAGAAACGTCATTCCATAAATTGAAATTGGCTGAGAGATTGGAAAAATATTTTTCTCAAATTGAAAACATTATTTAACGCCGCAAAATTTTATGAAGATTTTTGAAACAGCTCCGCTCAAAGATTCATCGTAAAGATCAAAAATGTTATAAGCGAAAAACAGGTACTTCTCCAGAAATCGCCTGGAAAAATTTTCCGTGCAAATCTATAAGGAACCTTCACCATTTCCCACTCAGGTATTCTCAGAAACCTTCACCTCTCGGACCGCTGTCTCCACCCCAACGAACCAATGGGCACAACCACTCTTGGGCGCTATTCATACTGCTTCCGCCAGTGCGGGGCACGCCCGGGCGAGGCGTTGGAGTGTGAATACTTTCTACGTGCGTCGTGCAGCATGCGAACACTATGAATACCTCAGCGGCAACGTTATGACGGAGCGGATTAGAAGGGGCCTTAACGTTGCCGAGCAAGCAGAATTTGTTCAAGCGTTTACTATCATGGAAGCACAGAAGGGAACGGAATAAAATTGGAGAATGATTAACAATGAAAATGAGGAAAAAGTTGTTACGGACGTCGCCGCATTGGCAGAGTGGGCGTCACGCGCGGGCGAGGCGTCAAGCCGTTCATTCTCCAATGGCATGCCCGCGCGTGTCGCGCTGGCGTTGACTGGTATGAATTGCGCTTTATCTCGTACCCCCATAGTCTCACTCTGACCCGTCCCGTACCGATCGGGGACGAGATGCCATAGAATCGTATTCGGCGAACGGGCCGCGTCACATGTCGGTGTACCAGCCGCGTCTTGTGACAGTGCACTGCTACGACAGCGCTGGACCGCCTTACAGCATGTGCTACTGCGATAAAATTTTGCAGTACGTGCTGTTGTTTAACGCACGCGCCCCTGCGATTGAGCGTTGTATTGGGAGTGGTTACTGGAGTTGGATGCATATTCGACACGCATTCAATGCGGGGCTTTTCTGAGTAGTAATATTCGCCCTGAGTTATTCGGTGGGCTGAATACAAATTTAATGTCTATTTTTGGCAAGATGATCAAAGAAATATTTCACATTTTATCAAGAATTAAGTCAACAGGTGGGGTCGCAGCTCAGCCGAAACTTGGCGCAAATGCCTGCTGAACATGATTCGAGCCATATTGAGTCACTAAATCATCCGTTCCCCGCCCACTTTCAATAACCGTTCAGTCCCTGAATACCACCCCCCTTGGAATAGCTGCTGAAAATCGGTCATCTTGGCTCGCTTTCGACGCATCCAGCGTCGTAAGCTTCTCAGTAAAGGCCTTACATATTTGTTTGTTCATTTGTTGATTCCACTGTAGTTCGGAATATCTCAGTTCCTAAAATTTGATGCCGACTACTTGTTCATGCCCGTATCCACGGCACTTTTTCGATTTTCGTCGCACGTTAATTGTCCCTGCGCCGTCGCAACCACCAACAACTAACGTTTGAATTAGGTAATTGAACCGAACGTTGTTCACGCGAAGATATATTGTTTCACAATTGTTCGCAGTGTTTTATGTCGTTCTCAAACGTTCACATGTGGAGTGGTTAAATGCGAGTGAGTCCCAGACACGGTAAAGGGAGAGATGCGCTCAAAAAGAAATATGCAGCGGATCAAGGATGTGCGGAAAAAGTTTTGAAAATAAAAATAAAGAAAATCTTCAAAAACGGCAGGAAGCAGAAAATTTTCAAAAATCAGTAAGGAGTGTTTACGTATATCAGTTTCTTAGCAGCATTAAACTTGTTTATACATTCTTAGATGATAAATGCTTCCTTCTCACAGTTCCCAAAACCCTAAATTTGGCCAGAGTGATAATTGTCGACGCCCTAGAAGTGCGGGTTATAAGTGCGGAGATGACAAATGTTCCCCTGACCCTCCTTCCTCCAGACAATACCGCTCGATTACTCGATCAGAAACTGTATGTGCAACTAGTACGCGGATAAATTCAGAGCGAATTCGCCTTGGGGATAACAGCTGGTTTTAACATTGTACTCCTCGAAGCCCGGAAGTCGCGCGCGTATCGCGCGGCTGTGCTGTTCGAGTTTAAAATGACCTGACTCGCCGCTCGCTCCACCATGACGGGGTCGCTCCAACCTCTGTGACAGTTTTATCATCTAAATCATAACCTCACCACTAATTTCATCACGCTTCATCATATTTGAGTTCTATACCATCCTGCGTCACAATTAGGGATGTGCGGAAAAAAACTCTCTTGGAAACAGAAAACAGAGGATCCTCTTTGACAGAAAACAGAGAGAATCTTCAAAAATGGGCAGAAAACAAACAATTTTCAAAAATCAATAAAAAGTGTTTAGCTTACACTATATCAGTTTTTCCATAGCGTTAGATTTTTATACATTTTTAGGTTATAGATGGTTTTTTAGCACAATTTCCAAAACCGAAAAGTGGCTCAACATGTATGTGCAGGGAGTACGTAAACGCAGTCAGAGCGAGTTTCCCTTCCTTACATAAATATTTTGACACTTGTTTTGAACACTTCAATCCTCCTCAGTGCCCGGAAGTCACGCGCGTACCGCACGGCTGTGCCGCCCGAGTATAAATGACCTGACACGCCGCTCGTTCCACCGTATTGGGGTCGCTCGTACCTCTGTGGGCGTTTTATCATCTGTTTTTTAGTCTCACTATCAATTTCACTGCGTTTCGTCATAGTTGAATTCTGTACCATCCTGCGTTGCAATGAATAAGTGTTCAGAAATTGCGTGTATCACACAGTTGGGGCCCGACTTTACTCGCTCCACTAAAGTGGTGGATCTGAAGTAATCATAGTTTCTGCCCACGTGTAAAAAGTATTGCTGCCCTTCTGCCACCGCCTTACGGCTAATCTGATGACTGACGGAAGACAATCCAAACGCAGTTTTACTGAAAGGGTGAAATTCACAAATCACCCTTTCAATAAAGGTCTGTTGAAACGAAATGCCAAAAAATACACCTCTGGGAACTTAATCTTTAACAGCTCCGGGCAAGTAAGGGGAGAGCTTACACGGGAAAGCTTGCCACACTCACTGGCTCTTGCGATCTTTTCATTCGCAGATGCCATCAACGGACAGTGACGTCGCACACAGCGAGGGTTTTGAAAAGAGTCTACACAGTAGTAGTTGTTTGGTTTAACTGGACCACGAGGTTGGTAGATGCTTTATTGGCTTACGCACGTTTCGGCGGGATCGCCGTCTTCAGAGCCTGAAAGGAACAAATCAGAAATGTGCTTATTCAGCCAAATGTCGGCTAAACCTAACTAAAATTCGAGAGAGATTCTTCCAAAACGTGGTCAATAATAGAAAAACTAGGAAGTTACCGCACCTTGCCAGGAAACTCGCTAGAGGACCAGCAGCATAGAACGGTTGGCGGATGGCGGAGCACAGATCGAAACCGCTACCTCTCGACGTTAGAATGCGAGTCTGAGGTAAGGCTTGAGCTCTCCAGCTATATATAGGCACTCCCCCTTCCGATTGATTTTTGGGTCGCTCGCCTGGATCCAAAAAGCCTCCACGGTTTTTCTGGCAGGGGTATCGGTTTCCCGCGCAATTATCTCGGCCTCGACATGGTAATTATCGCCGTTGTGGGCGTTAACACGGTGACACCCCAGAACTGTTGATACCCGCAGCTTATCCTTGCCGTCTAAGTGCTCTTTGATTCTAACCCAGAGCGGCCGCGAAGTCTCACCAATATATTGCTCGCCGCACAGCTGGCACGAGATCCTGTAGACCACACCGCATGCAGTGCAATCTCCCTCTCTACCAGTTGGGCAGACCACACAATTGGGAGTTGTGCAAATGCGGTCATATAGACGGTTTCGGATGAGGCGGTTTTTGAGGTTATTTGGGGGAATGTCAGCAATGGCGACAGAGCTTTCCAGACCGGCTTTGCGTAGGCATTTTCGCAGAGCTCTCAGGCTCTGAAGACGGCGATCCCGCCGAAACGTGCGTAAGCCAATAAAGCATCTACCAACCTCGTGGTCCAGTTAAACCAAACAACTACTACTGATTACAATGCCGAGGTTCATGGAGAGTCGTACGTGGAGAGTCTACACACATCGTTCTCTTCTCAATAATCGTTCACCGGCTTCGCTCTATTGGATCGTGAAATAATGATATCAAAGTTGATGAGTGAATGTTCGGTGACCCCAGGAATAGCCGAGTGCCCGCCGACACTCCGCGGGAAGACGGGAGAACCTCTCTCTCCGAGGGAAGTGGGGCACTGTGCCGCGCCCACGAAATTGGAGCCGCGCGAAGTCGACTAGCCCGACTTCGCCGGCGGGAAGTGGGCAGTATTTGTGTGAGCTATATTTGGTTGTGGAAAATCGAAACGCGACGGATCCAAAGACCTGATCTCGGATGCAGCTGTCATCTGGTAACATCCCGGAACCAATCACACACGACCGTCGATTCTGAGAGGGTCGAGGGTCTTATACGGTTTTCTTAATCGGTTGTAACCGTAGTTTGGGTTCGGATATTGCCTGGGCTCTTACTGAACAATTCATTGAAAACTGAAGCTTTGGTAAACTGAGCATAATGGGCTAAGGGCTTCTTTCTCTAATGGCGGAGACATCAGTCTGTGATTTTTTTTTATCGGTTTAAAAATCTAGTTTTTCCACGGAAACACATCGTTCCAGGTGATTGCTCCCCCAATTTCTAAGCCAGCGTGACAAGTTGACACTAAAAATATGAGAGTAGATGCAGTTGTAGGTGAATTCGTTCGACGAAGCTCCTGGGTCGAAACCTATATGGATGCAAAACAAATAATTGAGTTATGGTCCAAACAAACAATGGATCGAAACTTCTGAAAGGATCAGAAACGCTTGGATCAATTGAGCGACAACATTTGACGGCTGAGCACATAAAGCAATGACGACCGAGGTTGTGAAAACGCCACTGAAACAGAGTCAGGGGCTCTACATCATCCATCAAGCTCTATTTTATGGATGGGAGCCTTTCCTTCCTAATTTGATAACAATCGGAGCTAAGCAGGTTCAGCTATCAAGAAATCAAAGATTCAAAATATCGTAGAGCGGTCCAGTGTTTGGTTTTACTTTGACCTTGTTATCAATCAGATTTCGATAATCTATAATATAAAACTTTTTCCAGTGAAGATTTTGGGATTCTTTATTAAACATTTAGGTGAGCGAAATAGCTGCGACCAGCATCCGAATTTCGCTAGAAGCGGTTTAAAATAACCGATTTGCGAGCCGTGAAGCTCAATAGAATTTCATCTCACTAGGGAACCTCGCATGGTGTATCCCTGGATCAGAAAGCTGATAAATGTTTTCTAATCAACTCTAGCACGCCCTCTTCGAATCTGAACTCGGATTTTGCAACGGAAATCTGCGAAAAAAAAGTTATAGACTTTCAAAATTCGTCTTTCCCGCCTTTTTTCTATCAAAAACTCGCATTAGTGTTTGCGAAATCCGGAAACGGACTTCATGCTTGGGTTCATCGCCTAAAACTACCCCACTAAGCAAATTTCAGCTGAAGGCACATTTTCCAAACTTTGCACAGACTGATAGCGTTTTGGACTTGTACTGATTTTCGGTTGGGCGCTTATTTATACCTCTGGAGGCGTTACAAAAAAAATGTTGCAGATTTCAATCGAAATCCTTCCAGATGGGTTATTTGGAGCGCTGATCACGAGTCTGGGGTCTATTTGACGATTTTCAGAGCTTTTCGACTTGATTCGTTCAAAGCTTCCCCTCGGGAGGAAAAATTGATGGCGATTCGCGACGTTTGCCGATTTCAGGAGTGCTTTGACAGATATGGCTCAAATTGTTGCTCTGGGGGTTATTTGCAGTGCTAAACACGAATCTGCAATCCGTTTATCGATTTTTGATAGTTGACGGTAGGTTACGGTGGGTACACGGTAGCTTGCTCAAAGTCTCAGATTTGACCCAAAATTTTCTGTGGGTGTTATTTGGGACGCCGAACACGAATTTGAGGTTCAATTTTTGATTTTCGAGTTTTTAAGGTAGGTAAAGCCAGTTAAAAGGCATTATGCCTACCGCAACCTACAGTAACCATAAGTCTAGCGACAAACAGACCCGAGATTCGCGTTCAGCGCACTGAATAACCCTTGAGCCGAATCCGATTTGTTTTTCGAACACCCTAAAAATTGGCTGATGGGTACCCTTACCTTTTCACAAAGCTTCGAAAACGCTTATAACTTCGTTCAGAGGTGTCCGTTGCAAATTCTGATGTCAGATTCGGAGACAGCGGACCAGAATTGACCGGAAAACGTTCATCATCTTTTAAATGGTGGGGTAGGCCATGTGAAGTTCCCTAGTCAGGCACTCGTAAGATCCCGCGAAGTTTTGTAAGAACGGGGAGCTTCTATCAAACTTGTCAAAAAAGAGTTCGATGCATGTACCTTTTTCGAATGAAGACTTTTTGAATTCTGAAGACGCTATCATATTCAAAGTTCGAATTGCCTCCTCATTATGAGACTCGTACTCAGGCAAACTGGGTCGTCGACAACAGGTTGATCCGCCCACCATGAGTCACCGCTGGCCAACGCGCCGATATTCGGCGGCGCCGTGGCCGCGAGTTATGATCTGGTCGATGTCGAGCTGTTGCACAGCTAGCGCTCTAGATACAAGGGAAGTATACGACGCAGTTCTTAGGCATGCTGCGAATGATGAAAGCGCAGTTGGTTCAATTACCCCAAGTTGTGGTACCTTTAAAATCTGACACAGTGCACCATTGTGGTGTGGAAATTTTGAAAACCTCTTCGGAATGGAGAGAGCATGATACACATCAAATAGCGGCGTACACGACGAGTTCAACGAATCATCATCTAGGAGAGCACCCACGTCATGAACTCGATTTTTCGTCTTTCTTAAAAAAAAAACAAGATTTGTTCAGTGTAGCTGGAAGATCCGCTCTAAGACGAACTTTTAATACTTGTGAGCACGCGTTAGTCACCTGGATGTTCTGTGATTCGGGTTCTTTTATGGAGGAAGTTCCGGTTTAATACCCACTGAACTGATTGACCGTGGAGCGCGCGGTTGGCTGCGCACAGAAACCGTGGGGCGTCCTGTCTCTTAAGTGTTATTTGGCGAATATTGATCGATTTAATGCTATTTCCCTCGAGAGGGGGGGGGGTGGAAAGGAGCTTGTCATCAGATCTCCTGGTCGATCACGAGGTGATTCCTCCGAAAAGTGTAGCATATCAGAGGCCTCCGTGTTCGCTTACGGCCATACCACGTTGAAAGCACGCCATCCCGTCCGATCTGGCAAGTTAAGCAACGTTGGGCCCGGTTAGTACTTGGATCGGAGACGGCTTGGGAATCCCGGGTGTCGTAAGCTTTTGCACGTTTTGCAATGCGTTCAACACATTCAAAGCTCTACTCTAGTGTGATCTACAGATAAAATTCCGTCATTATCAGGTAAAAAACTGAGCAAAACTAGCTTCGAAGTGTCGACAGGTCTCAATTCCATAATCAGTCCTCTAACCCGTCCGCTATCCGACGGCAGCAGCGTTCTGGCCAACACCTGCTTAAGTATCGTTGGGTCATTAACCCCAAGTTGTGGTACCTTTAAAATCTGACACAGTGCACCATTGTGGTGTGGAAATTTTGAAAACGTCTTCGGAATGGAGAGAGCATGATACACATCAAATAGCGGCGTACACGACGAGTTCAACGAATTATCATCTAGGAGAGCACCCACGTCATGAACTCGATTTTTCGTCTTTCTTAAAAAAAAACAAGATTTGTTCAGTGTAGCTGGAAGATCCGCTCTAAGACGAACTTTTAATACTTGTGAGCAGGCATTAGTCACCTGGATGTTCTGTGATTCGGGTTCTTTTATGGAGGAAGTTCCGGTTTAATACCCACTGAACTGATTGACCGTGGAGCGCGCGGTTGGCTGCGCACAGAAACCGTGGGGCGTCCTGTCTCTTAAGTGTTATTTGGCGAATATTGATCGATTTAATGCTATTTCCCTCGAGAGGGGGGGGGTGGAAAGGAGCTTGTCATCAGATCTCCTGGTCGATCACGAGGTGATTCCTCCGAAAAGTGTAGCGTATCAGAGACCTCCGTGCTCGCTTACGGCCATACCACGTTGAAAGCACGCCATCCCGTCCGATCTGGCAAGTTAAGCAACGTTGGGCCCGGTTAGTACTTGGATCGGAGACGGCTTGGGAATCCCGGGTGTCGTAAGCTTTTGCACGTTTTGCAATGCGTTCAACACATTCAAAGCTCTACTCTAGTGTGATCTACAGATAAAATTCCGTCATTATCAGGTAAAAAACTGAGCAAAACTAGCTTCGAAGTGTCGACAGGTCTCAATTCCATAATCAGTCCTCTAACCCGTCCGCTATCCGACGGCAGCAGCGTTCTGGCCAACACCTGCTTAAGTATCGTTGGGTCATTAACCCCAAGTTGTGGTACCTTTAAAATCTGACACAGTGCACCATTGTGGTGTGGAAATTTTGAAAACCTCTTCGGAATGGAGAGAGCATGATACACATCAAATAGCGGCGTACACGACGAGTTCAACGAATTATCATCTAGGAGAGCACCCACGTCATGAACTCGATTTTTCGTCTTTCTTAAAAAAAAACAAGATTTGTTCAGTGTAGCTGGAAGATCCGCTCTAAGACGAACTTTTAATACTTGTGAGCAGGCATTAGTCACCTGGATGTTCTGTGATTCGGGTTCTTTTATGGAGGAAGTTCCGGTTTAATACCCACTGAACTGATTGACCGTGGAGCGCGCGGTTGGCTGCGCACAGAAACCGTGGGGCGTCCTGTCTCTTAAGTGTTATTTGGCGAATATTGATCGATTTAATGCTATTTCCCTCGAGAGGGGGGGTGGAAAGGAGCTTGTCATCAGATCTCCTGGTCGATCACGAGGTGATTCCTCCGAAAAGTGTAGCGTATCAGAGACCTCCGTGTTCGCTTACGGCCATACCACGTTGAAAGCACGCCATCCCGTCCGATCTGGCAAGTTAAGCAACGTTGGGCCCGGTTAGTACTTGGATCGGAGACGGCTTGGGAATCCCGGGTGTCGTAAGCTTTTGCACGTTTTGCAATGCGTTCAACACATTCAAAGCTCTACTCTAGTGTGATCTACAGATAAAATTCCGTCATTATCAGGTAAAAAACTGAGCAAAACTAGCTTCGAAGTGTCGACAGGTCTCAATTCCATAATCAGTCCTCTAACCCGTCCGCTATCCGACGGCAGCAGCGTTCTGGCCAACACCTGCTTAAGTATCGTTGGGTCATTAACCCAAGTTTGAGGTACTTTCAAGATCCGACCCAATTTCACCATTGTGGTCAAGGAGAAATTTTGGAAACCTCTCCTTCAAGGAGAGAACATGACACAGAATCAACACAGGGCGAAACCCGTGTGTTATTGTGGTCGGGGTCGTGACCTACAGCTGACCTTTCCCCGGACACTTATACCCCACCCCACACCCGGTACCGCTACGAATATGCATTTGTTGGATGACTGAAACATGAAAAATCCTACTCAGAGTCGATTCTGTTAATGATCGTTTGATAATTATCGATTGAACTTCGATAGTGAACACGTAAACAGGGGTGTTCCCGGTAAATGATGACGTGATTCCCCCCGAATAGTGTAGCATATCAGTGCCCACCAAATTCGCTTACGGCCATACCACGTTGAAAGCACGCCATCCCGTCCGATCTGGCAAGTTAAGCAACGTTGGGCCCGGTTAGTACTTGGATCGGAGACGGCTTGGGAATCCCGGGTGTCGTAAGCTTTTGCAAGTTTTGCAATGTGTTCAACACATTCAAAGCTTTACTCTAGTGTGATCTACAGATAAAATTCCGTCATTATCAACTGAGCAAAACTAGCTTCGAAGTGTCGACAGGTCTCGATTCCATAATCAGTCCTCTAACCCGTCCGCTATCCAACGGCAGCAGCGTTCTGGCCAACACCTGCTTAAGTATAGTTGGGTCATTAACCCAAGTTTGAGGTACTTTCAAGATCCGACCCAATTTCACCATTGTGGTCAAGGAGAAATTTTGGAAACCTCTCCTTCAAGGAGAGAACATGACACAGAATCAACACAGGGCGAAACCCGTGTGTTATTACCTTCGAGGTCGTGACCTACAGCTGACCTTTCCCCGGACACTTATACCCCACCCCACACCCGGTACCGCTACGAATATGCATTTGTTGGATGACTGAAACATGAAAAATCCTACTCAGAGTCGATTCTGTTAATGATCGTTTGATAATTATCGATTGAACTTCGATAGTGAACACGTAAACAGGGGTGTTCCCGGTAAATGATGACGTGATTCCCCCCGAATAGTGTAGCATATCAGAGGCCTCCGTGTTCGCTTACGGCCATACCACGTTGAAAGCACGCCATCCCGTCCGATCTGGCAAGTTAAGCAACGTTGGGCCCGGTTAGTACTTGGATCGGAGACGGCTTGGGAATCCCGGGTGTCGTAAGCTTTTGCAAGTTTTGCAATGTGTTCAACACATTCAAAGCTTTACTCTAGTGTGATCTACAGATAAAATTCCGTCATTATCAGGTAAAAAACTGAGCAAAACTAGCTTCGAAGTGTCGACAGGTCTCGATTCCATAATCAGTCCTCTAACCCGTCCGCTATCCAACGGCAGCAGCGTTCTGGCCAACACCTGCTTAAGTATAGTTGGGTCATTAACCCAAGTTGGGGTACCTTTAAAATCTGACCCAGTGCACCATTGTGGTGTGGAAATTTTTAAAACCTCTTCGCAATGGAGAGAGCGTTATACACATCAAATAGCGGCATACACGACGAGTTCAACAAATTATCATCTAGGAGAGCACCCACGTCATTAACTCGATTTTTCGTCTTTCTTAAAAAAAACAAGATTTGTTCAGTGTAGCTGGAAGATCCGCTCTAAGACGAACTTTTAATACTTGTGAGCAGGCATTAGTCACCTGGATGTTCTGTGATTCGGGTTCTTTTATGGAGGAAGTTCCGGTTTAATACCCACTGAACTGATTGACCGTGGAGCGCGCGGTTGGCTGCGCACAGAAACCGTGGGGCGTCCTGTCTCTTAAGTGTTATTTGGCGAATATTGATCGATTTAATGCTATTTCCCTCGAGAGGGGGGGGGGGTGGAAAGGAGCTTGTCATCAGATCTCCTGGTCGATCACGAGGTGATTCCTCCGAAAAGTGTAGCGTATCAGAGACCTCCGTGCTCGTTTGCGGCCATACCACATTGAAAGCACGCCATCCCGTCCGATCTGGCAAGTTAAGCAACGTTGGGCCCGGTTAGTACTTGGATCGGAGACGGCTTGGGAATCCCGGGTGTCGTAAGCTTTTGCACGTTTTGCAATGCGTTCAACACATTCAAAGCTCTACTCTAGTGTGATCTACAGATAAAATTCCGTCATTATCAGGTAAAAAACTGAGCAAAACTAGCTTCGAAGTGTCGACAGGTCTCAATTCCATAATCAGTCCTCTAACCCGTCCGCTATCCGACGGCAGCAGCGTTCTGGCCAACACCTGCTTAAGTATCGTTGGGTCATTAACCCAAGTTTGAGGTACATTGGCCCCGCCCAGCATCTGGAGGTCCTGCCTGTCTGGTGGTGACCCCAGTGGAGCCGACCGCGACGCTTGTCGGTGTGCCGACCGCGACGTGTGTTGGTGTGCCGACCGCGACGCGTGTCGTTGTGCCGACCGCGACGCGTGTCGGTCTGAGGTAGTTCCCAATCTAGATGAAACAGTCCTTCAGGATGTGAACAGCAGCTAAATAGGCCACGAAACGCAACACATCGAGTTGTCAACAGCTCGACATCAGGCGGACGTCGCTGGGCAACGGGCAGGCCTCAGGCTGACAATACGCGCGATTTGACTTGTCAACAGGGAGCGGTTTATGAGATGACAACTTATCGACCTGTTGTCGACGCCCCAGTTTGCCTGAGTAAGTCGAAAATCTTTTAGTTTTCAAAGGAAATAGTTTTTGCAATCGCTTTTCAAAAATGTCGAGCGCGGCGAAGTGCGGCGGAACTTTGAGCAGTATTTCTACAAGTAATGGATGATTAATTTTTTTGCTTTCTTCATGAATTAGAGGCAAGTGAGAGAATTTCATGGTTCATGCTAGTTTAATTCTCGAAATCCTTCATTAACATGCTTGAGAACTTCCTGAAAAGTCGGAGTTTTGTTGCGAAAGCCCTGGACTCTCAAATGAAGGTTTTCAAAAATTCAACCGACATGAGCCTTGAGATTCTCTCACCTGTACCTAATTCATGAAGAAAGCATACAGATTGCTCTTCCTTTACTTGTAAAAATACTGCTTAGAGGCACTGTTCGCGATAAACTTCATCCTCGAATTTTTCATGGCAAACGCTTCTCGTGGCTCTCAGAAGCAGAACAGCGTCGAAAAAACGGGACGAAAAGCTACCCAGGAACCGCAAAATGGCTTAGAAAAGTGGGCAAACCCCGCCGCTGTGGGCAAGTCCCGCCTCTTCCCGTCCCTCGACGTGAACAAAGGAACACTCGAAATCGTGAGTTGAGCGATGATTTCCGATTAAAAGCCCCGTTCTGTCCTTCATTCTCAACTTCTCTCTTTACTCAGGTCAGCTCGCATACATTGACTGCAAAAGACGGAAGTTACAAGCTCGGACAACTCGTCCACCATGCTTCCCTAGCTCAATTTTTGAGGGACCAAAACTCCATTCCCAGAAGGTCCTGTACGATTCCAGAAGCATCATTGGAATCAGAATGGGACCGATTTCAAGATAGGCAAAAAAACAGAAAAGCGATTTCTATGGCGAACAGTGCCTTTAAAGTTTCGCCGCACTTCGCCACGCGCGACGTTTTTGAAAAACGATTGCAAAAACTATTTCCTTCAAAAACAAAGCGACTTAGGGAACTTTGGCAAACAAGTCACATAATAAGGTAGCAATTTGATCTGTGAATATGATAGCGTTTTAAGAATTCAAAAAAGTCTTCATTCAAAAAAGTTACATTCATCGGGCGCTTTTTTGCCCAGTTTGCCAGATACTCTCCTTTTTACAAAACCTAGCGCGGGTATTGTAGTTGTGTTTTGCCAGACCGCTATTGTTTATGCTTGTCCTGGGGCAAACACCAGGTGTTCCGTGTGAAACAGAGGGGTGTTCCGGAGAAAAGAGGAGTTAAAGAAAGCGCCAAAGAGCGATGTCTCGGTTGAAACGGCCGACATTTCGGGACAACGAATTCGGCCTTTATGCAGCAGCAGTCTTGCCTAACACAGCTACGATTGTCTGAGATGGGGTTCGCCGTAGGCCGTGAGCCGTCACGCTTTTCATTTTTCACATTTAGCGTTCACCACATATACTTGCTCAGATCAGAGACACTATCTATCCCGTGAGCGTTGGACAAATTCAGGCGCTTACTGCACCTTACAATTAGATGGAGTGCAGGGCTGTAGTCAAAGTGCTGGGATGCTGCACAGGACATCGGTGAATGTGTGCAGGACACCTCGAGAAGTGAACAGGAGACGTTCCCGGGAGGCTCCCGTATTTTCATGTATACGGCCACAGGAAGTTGTGTAGGGCACCCCAGGGAAAAAAGAAAAGACGTGCGGGGCCCTTTCTCGTAACCACATCGCTCATCTTTGGCGCTCCTAATGTTTTTTCACAAGCCTACAATTCTTTTCTCATAGAAAATGGTTTGCGCTTACCATCATCTGAGCCCGTAGTAAATTCGACGAAAATTTCACTTGAGCCTGACTGAGTTGATGTTCTGAAAAAAATTCAGAAAACCGTTCCGCCTGTCTCGAAGTACCGAGTGAGCATTGAAGGCAGTTTTCACGATAATCTTCAATTTTGAGGTTATTCGCTACATCGATTAAGTGGCCCCCGGGTAGATCAAAATGACGTAGAAATTGAGAAAAACGCAACAGAAGTGCAGTGTCCACGATAAAAATCATTTTTCTGTTTTTTAGCCTATCTTGAAAACGGTCCCATGCTGATTCCAACGATGTCTCTGAATTCGTACACGACCTTCTGGGAACGGAGTTATGGGCCCTCCAAAATTGAGCACGAGAAGCATGGTGGACGAGTTTTCCGAGGCTTGTAACTTCCGTTTTTTGCCGCGGATGTATGCGAGCTGACCTGAGTACAGAGAGAAGTCGAGAATGAAGGGAAGAACAGGGCCAATAATCCGAAATCATCGCTCATCTCACGATTTCAAGCTTTCATTGGTTCACGTCGCTGGGCGGGCAATGCGCTTTTGGGGTTTGCCTTGCGCTCAAAGTGGCAACTTCGGGCTCTTTGGGGCTCTTCCTGGCTCGTTTTTATGCGTTCTTTCGACGTTAACGTTACAGAGTGTCCCTCCACTACCCATTCCTAGTGTAATTTCAAACACTTTTTTCATCGTGAACACTGCCTTCAAGTATCACAGGAAGTGTTTGTTGTGACACTGAAATCTTTTGAGGACCCGTCCTTTGCAATTCTTTACTCTCTATTGCTCCGTTCCTTCCTTAGAGCCCTAACTAATTCTGCTTTGCATGAAATATTCTTCTATTTTCGATTGACACAGTTTTCCACAGGTGACAACCGCCATTAACATGTTCATCCGACCGGACAACTAGCCCATTTTATAGAATTATGTCACTGAAATACGACGTTTTAATGCGTTTCTCGCCGTTTCTCCTTAATTTAGGTAACACTTGAAGGCCAGCGCATTGTTTTATGTGAAAAACTCGCGGACGAAAATCATTGTGAACACTGCCTTTAACTTAAAAGCAGTGTTCACAATGACTTCCGATTCTGAGTTTAGCACTCAAAGCAACGCGTTGGCTACCAAGTGTTACAAAAATCACGGAGAAACGACGAAAAACGCGCTAAAATATCAATCATATCATATCAATCAAAAAATTTGTCTGGCCTGGACTAGATGTCCGGTAGGATGAACGGGTTTTCAGAGGTCGCGACCGGTGAATGATGAATTCAAACGGAAGTGAAAGGAAATAATATGCAAAATAGTATCAGTTAGGGTTCGAAGAGAAGAGTGGAGCCACAGAGAGTAGAAAAATTCAAAGGACGGATTGACAGAGGATTCCGTCGTTCCAACAAAGAGTTCCACTGAGAGTGCGAGGGCGCAGTGAGAGTATAACATTTCGTGTATTTCTGGTGCGTTTTTCTCGATTTCTGGCTCATTTCAGTTCTACCCGTTCTACCCACAGTCGATTTACGGAATAATCTCAAATTCAAGCTTATCGTGAACACTGTTTTTCAGTGACAGGATGGACCTTATATACCTGTCGAGTGTGCTATGAAGACCTTGATACATTTACCACGACTAAAGGGGCCTGCAGAGTTCAAGTCGCGGCGTTACTCGCAGCGACGAAGAGCGCTGGGTGATGAAATATCGATCTCACTCGACAACGGGGACGACCGACGCAGCGTGAAGGGCGACGAGGGGCACCGCAGAGCGTTTTGACGCCGCGACGGCCCTGCGTCACTGCCAGAGAGCTTCAAACGACGCCGCGACGATAATGTTCGAAAACAGTTTTGTCGTTGCGTCAAGGCTGGCGCTCGGCGACCACTCGCCGACCGCTACAACTCTGAAGACTCCTCAAGAATGTGCTGGCCCACGTTCAATGCACTAGCAACAGTGCCGTCACTTTGTCGGTGCACTGGCACATAGTTGGTTGACATGCAGCACTGGCGTACATTGCCGGTGCGCCACTCAGAAGTTTCGAATCAAGTTACTTGCGAGATATCCGGGCAAAATCAAGTAACTTGTGGCTTATGTGAGTTTTTTAAGTTGCTTGCGAGTTTGGGACTCGAAAGTAACTTACATGGGCATAACCATGATACTTGTGACTTTTGAGTCTCGCAAGTAACTAACATTGGCCCGTCAATCCTCGCAAGTGGATGGTCACGTCGTAACTTGCTTAACACGTGTACGGCCGGTATATAAGGTGCCTCACCTCACTCGAAACCTCATTCGGCATTCTGATGCTGCCCCTGAAAGGCGACTTCGAGTCGCTCTCCGGAGGCCAGCTTAATTTTGACCGCTGGGGGAATAGGGGTATCCTCTCGGCTGGAAGGAGCGAATTTCGCCGCGGTCCTCGGGGAGGGTGATTCCTCGTCGCAGACCTTGGCAAAGATTAGGCCCTTGTAGTGGACACAGGCGGGGCTGTCTCTGCCGTGGACCGCAACCAGGGGTGCGTGATTGTCGCACACCAATGTCACCTGCATCTAAGGAGTAAGTTAAATGTTACTTCTGGGTAAGTTACTTGTATACTAGAAGTAAGTTACTTGTGACATAAAAGTAAGTTACTTGCGACATTGAGTAAGTAACTTGTGACATAGAAGTTACTTGTGACATGAAGACTTCACGTAACTTACTCAAAAGTAACATTCAACTTGATTCAAAACTTCTGAGCACTGGCAATGTGAGAAGGGAGGGGATTCAACGGGGCTCGCTCTCTAGATTGCCTAAATATTTATGCATCGCATATGCACAAATTCTATTTTCTCAGGCGTTCTGGGGACCGGAGCCACGGCGATTCCCCCCCCCCCACGTTTATCAAATTGCCGGTGCACAGCCGATGCTTCGGCACCGGCTGTCCGCTCAACACCAGCAGTCGGTTGGCTCGGTGCCGGTGCACCGGCTGTCTTCACAATTTGAATCACGGATAAATTTACGCCCTTTATCACATACTCGGCGGGCATATGAGGCTCATCATTTCACTGAGAGCTCTTGATCCGCTCAATCTTCTCACTGTTTCGCGCCACAAGACGGCCACCCCCTTGCAGAAGATTCTCGAAAACATTTGGAGGATAATTTTGCTTGGTAAAGGGAACTCTCACGGCTGAGGAAGGCTTAGTGATAGGGAGAGACCCGCTCTCCGTTCCTGACCAGGGAACGAGAAACGGTTCTTCCCGTATCTATGAGCGGGTCACTCCCTACCAGTAGAAGGTGCAGCAGCAGCAGCACCGAAGCCCGTCGCTGGGAGACACAGATGCCCGGAGCAGGGGCAGCGAAGCCCGTTACAGGAGCGGCGGATCCGCCTCTTTTGGGATTCAGAGCACAGCGGCTCGACGGCTCTGAAGGCTGTCGGACGGGGCTCCGATCTCCAGATCGCCTGAGTTAGTATACTAGATACATTTATATTCAGTACTGCTCAATGGAAGCCATGAAATCAATAAAAGAAAAAATCAGCAATCGGGAACAATGGTTGTGTCAAGGGCAGAAAAAGGGCGAATCGTGTGAATATCACACAAATTGATGGCGCTATCTCTTCCACGTCGCTATCTAGGAGAAGGAAACTAATCCAAATGGTATTAGTGGACAGTGTGTGTGGACAACGATTCCTATCTCTCGAATTGCTATGCTGGTCGGAGGTTTCGAGAAGCTAACGTCACAGCTCCGTGAGAAGCTCACAGCTTTGACTTAGTGTTGATCTGCGAGTTTTGACTTACTAACTTAATCGGTTGGCTTTCGCCTGACGCGGTCATTCCGCATCTTCCCCGAGGTGTGCCGTCCTAGTAGTCAGCCGAGTCCATTTTTCACGGTCTTCAGCCACAATTTGAACACATTCCATCCAGCTGTCACTATTCCATTTCCTGCGAAACGAAACATCGCGCCTGAACTGTCTTTCGATGCCGAGTGACTTCAAATCCTCTTTAACCACATCCGTCCAGAACTTTCGTCTACGCCCAGGTGGCCGTTTCCAGACAGGATTTGGAAGCATTCTTAGAGCGTGTTGTACGAGACGATCCGGCGTTCTTCTTAGTATATGCCCGAGCAGTCGAAGTCGACTTTCCATTGCTGCTTGAGATGGCGCTAGGAGATGCTGGCACCTCCCTCGTGTCAAGCAATGATGTACTGCGTCGATTTCCTTGTAAAGATCTTCGTTATGGCATACACGCGGCCAGAAATATCCATGCAAACGCCTAAAAAGCTTCTTTCACGATGTTTGATAAGTCGCTCGAGAATAATACGTTCCAAAACCTTGTACATGACACGAAGTAGAGAGATTGCTCTGTAGTTCTTAGGATCTGTGACGGATAGCTTCTTGTGAAGAGGTACGATGATCGCATGTCTCCACGAATCGGGTATCCTTTCGCTCATCCATATGGTGCGGATGGTGTTGGTCATCTCACGAATCCCAGACGGAGGAAGAGCTTTCAGCATTTCAGCAGTGATGTTGTCATCTACACCCGCCTTTCCATTCTTCATTTTCCGGACACAATCCAAAACTTCAGACTCAGTCGGCGGTTCCTCACTGACATCGTAATGTGCTCTCTGAGCATGCGGGAGCTCAGGTACTGATGGCGCTGGACGATTCAGTAGTGAACTGAAGTAATCCTTCCATATTGGCAGCGTCGCATCACCAACTGCAACTCCATTGGTAGTGTTCAAGACAGGAGAACATCTCTTCATCTTCCCGCTCTACTGTTGCAGCAACGTGTAGGCTTTCTTCGGATTCTTCTCCTCCCAAGCCTTCTCGAACTCCTTAGCTCTACACGTCCACTCTCGTTCGCGGCCACTTTGAAGCTGCCGACGCAACTTCCTCCTCAGACGCTTCTCTTCACGATGTTTCCTGCAGTTCGGAGAGCACATACCTTGTTGTAAGTAGACGTCGTTTCCTCTGAGACGTAGGCGACTTGACAAGTCGCTTACGTCTCAGAGGAAACGACGTCTGCACTTGACAATGGATGCACTTGACAATGCAAACGTTATGCAATCTAATACGCAACAATATGTGCCACACTAACCTCTGTCGAATAGGCGAAAAAAAGATAAATCGCTCTTTGATCTTCTGATCATAACTCGCTTCAACGTGGACATCTTTCAAGACTGAAGACACATTGAGATTTGTCATGACTCATGTGTCATGATGTTCCCCCTGCGTCAGGCGTAGGAGTTAGCTCCGCCCTGACAGTGGTATAACACCCTAGGGCACTTTTCAAGGGCACAAGCGGCACGGAAAGGAAAGGATAACATAAACAAAGGTGACAAGGTAATTAAACTGTTGTGGTGAGGCAAATATATGGAAATATATAAGGGTTCACATACTGAATGATTATATGGGATTAATGAATAATTGTGGTGCGCGCGAAGCGCGCACCAGATTTGGTTTTGAATCGGCCACGCGCGCAACCCCTTTCTCGAAATCTCAGTTCAGAGCAAACGTAGAAATTAGTGCTTAATTACATTAAAAAGAGCGCAAAAAGTTGGTATATGCACTCAAAAATGGTTTAGAAAGGTTCAGTGGTTTTCGAGTAAAAATTGAAATACCGAGCGTTTTTGTTGTTAATCTCCTATTTTTTCAGACGGCGTTCACGATCTTGCGGGTACACTTAAAATTGAGCTAGGGAGCTCATTTTTGGACAGGAGGCTGGAAGTGGATGCAGGTCGCTCCTATTCCATTTTGAACTTGATACCTTAACTTTGAAGGGTACCTCAAAATCGTAAGTTTACATATTAAATTAGCCGTGGAGCACGAAAACAGCTATTTTCTGCTACGGCTGTGGAGACCGGGGTAAGTGGGTTATTCTGCAGTCAATCAACACATGTCGTCGGAAATAAGTACTGAACTTGTCAGAATTCGTGCTCATGACACGTCATCGATCGATAATCAATATTATCGATTTTCGCGCTTTTTGCACAAAATGCGGCGAGGAGTGGAGATTGCTGGTGGGATTGGTTTTCTTGGTTGAGGGATTTCGCTCATCAGTCATTATCGACAAATACCGATCAATAATATTGATTTTTTCGCCTGTTGCACAAAATGCCGCAATGATTTTTGATTGTTGATGGCTCTAAGTCATTTGTTTGGGAAATTGTTCTCATCATGCAAGATCAAATATTAATGATCAATAATATAGATTTTTGCATTTGCATCGAATGCGGCAGAGTTTTATTTTCATGGTTGTAAGTCATAGGTTTCAAAAATTTTACTCATACAACAATATCGTCTGTGAGATGTTTCATCATTCCAAAATGGAAATCGTAGAGCAAAATTGTAGTCAGAAAGGGAACCTTGGGAAAAATATGTGAAATTTCTGAAAATTTAGCTTCCTGGCAAAAGTAACGATTTGGCAATGTCATTTATAGGTCAAAAAAAGTTCAAAAAATATCTTGAAATTTCTTTAAAAAGCGATTTGGCGTAAAATAGCCTGGAGTAATAAAAAAACAGGGAAACGAAGTGAAATAACCAAAAAAAAAGATTTGGTGGTCGATCATTTCACAAGCTTCTACATTGAACTTATCAAAACGAAATCAAGCGCGCAACGGAAACATTAAACCATTTATGAAAGCTGTATCAAGGGGATCAGCATATGTCATGCTGGGTGAAGGCAACGCTCCATTCCATATCGTGCTTGATTTCGTTTTGATAAGTTCAATGGAGAAGCTTGTGAAATGATCGACCACCAAATCTTTTTTTTTTTGGTTATTTCACTTCGTTTCCCTGTTTTTTATTACTCCAGGCTATTTTACGCCAAATCGCTTTTTAAATAAATTTCAAGATATTTTTTGAACTTTTTTTGACCTATAAATGACATTGCCAAATCGTTACTTTTGCCAGGAAGCTAAATTTTCAGAAATTACATAGTGAATTGAAGTGGTCAGCCAGAAGTTATTTGTCTGGAAGTGATGCATCCAGACTAGATTTGCATCAAGTGATCTTACTTTTTTTGTCTATGAAATTATAACATACTCTCAGACAAGACGTATAATGTTGACAAAATCAATAAAGTGGGGGGGGGAGGACTTCATGCATAAGAGGCATGAATTTGTAGCTAGTCAACGCTTCTCTATGCCGTGTAGTGGGGCTTTCTCCGTTGGGCGCGAAGGTAAGGGCACAAATAAATTCGTAGGATTTTAGGAAAAATTGTTCCGATTTAGGCTCCAAACTTCTTTTCTGATGGTGATTCAGTGTCTGGAGAACAAATCTGTTGTTCGATATTTTAAAGCTTATTGTAGGTCACCGTAGATGTAATGCTATTTAGCTGACGTAACCTAACTAAGTAATTCGAAAATCGAGAAACATACCTCATTCCCGTGTTAAGCCACACCCCTACAGGGAAGTTTCCAGTTAGATATGAGATTTCGACGAAACTACCGTACACCCATCGGAATCTCCCGACATATGCATATCGGAAGTCGATAGACGTGTCTAACCCAGCTTCGTCTGATCTCTACCCAGAAGATTTGACGTGCATCTTTTGCAGCGTTTTGGAAATCATGATAAGTCGCATTTTACCACGAAAATGCGCCTCGGTGGAAAACTTCAGACAAAAGCCGTCGAAGTTATCTGAAAATTCATAGATGAATTTAAGTTTCACCCCGAATAACCCCCATAAAAAGGTTTTTGGCCAAATTCGGAACATTTTTTAACAACCTAGGAATCGCTCAATTCCTAGTTCACATTCAATTTCTTTAGTTCACATTCACGAGCTATAAATTGAGTTATTAGGATCCTAAAGCTCCTTTCATAGTTTTCCGGCCGACGTCGGACGACTCGTTATGAAATTCGATAAGTTAAGATAGATAAGATGGGCAGGGTAGGGTAGATAGATTTTACACTTTCGATAACGAGTCGTCAGACGTCGGTCGGGCAAGTGTGAAAGAGGCTTAAAGGCAGTGTCCACGATAAAATCATGTCTGATTTTTTGGTGGAGATCGGCACCTGCGGGGCCTAGCGCAACCCTAACGTTGAAAAAACTAAGAAAAATGAGCTCGGAACGGTCCCCTACGGCCCCAAAGCTGGACACCCGTCAGCTCGTTACACCCAGATGCACTTTCCACGCCCACCGACGTGAACAAATGAATGCTCGAGATTATGAGATGAGCGATACATAGTTTCCGATCAATAGCCCCGTTCTTCCCTTCATTCTCAACTTCTCTCTTTACTCAGGTCAGCTCGCATACATCGGCTGCAAAAGACGTAAGTTACAAGCCTCGGACAACTCGTCCACCATACTTCCCTAGCTCAACTTTTGTGGGACCATAACTCCGTTCCCAGAAGGTCTTGTACGATTCCAAAAACAACATCGGAATCAGCATGGGACCGTCTTTAAGATAGGCGGAAAAGCAGAAGAACGATTCTTATCGTGAGCACTGCCTTCAAGTTGCCAATTCGAGCACAACTTCGCCCAAAAAAATCGGAGCCTCATGCTGAGAAGTCAAAAATCATTGACGTTCACAGCCAGAAATAAATGCTTATCTATCAAAAGGGGTTTTTCAAGCAGAAGTGGTTTGGTTCGTGTGACAAACGTTCCAACAAAAAGGGAACAATAGAAAAGTGGAGTCAGGAGAGTCTACAAAAAATGAACAATATTTCCTGGCAAGGGAAGTGTCAAACGCATCTGCGAAAACGACTGGTACCGTTAGTATACCTTGTGGCTCAATTGTAAAACTGCGCAGTATCCAGCCCCGAGCTGAAGGTTTCAAGAAGTTACAAGCTTGGAAAGGTCGCTTTTGTGCTTTTTGTGCCTTCCAGAAAGCGCATTAGTCTTCAAAAAATTCGGAAACGGACCTCGCAAATGTGTACAGCGCTCAAAACTACCCCCCTGAGCAAAATTTGCGTGAAGGCACACTTTCCATACTTTGTTCAGACTTGTACGGATTTTCGGTTGGGCGTTTATTTATACCGTTTAGTAGGCTGTGGAAGCGTTTCAGAGGAATGTTCCAGATTTGACTTAAAATTCTCCCAGGGACGGTTTTTGGGGCGCTGATCACGAATCTGTGGTTTATTAGTCGATTTTCCAAAGTCTTCGGCTAATTTTGTTCGAAGCTTCCTAACCGGGGAAAATTTCGAGGGAAAAATGCCACTTTCGAGATTTCCGGATTTCCACGATAAATATGCCTCAAAATCATTCTCTGAGGGTTATTTGGAGTGCTCAACACGAATTTGGAGTCCGTTTATTGATTTTTCGCAGATTAGATTTACGAGATTACGGTGGATATAAGGTAGTTTGGTCAAAACTTCATATTTGACTCAAAATTTGTATACGGGGGTTATTCGGGGTGGAGAATTCGAATTTAACGTCCGTTTGTCGGTTTTCAAAATACTAAGGTGGGTTTTGTTCCCCAAATGACAAGTTACCTACCGTAACCTACAGTAAACCTAGAAAGTTTGACAATTAGACCCCAGATTCGTGTTTACCACCCTAGATTACCTCTACATACAAGTTTTGAGCTGAATACGAGAAAATTTTTTAAATTTCAAAAAAAAAATGCCTGATGGGTACAAGCCCTTTCTGCTTGGAAAACCCCTTTTTGATAGAACCGTTCACTTTTTTCTTGATATTACGTTGTAATATCCGTGGATTATCTTCAATATTTTCGAATTAGCATGAATAGATGTGATAATAAGTGAGCAATCAACTTGTTCCGCACGCTACAAATAAAGCGCTACTCTTTTTGCACGTCGTCCTGATGACGTCATAAGACGCCTATGCACTTTGCACGACGTTCCGATAACGTCATCAGATGCCCCATGTACTTTGCACGACGTCCCGATGACGTCATCAGATGCCCGTACACCGGCAGCCTTCAGATCGGCATGCAGAATGTCAAGCCAGTGTTGTTTTGGTCTTCCCTTGGGTCGTTTGCCAGGTACATCTAGATTCAGGCCAGCTTTGCAAACGGTATCGTTTCCAGCACGCATAACATGGCCATATCACCGCAGTCGAGCTTCACGGAGCTCAATTGGAGCAACTTCAGGTGATCGGGAACCCCAGTCATCGAACGCCATTTCAACCACGATGCGCTCACATGAGAGGCAATTTCACTTTCTAGACCGCAGTCAGATGCGATAGTTGATCCAAGATACTTGAAGACTTCAGTACGCGGCAGCTCGATACCGTCGATCGTGATAGACCCTTGATTATTTCCGTCCGTGGTCAGATACTCTGTTTTCTTGACAGTGAGACGTAGTCAGAATCGAGACAGCCGATCACTCCAGGCTTGCACCTGTCGCATCAGGACAGCCTTATCTTCAGATGCAATGTCATCAGATGCCCTATGTACTTTACATAACATCCTGATGACGTCATCAGATGCCCTATATACTTTACATGACATCCTGATCACGTCATTGGATGCCCTATGTACTTTACATGACATCCTGATGACGTCATCAGATGCCCCATGTACTTTTCACGACGTCCTGATGACGTCATCAGATGCCCTATTAACTTTCCACGACGTCCTGATCACGTTATCTGAAGCCATATCTACTTTCCACGACGTCCTGATGACGTCATCTGAAGCCCAGATTACTCTTCACGACGTCCTGATGACGTCATCTGACGGCCCATCCACCTAACAATCGATTTCTCATCTGCTTGCATACGTACCCACCTTCCAACCTACCTACCTGGGCAACTGATCGTGGCAATGCCTACATTGAGAGTGCGAACGGCGACCGAACACCGTACACCGTACGCCGTACACCATACACCGCACACCGCACAACACGAAATTTCGCTAAGCATCCGCCTATCAAACTTTGTTATTTTTTAATCGATTTGACTCAAGTTTCGTTAGCAGGTGTCTTCTAGACCCTCTCACTTATATCCAGGTGAAGATCTTTAGGAAATTTGTTTTACAAGTTTCATTAACTTTTCTTCTTCTTCTTCCTTGCGTCTGTCCCACGAGTTCGCGGGGTCCGCTTATTTGCACTTTGCTCGCCATTTGTTCCTGTCAGCGGTATCCCTCATAGTGAGTTGCGCTTCAGCCATGTGCGTTTTCACTCGATCAAGCCATCGGGTTTTCGGTCTTCCGCGAGGTCAGGGTCAAGCTCACGGTGGTCCGCGGACCACCGTGGGACCGAGGGAGGGTCGTTATTTTTTTGGGAAAACTTTAAACTTTGGGTGGGGGTCGTTATTTTTTTGACCCATCTAAAATAATGTCTGTCACACTGAAAACTTGAATCTTGAGGTAAAATTATTTGGGGCCATGATTATTTACCATGGAATGGTCAACATTATCGATGGAACAAGAGCAGTTTCCATATAAAAAATAGAGTAAATAATCAAGCGTGTACTAGCTCAACATTATCTCGACTACAACATTCGGAGTAGACACTGCTTCGGGGTTTTCTAGCAAAATCCGATAGAAGTGAAGACTGTTTATTTTCTTCGGAACTCGCTGGGCCACGAGGCAATGGCAGCGTAGGTTTCGCACGATGGCATCGCATCCTGTATAGCGCAGTACTTTTGAAGGTAGGCGATTAAGTTCGTAATCGAATCTAGGCGTTCTGTGATCTGTATCTTGTTCGCGTCATCTATATATTTGGGCCAACCTCTGGTATTGAACTTGGCGTTTGTAGGTTTATACATTTCGAAGTTTTCGAAACTCGTTATTTCACATTGTATCATCCATCTCCAACAGTATGTGACGATCCAAAGGATAGGGAAAGTCCTTCTGCTTCCTGCGTTAGCCTTGTCTCCTGGGAATATATACCTTCGAATCTGATTGGCATTGCTGGAGTAGAGCTCAGTGATGTGGGTGCTAACCAGAGCAACAGATGTCCCTTCGTTACACATTTAACCCAAGGCTCAATGGCTAAGAGCTTCGATGTCAAAGGTAATGTATTCGGAGTAACGATAAGCGCTGCCTTGGTCTCTTTGATGAAGTGTGACTCCTCATCTCTGTTTTTTTGGCTTTATGGCTCGGGACTCCGAAACTGAGAGCGTTTCGTGGCTTTGCGACGTCGGTCCACTAGTACCCTTAAATGTCTTAGCGTCATACCACAGCAGGTATTCAGAAATTGGGCCTTCAAAAGAGGTATAGTACTGATCGAGAAACTCTGTGCTCACACTTTCGTATCATAAACTCAAGGGATTCTTCATTTTCAAAACGTTATTGTCTCTCAATAATCTTTGTGCAACATTTGCCATTTTCCGTCGTTGTTTCCCATCATGTGGTCGACATAGCGCCAGCTAGACACATCATCACCATGAGACTTTCTTCATATTGTAGTTCCACTGAAAAAGATGTCAGCTAGGATAGTGTGTGGCTCACCTGGTCAAGAATTAGAAGCGTGGGTCCATCGAGGAGTATCCGCGCAGCAGCCACAGCTCTTGCTTTGTTACTTTCAGTTGTATCTTCGTTCGAAAGGCCTGAAGGCTCTCCATCAAAACGGATAGTTGCGTAGGATCTTTGCCAGCGCTTGCTACATGCTGGCCGACCAGCGGACCCAATGTACCGCCACCATTTTGAGGTACGAAAAGTTAATTTGTTCCTGAGCGAGCCGACACGCGTAGTTGTTCAGAGCAGTTACGACGGAAAAAAGTGTACGTGCTGCGTAGACGCTGAGAAAAAAATCTAAAACAAAACATATTTAGATACATAAAATTTCTTTTAATCGTGTTGGGTTCGCACCTGCTCTCATATTTCCATAGAGGGTTGTCTCGTCATCTACTATGCGCTGAAGTCTTGCATGAATGCCGTTTATGTGCCCTGTCATCACAGATGCGCCGTCGGCAGACAGGGCCCTTTCTTATGGCAAACGAGAAGGGCTTGTGAGAATGACCATTCTGCAAGTCTGTCCATGAATCCTCCTCAATTAGAAAATTCCTGAATGCGTCGATTATCTCTTCGGACTTTCGCTTTCTGTTTCTACTGAAGAGAAGTGGAAAGTTACGGGTGTGTAGTAGGGTGAGATAAACCTTATCAGAAACACAATCCATTTGCGATCGGTGTCGATAATGCCGTCGGTCAACAGAGGAAAGGGGAGGTTGTTTCCAATTAAATATTTGAGCAAATCAGGGGCGGTAGTAAACTAGACAGAACTCAGAGTTCAGAACCATGATAATGTCAGAGTTACGAGGAGGAATTGATGTTCGAGACATCTTTGTTACCCTCAATCTTACTGGGAACTGCCGCACACATAATTGTTTACAAAACTTACACCCCCCTGGGAGGCGATCTCACAAGTTCTGTTTCAATGGCAGCGATACATCTCTTTGCACCGTGCTCCGTTGTTTACAATGTACGCAAGATGATTGACATCCTAAAGTGTTGCAAATGCATGTTAAAAAGAGGTTGCGCGCGGAATCGAACCACTGACCGTGCCGACAGCAGCAGGGCGACATTGCGCTACACCACCCAGCGACGAAGGGGTTGGCTACTGGGATCGTATACGTTGACATTTAAAATGGGGACATGCCAACGTATAAGTCTCTCCCATCACGTAGCTGCTCATTGTAACCAAGTTTTGTGGCGATAGCGACTGACAGGATAGCCTAACCCTTTTAGAAACCTTCATGCATACAATCCCCGATAGGCTCCCCTGGGTTCTTTACCCGTCGTTCATGTACACCAACCGTCGCAACTTACAAGAAAAATATTAGCTCTTGCAGCGACGAGAGCTAAAATCGGTTTTTGATAAGCGTGCACTCTTCCTTCTTCAGTCCACGTTGTGTTCCGTATATAATGAAAGTCACATTTTCTGGTCAGATATGATATTGGTGCGTTCATTAACCGATCCGTTCAGCTAATTGTTTTTCCTCTATTTGCTCTCTCTTTCTCTAGTTTAATCTTCTGTGTTCCCCCATTTTTCTTGATAATGTTTTTGGATTTAACTAAAATTACGAATTGAGTATAATCGGCCGAATATTTCGTCAGAAGAGTAGCTTGCCCAGTATTCCTAAGAGCTCAATTTCGAAGTCTTTTTGGAATTTCAGGTCTGCGTGGCTTCTCCTTTCGTCTGTTTTCATAGGAACTCTACGATTCACTTCTGCTTTGGCCCTAAAGCATTTGTTTTCTTAGGCAACTTAAACAAAAAGGAGAAATAAAACACACAAGTTGTCGTTTTCACCTTTGCAAAATCCACATTTCACCAAATCCGAAAGTTGTCGGCAAAAAATTCAGGAAAGATACACTGGAAGAATAGAACTTCGCAGTTAAGGACGAAATAGCTGATATTCAATTCTCCAGGATAGATGAATAAATTCGGCAAACTGTCCTTCATTGGATTCGGATGAATATTAGGAGAATTCTTGCAATAATCAGAGAATTTTTTTTGGAAAAATTCCCAAAGCAATAAGTTCACTTATTTTGTAGGGCAGATTTTTCGACTGCTGAGTGTCCTAAATCCATGCCCCGAGGTTGGCCGAATTTTCGAAAATTGATTATCACGTCTAAACTACATAATAAATCGAATATATCAGCAAGAGTGAGAAATAATTTTATTTTTGGCTGTGTTTATAACGAACGCGTTATTCATATAGATCTTAACTGCGAGATGTTATTCTTCCATGTGTTTTTCTGAAGAAACATAGTTCCAGGATGCTTTTTGAAAGTGGTAATGTATCGATAACGAAGGTGATAATGGCAATGTGTGATTTGTTTTTTCTCAAGATTACGCGAGAAAAAGGAAGGTACAGGGTCACGACAAAAGTGATTAGTAAACTAAAAATAAGCAGAGACGAAAGAAAAAAAAACAAAGCAAACACAAAATTCAAAAATAATAACTTTAAAATCTCCATTTTAGCGCATTCTGAAGCAGCTATTTCTTTGACAGGTCTCTCGGCCAGTTATAACTATTTTTGGTATGTTCTTCTGGACCAAAAACATTGACAAGAAAAATCGGAAACACAATACAAGAAACCTGGCCAAAAAAAGAGCAATCAGAGGTGGAACAGTCAGCTGCTCTGTCCTTCGCTGATCAATCAACGAAGGAAAATATTGCTGTATCGATCGCGTTGTCACTGCACATGGCGAATGGTACGCCAGCAGTTCGGGAATTGACGTGTATTTAGATTGTTCTTGGCTCAACTGCGGCTGCAATAATGATGGATGAAGAACTCCGAGTCGGCAGGTTACGCTAAAAAGTCCTCTCGAGGACTTTTCACCCTAACCCGCCATCGTTGTCTAGTGCACTCCTCAATTGGCGCAGTTTCTCACCGCTGACCTGCGGAGAGCGCCGATTAATTCGCGGACATCAATGTTCGCGATTGAGGGTCTCGAGGGGGGTAACATGATAGTTAACAGGTAATAACATCGAAGTTTAGTTCTAGGATTTCCACAGAAGCTTATTTCGGCCTTGAATGTTAAAACACTGTTTTTTTGTCCTGACTAATAACCTCATAATTAACATCGATGTTAAAAGTCTTGGGTAACATCGTAGTTTGGCTGGTTTACTACCACCCCAGATGTCCCATATCAATCAGGGCCATACAGGGTTCGGCGCGGGGTAGGGCCCCACATGGGGGGCTGAGCTCCGAAGGCGTTGAAGTACTCCGGAGATATCTGACCTTCATAGGATGACCCAATGGACAATCGTGTATGTGAGTGTCAACCGCCCGGAGCAGTTTTTCACATTGAATTCAACTATGCATCGCGATTTGACTGAAATGCTGTTTCAACCGAGTTGCGAGTGACGGTGTTCAATTAGGAAGCTTAGGGTGATGTCATAGTGAAGGTGTTCCCAAAATGATAGACAAGACATATGAATCTTCAATGTGAAGTGTCTAAAGCAGTTTGCCTACTAAATGCTGAATGATTTCTGCGAAAGATTTCTATGAGTCAGTAGACTTGATATTTGAGTTGAGCGTGGTCGATATACCCTGTAGAAAAACTTTCCTCGTTCAAAGGCAGCACACACGCTCGTAAACGTATTTGATATTACTACTGAAATAGAAGGAGGTGTGTATACAAGTCTGTTGGTACCAGCTCGTTGGTGCCCCTGCTTCTACTGAACCCAGCAGACGTTTGAGTGTACACAGGGAACGTTCGAGCGATATAGCGTGCACAACTATATCGCGAAAGTATCCCACACATTGTATAAAGGTGTCGCCGTCCGGCACACTAAGGCCTCTGGTCCATAACACCTTAGGATCCGTACCTAAGGAGTCATGGAGTCTTTGGCCACAAGCCACAATTTCGCCACCCTGAACTGTCGATCGCTGTCGAGTGAAATCCAAAAAACTGCGCTATCCAGACTTCTGAGCTATTTCCATGCACCGTTTGCTGCTTTGCAGGAAACCCGCCTCAAGGATAGACCCGTCATCAGCGTCGGAGAGTACACCATCTACTGCGGTAACGCTGACGATAGGAGAGTGGGAGGCTGTGCAATAGCTGTAAGGAAGGATTTCAATGGTATGGTCAAGGAGTTCGGCTCAACGTCGTGTCGGAATGCATTCGTACGACTGCGGGATCACAGAGGATTCAATCTGTGGATAGTGAGTGCTCATGCGCCCACTGAAACCGCCGAAGACAATTCGAAGGATGCGTTTTATGAGGAACTCAATACGTTGCTGGCCAGGATACCTTGTCAACATGCTGTTGTCGTGGGGATTGACGCAAATGCGAAGATGGGACTTGATCAGGAATCCGAAGTACTCGGTAAATGGTTCTACCCAGTGGAGCAAACATCGGACAATGGCTACCGCCTTGTCGACTTTTGTGAACGCAGTGGTCTGATTATTGCATCGAAATTCAAGAGGAATCATCGCCGCCATCAGCTTACGTGGCAGGGACCAACCCAGCTATCTCCAGAAGAGCAGCGGAAGCGGAAGATGACAACTTTGAAACTACAGCTTGACTACGTCCTGACGAGGAATATTCCAGTATCGGACATTCGAAGATCTAGAGCTGTGTGGGATGTCGCATTCGATTCGGATCACCGTCCTGTTCTGTTGAACTTCACTGCGAGGATTCATAAGAGGAAGCGAGGGGCTCAGCCTCTTCAGAGGATTGACATGACAAGTCTCAGAGATGAAGAGTGCAGAAGGAATTTTCGACATAGCGTTTCTATTCACATCGGACTAAGAAGAAACTTTGCGACGCGGATTCTTTTGTCAAGTGCATCCAGGACGCTTTGAAAGAGGCACTCCCGGTTCTACAGCCTAAGAAGAATTTCGCCTACGTCTCAGAAGAAACAACATCTACCTACAACAGAGTATGTGCTCTCCGAACTGCAATAAACTTGGTGGAGGAGAAGCGTCTGAGGAGGAAGTTGCGTCGGCAGCTTCAACGTGACCGCGAACGAGAGTGGACGTGTAGAGCTAAGGAGTTCGAGAAGGCTTGGGAGGAGAAGAATCCGAAGAAAGCCTACACGTTGCTGCGACAGTATAGCGGGAAGATGAAGAGATGTTCTCCTGTCTTGAACACTAGCAATGGAATTGCGGTTGGTAATGCGACGCTGCCAATATGGAAGGATTACTTCAGTTCACTACTGAATCGTCCAGCGCCATCAGTACCTGAGCTCCCGCATGTTCAGAGAGCACATTACGATGTCAGTGAGGAACCGCCGACTGAGTCTGAAGTTTTGGATTGTGTCCGGAAAATGAAGAATGGAAAGGCAGGTGGAGATGACAACATCACTGCTGAAATGCTGAAAGCTCTTCCTCCGTCTGGGATCCGTGAAATGATCAACACCAACCGTACCATATGGATGAGCGAAAGGATACCCGATTCGTGGAGACATGCGATCATCGTACCTCTTCACAAGAAGCTATCCGTCACGGATCCTAAGAACTACAGAGGAATCTCTCTACTTCGTGTCATGTACAAGGTTTTGGAACGTATTATTCTCGAGCGACTTATCAAACATCGTGAAAGAACGACCAGAGATGAGCAAGCCGGTTTTCGACCTGGAAGATCGACCATCGACCAAGTGTTCGTCGTGAGAAGAGTAATTGAATCATGACAGCGGTATTCGAAGCCATTACAGCTTGCTTTTTTAGGCTTTGAAGCCGCGTTCGACTCTCCTCATCGTGATCGATTGCACAATGCTCTGCGAGCAGATGGAGTCCCGGAAAAGTATGTTCGGTTAATCGAGGACATGAACAAAGGAACAACAGCTGCAGTTCGTACACCTGTCGGGTTTACGTCAGCTTCCGAGGTGAAAACAGGAGTAAGGCAAGGAGCCGTTGCAGGACCTTTTCTTTTCAACTTTGCCGTTGATGACATCATGCGTAAAGTTGCAGAACAGTTTCCTGCGGATGTGATCCTAACACCATCAGGACGCTCCCTTGTCGACCTGTAGTACGACGACGACATTGTGTTATTCGCTGAAAACAACGCAAAACTGCAAAGGATTGTGAACCTCATTTCGAAGTATGCCGCAGCCTATGGACTTCGTCTTCGTCCCGACAAATGCAAGCAGATGTGGGTCTCTCAGAGGCCTTCAACGGGAGTTTGTGTGGACGGACAACGTATCGAACTGGTGGACGATTTCTGTTATTGGGGCTGTTTGCTGAAGAACGATGGTAGTTATGCAGCGGATATTCGAAAACGATGTGCGAAAGCTACGTCTGCATTTAATTCTCTAACCAAGTGTTTGTGGTTTACCAACATCGCGAAGGAAGTCAAGTTGCGCGTCTACCTATCCGCTATTCGCCCTATCATGATGTACGGATCGGAGACGTGGGCAGCACCGAGGACGCAGATGGAAAGGTTGGATTGCACGGAGAGGAAGCTTTTTAGGCGTTTGCTTGGATATTTCTGGCCGCGTGTATGCCATAACGAATACCTTTACAAGGAAATCGACGCAGTACATCAACGCTTGACACGAGGGAGGTGCCAGCATCTCCTAACGCCATCTCAAGCAGCAATGGAAAGTCGACTTCGACTGCTCGGGCATATACTAAGAAGAACGCCGGATCGTCTCGTACAACACGCTTTAAGAATGCTTCCAAATCCTGTCTGGAAACGGCCACCTGGGCGTAGGCGAAAGTTCTGGACTGATGTGGTTAAAGTGGATTTAAAGTCACTCGGCATCGAAAGACAGTTCAGGCGCGATGTTTCGTTTCGCAGGAAATGGAATAGTGACAGCTGGATGGAATGTGTTCAAATTGTGGCTGAAGACCGTGAAGAATGGACACGGCTGACTACTAGGACGGCACACCTCGGTGAGGATGCGGAATGACCGCGTCAGGCGAAAGCCGACCGATTAAGTCAAAGTAAGTCAAAACTGAAATAGAATCGCATGGCTCAGAACACAGCGCCTATGCATTTTGAAGCGTCAAAAACGACCCACAATGCCGTTACATGATTAGCAAGTTTGTCCCCGCCCGTATTTTGACGCCCCCTAAATTTGCCCTTTTCCTCCAAAGCAGGGTTGCTGTGTCATCTTCGCCGTCATTGACGTGTGTGGCTCACTTGTTAGACATGCCACCAACAGTACCGAGCCATACGATTCTATTTCCGCAGTAATTTCGAATACGTTTACGAGCCTGTATGCTGATCGAGGCCGAACACCGCTACAAAATTAGGGCTAACACTTCTCTCAGGTGTGGTCCTGCCGGAAGTCGGTAATTTTGAAAACTGGGAGTCACGGGTATAATTGGGTCAGAGTGGTCGATTTACTCTATGCTGAGTTTCAGCATCTCAAACGAACGCCGAAGACCACTGAACTGATAGAGGGAGAAGACAAAAACATCCAAAAAAAAAAACAAAGTAACAAAACAAAACAAAACACAAGTTCACAAATCTAAACTAGGGTTTTAAAACTACGGTAACTTAAGTTTTGAATGAGGTACCTGGAAAAGTTCTAGCTTTCGGAAACTAGAGTCTGCACCTTACCGTTTGAAGCCTACCGCACCTCTCGGGTGTGCCCTTCGCGAAAAATTTCCTGGTGTGGGTTCTGCGTCAATATTCGCGTTTTTCAGACTTACTTTGTTAGATGTGGGTCCACAGTGCATTTTAGAGAATAACCCAGAGCAGGTCAATGTTCTTCAAAGGCACTCTCCACGAGCGCGGAAGGTTGCAAACCGTAAAGTATAAAGTTTAGTTTCTCAACGCCAGGATTTTTTCTAGGTAACTCATTTACTACTTAAAAGCTGTGTTCACTATGAATATCGTTTTTCTGCTTTCCCGCCTATCTTGAAGACGGTCCCATGCTGATTTCAATCATGTTTTTGGAGTCGTACAAGACCTTCTGGGAGCGGAGTTATGATCCCTCAAACATTGAGCATGGTGGACGAATTGTTCGAGGTTTGTAACTTCCGTCTTTTGCAGCCGATGTATGCGAGCTGACCTTAATAAAGAGAGAAGTTGAGAATGAAGGGAAGAACGGGGTTATTGATCGGAAACCATCGCTCATCCCACAATCTCGGGCATTCATTTGTACACGTCGGTGGGCGTGGAAAGTGCATCTGGTGTGTGACGAGCTGACGGGTGTCTACTTTGAGGCTGTAGGGGACCGTTCCGAGTTCATTTTTCTTAGTTTTTTCAACGTTAGGGTTGCGCTAGGCTCCGCAGCTGCCGATCTACACCAAAAAATCAGACATGGTTTTTATCGTGGACACTGCCTTTAACACTAAGAGGACCGCGTGTCCACACTGCGCACCCACGGCTGTTTTGTCCCTCGGACCTCGTGTCCACACTGCGCACCCACGGCATACAACATTCAATATTTTTTGAAGTTTCGGGAGATGGGGTCTTTATTGAATACCATTGGGTTCTTTATAATGTAACCTATTTACATTCACAGTGGTCAAGCATTTTGAGGTTTTCTAGTTATTTTACCAACATCTTCGAAAATGACATTTTTCGAATTTTCGAGCTTCTTTGTTCGAAAAGAAATTCTCCCAAACTTTGGTGAGAGGGGTATGATTGACAAAACTGGTGTCGTCTAAATGGTTTTCGAGAAGCAGAGCTCCAACTAATCGAGATAACTGTAGTAGGTCAATGTTTAAAATTTTGCTGCCTTGAACTCGAGGGTTATTCAATTTTCTGCGCGAGAATCTGTTGTTTATTTTTCAATTTTCAATGAAATTACAGCGGTAATCTAGCCAATGATCAACATTATTTCAGATTTCCGTGTGGAGGGTAACTTGGCGGGATGGGGCTGAAAGCCTGCCGTTGGTTCAGTGCTCCAGAATTTGCTGAACCTTCGCTACGGGGTACATTTGCAGGTGCTAAACAATGAATGGTGTTAATCCTACAGTTTTCATTGAAATCGCTATCGTTTGCCGTTTGTTATGTGTTGGTAAACGTCTCAGGTTTTGTTGCGATTCCGCCCAGGTGGTCATTTAGGTGGGGCTGGGGTATTGATCCCAAATCCGACTCCCATTTCCAAAATTCTCATGGAATTTTCGCCGGTTACAACAGACAACTTTTCAGGTCAAAGTCTCTGAGTCCGTCGAAAATTCGCTATGAGGCTCATTAGAACATCATGTATCCGAAGTCCGTCCATTTCTCAAAATTCTAATATTTTAGGTTGGTTTCGCACGGTATAGCCCTAACCATCTGCTGACACCTACAGAAAATTCCAGAAGTCAAGAGAAAAACTTTGAATTCGTGGCTAACACGCCCGAAAATTTGCGAGAAGTCCTGTTTCAAAGCACCTTGCGTGTGTAAAGTTTAAATAACTTCCCAATTTGAAACTCACCACGTCCGTAAGAAAGTGAATGATTGTGGCTCCATCATGGCATTTCTCCCATTGTACCCGAGGGTGTAGTGAAAAAGAAACAATGGATGTGTACCATGTAAGATAGCCTGCTCCAATCGAAACGGTTCCCAGCGGACCGAGTGTCCACACATGTCACCCACGGAAATGATTAGCCGTGGAGCGCACCGGTCGGCTGTGGAAATTCGCCGTGGAGCAGGCGGTCTCTTAAGTGTTAAAGGCATCGTACGCGCTGAAAACCACTCACCGTTTTTTGAGTTTGAATCATTGATTGGGCCCCCCTGAGAACGTTCGTGGAGTTTGTCGGGTCACCGACGCATTATTGGGAAGATATGGGTGATCGAACGCCTCGAATTCCACCAAAAAAGACCGAGTTCCTGACAGCCATGTGGCATAAAATGAAAAAGAAAAAAGGTTTTCAACAAGCGATATCGCGTAAATGAGTGCAAGTGTAGCCTTCATTTCCCCGCAACTCGCACTTTTTTGTATCACTATCATAGACGTGGGGCGGTCTTTAGAGTGATATCATCATTTTCATGGTTGAATTTTTCGAAAAACAACCGCTTCGCATCCACGATTGTGATAATACGACTGCGAGTAGCATGGAAATGAAGGATATGTATCATTTGTTGATAAGCTACCTTCTTTTCTCATTTGAGGCCACATGGCTAACGAAAGGCCGGCCTCTTTTGGTGGAATTGAAGGCGTTCGATCTCCCATGTCTTCCCAATGATGCGTCGGTGACCCGGCAAACTCAACCCACGTTCTCAGGCGGGCCCAGCCAATGATTCAACTCTGCCAATGCGTAGCTAGATGCCTCCGAGGGCGCGGCCTGAAACGCCGCCCCATTCCATGTAGCGAGAATTTAAGGGTTTTAGCTACGATAGCTAAAACCCGCATATTCTTGTGTCGTTCGAACCATTGTTCTCTCTGACGCTAAACCCGTATATTCTCGCTATAATTTTGTAGCGAGAATCTACGGATTTAGCGACAGGCTGTGTTGAAATGCAATCTTAACCCGCGTTGGCTACGCGGAACGCAGGGATGCCGTTCAATCAGTCCTGGCCCAGTCAACTCACGAATAACTTGACACTCTGTGGGTGGCCGTGGAGGGTGACACCGCGTCGCTCACTGCAACGCAAGGGATAATTTTGGCCGCTGGTATGCTGCAGGCCGTGGGGAACAAACGGCGATGCGGTCGATCGCAGCGGGGATCGTCTTTCTAGTACGGATCAAGACAGGGTGGGTTGATCGACCGAGTGCTGCAACGAGAATAAGCGTAGAATATGCGGGTGCTGTAGCGAGAATTTGCGTAGAATATGCGGGCGCTGTAGCTAAAATTTCACCAACTGAGGCTAAACTTTCCGTAATTTACGTAAATTCTCGTGTCAAAATCAGACCAGATGCCTCCGACACCCTGGGCATCTCTTGTTTCCGTGCGAGGCATTTAGCTACGCGTTGGCGGAGAAACTCAAAAAACGGTTAGTGGTTTTCAACGCGTACGATGCCTTTAAGTTATGACCTTTTAGAAACCCACTTTTTTCGAGAACTTGCACGTTTTTTTTTTCTTTGACGTTTACGAGCACCCTTTCAGCGTCGACCTCAGGCGGTGAAATTTCGTATGCAGGGTGAATCAACCACGTTTGACTCAAATATTCTACTCTCGTGATCCTAGTTTTCAAGATTACTGACTTCCGGCGGGACCACACCTGAGAAAGTGTGGGCCCTTATACTGTACCAGTGTTCGACCTCCATCCTAGGCAGTGAAATTGTATACAAAGGGTAAATCGACCCCGCTTGACTCAAATATCCTTCTCTCGTGATCCGTACTTTGCATAAATATGGACTTCGGGCGGTATCGAACCCCCCCCCCCCCTTCAAACATCCGCATTTTACTACACAGCACAGACTGTTAGCAGTTATAGCGTAGTCCACCAATAAATTGCACATCTAATTACCAATGAGAAGCGGTTGGTCGAATTTCAATCTGCTTGAAATTCATGGCAGCACAACCGCTCCCGCTCAACCGGTGGCGAGCGTTTTGCATAGGGTGAATGCATATTGATCTTCTGCCAACCGCTTCTCATTGATAAGTAGATGTGCAAAATTTGCTGGACTGCACTATACATACACTTTTGTACTTTCAGCCCCTCTCACCATAAATCCGATGGGGGCTGTTCTGTGCTCTCGTCCTCGCAAACATCCGCATTTTTTCGCATAGCACTGGTTTCACCACTTTAATATGACAAGAGTTATTCTACTGCAATCAAATATCAGAGGCAAACCTGCTGGATAAACACTTTGAACTCATCAGCTCTAGGTGGGAAGGGGAGGAGGGGGGGTAGAAAACGGTCAAAACTTGACCTACTCACGCTCCTGGGGGGAGGGGTTCAGAGTGAAATTGGCATTGGAGCGGGGGTCTGAGCAAATCTGCCCGATCCGCACCTCGCGCAGTACACCGCTACCATGATTATACAACAATTAACGAATTTTAAATTAACGTGATTTCAAGACTTTTTCGTTAAGCGTTAATCGTTAATTTTTTAGAAAAACCCGCGTAAAGGCAGTGTCCACAATAAATTTCGTCCTAGGTTTTTGGCAGGGAATCGAAAGTTCAGGGTCTCATTAGAGCACTGGGGTCGAAAGAACGAACGAAAACGAGCCCGAAAGAGCTCCATACAGCTTCGAAGTCCGCTCGCACTAGCCCTTCCGCTCGCGGTCGAGTTTTCCGAGGAACAGTTTGGTCCGCTTCTACATTAGCATTGGAGCGCGAGCGAAGCTAAGTTTTAGCATTCGGGCGCATTTGCGCACGCTGTGTACATCA
This sequence comes from Aplectana chamaeleonis, assembly GCA_029168955.1. Lineage (NCBI taxonomy): Eukaryota > Metazoa > Nematoda > Chromadorea > Rhabditida > Cosmocercidae > Aplectana > Aplectana chamaeleonis. The sequence continues at coordinate 93,952 of JAPDOI010000265.1, forward strand.
GGCCCATGCCCGCGCAACTCATCCACCGTTGAAATGTGGCTTTCAAGAAGAAGAGCTGATTTTGGATGTTTTGCAGCGTTTTTCATGATTCTTTATTTGACTGATGGAACAGTCAGACTCCGAACCTTCATTTTCTAGTGGAAACTCGAAAACGATTTTTATCGTGGACACTGCCTTTAACCCGTTAATGCATTAACACGTTAACGTTATAACGCACAGCCCTGGTGGACACTCCTCCTACCTCAAGGCCTTCGTCCATAGGATCGATTCATCGATCCCCGACGAATATCCTGACTGCCATAACACAGGACAAGATTCATTTCATTCATTTTCATGTCCAGCAAGGCCAACCTCTCTAACAGTTATGGATATGTGGAAAAAGCCGTGTGATTTGGCTGCCTTTCTACGTCTATGAGAAGAAGCTCTGATGTGGCCGATAAGAAGAAGATGATGATCCCTGAATTTTTCCGCGTTTCGAGTTCCGAAAACCGCATTTTCGCGCATTTTCAGGCGTTTCGCGCCTGAATTCGAAACCCGAGAAAAAATTTTCTGTTCCGAAAACCGATTTCCGAAATTTCATATTTTTGTTCTGCTCATCCCTGATTACGACCACCACCCGATCGCACTGATTCTCTTCGTTCCTTACTGTGCGTTGGCGCAAGCCCGGTTGGCATATGTTATAAAATACGTGCACCGAGTTTGTGCCAACGCATAGCAAGCAACGCAAAGTATCGTTTGGATCCGTGTCGACTGTAGATAATTATGTGTATCCCCAGACTAGAGATGGGTGACGGCTTATCGTGCTCCAATCATGCTGACGCATCGCGCCACGGACGCGCAGCGGCAGCCAGCTTCCGCGGTGGTATTTTTTTGTTTCGGCTACTCAGATAGTCGGTGGTACTCGGACGCCGCCGATGCGGAGCTCGGACGCTCCCACAGCGACGTCTGGCCTGGAGGACGGGCGCTCACCGGCCACAGAGCCTTCTCGGACGCCGACCTCTAGCAAATTTTGGCGGTGAGCGCCCCTTCACGCTGTTGTTGTAGGCCGTCGGTTTTTCGTGATGCTTCATGACGAAGCGCTAAAGTTGTTAGGAAACAAGCCGTAAGGCCTGTTTCCTACAAAATTTGCCTAGGAGGCTTCAGTCCCCCAGGCCTCCCTTCCTTTTTGGATCATCTCGGCAATATCAAGACATTGCCCTTTAACGACCATTAATCGGCCGACCACCTAACCCCCACGCGTTCCGTATACAGCGCGGGTTGGCACTAATCCTTCAACATGTACTCTCGTGTTGGTCGTTTGACGGTTGTTGGTCTGCGTCCGGGAAAATCGACATAGCCGTCTCGCTGGGGGAGCTACCGGTCTGCGTCTCTTATCCCGCTCACTCCTAGGTGCGCTCACCGGACACGACAACTAGAAGTCGGCGTCCGAGTACCACCGACTGTCTGAGTATTGAATATTTTTGTTCAAACACTGGAAAGGTTGCATATTTTTTCAGAGGATGACTCGACACGGTAAAAACTGCACGGCCTCGTCCGTTTATTCTTATCACGAACGAAGAAGAGACGCTAAAGTTAGTGGATACGGCACACTTCATGCCAGATTAGGAGCTGATTCTATCAAGGAATTCGATTGCTGTTCTTTAACTCTGCAACCGTGCAAGTGAGTCTGACATGAATTTATCTTCAGTGTGTGGTTTGGCGTTGTTCTGCTTTTTAACTAGCGTGTGCAGAAATGTAGCGAACCCTCATGAAATCCGCAAAATACAGTGGTTTAATTTTCTGAGGAGCATTGATAAATAACGATACGAGAATCGCGACAGGTGCTATCTTGTGGGGCCACTATGGCGTCTTTATACTTCCGCCGCCGAGCGGCGCGGCGAAGTGCAATCCTATAGTATCGATCGAGCCGCGCCGCGTGATCAAGATCGAGCCGCGCCGCGTGATCAATATTACAGAAATGCACCTCGCCGCTCAGCGGCCGGAGTATAAACGACGAATGTAGGTATGGAGCTTCGGGAAGGATGGCTCATCTCCGTTTGCCGCGAGCGGCCGCGACGCAGCGTTAGCATTGCAGCGCGCCTGCTGGCCTCTCTCACGCCCCACCACTCTTCATCGGGGTTGTTGAGGCCCCAGACAAACACACTGAACCACTACTGGAAGCATATTTTAGCCTTAACAATCCTATTAGTATGTGATGCAGTAATATCCACTGGTTACACAGGAATAACTCCACAAGAATGAAGAGCTATGGATCAAGCAATATTCAAATGGGCCACAATTGGCAGCAGTTGTACTATATATAAGGAAGGGTTTTCGAGATTTGAAGATATCGATAACATTCAAACGATCAGCAGCTTCCAACAGCTATCTTCTCTCTAATCCTTATTGCCCAACACATTGCCCTGGTGCTAAATTTTTGTGAGCTTAATTTCTACACCTTGTGACTCCTTACATGAACTTTCTTAATACCTATGGATTTCGTTCCTCAGATCGTATGAGTAGTCAGCAGCTTTCCATAACATAAATTCTTCTTTCATTGTAAACAGTTCTTCATCGGTTGAAGGACCAAATCTTCAAGAGGTCACTCGGCATCACAAATTTGCGATTTTTTCAATCAGAAAACAGGAAATCCGTTTTAACAGAAGACAGAAAAAACACCGAAAATGGGCAGAAAACAGAAAATATTCCTATAATTCAATGAATAATGAAAAATTTCAAGATTATCCTACGCTACCGTGTGGATTCTACAAGAACTGGTGCCCGCCGCATTTTCAGGGATTCTGATATATGCCTTGATTATATAGTTGTACAATGGATCCGAGATGCTCAACTTACGCGTGGTGGATCTGTGGAGTCGACTATCAAGATCAAAAAGACTCGAGCAAACGAGCATCAACAACTCCACGAGGAGTTTTTTCTGTGTGGGAGTGTAAATGGCTGGCTGCTACACTCCTTCGTATTCAACTGTTACGAGCTGGCATTGAGAAGAATCCTGGACCGCGAATCAAGACTCCACGATATCCATGCCGTCATTGTGGATTGTCGGCACAACATGCGAGCATCCAGTGCGGTGGTTGCCTTGGTTGGGTACACCTCAAGTGTTCGGGGTTAACTAGCTATAATGATTACACTGATGCCTATTGTTGTATGTCTTGTATTAATTTACCTTCTACGGTTCCTCTTCATAGTCTCAACATTTTTTCAACTCAATATTAATGGCTTGCGTGCCAAACTTATGGAACTTACATTGTACATTGAACGCTCACAACCTGATGTCATCCTCCTACAGGAGACCAAACTTAGCGTGTCCTCCCCGCCTCCCCGGCTATACATCATACCATCTCAGGTACTCAGGGCGACGGCCGGCGAACCTCTATGCCGAAAACGGCGGCCGGCACCCCAGATTTCGAGGCTGCCGGCCAGCGGCGAACCATGCTGCATGTGACGCACACGCAGCGCGGATATTGGCTCGCCCGTGAACCACAAAACACGCCACGCCATCTTCAATTCGGCCGGCTGGAAAGATAATTGATAATGATCACGACTGGTCTCGTCGTAACGTGGTTATCACGTGCACAGCCGGTATAAAAGGCGCCTTATCTCACTAGAGTCCTCAATCGACATTCTACTGCCGGGCCTATAAGGTGACTTCGAGTCACTCTCCGGAGGCCAGCATATTTTTGACTGCTGAGGGGATAGGGGTATCCCCACGGCTGCGGTGGGGGGCGGTTTTCGCCGCGATCCGCGGGGAGGGTGGTTCCTCACCGCAGACTGCGGCGAACCGAGACGGGGCGTTTCTTCGCCGTGTGGCTGGGGTGACATGCTTGAGGTAAGCAATAATACAAATAGTGATCGCGGGCCATCTGGTAAAGGTCGGCGGGCCGTCGACATACGGCTGGCCGGCGAACCAAAAGCGGGCGGCCGGAGGACGGAGACCGCGGGCCAGCTGGGAAAGGTTCGCCGGCCGTCGTCCAGAGTACCTGAGATCTTCCCCGTACATCACATGGCGGTGGCGTGTCGACTTTTGTGAAATCATCTATTCCCTCTCATCTTATTGCACTCCCTAATGATAATGTTGTTGAATGTATAGGAGTTCATGTTGTACTGCAAAGTTGTCCCCTAGACATTATCAATGTTTACATTCCCCCATCCACTTCTTGTCCCAATTCATTTGACCCCACTCCATATCTATATGATGTATATGCAATCCTCTCATCTTCATCTGTTGTCGTGGCTGGTGACTTTAATGCTCATTCCTCCTCCTGGTTCTCCTCCCTAGATCCCGATGACAGAGGAGAACTACTTGAGCTTTTTGCGGATGATTGTGACCTGATACCTATAAACGAGGACTCTCCTACTCGTCTCCCGTCGACGGGCAGACCCACCTCACCGGATGTCACGTTTGTTTCCGCTTCTCTTGTCATGTCTTGCAGCTGGTCCACATCTGTGGCAGTGGGCAGTGATCATGTACCTATTTGCACATCATTGGATCTTTCTCTCAATAGTCAGCTTGCACCTTTTTCTGGTTCCCGTAGCAAATGTTACACTAATTATCGTAAGGCTAACTGGTTCCTGTTTAAAGAGGTGCTACTCAGCCGGGTAGCCAACTATCCGCTAGCTGGCTCGGTACATGACAAGGAGAAATTCGTCGTCGACACCATATGCGATGCCTCCAGAACAGCCATCCCGACCGGTCGCGTTAGAACGTTCCACCCTAATGTACCAAAGGAAGCCCTGGAGCTTATCACTCAACGGGACGACCGACGCAGAAGTGACCCCTCTGATCCGTGCATTTCTCAATTATCCGAGGAGATCTCCAAAGTGCTGAATGATCACAAGCAGAAACGCTGGAGAGAGTACACCGAATCCATCAACTTTGCGACTGATAGCAAACAGGCGTGGAGCATCCTCAAACGACTATCTGGAAAGAAGATTGCACCTGCGCGCATCATGCTTGAATTCCCCTCGGGCAGATTTGAATTCGAATGTAAGGCTGCCTGCCAGCTTGGAAAACTCTATGCTTCTGCCTCTTCACGACGTGATAAGCAACACAGATGTACCTTACGTGCGATCAGGAAACTCAGTCGCCAGGACGTACCTGCTATTACTGCTTCTACTGTCACTGCCATTATCAAATCAATGAAGAACTCAAAGGCAGAGGGACCTGACGGCATCTCAGCCGTTCACTTGAAGCATTTGCCGGAACAATATGCCGAGTTACTCAGTGATCTTATTCGTCGTTTAGTAGTGGTATTATACCTGCTCGTTGGAAACAAGCTCTTGTTCTCCCCATCCCCAAGCCTGGCAAACCAGAGGATAAAGCCACGTCACATCGTCCCATATCCCTAATATCCCCTATCGCTAAGCTGGCGGAAAAAATATAAATCCGTATCTCCAAGGCGCACTACAGCAGAACGCCCATCAGCATGGCTTCAAAAAGGCGCACTCCACCATCACCGCACTAACGTCAATTACTGAACACATCATCGCCGGTTTCAATAGGATAGCTCCCGCCGGCAGAAGTCTGGTCGTAGCAGTCGATCTGACTTCCGCTTTCGACAATGTCAGCACTTCATTGTTGTCAAAATCGATTCTGGACTGTAATGTGCCCGACTGGGGTAAAAGATGGACTGACAACTTCGTCAAGAACCGCTCCATGCGTGTGAAGTTCGACGGACACTTGTCGAATTCGGTCCCCCTGAAGGCAGGCGTTCCTCAAGGTGGAGTATTGTCACCAAGCCTATTCTCTCTGTATCTATCCGATATTCCGAAGCCGCCACCCAACATCCATCTATGTCTGTATGCTGATGACATCACAATTGTATGTACAGACCCTGTTATCGACCGTGCCACTGCGGAGATGAACAAATACCTCTGCAGCCTGGCCAAATTCCTCGAATCGAAGCAGCTAAAGGTCTCTCCTTCAAAGTCTAGCGTTACTCTGTGCACTGCTGCAACGGCTGAGCATCAACTGCATCCCGGGGTTTTCTGGGAGGGTAATCGGCTGCCCCTGTCTAAGCACCCTCGGCTACTTGGAGTCTTCCTAGACCCCTCACTTCGCTTTCACGAGAACACGCGCATCCGAGCCGCAACTGCTAACACGCGAAATAACATCCTCCGTGCTTTGGCGGGCACCTTTTGGGGTAGCACAAAGGAAGTTCTACGCACAACGTATAAGGCCATGATACAGCCTACTCTGGAGTATGGAGCTCCGATATGGACTAGACACCTGTCGGATGCCTCTTGGAGCAAGCTTCAATGCGTACAAAATACTGCTCTGCGTGTCATCACTGGCTGCCCAAAGTCTACACCTATATCCCATCTTCATCAAGAATGTGCCGTACTTCCTGTCAAACAGCACTGCCAACTGCAGTCACAACAGTTTCACATTGGCATAGTCAAGAATGCAGCACATCCCAACTACCCACTCCTGTCATCTGATCCTCATCCCCGTAATATTCGCACACCGCTCCATACTGCTATTTCTACATTGGATCGTCAAAGATGGGCTACCTCTGAGCTCACAAGGAAGAGGCTGCAGCAAATTGAACGTACCAGATTCGTGTCTGAATACCTGTCCTGTGCCCTTCCCAATCCCATCCTTGGTACTGTGCCTCCTACGGTCGATGACAGCGAGAAGACACTGCCCAGACGCTCTCGCGTCACTCTAGCGGGTCTACGCTGCGGTCACTCTTCGTACCTCAAAGCCTACGCACATAGGATCGACGAGTCGGTCCCAGATCAATGTCCCGACTGTCATATTGCTGGTCATGATTCACTACATTTATTTTCATGCTCTGCCAGACCTACTTCTCTGTACTTCTCTGTCTGCTCGTGATATGTGGAACAAGCCGTGTGATGTGGCCACCTTTCTACGCCTATGAGAAGAAACTTCGATGTGGCTGATAAGAAGAAGAAGTTGTACAATTTCGAAAAAAATGTCGAACGAACGAAAATCGAAATTTTTCCGTTCGAAATCGTTTCGAACGAACGAAAAATAAAAAAATTTCGTTCGAAAAAATTTCGAACGAACGAAAATCGAAAAATTTTCGTTCGGAAAAATTTCGAACGAACGAAATTTGAAAAAATTTCGTTCGACGAAATTTCGAACGAACGAAAAAAATTTCGAAAAATCTTTCGAAAATTTCGTTCGTGTACAACTATACTTGGTTAACAAAGACTCAACTTCATCCCGTTCCGTCATAGGTCGGGCGCTGGAGTATTCATATCCTGCGTTTGAAGGAGGTATTTATACTCGAACACCTCACAAGTTCGTCATACTCATGGCTTAGGGTACCATTTTGACGAGATTTGAGTCATAATTGCATGGAACTGCACATAATCCGGTTGAAATCCGTCCTTAACCGTCAATGAATTTGGTCTCTTGTCACTAAACAGCTTTTGCTAGAAATCGCGATTTTAAGTTTTCTTTCTGTTTTCTGAGGAAATTGGCTCACTTTACACAAAGCAGAACAATGTGGGCAGAAAACAGAAAATTCCGTACATCCCCGCTCCGCATGCATAAGTAAGTATAATGGTGGTGTTTCTAATCATAACAAATTGTTAGGTAACCCCTTCTCACCGCATGCTCAGACGTTCAATAAATATGGCAAATGACAAAAGTTTTTTGATGTTTACCGAAAATTACAGTGGTTCAATGGGTTTAGTTCTAGAGAGTGATCTGGTTTCGAGCGGTAATCTGTCTATTGGAGAAAGCAGTAGTATCGAAACTGTGGTCGAAAGCAGCAGAAGAATCTTCATAATGGGGCTACTTCCCGCACCAACATGTTTCCTGAGGGAAAAATAGGCTAAAATGTTTAGTCTGCAGTGAATCAGTATGTTTTCTGGGCCTCAACAACCTCTATGAAGAGTGGTGGAGTGCGAGAGAGGCCACCAGGCGCGCTACGAAGCCGACGCCGCGTCGCGGCCGCGCGCGACCAACGAAGATGAGCCATCCTTCCCGAAGCTCCATACCTACATTCATAAACGACCCCTATGGCGCGATGCACTTGGCCACGCCTATTTCACCGCGCCGCAATAAATTTGAGCACCTACCCAGGGTTTCCCTCCCCTGCCAAAATCAGGAGAGTCATTGCGGCACTGAAAAATGGACGTGGCCAAGTGCGATACCACAGCGCCCCCCCCCCCCGCTGCGAGGTTGCCGAAGAGCTCACACCCGAGACAGCGCGATGACGTCACAGGCGGCGGCGAGCGTCTCGTTGTCGTGCACTCTCCCTCTCTCACCTTCGCGGCCGTTCACCCGGGACGGCAAACGGGGGAAGGCATGAAATGAGCCACCGAATACATCGCAGGGTGTGAATATCAGAAGTGCAGGATGTAACTGGTGACAGAGAGAGAGTAATATGGATGCCATCAAAGCTTTATATAGTGTATTAAATGTCGTATAATTTCTAAATGGATTGTCCCTCCTCTGAAATCGCAAACTTTTCATATTCATGGTTCAATTCTAGGGAGTCACTCGCGTTAAGTTCACATTCACGAGCCTGATATCGAGCGATTATTATAGTGTCAAAAGATGGCCATATTTTACTTGTAATGTTATTTCTTTAACTTCAATGCGCAGGCTCTCAACTACATCATGCCTTCAACAACCAACGAAGTCTTGCACAAAATAATTCCAGTCGTCAAAAGTATGAGACTTATAGAACTAATCACTGTATACCAGTGTATTTCGAAAGGACGTTTTCATACTGAATTTTTTCTAAGATTTTGCCACTATCTAACGATGAACTTGGTCAGAGCTATCTACATACCCACCAAGAAAAGGAACCAGGCAGGATGAAATTACTGAAGAGCTCCGTGGGTACAACCTGTTTGTTAACACCGTGAATAGGCCTCCTACAGAAGCAGAATGTCATCCATATCTAAACTATATAGCCGCAAGATCAGCTCATTGATGTAGTGGATGTTTGTGAAAGCTGTTCTTGTTAAAACACAGTGTTTCACTATTGATCGCAATGCCCAGCCATTATTTTGATTTGGTAGCCAATAGATTAGATGACAGATGTAGTAAATGCTTCTCGAAGTTGTTCTTTTTAGATAGTTGTTATATGCCTTTCACTCCACTATGCTTGCATTTGTTTGGATAAATCAGGTTGCCCACCACTCTAAAACAGCATGCCTACCTCTATAATCTTTGAAAAGAGCTCAAAGTGGCAACTCGTAATGCGTACTGAGCCCTTCGAACGACAACGATCTGTCTATCGCGCTCCAATGATAATGAACACTAGCTGTCTGCGCGTTGACCCTCGCCGTCTGCGCTCTAACCTTTTCCTCTGCCGTCGCCCGTCATCTGAACGCTTGCCACCCTCCTCGGCTGCTGCTGATTGGTCGGCGTGCACCGGCTGCGTGCGGCGCGCGTCGCGTCTGGCTGGCGCATTGCCCACGTCGTCGTTTTGAAAGCTCCCATCGCCTGGAAAGTGCTTAACCACCGGAGGACGGCTGGCGTGACGCATGCGACGAAAATCTACGGCGCGCGCGTTTTTACGATTGGAGCACGATTATACACTCGATTGAAATCGTATACAGGTGAGAGAATGTGATATACAGGCGAAACGAAGCCTTGCTCTGCTTAGTACACTACAGACGAGCCTCGGAAAGTAAAAACAATGCAATACGTGGAATAAACACTGAATTTCACACTTCTCTAAGGTTAAGGGGCGAAACTAGTCTAAGCTATTCCTATTACAGAAGCAACATCAATAACAAGGGATGGTTGCACATATAAGGTGGAGTTTCGAGATGCAACTTTGATATGTTCAAGGGGAGGACAGTGCTCCAATATTCCATACTCAGAATCTGCTAAGTGCCTCAGATATTTTTACAGGAGATTTGCAAAAGTGGACATTTCCATAGCATAGCCAACAGAAAAGGCGTACACGAATGACAATTTTCAGGGCGTTCAAAAATTCTCGGATTGAGCCTAAAACTCGTTTCTGGGGCTTGTTTTGGGTGCTAATTACGAATCTGAGGCCCACTTGTCAATATTTGAAAAAGTTCATCTGACTCGGTCCGCAGCTTCGAAGTGGGTGAAACTTTGCTGCTCAAACGCGACTTTTGACGATTTCGAGAATGCTACGATCAAATCGCCTCAAAACTTGTACATAGGGGTTATTCAGGCTGTCTCACACTCTAAGTCTGGCGAGGAATGGACCCCAGATTAGGGTTCAGCGCCCTAAATAACACCAATTTGAATGTTTTGCGCCAATTCCGGAATTTTTTTCTGAACGCTCCGAAAAATCCCTGATACTTTACTTTTTTGTGACGCAATGTGAATGCCATTTTTGGAATCCGCGCAGTTAGTTAGCCAATTTCAAGCGCAGGTAATTTATTTTCTGTCACAGACCTACAGCAGCGACAACATGGTTTTCCAAATCGCCACCGGAAGATGACAAGCCTCCTTTGTAACAGAACGCACGAGACCAATCTTAACAGCTGGTAAAAAACTAGTCTATTGCTCCTCTGCTGTGCTCGGTTTATCTTTTTCGAGACGGTTCCCACTGTCAAGTAGTAGAATGTGAGGAGCATTGAGCGGATAAGGAATATTGAATGTTGTCTAATGAATCGTTTTTCATCCTGTTTCTAAGGCAGTGAGGCTTAGTCCCTGTCAAAAGCTCAGAGATTACGAGTAATACTGAAGCTCTGAAGGGTAAGGGGGGTAGTTCATGAGGTTTTGCTCTGCAGAAATGTTTCTCAAAAAAACCATCAATCGAATCACCCAAGTTCCGCTTGTCTATCCAAGTTTGATGTTGCTATTTACTAGCGTGATTTATTCCTAAGAAATCCGATCTCATATCTAGTTTTCTGAGGTTGAAATGTATCGAACTCAGGACGGACTGTGATGATGGAGAATAATAATCAGACTTTCTGCTAACTGGCAGGCTAGAAAATTTCCTATAGTTTTAGGACTGATTAATGACGGTGGAATGACCTTGCATGAGTGGAATCACTTATTTGAGAATTGGAAGAAAATGTTCTCCTTAAATCAGTTCAAAGGACGTTATTAATGGTCTGTTCTATACACTTTTAGCTCCTCATATGCTGTTGAGATTGGTCTCGTGGGTTCTCACAGTGATGTTGCTTCTGAAATAGGAAGAGCTGAGAGTAGTTTCGCCTCTTAACCTTAGAGAAGTGTGAAATTTAGTGTTCATACCATATTGTATTATTTTTACTTCCCAAGTTTCGTCAGTAGAGTATTAAGAAGAGCTAGGTACACGTTTCGCCTGTATATCACATTCTCTCGCACATACGGGATTTTGATTGAGTGTATAATCGTGCTCCAACCGCACAAACGCGCGCGCCGCAGATTTGCGTCACACGCGCCGCGCCAGCCGGCCTCCGGTGGTTAAGCACTTTCCATCGCCTGTCCATTCTACGACTTTATTAAGAAATGAAGAAACACACACAAGTATGTGAGTGAGCCTCATTTGTTAACTTAAGGAATGAATAGGATGCATTACAAACACAAAGGTGGGAGGGGTAAGGAAGTGAAACCATTTGGCAAATCGTTTCCACGAATCACATCTTTGCCTACTAGATCATACATCTTTGGCTACTGAATAGGGACTAAGATACACGCTGCTATGCTCAAGACGTCCCTTTGCGACGACGACTCGCATCTTAAGGAGTTGGAAATTGAGAAAACTTTTCAACGGTACTGAACGCTGAACTATAGGTGCCCTAGGCACAACTTTTTTTTCTCCAACCATTAAGATTCTATTAACGTTGTGTGATTATGTCGTTTTCAATCCTATTCACTGCTGAAATGATTTAGCTAGGTGTGTTCGCCTATACTCCCTGTTGTATTCATCCTGTTGCTTCAATTACAACAGCTTACAGTTGATCCCGTTCATGAAATTGAATCATTGTCAGAATTCGGGCGAAAACTTCGGAGTCATTGAATGACAAGCGAGGACGGCTGTGGCGTTGGCAATGCGCCAGCCAGACGCGACGCGCGCCGCACGCAGCCGATGCCCGCCGACCAATCAGCTGCAGCCGAGGAGGGTGGCAAGCGTTTAGATGGTCGCCCGTCTCCCGAGACGATGGGTGTGAGTTCTCATAGAATCCCGCTGCGATAGCACCTCGCGACAGAGCCGGAAAAACGCGAAAGTCAACCGAAATTCTATTTATTTATTTATTTACATAAGCCTGTGCACCAGACCTATGTGCAACGAACAACATAAACGAAATCAGCAAAAAAGCATACATCAGGAACAAGGGAAAACTACCAGTTTTCGATCCGGCAGTGTAATGAATTCAAAGCAGATGCACGTATAGCCCATAATGTTGTAGAGACAAGGTAATTGCTCCGCGACGGATTAGCGCTCGCCACGCTCGTTCTCGAAGTGTTCAGTTACAAGTTTTCTAAATGCTTTATGGGTCACAGGGATGGATTTTAGCCTCCGAAGCCGTTCGAATGCCGGGGTCGCCCTATTTATGAAGAAAAAGCGCCTGCAGTTTAGGTTTGAATTTTCGCGCGCAATTTTTGAAGCTCCTCCCCTTGTACTTGATGTTCTCACCTCGACAATACACCCAGGCCGGAGACCAAAGTCCGGTTGATACAGGATTTTATGAAGCAGCAGTAAGTCGTTCAACTCTCTCCTTACCAGAAGAGATGGCAGTTTGAGCTCACTATTCCTGGTTTCTGCAGATGGCATTTGTTGATAATGGCAAAAACCGAGCTTCCTGATCTTTAGCTTTCTTGTAAACCCGTTTTGCACCTTTTCAAGTTTGACTATGCTTTTCTTTTTGTGCGGACAATACACTCTCAGGAACTCGGTGCTCGCGACCCGCGCGCATTTCGGGCCTTCCTCGCCACCCGCCCACTCCTCATTTGAAGTGCTCGCCACCCGCTGACCCCTCGTCTCCGCACGCTACCCGCTATGGGTATAGCGGGTCGGGAGCGCGAGTGGAGGAGGTATAGCGGGTCGGGAGCGCGTGTGGAGGAGGTATAGCGGGTCGCGAGCCCATTGCGAGCCAGTCGACCGCTGTATCCTCAAAAATCACGGTTGGCGTCTCTTTCCTCTGGATCGTTTTCTTTTTTTTTCTATGCGTTTGATTTGTTTTCCTTTGTGATTTAGAACTACGGTGAAGTTTACCAACTGTTCTCCGTGGTTGCTGTGACCCGTTAGCCAGACCATATGTGCGACCTCGTTGTCATTCGGCGAGTCAGCACATAATTATTTAATGCCTTAGATGTACCCACGAGTACCAGATAGGTGTTAATGACTGGCCCTAGGACAATCACGCCTCCATTATCACCATCCTCACGTCGACGTGTGACTCGATACGCCTCAGATCATATGTGATGAGTTCTCCGACAAATGTATTTTGAACATTTCTGTCAACCCCAGCTACTCCACGTGAGTAGTTCCCTATCCCTATTTTCGCTACTCAGATGTTTTCCATTTAGATATTTGCAATTGACACAAATTCTCCAAAAAATTGAATAAAAATTTTTGGAACCCTTCAAATTAAATCGAACCCTTTAAATTAAATCTTCTTTTTTTAATGAGGAAAAATAAAAAAAAAGTTCATTGCTTATTCCTGCATTTCGAATCACTCGTGAGCTAAAAAATGTTGAATGTATTTGTTAAATTCAATAAATCTAAATTTATCAGAATGTACGGACGAGTGCTTGAATTTTTGAACGGTCTTCAAATTATGTGTGTAACATCATAATTAATTTTGTTTTGTTGCCTGAATAATTTTTTCAAGTGACAAATTTTTCCGTTGTTACGCATGCTTCCATTCACGAACCGGTCCGCAGAGTGCACGATGTGGGAGCTCGTGCTTATGGAGGTGAGATGCTATTTTTAATTGTTTGCGATTCCCTTCCCCGGGCTTATAATAGACGACAAGAAGCAGCTGATTTAGAAGTTTTCCTTGAAGCTCTGAATGTCTCAAATTTTTTAGAGATGCTTGTTAATAGAGTTCGTAGAAGAGCTGCGTATTTGGAGCGTCTGAGGACTGGATGAAGAAAATGTAAGTCAGCCCTCGACTGATTCGTGAGTCATTTTGAAAAAGGCCAATTTTCAATTTTTTTTACACAGGGCTTGTTTTCAATACACCCCGATGTTTTAGGAAACCATAATCCGCAGATTTCTGTAGATAATTCTTCAATAAAAAAATTGCCAATTGCCTCAGAGATTTCCACATTCCTTGAGGGGCATATTCATATTTGCGAAGGGAAAAGGGGTATCCGAGGGGAAATTTAGGACGTCCAGAAGAACTGTTTCAAAGTTCGCCCTATTTTGGGTGCTGATTACAAATCTCAGGCCCATTTGTCATTTTGTTTCGAAAGAGGATTTTTTTCTGAACGGCTAAAATGTCCATGTCGGTTCCCTTAACATATCGCTAGCACCAAAAAGTCATAGTTTACGAATTCACTCAGGTAATTAGGAAATTTCGAGCCGGATTCTTCATGTACTGTCCCATACCTACAACAGCGAAAACGTTGTCCTTCAAATCATCGTGGCGCGGGTGAAGCAGTCCCTAGAAAGTGCGCTTTTCATGTATTTTTTCAATTACTTCGCTAAACCAGTAATACAGTATCATTTCAGGAGATTCGCAGCCTATAAATTCCACGAGGATCGTACAATTTCTAATGGATACCAATTAATGTAAGTGCGCTGCTATTACTTATTTGTACTACTTGATTCCACTAAAATCAATTTTTTTCAGCGACTTGGCACACCGAAGAGCAGTAAATGTGGAGGAGTAGAGGAGCTAATGTCGCGTATATTGGCAGAGCCGTGAGGCAATGTTGCTGGTGGAGTCTGTAAATATTTTTTCATTTCCTGTATAATTAAAGTGCCATGTTGCGAATTGCTTCCCATGAAATAGTTCATTACAGTGATGTTATTTACAAAAAATAGTACAACTTGATGCTATAATGATATTGGGATAAGTAGATTTAGAATATTTATATATTGATAATCAAAACAAGGTAGGAAAACACTTGGTTTTATCCTAGGCGGGGGGCACTCAGGCCTTGAGCGAAAATGAACCAATGATTATTCAAGTTTTTTAGTTTCCATAATAACTGATTGATACCGATATCAGGTAAATCCCTTTGTTTCCTTTTTATAGATTAATCTCGAGTGCCTCCAGTCTGGGATAGAGCCAAATGCTTATTGTACATGAGATCGTGCTTCGTTTACTACATGCCATGATATATATTAATATATTTGTGACCAATGAGATTGATATGAATTCGGCATGTGAAACTCTGATTTTGAACATTGCATTAATTGAACGCCCGCCTGTGACATTAAATGCTGAGTGAATTTATTTCGATTGCCGGAATATAATATAATAATAAATACATTTTAACCGATTTTAGATCATAAATCTCTTACTGAAAGATAAGGGTTAGAGGTGGGGGCATAGATTCGATGGGGTATGAGAATTTAATGATAGGGGTGTGAGTTAGTGTTAAGTTATCACGCAAGAGTGCGCGTCACCCGCTACCATTTTGTCAGCGACCAATAGAAGGCGAGCGGGTGAGTGTGATGTGGCGAGCTCGCCGCCGAATTAGTGGTGGCGGGCGGCGAGCCCCCGCCGTCGAGTGCTCGCCACCCGCTATAATTTCGCTCGCTGCCCGCGAAAAGGGTTGCTCGCCACCGGACTTTCGCTTCGCGGGTGGCGAGGTCCAACCATCTGAGCTGGTGTCCCATACTCAAGAATAGGTCTCACGTAGGTTTTAAAGGCTCTAAGTAGTACCGCGCTATTTCTTGTTCCCAGTCCCCTGAATATATTATTGACAGCCACGGTGACTATGGTAGATAGCGATTCGCAGTGCTTGTCAAAACTGAGGTTTCGTGTGAGGATGAATCCCAGGTCAGTGATCTGCTCGACATTGTCAATCTCAGTCCCTTCGACATTGTAAGTATGACAGTTATTTGAGGAACCTAGATGCAGACACTTCGTTTTCTCCTTCGATAGCGGCAGGTGCCATTCATGAGACCAGACCGCCATTGCATCTATTGCACTTTGAATTGCCTTAATGTGCCTAACAATCGGTGGATATTTCATTTTCTGCTCTGTTTTCTCCTCTCCCTAGAATATTTTCCACGAGAGCGTGAGGTGTCAAAACATAGAGGAATAAAAAATCGTACGGACTATTCCTGAAATTCACTTTCGCTCGATGGCTTATGCCGAAAAGAGGCAAAACATCCTGCGCTATTCCTGGAACATTGCAAAAGTCGGCTCAAATTCAAGAGTCCTTCCGCCTTCACGGCTGCAAAGGCTTGTGACAGTTCTCTGCCTATTATCGGTGAGCGCTTTCAAGCCAATGCTGCTCGCAACCAGTCCCAAAACTACCATTTTTGATCCTATTTGCATTGAAGCCTGAGAAAAATATTCTGAATCCTCTCAGTTGCCTTGAATTCGCTATTTTTCATTCTTCTGCATATCTAGTAGCATCGTTCGTCAGCAAACAGCCCAAATAACAGAAATCGTTTACAAATTCGATACGTCATCCGTCTTTACAAACTCCCGTTGATGGGCTTTGTGAGAACCATTTCTGCGTGCATTTGTCGGGACGAAGACGAAGTCCATAGACTGCGGCATATTTCGAAACGAAATTCGCAATCCTTCATATTTTTTGCATTGTTATTAGCGAGTAACACAATGCCTTCGGTGTGCTCCAAGTCGACCAGGAAGCGTCCTGATGGTGATATGACCACGTCCGTCGGAAATCGCTCTGCAACTCTAAGCATAATTATGCGCATAATGTTTTCAACGGCGAAGTTTAATTGAAAAGGTTCTGCTGCGTCCCCTCCCTCATTCTTGTTTTAGCCTCGAAAGCTGACGTAGAATCGACTGGTGCTGTTGTTGTTGCCTTGCTCATATCCTCGATTAGTCGAACACTTCGTCAGGACTCCAACTCCGAGCTTTGAGCAATAGATCATCATACTACATAATAGTTGAGTCGAATGCAGCTTCGAAGTTCAGAAAGTTAAGTTGCAATGGCTTTGAAACCCGCTTGATCGATTGCTGATCTTCCAAGTCGAAAACCGGCTTGCTCATCTCTGGTCGTTCCTTCACGATGTTTGATAGGTCGCTCAAGAAAGATACAGTCGAAGGGTACTGATACTTTGCGTTCATTATTGCGCGTTGGCGCAAACTCGGTACACGTGTGTTATAACATATGCGAACCGAGTTCGCGCCAACACGAAATAAGGAACGCAAAGTATCAGTGCGATCCGTGCCGACTATACGTTCCAGAACCTTGTGCATGACGCGCAGTAGAGAGATTCCATTGTAGTTCTTAGGGTCCGTAACGGATAACTTTTTTTGTGTAGAATTACGATGATCGCATGTCTACATTAATGGGGTATCCTTTTCTCATTCATATGTCACGGATGGTGTTGGTCATTTCACGAATCCCCGGCTTTCAGCAGTTACGTTGTCACCTCCACCTGCCTTTCAATTCTTAATTTTCCGTACACAATTCAAAACTTCAGACTCAGGACTCAGTCGGTGGTTTTTCTCTGACATCGTAATGAGCTCTCCGATCAAGCTGGAGCTCAGGTGCTGACGTCACTGGACGATTCAGTAGTGAACTAAAGTAATCCTTCCATATTGTCTGCATCGCATCGTCAACTGCAACTGCATTGGTTGTATTGAGGACAGGAGAACATCCCTTTACCTGCCGGTGTTGTGTCGCAACAACGTGTAAGGTTCCGTCCATAGCAGACGACCTAGCGCCGAGTGACGCTGGGGGTTTGCATCATTAACATTCGTTATTGATCTGACTCCCCAGCGACCACTACAGCCGGCCTGTCGCTCACGGTGGAGGCATAGCGGCAGTAGCGGCTGTCACTAATATTATCGATACCATCGTTAACCACGGGCCATCCTCGGACACGTTGAATGCGCCAGCCGTCGAGCGTCATGCGCTAGCGTTTGAGCGCTGGCGCATGATGCTGCGACGCCTTGACGCTTTGCCGCTGGTCGTCTGCTATTGACGGAGCCTAAGCTTTCCTCGGGTTGTTCTCCCAAGCTTTCTCATACTCCTTAGCTCTACACGTCCATTTTCCTTCGCGGTCGCTTTAAAGCTGCTGGCACAACTTTCTTCTTCTTCTTCTGCGGCCACAGAGAGCGTCCTGTCATAGATTGAGGAACTGAGCCACAAGCGTCGGATTCTCCCACAGATCTACTGGTGTTAACGATGTCGGTCTCATCGGGCAGTTGAAAAGGTGCGCAGTAGTATGCCCTTTATTACCACAATCCGGGCACTCGTCAGGTCTGCTGCTATCGATCTTATGTAAATAAGACATAAGCATGGGGGAGTGCCCGCAGCGCAACGAGGCAAGGGTGCACCTGGCACGCCTACCGAGTTCCATCTCGGTTTCGCTGACCTCAGGCGGCACGACTCCGAGAATGGAGTTTACGGCGGTCTTGCATAAGTGATCCTTGACGAATGCTCAGCACGTAAGAGACGGAGGCGTTCTTGTTGTGCGTTGGTCCATCTCTGTATATTGATTTTCGTGGGAGCATCGGCAAACGGCTTTCTTATACTTCTCTCTCTGACGGGGTCCAATACTCTTCGCGACGGATGATTTGGCTGCTTCAGGATGTTTATGTACAGCTGTTGTGCATGGAGTTGGCAATGGTCCTTAACTGGCAGGATGCGAGCCTCGGCGTGTAGGTGCTCTACTGGAGAGCTTTTAGAACAGCCTGTTGCGATTCGCAATGCTCCATTTTGAATGCGCTGCAGCTTGGACCAGGATGTGTCCGACACGACATGCTGCCAGACTTGTGCAGCATACTCCAGGGCGGGCTGTACGATGTCCTTGTACGTGGTCAGGATCGTTTCTTTACTGCACCCCCAGGACGTTCCGCCGAGAGCACGTAGGACGTTAAGTCTTGTTTTCACTGCAGTTTGCTTCTGCTCAGTGTTCTTATGAAACCTCAGCCAAGGGTCCAACACGAGTCCGAGCAGCTTAGGGAATCGGGCGGCCGGCAGGCGAGTTTCGTCCCATTTCACCATGGGATGAGCACTGTGCTCCGCAGGATCAGTGGAAAAGACGGTGATGGATGATTTAGCGGCAGAGACCGTAACCATCTTGCTATCGAGAAAACATTTCAACTCGATCTAGTAGTCATTGATCTTACTGGCAGCTACATTCATGTCGCGATCCCGGCATAGTATAGTAATATCATACG
This sequence comes from Aplectana chamaeleonis, assembly GCA_029168955.1. Taxonomy (NCBI): domain Eukaryota; kingdom Metazoa; phylum Nematoda; class Chromadorea; order Rhabditida; family Cosmocercidae; genus Aplectana; species Aplectana chamaeleonis. The sequence goes on from JAPDOI010000265.1 coordinate 113,146, forward strand.
CATATGCTACGACCTTGATGTCTTGGGATGGAACGGGTAGATCTTCAATATACAGACTGAAAAGAGCAGGCGATAGAACTCCTCCTTGAGGTACACCGGCGGCAATTGGGATGCTATTGGAGACGTGCCCTTGAAATAGCACATTTGCCCGACGTCCTTTGGTGAATGCGGTTATCCACCGCTTCTGCCAGGGCGGAATGGTAGACCTTAATAGGCTCTCCGACAAAATGCCCAAATTTACAGTGCCAAAAGCCTTCGTTAGGTCGAGGGCTACACCTACGGTACGCTGAGGTTTCATGGCATTGAAGCCGTCCAAAACATAGCTCACAATTTCCAGCAGGGCCGTAGTGGTGGAATGTAGCTTACGGAAACCATGTTGATGCTGTTGTTTGCTATTATGTTCGGCAAACTCCTCCACAGCCAATTTTTCCGCAACTTTGGCTATAGGTGAGAGAAGACTGATTGGCCTGTAACCTTTTGCCGTGGATGGTGATTTACCCGGTTTCGGCAATGGGATGACGCGTGCTACTTTCCAATCTTGAGGTAATGTACAGGTGCGAAACGATGTATTAATGACGTCAGCGAGCAGGGGTAGTAGTTCATTTGGCAGTCTCTTTAGAACTGCTGGGCTCAAACCATCTGGCCCTACTGCCTTCGAGTTACTCATTTCCTTGATAACCTTCTCGACCTGAGCGGGCGTGACTGCATCATCTTCAGCCATGAGTGGCAATTTACAGAGTTCCCGAACAGTTAATCCATTCTGCTTCTCTCTTTTTGATTTAGTTATGAAAAAATGCTTCCCAAGAGCATTTGCGGCCTCTTTCCCTGACTTGAAGACTCCGCCGTCGAATTCAATCGTGGAATTGTCGGCGGAGGTGAACTTTCCGGAGATCCTTTTCAAGGCCTTCCACGTTGCTGCTGCATTATTTCTGAAGTTCATCTTCTCAGTGAACTTTTCCCAAGATTCTTTCTTGTGCCTATCAAGGTCCATCCTGATCTCATTATCCAGCTCGGCAATGTCTGGGTCAAGATGATTAGCAGCTCTCTTTGCGTCCCTTGTCCTTATCTTCTGCAGTGTCTCCCTGGTGACATTGGGAAAGAAGGTCTTGACACGACCTTCAGGGATCGCAGCTTTCATCGCCTTCCTGATGGCATTAGAGAGGTGGCGCTCCTTCTGGTGTACACTGCCATTCCACGGATATTCGGCCGCTTGGCGGAGTGCAACCTCCCTGAACAGGCTCCAGTCTGCAAGGCCTAAATTGAGATAAGAACGATGACGAACACCTGTATAGGGAGCAAGAGAGTTAGAGAGTTCGATATTGACAAGGACCGGAATGTGATCACTGGAAAGAGTTGTGGATGTAGACCAAGAGCAGGCGTTAGAGAGATTAGAAGAGACAAGGGAGATGTCTGGGCTGGAGGATCGACCGTAGGCAGGGAGACGAGTGGGCTGGCCATCGTTAAGGATAACGAGGTCGCACTCATCCGCCCAGTCTTCGACGTCATTTCCTCTAGCATCAGAATCGAGCGACGAGCAGAACGTGTGAGAATTGAAGTCACCCGCAAAGACAATTGAGGGAGATAGAGAGCAGTCATACAGCTGCTTGAGTAGAGGGATAGGGTTGTAGGTTGGTGGACAGGATGTAGGAGGAGGAATGTATATATTGAAAAGAGAAAGTGGAGTTTTTAGAGGTAGATGGATGGGGATGTACTCGAGAGTGCCATCCACTGGAGTGTTTGGAATGATGTGAGAGGGAAGAGACGACAGAACAAAAGTAGAGACTCCGCCTCCCTGAGATGACCTAGGATTATGATATGCAGTATAGCCCGGGATGTTTGGATGTCGAGAGGTAGCAGAGGGAGAGAGTTTGGTTTCCTGAACCATGATAACATCCGGGTGATGAGTACGGGCGAAGAGAGATAATTCAGAAAGCTTGGCGCGAAGGCCGTTGAGATTGATATGTACAATAAAGAGGGGGCGGTTGGTAGATGAGGAATTGGAGTTACTGGAGGCGGAGCACACAATACAACGAAAGGAAGAATCGTGGTGCCTCACAGAACTGAGACCCGAACAAGAGAAGTGCACCCACCTTTGGCATCCAAAACATTGGACGCTGGTTCCATACCAACTGACATCTCTGTCGCATGTGGCACATGGGTAGTTCTTCTTCTTCGCGGGTCCTGGGTTCCTCTCGACGCCGGCTCTTTGCAGTAGGATCTTCAGGAGAGCTGCGGCCAGCCAGCACCTCTACCATGACAAAAACCCTCTCCGCGGAGGGATTGACGTCGGTTTGCACGGAGGTGGTGGTCTTCTCTCCTCCACACTGCCACGGCAGGAACGTACGACATCTCGGTCTCAGACGACATCTCGGTCTCAGACGGTCCTACTCCACAAAGCTAGCTACTGTCCCGAAAGCACATACTTGATTGAGGTGTCTCGTATATATGATAGATAGTAGGAAATTCAAGCTCTATTCAATATGCGGCGACAATTGAACATCAACCACTTTATCCGCAACGTTTCGTGTCATAGACTCATCATCTGGCGGCTAAAATGCGATTATCTGACCGCGAAACACACATTAGAAATCACCACTGATCTGACCTACCGCTGCGCGGTGGAGGGCTGGCTAGGAGGGTGGTCGAAAAAGGGTCTTCTTGAAGCGACCGGCTCAACCACAGCACAGACGACAAATGGTGGGGAACCGTCAAATATCGTTAATCAGTGAGGTCGGATCGGAGTGTTAGCATCTTCAGAGCGTCCCTCAGTTCTTCATCGGGGATGAATGCAACCGTATCTCCAAAGCTTCCCTTTTCTTTCTTTCTTCTGTATCAGGAATGTTTTTATACAGTATGCTTGCTCTCATTTCTGACGCGGCTTCGTTTGCATGCCGTGATGTTCGATGCTTGGAGAACGCACTGTTGAGATACGAGGACGGCGATCTCAGGGCCCGCATATGTTCATCCAGCTTTTTGTGAAGAGGCTTACCAGTCTCGCCTATCTAAAATTCTCCACAGACCAGGCACGTGACCTTGTAGACTACATTCCGTGCTTGGCATATTTGTAGATCTGCAGTGCAATATCTGCCACCGGTACGCCCGCAACGGACTTCATAAGGTCTGTATGAAGTTAAAAGGTCTCGGAGTGTGGCGGGGGGACGGAACACAAGTCGGAGAGGGAGAGCTGATATTTGCACTGCTCTGTTCACTTCTTTGGCGAGACGTTATTTACAAAAGGAAGAACAAGAGAAGTTCCAGATTGTTGCGGACGCCAGGTAACGAAGTCGTTCTCGACGTAGCCGTTTTGATGCAATATTTCCGCTAACTGGCTCTCTATGTCTCCCTGATCATCTGACGTTAGTTTCCTTCCTGTGCTGAGTAAACTCTTGATCACACTTCTCTTTATATAAGCCGGGCGGCAGCTGAGCGAGTGGAGAAGGATATTCTTTGATGCGGGTTTCTTATACCATTTCGTGTGAACAACACCTGCTATTCGGACTTTTGTGTTTAAGAATGGCAGGTAGTTGTTGTCTCCTGAAGCTTCGACCGTCTGATGTATAGATTCATATCGGGAGTTCATATGGTTGAAAACTTCCAGCATCCCACTTGATGACTGCGTGATAACCATAACGTCGTCGATATGGCGGCCATAAAAGAGAGCATCTGATGTCAAACAGCTCCTGTCGAAGCTGTTCATAAACAGTATCACCAGCAATGGTGCCAGCCTGTTTCCCATCGCTAGGCCACGCCTATATCGGTAGATCACTTCACAAAAGCGGAAGAAGTTGAAGTCCACCACTTCATTTAGCAGCGTATTCATGTCATCGTATTGAAGATTGCACAGCTGAATATCTTCCTGATTTAGGCTCAACGAACTGAGACGTGCATTGGTAGCTGCGCCCGTGTCTAAATTAGTGTAGAGCGCTGTCACATCAAAGCTCTGATACTGTAAATGATCTCCTGACAGTTCACAAGTTCTCCATCCTTGAAGGAACTCACCCGTGTTTACCAGATGCGAGGGAACAAACTTCAGCTAGGGAGACGAAAGATGATTAAGGAACCAGCTCACTCCGTCGGTCGCTCCCCCGCAAGATGAAACGATAGGCCGAGTTTTGATCACATTGTTTGGTAGGCCCTCTCCTGCAATGAGCGTTGTAAGTTTGTGGGTTTTGACAAGTTGGTAGAATTTTGGGACTGTGGCATGAGTGGGAAGAAGTCGTTTTACATTCTTTTCCTCTACTTTCTTCTTCTTCTTCTTCTGCAGCCTCGAAGTGGTTTTTTGTCATAGGCTGAGGAACTGGGCGGCCTTCACAGGATTCGTCCAAAGGTCCATTGTGGTTAAGGAGGTAGGTCTCTTCGGGCACTTGAATAAGTGCGCCGTGTCGTGTCCGGGATCACCACAGTCCGGGCATGCGTCTGGTCGGCTGCTGTCGATCTTGTTGACGTAAGACATAAGCAGAATAGAGTGACCACAGCGCAGCGAGGCAAGAGCACATATGGCTCGTCTGCCGAGTTGAGACTCGGACTCGCCAACCCGAGGCGGCACTGCTAAGATAGGGTTCACAACCGCCTTCGTTAGATATCTTCGATTAAACTGGGTGTGCTCCTCACGCAGAAGACGGAGCCTTTCCATGTTGGAGTCGGCCCATCTCTGTGCATCAACTTTACGAGGAGCATCGGCGAACGGCGTCCTAATCGACCTCTCTCTAATGGGCTTCATGATTCTCTTTGTCGGATGATTCGGCTGTCTCAGAACATTAATATACATCTGCTGTGCCTGGAGTTCACAATGCTCCTTGACCGGCAATATGCAGGCCTCCGCGTGAAGGTGTTCTATTGGGGAGCTCCTTGCACAACCGGTAGCAATTCTAAGCGCAGCATTTTGTACACGCTGCAGCTTATTCCAGGAGCTGTCAGACACCATGTGCTGCCACACTGGTGCCGCATATTCCAGAGCCGGCTGAAGTATTGCTCTGTAGGTTCTCAATATAGTCTCACGGCTGCTTCCCCACGATGTTCCTCCGAGAGCTCTCAAGATATTAAGCCTAGCCTTGACGACTGTTCGTTTCTGTTCCTCGTTTTTGTGGAACATCAGTGACGGATCAAGAATAAGGCCAATCAGCTTGGGGAATTTTGCTGCTGGCAACAGGTCACCATCCCATTTGACATCTGGATGGGCACTGTGTTCCTTGGTGTTTGTTGTGAACACTGAAACAGAGGATTTTGCAGCAGAGACTGTGAGCATCAAATTATCGAGGAAGAGCTTTAATTCGACGAGATAGGCGCTGATTTTGTTAGCGGCTACCTGCGGGTCACGGTCCTGGCACATAATGGTGATGTCGTCGGCATACATAACAATCTTTACATCATTGGGAGGCTCGGGAATGTCCTCAAGATACAGGCTAAATAGGGCAGGGGACAACACTCCGCCTTGCGGAACACCGGCTGCTTTTGGAATACTATCGGATACGTGATTCTGGAACAGAACCTTGGCTCGGCTGCCTTTCGTGAACGCTGCAATCCATCGCTTCTGCCATGATGGTAGCGACGACTTGAGCAGTTTCTCGGACAGCAGTCCCAAGTTAACAGAGTCAAACGCTTTGCTCAAGTCGAGGGCGACGGCCACCGTTCTCAGGGGCTTTCTCATGTTGAACCCATCGACCACAAAGCTCACGATCTCCAATAGAGCAATAGTAGTAGAGTGAAGTTTCCTGAACCCATGCTGATGCTGCTGTCGCTCATTTTGATCAGCCAGGTCCGTCACGATCAACTTTTCAGCTAATTTAGCGATGGGCGATAACAGGCTTATTGGTCGAAAGCCTTTTGCCGTGCTCTGGGACTTCTCTGGCTTTGGCAACGGTATCACATTGGCTGTCTTCCAAGCTTGGGGTAGAGCGCAGGTCCGGAAAGAAGTGTTAATGATATCCGCAAGCATCGGTAGAAGTTCCGTGGGAAGCTTCTTCAGGATGGCTGGGGAGATACCGTCAGGTCCGATAGCCTTCGAATTCCGCATTTCTTTGATAGCCTTCTCTACTTGCGTGAGAGTAAAGGCCTCAGAAGCGTTCATGAGCGGCAACCGGCTCAGTTCTCTAACCGTGACTCTGTTTTGAACACCTCGCTTAGTATGTGTGATGAAAAAATTCTTGCCGAGTGCATAAGCAGCCGCTTTCCCTGATTTGAAGACGTTCTCCTCGAACTCAATAGCGGAGCTCATCGGGGGAGCGGACTTGCCGGAAATTTTCCTCAACACTTTCCACGTCGTAGTTCCGTCAGCCTTGAAATTCAGCTTTTCAGTGAACTTCTCCCAGCATTCCTTCTTGTTCTTATCCAAATCCTGCTTGATCTCATTATCCAGCACAGCAATCTCCGGGTCTAGATGGTCTGCGGCTCTCTTCTCATCTCTGGTTCTTATCTTCTGCAGTATTTCCCTGCTGACATTTGGAAAAAAGGTCTTGACACGACCCTCAGGAATTGCTGCTTTCATGGCCTTGCGGATGGCACTTGTTAGATGGCGCTCTTTCTGATGCGCATCACCATTCCATGGGTAGTCGACCGCATGGCGGAGTGCAACATCTCTGAACAGTTTCCAGTCTGCTAGGCCTAAATTAAGATAAGTAACATCGGCATGGATCGTGAAGAGATTTTGCGCTCACTGTTGAAGGTTGGCACGAACTCGGTGCACCTATGTTAAAGCATATGGCACCGATTTTGCGCCAACCTTCAACAATGAACGCGAAGTCAATTGAAGATCCATGCCGACGTTACGATGACGAAAACCAGAGTAAGGGGCAAGAGAGTCAGAGAGATCAATATAGACAAAGACGGGAATGTGATCACTGGAGAGAGTTGTGCATGTGGACCACGTGCAAGCATTAGAAAGATTGGAAGACACAAGAGAGATATCTGGGCTAGAAGGTCAGCCGTTGGCAGGGAGACGAGTGGGCTGGTCATCATTGAGGATAACCAGATCGCACTCCTCAGCCCACTCCTCGACGTCATCCCCTCTGGCTTCAGCGTCAAGAGCAGAACAGAACGTGTGAGCATTGAAGTCACCCGCAAAGACAGCTGAGGGAGAGAGTGAGCAGTCATGCAACTGCTTAAGGAGAGGTATAAGATTGTAAGACGGGGGGCAAGATGTTACAGGGGGAATATAGATGTTGAATAGAGATAAAGGGGTTTTGAGGGGGAGATGGACAGGAACGTACTCAAGAGTACCGTCCTTAGGAGTATTAGGAATAATATGAGAAGGTAAAGCAGAATGCACGAAAGTAGACACTCCGCCCCCAAGAGCTGTCCTTGGCATGTGATAGGCGGTGTAGCCCGGAATGCTAGGTTGGGGATAAGTGGTAGATGGAGAGAGCTTGGTTTCTTGAACCATGATATCATCCGGGTGATGAGAACGTGCGAATAGATAGAGTTCAGATAGCTTATTGCGAAGGCCGTTGAGATTAATGTGAACAATGGAGAGGGGGCGGTTGGTAATTGAGGAATCAGAGTTGCTGGGGGCTGAGCATAGAACACAACGAAAGGATGAGTCATGATGCCTCACAGAACTGAGGCCCGAACAGGAGAAGTGCACCCACCTTTGGCATCCAAAGCACTGGACACTTGTTTTTGCCAGGTAACATCCTTGCTGCATGCATATGGATACTTCTGCGCTGGACCTGGATTCCTCTCGACGCCGGCCCTTCGTAGTAAAATCCTCAGGAGAGCTGCGGCCGACCAGCACCTCTCCCATGACAAAAACCCTCTCCTCGGAGGGGTTGACGTCGGTTTGCACGGAGGCGATCTTCTTTCCTCCACACTGCCACGGCACGAACGTACGACATCTCGGCAGCCTCTACTTTCTTATTAAGGGTCTTCTTAATCTTACCTTCCATTTTCTTGCAGCTTCTGTTGTATTCCTCCATGGATGATACGGTGTACTTGGGGTCAGAAAGTGTTGTTAAACACTAGTCGACATTTCTTTCTTTGGTCATTACCACAACTCCTCTGCATTTGTCACCCACGGAGTAGCGCATTTCAATGCGGAGACGTAGTGCTTTCTGGAGTGAGGCTCTCTCCGATATGGTCATGTTGTCTGCAATTCTTGTCTTGATTCTCTATTATACGAAGAATGTCATATTCCAGAGCAGCGAGTCCTGATAACCAGGCGGGAACGTTTCGGGAGGCACACGCGAACTTCCGGGGAAATGGCATTGCTCTGGACAGATGTTCGCTGAAGGTAGAAACATACGTCCCGATCAGCTCTTTCCATCTTTGAGCGTAAGCGTACTTATGTAAAGCAGTCACCACGTCGGTTTTCGTATCATCGTGAGACGTGGGCGCGGTGCGAAAGGTTCAACATCGATTCTACGTCGTTGTCAATCATATCGCCATCGATTATGGTGCATCGCTTGTGGGGGACGTCATGTAGAACAAAATCTCTACGAGGCACGTTTCGTCTTAATCTCTCCAGCTTTTGTTGCAGCCGTTCCTTCGTCGGCCTTCACAACACATCGCAGATTCTACCGTTGGGTTGAAGCAACCGTATCCAGCATTCGTCTGATAGTCTTGATTGTAGCACATTCCTCAGCGCAACAATGTTGCGTATACATCGTGATCGCACGCTTTTCTGTTCGTATATTGCAGATGGAATGACTGCCGTTCTCAAGGTTTTTACAGCATGGCGAACATTGTTGTGACGGTAACTCTCGAAATTCTCGTATATATGTTTAGTAACAAAGTATTTTTTCTAGAAATCCCGTCATCACTCCTCATGGTTATCTTTTCGATCGCGAGGCTGTTTTAGAATATATATTAGCGCAGAAAAAGGATATCGCTAAAAGGACGAAGGAATGGGAGAAGCAAACTGCTATAAACGAGGAAGAATCAAAACGGGTTAGTTTGCTGAACTGTTAGGAACGTTATGTAATCTGAGTTTTGCCTCGCCCTCCGATGTTATGTTCACACTGCACGGATTTAAGTTCTGTGTCTGACAAACATCTGCCTCTATCCGGGTTCAAACTACGTCCGACAGACGACGTGATGGAGTAATCATTTATATCGACCATAGAATCGATGTGCCTGAAATGGACTAGATGAGAATTACGAACACGTCCTGGCTGAGGATGAACACCTTTGTATTGGTATAGTACACCCTCAGACATAATTTTTAGGTTTTCATGTGATTGTGTGGAAGTCTATTTCTGCGTAACACATGCCAAGTTCGAGACCTCAATACCTTCAAATTAGCGAGACATAAGCGACAGCCACGTCCTCGTCTTTCCCAATCACTAACACAGACCAGTGCCCCTTTTCTTGATTTTCGGACTCAGTAGCGACTAGTTGGATGGGCAACATTCAATCGTATTGTCGGTTTTCATTCCCGTGTCCCCCCCCCATCCCACCACTATCCTATCTGGCTCTCGAGCAGACTGCTTGTGAAGAGAAGCCCAAACAGTACATCCACCGTGTTCTCGTCCTAAAAATTTAAGGGATTTCCAAAGGAGGGGTTACTCTGTTTATTGAGGACTTCGAGCGATTCCAGAGATACCATTGTGATCGGCTTGTGTCTCCAGGATGAGCATGAAATGAAAAAAAAATCTGAAAATCTGGCTGTTATATGCCTTCAAGGCAGGTTGCGGACTGAATGTTCATGGCAGTACCTGCTTGAATAAGTTGCAAGTAAGCACTTCCAGTGGAATTCCGCATTCATTAGTGATTGTTTGTAACAGAACTAAGCCTCTTTCGCTCTATTTATTCGTCTATTTGTGGAGAACTGACGTTTTTAGTTGTTTGCGCTATTTTTTCTTCTCTTACTTGTGCTACCTACAATTCTTATTTCAGGCTCAGAAATCGGATCGCGACGAAGTTGTACGCAAGTTTGCTGAGGTCGAAGGCACTCCAGCTCACCCAGGCTATAAAATCGGTGCTAATGAAGCAGGAGAAGGAAACTCATCGGCTAACCCCCTGGTAACCAGAATGCGTGGGAATATAACGGGTTATTTGAACCATTGGTGTTTTTTTTAAGAAACGACCGGGCAGCGCAATCACAGTTCAGCCGGCTCAGAAAGTGAAGGCACTTGGAAGTGAAGGGGACATTTCGAACATGAAGGGAGATAAGTAAGTTTCTGTTGATCTCATTCTCCGATTGGGTCAAGATCAACCTCATGTTGAGATTATGTTTGATAGGGGAACACGTATCATGAGTGCCGGCTGTTCAATATGATAGATATTATCGAGCTGTAGGCGCAGTACACATCGAAGTAGGATCCGGGGTCTAGATCGACGCGTGGTGAAAATCCGCCCCGTTCGCGCCGTCGCTTGAGCGTGTTCACCCTGAGCTTCCGAGAAATCATAGTTTTTGAAATCTAAAGGTTTCTCCCATTTCTTTTGTGTTGCCTTAGTGTGATCTTAGTCAGTGGAAAAAGAGGGTTAGGGCAAGCTTAGGCAAACGGAAAGATATCAAGCGAGAAACCGTTGAAGCTTTAAAGGCCCTAAGATTCTCGCGCATTTGAGGTAAACGGGCTCTAGCGAAGGCGTGAACGGGAGGGATTTCCGTCGCGCCAACGCATCCAACTAGGCCCAGGCTCCTCCTTCGATGTGTAAGTCCTTTCCCCAGTAACTAGGGCTTGTCGTACATTTCCGGAAGGCTTTTACAAAACCGTGTTTTGATAGTTGTTGGTATGGGACACAGCATTGATAGTTCGTTTCTCAAATCCCCTAAATGCCCCAGAGGTTAACAGGAGATTTCCAAAAGTGGGCATTTTCATAGCTTTGCGTAGTGATAAGGGGTACACGGTTGACAATTTATAGGGCGTTCAAAAAATTGTCTCGGGTTGAGCTTAAAACCTTTTTTAGGGATTGTTTGGGTGCTGATTACGAATCTGAGGCCTGTTTGTCAATATTCCAAAAAAAAACGTTTTGTTGGGTCTCCAAGTGGGGGGAATTTTGCTGCTCGGACGAAAATTTCGGATCTCCCCCCCCACTTTTTTGGGCGGGGGAGTTCCGAAATCCCTTGCGCGCGAGGTCCCCGCGAGATTTTTGGGGCGGGGTTCACATCGGATTAACCGAGGGAGTAGAATCGGAGCTCCCGAGGGTGCTGCCGTTATCAGGATCATCAACATGTTTGGACAAAGGCTCCAACAATGTTGCTGGTATAAAAGGCTTCTCACCTCACAGTGTACCTCAGTCGGCTTTTCGGAGCCGGACCTGGAAGGTGGCCTCGAGTCACTTACCAGAAGATCCACCAGATCACGGAGGATAATTTTGGTTATAGAGGGGAGGGAGGATCTCCTCACGGCGGGGGGGGGGGGGGTTCCCAACTGTGGGTCCATATCCCCACGGTCCACAGTGGGGTGCACCCCACCGTGGAACGTGGCTGTGGAATCATACCCCCCCCGTGGGTATGAAGAAAGGGGTCACCCCGATAGTGTCGAGGCTGAACAGAGCCCATGCCGCTAACGGGAAAAGGGGGACACCCGAGATGGATTTGCGGCTGGACTCCATTTCAATCGGGACTCCCCCGCTGGTTTGTTCGGTGCTGCCGGGGTGGTGTGCCGGCGGAGTATCCCCTTTTCCCCCCTCGGGAGATCCGAAATTTTCGTCTGAGTGGCCAAACGCGGCTTTTGGAGATTTTGAGAATGCTACGATGAAATCGTCTTATAACTTCTTATGGGGCTATTTTGGCTGCCTAACACGAAACTGCAACCCGTTTATCGATTTTCGATAGATTACGGTAGGTTACGGTGGGTATACGGCAGCTCGGTCAAAGTCTCAGATTTGACTCAAATTTTTAACTGTGGGCGTTATTTGGGACACTGAACACGAGTTTGAGGTCCGTTTCTCGATTTTCGAAATTTTAAGGTAAGTAACGCCAGTTAAAAGGCATTATGCCTACCGTAACCCACAGTAACCCTAAGTCTGGCGATGAATAGACCCCAGGTTCGGGTTTAGCGCTCTAAATAATCCCCAGTTGAAAGTTCTGAGCCGAATCCGAAAATTTTTTCTGAACATCCGGTTCAGTTATGTACTGTCACAGATCTACAGCAACGACAACATGGTTCTCCAAATCGCCACGCGAAGTTTAAAGCAGTCCCTAGTAAGGGTATTGAAAAAATGTACATGGCAGATTTCTCAATAGAAAACTTCAAAGTCAAGTGCCTTCGTGTTTTAGGCGGTTTTCTTTACACGGTAGATTCGTATGTCAAGGGATTCCCAGGTCCGCCGAAAGGGTGCTTTTCAACCCTCAAATCTTCACGTCATGACCTATTGTACAGTTTCCTATTTTCGAACCCTTTTTGAACGATCGTGATTCCGTTATTTCCGAAGAGTTCGGACATTCAAGAGTTTGAGTGGCTGAGTTATACCTTTTCCATCTCCTAGCCCTTTCAAAACACCATGATATCACAAACTCCCTACCCTTATATTGAGTTTGAATCTTCTTAGTAAGGACATTGTTACGGAACATCTGTTTAATTGCAGGATGTTTCAATTGGTCATTCAAAGGGAGGGCCGCGAAACCATTCTTGTCTAGTTTTCCGTCTTTCCGTAATGTAGGTTTTGGCTGTTCGTATCTGAAGTTGAAGAGAATACAGAAAAGGCATTGATAAAATCAGCGAAAACAAACTAAAGCTTTTTAGGACTACCGGAATTACAATTTTTTTGGCGAATGGTTGTTTTGAAGGCAAGGTACGGTCAAACTTTGACACTACTAAAATTCGTGTTATAGATTGGGCTGGCTTAGCCGAACGCCGTCTCGACGTTCCACAAGCTATTAGTGGTTCGTTTTGAGAAAAAAAAAACAGCTTTGAAGTGAGGGATTACGGTATTCACAGCATGATAATCATGGCCGGGTTGCTGATATTTACACGGTATTTTTGAAGAATGCGGGGACGGTAGCTAAAACATGGGCGATTGACACAATTTTGTGAGACGGTGGATCACTGAAATGGTCAGAATAACTTGAAGAAGACGTGACAGGACCCTGCCTTGAATGTGACTGTTCCCCACTGAGAAATACGTGCATTTGTTTTATGTTCGATTGAAGCCTTTAGATTTGCTAGTTTCAATTGGTTTTGATGAATTTGTGAAGGGCGAACATTGGTTCAAGGATTTCCTCTGTTCCACTTTTGTAATGGGAAGTAAACAATAGTTCGATATCAAACTTCTAAGCAAATTCGATTTATAAATATCAATATTCATTAATGGAACCTTCCATTCTAGAAGCAAGCAGTTGCCGAGTTTCTGGATTCCTGAATTGAATCCAAGCGCGAGTGCAACGAAGCTCGAGAAACCGGTATGTTTTTCTCATGTTTCAATCAACTTGACTATGTCGATACCTATGAATAATGTTCTATAGGTTTCAGTCACAAAAAGTTCTATGTCCCTTGTCCGGAAAACCGCTGAAGCTGAAGGATCTAATGGAATTGAAGTTTACACCAATACCTAGAGATGACAAGGATTCAAGTATGATTTCTGCGAAAGTGGGTCTAATGATTAGATTAGTGATTTTTTAAAAGAAATCAAAATAGTTGTCTGATGATGTTGTACTCGACACGAGGTTGATAAATCTTCTTTATGGCTGACGTTTCGGTTACAACCTCGTGTCGAGTACAAAATCTTCAGACAAAACTATATTATTACCATGCCGAGGTTTATGGAGAGTCGCACATGGAGAAATCAAAATATATTTTGGGTGAATGAAATATTGAAAGTCACCCATAAGTGGCCAGAGATTGCAGCTGCCACAGCTGCCATGGTTTCTTCCATCATGTTCAAAGCAGCTCTAGGTTTTCGAGTGATTTTTTTTCAAAAGTCAGTCGAGAAGCTCTCCAGTGTGTGTATGAGACTTGAATCCCGTCTACAGGCTATAAAACGGCGAAATTCACTTAGTTCTTACGCATGCAGGTGCGGAGCGGAGGTTAGAGATAGTGAGAGAGCGCAGGGCCGATGGAGGCCGAGCGCGCCGCTCGCGCCTCGAATGATGTGAATTTCGACGTTTTATAGAGGGTAGCAGTGTGATGACAATTGTGTTCTAGGTGCGGTATATGTGTGCGGTTACTCATGATGCGCTGACGAACACAACACGATGTGCTTACCTCAGAAAGTCGTGCGTTCTCCCTGAATTTTGTGTGATCAGTTTTCTTTTATTTGTGTGTGGAAATTACATCTTTTGCTTTTAGGAAGTGTGTTGTAACTTGGGATGTTGTAGAGAAGTTAATTAAGAAAGACTGGTTGGATCCAGTAAGTGGAGATTCGATTACAGAGGACGACATTATTGAGCTTCAAAGAGGAGGTATGTGCAGAAATGGAGCTTGAATTTATTAGGTGAAGGTTGTGAGGTATTCTAATAAGTTGGAGAAACGATTGGTGGATGTCATTTGGTCTGGGCATGTTCGCCGTCAATCTGAAACATTTCGTTTCTCAATGCAATCTTCTAGTTTTTGCATAATGGGCTCATTGTCATAACCTTGTCGGAATTCCTCGAAGTGTCTTGTTTAAATGTCGTTCTTGTTGCCCATCATCCACCATACACACTGATCCTGGATCCAATTTTCGGCATGTAGACTACGTCATCGAAGCAAAGTTGCTGGGATCCTTTTTTTATGATCTCTGAGTGGGGCGTTTAAACCCTCTTTTTCAAATTTTTTTCTCTATTTTTTCTTTACTTTTCATTTTTTTTCTATTTTTTTTCTGATTTCAATTTTTTTACATTTCAAATTCATTATTGAATGATCAAAGTGATAGGAAATATACGACTTCCACTGGTTTGAGCCAGAGATCTTCTATTGTAAGGTGCGTTGGCTTCTCAGAGCATTAGAACATGTGGGGAACTGTGTGTTCCTCGAGCCCGCAGTCTGGGCAAAGTGGATTATCGGCTGCTCCTATCTTATGTAGATACCATTGCGACTTCGAGTAGAAACCCCTCCGGAGCTTAGATAGAGCTGCCCGACTTGATCTTGGCAAAGTCTCCTCCTTCGCAATCAACGGAGGCGGTCCACTTAGCAGGGGAGAATTCATAGTATCCAGGAACTCTTTTAAGGACTTTGTGCACTTATTTGCCGATGCTCTCCGCGTTTCCTGGCCTTACCGACATTGGCTTGATCGTTCTGACATGCTTTCTGATCTGTCTTGGTGGTTCCGATTTCTTCATCATGTCGTGAGGGGCGTTCTGAATCGAGTGCCGTAACCAATCGATATTGAAGTGTCAACATCTCATTATGAGCTTTAACTGGCATGATTCCCGTCTCATTGCTCAGGTGGGTAGTGCTCACCATCGCCAAGCTTCCCGTCGCGGTCCTCAAGGCTGCATTTTGACAACCTTGTAACCGATCCCAGTGAGTCGATGCAATGAGCGGGCTCCAAGCTGGAGCAGCGTAAAACATCACTGATTGTCCGGTGGCGCGGTAGGTCAATGTGAGCAGCTCTTTGCTTTGTCCCCAGTTCCTTCCTGCCAGCGCTTTCAAGAGATTCGCTCTTTTAGCCGTCTTCTTGCGAACAGCTTCCGCATGAAGTCGTATCATCATCGTATCAAAGTGATAGCCGAGGATCGTCGCATTTCTCTCGTGTGTGATTTGCGTCCCATTTATGAACACTTTCGGCACGTATCTCGCTTGAGCAGAATGTGTTGTAAGAAGAGAGACAAAGATCTTCTGAAGCTACAGTTGAAGATGTAGATCTTCCAGGGCCTTCGTTAGTTTCGGGAGATAGTCGTTCAGACGTTTTCCGCAAGTTTCCACATCCGGATCTGATGCCACCAGTGCTAGGTCATCCGCATATCCGACTAGGCGTGTTTCTGGTGGGGGTGCCGGGAGCTCTGCGATGTAGAAAGAGAACAGGAGCGGAGAGAGAACCGAACCTTGCGGCACCTCGGAGCGCACCAATCTTACGTTCGACATATGGCCTCTAAACTCTGTCCGTATTTTTCTGCCCTTCAGGTAGTTAGAAATCCAGCGGGGGATCCGAAATGCTCAACCTACGCGTGGTGGATCTGTGGAGTCGACTATGGGTGATCAAGGAGACTCATAAACGAGCGTCAACAACTCCACGCGGAGTTCTTCTCTGTGTGGGAGTGTAAATGGCTGGCTGCTGCACTCCTACGTGTTCTACTGTTACGAGATGGCATTG
Source organism: Aplectana chamaeleonis (assembly GCA_029168955.1). Taxonomy (NCBI): domain Eukaryota; kingdom Metazoa; phylum Nematoda; class Chromadorea; order Rhabditida; family Cosmocercidae; genus Aplectana; species Aplectana chamaeleonis. Next base: position 129,256 of record JAPDOI010000265.1, read on the forward strand.
AGAATAACCCTGGACCGAGAAACAAGACTCCGCGATATCCATGCCGTCATTGTGGAATGTCGGTAACGCGATATCACCACCCAGTTGTATTATGACTAATTTCATATGAGTTACTCGCAGTCGGTCTGAGTTTTGTCAGAGCGCGGCTACCGATCGCGGAGCCGCAGCGGCACCACCGCGGATTCCCGGCGGCACTACCGCGGAACCACAGCGGCGGTTTCCTTGATTTCCATGAGGTCCCTATATGTCTTGTTTTTGTTCATCTGATTAGTGACCCTTCGGGTCACTAGCCCGCGGCAGCCACGTGACTTGAAGACGCGTGCCCCGTGGCAGTACTATAGTTGCGCATTTTGAAAAACGAGCAGACAGACAAACATGACATCGAAAGCATTTGAACTCAATCAATTTTTCAAATTCTTCAATCAAACTGCGTCCATACGTGGTGACACCCCAAGATGATAGTATCATTTGCACTTCCGTACCTTTCGCCGCTGCCCTCTGGCGCCGGTCACGTTTCGCTCTTACCCGGAATGACTACCATTTCATTACTCCTAGCAGAGAGCGGGCGTCCCCGATGGCTTCGTAGGAAGAAGGTCCAACTTCGCCGCTCCCCCCCCTCCCACCCCCCCCCCGACCCACCCTCCCATAAACGATTTGGTCTTCGTTTGGCCCCACCACACATAGAGGGCGGCGCCGGTCAGGATCAAGCGGGGTTGCGGAGTTTCGCAACAGAGGTTGAGGGGGGGTTCGCAAAATCTTCGGCACGAAAATAATGGTTAGGGGGGATCGCAAATTTTTTGGTTCAAAAATGGAAATTCGGTGTGAGTATCCCACAAATTCTCGATATTTTAGGTCATCCAAAGAAAGGATCGTAGCATTTCACAGGTTTTAGACGCTTGAGCCCGACTACTGAGCGAGTTTTTAGTTCCTGGCCGTTTTAGCAGTCATTTATAAACTGCCCATAAGTCGCGCCTCCGGGTGGGGGGAAGGGTATCGCATATTCTGGATGTTGACAGAAAAAATTGACGGTGGCGGGTCGCCCCAATGTCAAAAAATTACGCAACGTACCGCCTGACCGTGGCGCCGGTCACCTTTCATGCGAAGCCGAACGATGAGCCGGCTTCGCCGACCCCCTCTCTCTACATAGTATTCGTTCGGCTTCGACGATTGATGGTCCGGCTTCGCCGGCCACCCTTCGCTTAGTATTCGTTCGGCTTCGGCGAACGATGGGCCGGCTTCGCCGGCCACCCTTCGCTTAGTATTCGTTCGGCTGCGCCGAACGATGGGCCGGCTTCGCCGACCCCCCTCTCTCTGCGTAGTATTCGTTCGGCTTCGCCGAACGATGGACCGGCTTCGCAGGCCACCCTTCGCTTAGTATTCGTTCGGCTTCGCCGAACGATGGGCCGACTTCGCCGGCCCCCCTATATCTGCGTAGTATTCGTTCGGCTTCGCCGAACAATGGACCGGCTTCGCCGGCCACCCTTCGCTTAGTATTCGTTCGGCTTCGCCGAACGATGGGCCGGCTTCGCCGGCCACTTTCTCTCTACGTAGTATTCGTTTGGCTTTGCTGAATGATGGACCAGCTTCGCCGGCCACCCTTCGCTTAGTATTCGTTCGGCTTCGCCGAACGATGGGCCAGCTTCGCCGTTCATTTTATCACTACCTAGTATTCGTTCGGCTTCGCCGAACGATGGGCCGGCTTCGCCGACCCCCCTCTTTCTACGTAGGATTCGTTCGGCTTGGCCGAACGATGAGCCGGCTTCGCCGAACGATGGGCCAGCTTCTCCGGCCACTCTCTCTCGACTTAGTATTCGTTCGGCTTCGCCGAACGATGGGCCGGCTTCGCCGGCCCCCCTATCTCTGCGTAGTATTCGTTCGGCTTCGCCGAACGATGGGCCGGCTTCGCCGGCCACTTTCTCTCTACATAGTATTAGTTCGGCTTCGCCGAACGATGAGCCGACTTCGCCGACCCCCCTCTTTCTACGTAGTTTTCGTTCGGCTTCGCCGAGCGATGGGCCAGCTTCGCCGGCCATTTTATCACTACCTAGTATTCGTTCGGCTTCGCCGAACGATGGGCCGGCTTCGCCGGCCACTTTCTCTCTACATAGTATTCGTTCGGCTTCGCCGAACGATGGGCCGACTTCGCCGACCCCCCTCTTTCTACGTAGTATTCGTTCGGCTTCGCCGAACGATGGACCGGCTTCTCCGGCCACTCTCTCTCGACGTAGTATTCGTTCGGCTTCGCCGAACGATGGGCCGGCTTCGCCGGCCACTTTCTCTCTACATAGTATTCGTTCGGCTTCGCCGAACGATGGGCCGACTTCGCCGACCCCCCTCTTTCTACGTAGTATTCGTTCGGCTTCGCCGAACGATGGGCCTGCTTCGCCGGCCATTTTATCACTACCTAGGATTCGTTCGGCTTCGCCGAACGATGGGCCTGCTTCTCCGACCTCTCTCTGCTTAGTATTCGTTCGGCTTCGGCGAACGATGGGCCAGCTTCGCCGACCCCCCTCTCTCTACGTAGTATTAGTTCGCCTTCGCCGAACGATGGACCGACTTCGCCGACCCCCCCTCTTTCTACCTAGTATTCGATCGGCTTCGCCGAACGATGGGCCTGCTTCGCCGACCCCCCTCTTTCTACGTAGTATTCGTTCGGCTTGGCCGAACGATGAGCCGGCTTCGCCGGCCCCCCTATCTCTGCGTAGTATTCGTTCGGCTTCGCCGAACAATGGACCGGCTTCGCCGGCCACCCTTCGCTTAGTATTCGTTCGGCTTCGCCGAACGATGGGCCGGCTTCGCCGGCCACTTTCTCTCTACGTAGTATTCGTTTGGCTTTGCTGAACGATGGACCAGCTTCGCCGGCTACCCTTCGCTTAGTATTCGTTCGGCTTCGCCGAACGATGGGCCAGCTTCGCCGGTCATTTTATCACTACCTAGTATTCGTTCGGCTTCGCCGAACGATGGGCCGGCTTCGCCGGCCACTTTGTCTCTACATAGTATTCGTTCAGCTTCGCCGAACGATGGACCGACTTCGCCGACCCCCCCTCTTTCTACGTAGTATTCGTTCGGCTTCGCCGAACGATGGGCCGGCTTCGCCGGCCACTTTCTCTCTACATAGTAATCGTTCGGCTTCGCCGAACTATGGGCCGACTTCGCCGACCCCCCTCTTTCTACGTAGTATTCGTTCGGCTTCGCCGAACGATGGGCCAGCTTCGCCGGCCATTTTATCACTACCTAGTATTCGTTCGGCTTCGCCGAACGATGGGCCTGCTTCTCCGACCCCCCTCTCTCTGCTTAGTATTCGTTCGGCTTCGGCGAACGATGGGCCAGCTTCGCCGACCCCCCTCTCTCTACGTAGTATTCGTTCGGCTTCGCCGAACGATGGACCGACTTCGCCGACCCCCCCTCTTTCTACCTAGTATTCGTTCGGCTTCGCCGAACGATGGGCCTGCTTCGCCGACCCCCCTCTTTCTACGTAGTATTCGTTCGGCTTGGCCGAACGATGAGCCGGCTTCGCCGGCCCCCCTATCTCTGCGTAGTATTCGTTCGGCTTCGCCGAACAATGGACCGGCTTCGCCGGCCACCCTTCGCTTAGTATTCGTTCGGCTGCGCCGAACGATGGGCCGGCTTCGCCGACCCCCCTCTCTCTGCGTAGTATTCGTTCGGCTTCGCCGAACGATGGGCCGGCTTCGCCGGTCCCCCTATCTGTGCGTAGTTTTCGTTCGGCTTCGCCGGCCACCTTCTCTCTACGTAGTATTCGTTCGGCTTCGCCGAACGATGGGCCTGCTTCTCCGACCCCCCTCTCTCTGCTTAGTATTCGTTCGGCTTCGCCAAACGATGGGCCAGCTTCCCCGCCCCCTTTATCACTGCCTCGTATTCGTTCGGCTTCCATAAACGATGGGCCAGCTTCGCCGGCCACTTTCTCTCTACGAAGTATCCGTTCGGCTTCGCCGAACGATGGGCCGGCTTCGCCGACCCCCTCTTTCTACGTAGTATTCGTTTGGCTTCGCCGAACGATGGGCCAGCTTCGCCGGCCACTTTATCACTACCTAGTATTCGTTCGGCTTCGCCGAACGATGGGCCGGCTTCGCCGGCCACTTTGTCTCTACATAGTATTCGTTCAGCTTCGCCGAACGATGGACCGACTTCGCCGACCCCCCCTCTTTCTACGTAGTATTCGTTCGGCTTCGCCGAACGATGGGCCGGCTTCGCCGGCCACTTTCTCTCTACATAGTATTAGTTCGGCTTCGCCGAACGATGAGCCGACTTCGCCGACCCCCCTCTTTCTACGTAGTATTCGTTCGGCTTCGCCGAACGATGGGCCAGCTTCGCCGGCCATTTTATCACTACCTAGTATTCGTTCGGCTTCGCCGAACGATGGGCCGGCTTTGTCGACCCCCCTCTCTCTGCGTAGTATTCGTTCGGCTTCGCCGAACGATGGGCCAGCTTCGCCGACCCCCCTCTCTACGTAGTATTCGTTCGGCTTCGCCGAACGATGGGCCGGCTTCGCCGACCCCCCTCTTTCTACGTAGTATTCGTTCGGCTTGGCCGAACGATGAGCCGGCTTCGCCGACCCCCTCTCTCTACATAGTATTCGGTCGGCTTCGCCGATTGATGGGCCGGCTTCGCCGGCCATCCTCCGCTTAGTAGTCGTTCGGCTTCGCCGAACGATGGGCCAGCTTCTCCGGCCACTCTCTCTCTGCGTAGTATTCGTTCGGCTTCGCCGAACAATGGGCCGGCTTTGTCGACCCCCCTCTCTCTGCGTAGTATTCGTTCGGCTTCGCCGAACAATGGACCGACTTCGCCGGCCACCCTTCGCTTAGTATTCGTTCGGCTTGGCCGAACGATGAGCCGGCTTCGCCGACCCCCCTCTCTCTGCTTAGTATTCGTTAGGCTTCGGCGAACGATGGGCCGGCTTCGCCGGCCCCCCTATCTGTGCGTAGTTTTCGTTCGGCTTCGCCGAGCGATGGGCCGGCTTCGCCGGTCACCTTCTCTCTACGTAGTATTCGTTCGGCTTCGCCGAACGATGGGCCAGCTTCGCCGGCCACTTCCTCTCTGCGTAGTATTCGTTCGGCTTCGCCGAACGATGGGCCGGCTTCGCCGGCCACTTTCTCTATACGTAGTATTCGTTCGGCATCGCCGAACGATGGGCCGGCTTCGCCGGCCACTTTCTCTCTACGTAGTATTCGTTCGGCTTCGCCGAACGATGGACCAGCTTCGCCGGCCACCCTTCGCTTAGTATTCGTTCGGCTTCGCCGAACGATGGGCCAGCTTCGCCGGCCATTTTATCACTACCTAGTATTCGTTCGGCTTCGCCGAACGATGGGCCGGCTTCGCCGGCCACTTTCTCTCTACATAGTATTCGTTCGGCTTCGCCGAACGATGGGCCGACTTCGCCGACCCCCCTCTTTCTACGTAGTATTCGTTCGGCTTCGCCGAACGATGGGCCCTCTTTCTACGTAGTATTCGTTCGGCTTGGCCGAACGATGAGCCGGCTTCGCCGGCCACTTTCTCTCTACATAGTATTCGTTCGGCTTCGCCGAACGATGGGCCAGCTTCTCCGGCCACTCTCTCTCGACGTAGTATTCTTTCGGCTTCGCCGAACGATGGGCCAGCTTCGCCGGCCACTTTATCACTACCTAGTATTCGTTCGGCTTCGCCGAACGATGGGCCGACTTCGCCGACCCCCCTCTTTCTACGTAGTATTCGTTCGGCTTCGCCGAACGATGGGCCGGCTTTGTCGACCCCCCTCTCTCTACGTAGTATTCGTTCGGCTTCGGCGAACGATGGGCCGGCTTCGCCGGCCACTTTCTCTCTACGAAGTATTCGTTCGGCTTCGCCGAACGATGGGCCAGCTTCGCCGACCCCCCCTCTGCGTAGTATTTGTTCGGCTTCGCCGAACGATGGGCCAGCTTTGCCGACCCCCCTCTCTACGTAGTATTCGTTCGGCTTCGCCGAACGATGGGCCGGCTTTGTCGACCCCCCTCTCTCTACGTAGTATTCGTTCGGCTTCGGCGAACGATGGGCCGGCTTCGCCGGCCACTTTCTCTCTACGAAGTATTCGTTCGGCTTCGCCGAACGATGGGCCGGCTTTGTCGACCCCCCTCTCTCTACGTAGTATTCGTTTGGCTTTGCTGAATGATGGACCAGCTTCGCCGGCCACCCTTCGCTTAGTATTCGTTCGGCTTCGCCGAACGATGGGCCAGCTTCGCCGGCCATTTTATCACTACCTAGTATTCGTTCGGCTTCGCCGAACGATGGGCCGGCTTCGCCGACCCCCCTCTTTCTACGTAGTATTCGTTCGGCTTCGCCGAACGATGGGCCAGCTTCGCCGGCCATTTTATCACTACCTAGTATTCGTTCGGCTTCGCCGAACGATGGGCCGGCTTCGCCGGCCACTTTCTCTCTACATAGTATTCGTTCGGCTTCGCCGAACGATGGGCCGACTTCGCCGACCCCCCTCTTTCTACGTAGTATTCGTTCGGCTTCGCCGAACGATGGGCCAGCTTCGCCGGCCATTTTATCACTACCTAGTATTCGTTCGGCTTCGCCGAACGATGGGCCGGCTTCGCCGGCCACTTTCTCTCTACATAGTTTTCGTTCGGCTTCGCCGAACGATGGGCCGGCTTCGCCGGCCACCCTTCGCTTAGTATTCGTTCGGCTGCGCCGAACGATGGGGCGACTTCGCCGGCCACCCTCTCTCTGCGTAGTATTCGTTCGGCTTCGCCGAACGATGGGCCAGCTTCGCCGACCCCCCTCTCTACGTAGTATTCGTTCGGCTTCGCCGAACGATGGGCCGGCTTCGCCGACCCCCCTCTTTCTACGTAGTATTCGTTCGGCTTGGCCGAACGATGGGCCCTCTTTCTACGTAGTATTCGTTCGGCTTCGCCGAACGATGGGCCGGCTTTGCCGGCCACTTTCTCTCTACGTAGTATTCGTTCGGCTTCGCCGAACGATGGGCCGGCTTCGCCGACCCCCCTTCGCTTAGTATTCGTTCGGCTTCGCCGAACGATGGGCCAGCTTCTCCGGCCACTCTCTCTCGACGTAGTATTCGTTCGGCTTCGCCGAACGATGGGCCGGCTTCGCCGGCCCCCCTATCTGTGCGTAGTTTTCGTTCGGCTTCGCCGAACAATGGACCGGCTTCGCCGGCCACCTTCTCTCTACGTAGTATTCGTTCGGCTTCGCCGAACGATGGGCCTGCTTCTCCGACCCCCCTCTCTCTGCTTAGTATTCGTTCGGCTTCGGCGAACGATGGGCCGGCTTCGCCGGCCACTTTCTCTCTACGAAGTATTCGTTCGGCTTCGCCGAACGATGGGCCGGCTTCGCCGACCCCCTCTTTCTACGTAGTATTCGTTTGGCTTCGCCGAACGATGGGCCAGCTTCGCCGGCCACTTTATCACTACCTAGTATTCGTTCGGCTTCCATAAACGATGGGCCAGCTTCGCCGGCCACTTTCTCTCTACGAAGTATCCGTTCGGCTTCGCCGAACGATGGGCCGGCTTCGCCGACCCCCTCTTTCTACGTAGTATTCGTTCGGCTTCGCCGGACAGGGGACCGGCTTCGCCGGCCATTTTCTCTACGTAGTATTCGTTCGGCTTCGCCGAACGATGGGCCGGCTTCGCCCGCCACTTCCCCCTCTTTCTACGTAGTATTCGTTTGGCTTTGCCGAACGATGGGCCGGCTTCGCCGGCCACTTCCTCTCTACGTAGTATTCGTTCGGCTTCGCCGAACGGCGGGCCCGCTTCGCCGACCCCCCTCTCTACGTAGTATTCGTTCGGCTTCGCCGAACGATGGACCAGCTTCGCCGGCCACCCTTCTCTACGTAGTATTCGTTCGGCTTCGCCGAACGATGGGCCGGCTTCGCCGACCCCTCTCTACGTAGTATTCGTTCGGCTTCGCCGAACGATGGGCCAGCTTCGCCGGCCACTCTCTCTCGACGTAGTATTCGTTCGGCTTCGCCGAACGATGGGCCAGCTTCGCCGACCCCCTCTCTCTACGTAGTATTCGTTCGGCTTCGCCGAACGATGGGCCAACTTCGCCGGCCACTTTCTCTCGACGTAGTATTCGTTCGGCTTCGCCGAACGATGGGCCGGCTTCGCCGACCCCCCTCTCTCTACGTAGTATTCGTTCGGCTTCGCCGAACGATGGGCCAGCTTCGCCGGCCACTCTCTCTACGTAGTATTCGTTCGGCTTCGCCGAACGATGGGCCAACTTCGCCGGCCACCCTCTCTACGTAGTATTCGTTCGGCTTCGCCGAACGATGGGCCGGCTTCGCCGGCCACTCTCTCTGCGTAGTATTCGTTCGGCTTCGCCGAACGATGGGCCAGCTTCGCCGGCCACTCTCTCTACGTAGTATTCGTTCGGCTTCGCCGAACGATGGGCCAGCTTCGCCGGCCACCCTCTCTGCGTAGTATTCGTTCGGCTTCGCCGAACGATGGGCCAGCTTCGCCGGCCACTCTCTCTACGTAGTATTCGTTCGGCTTCGCCGAACGATGGGCCAGCTTCGCCGACCCCCTCTCTACGTAGTATTCGTTCGGCTTCGCCGAACGATGGGCCAACTTCGCCGGCCACTCTCTCTACGTAGTATTCGTTCGGCTTCGCCGAACGATGGGCCAGCTTCGCCGGCCACCCTCTCTACGTAGTATTCGTTCGGCTTCGCCGAACGATGGGCCAGCTTCGCCGGCCCCCTCTCTCTACGTAGTATTCTTTCGGCTTCGCCGAACCGTGGGCCAGCTTCGCCGGCCACTTCTTCTCTACGTAGTATTCGTCCGGCTTCGCCGAACGATGGGCCGGCTTCGCCGACCCCCCTCTCTCTACGAAGTATTCGTTCGGCTTCGCCGAACGATGGGCCGGCTTCGCCGACCCCACTCTCTCTGCGCAGTATTTGGTCGGCTTCACCGAACGATGGGCCGGCTTGGCCGGCCCCCTCTCTACGTAGTATTCGTTCGGCTTCGCCGAACGATGGACCAGCTTCGCCGGCCACCCTTCTCTACGTAGTATTCGTTCGGCTTCGCCGAACGATGGGCCAGCTTCGCCGGCCATTTTATCTCTACGTAGTATTCGTTCGGCTTCGCCGAACGATGGGCCGGCTTCGCCGGCCCCTCTCTCTACGTAGTATTCGTTCGGCTTCGCCGAACGATGGGCCAGCTTCGCCGGCCACCCTCTCTACGTAGTATTCGTTCGGCTTCGCCGAACGATGGGCCGGCTTCGCCGACCCCTCTCTCTACGTAGTATTCGTTCGGCTTCGCCGAACGATGGAGCCAACTTCGCCGGCCACTCTCTCTCTACGTAGTATTCGTTCGGCTTCGCCGAACGATGGGCCAGCTTCGCCGGCCACTCTCTCTACGTAGTATTCGTTCGGCTTCGCCGAACGATGGGCCAGCTTCGCCGGCCCCCTCTCTACGTAGTATTCGTTCGGCTTCGCCGAACGATGGGCCAGCTTCGCCGGCCACTTCTCTCTACGTAGTATTCGTTCGGCTTCGCCGAACGATGGGCCAACTTCGCCGACCCCTCTCTCTGCGTAGTATTCGTTCGGCTTCGCCGAACGATGGGCCAGCTTTGCCGGCCCCCCTCTACGTAGTATTCGTTCGGCTTCGCCGAACGATGGGGCGGCTTCGCCGGCCACTTTCTCTCTACGCAGTATTCGGTCGGCGTCGCCGAACGATGGGCCAGCTTCGCCGACCCCTCTCTCTACGTAGTATTCGTTCGGCTTCGCCGAACGATGGGCCAGCTTCGCCGGCCACTTTATCTCTACGTAGTATTCGTTCGGCTTCGCCGAACGATGGGCCGGCTTCGCCGACCCCCCTCTGCGTAGTATTTGTTCGGCTTCGCCGAACGATGGACCGGCTTCTCCGGCCACTCTCTCTCGACGTAGTATTCGTTCGGCTTCGCCGAACGATGGGCCGGCTTCGCCGGCCATTTTATCACTACCTAGTATTCGTTCGGCTTCGCCGAACGATGGGCCGGCTTCGCCGGCCACCTTTCTCTGCGTAGTATTCGTTCGGCTTCGCCGAACGATGGGCCAGCTTCGCCGACCCTCCTCTCTACATAGTATTCGTTCGGCTTCGCCGAACGATGGGCCGGCTTCGGCGGCCCCCCTCATTCTACGTAGTATTCGGTCGGCTTGGCCGGACGATGAGCCAGCTTCGCCGGCCCCCTCTCTCTACGTAGTATTCGTTCGGCTTCGCCGAACGATGGGCCAGCTTCGCCGGCCACTCTCTCTACGTAGTATTCGTTCGGCTTCGCCGATTGATGGGCCGGCTTCGCCGGCCATCCTCCGCTTAGTAGTCGTTCGGCTTCGCCGAACGATGGGCCAGCTTCTCCGGCCACTCTCTCTCTGCGTAGTATTCGTTCGGCTTCGCCGAACAATGGACCGGCTTCGCCGGCCACCCTACGCTTAGTATTCGTTCGGCTGCGCCGAACGATGGACCGGCTTCGCAGGCCACCCTTCGCCTAGTATTCGTTCGGCTGCGCCGAACGATGGGCCGGCTTCGCCGGCTACTTCCTATCTACGTAGTATTCGTTCGGCTTCGCCGAACGATGAGCCGGCTTCGCCGGCCCCTCTCTCTACGTAGTATTCGTTCGGCTTCGCCGAACGATGGGCCAGCTTCGCCGGCCACTCTCTACGTAGTATTCGTTCGGCTTCGCCGAACGATGGACCGGCTTCTCCGGCCACTCTCTCTCGACGTAGTATTCGCTCGGCTTCGCCGAACGATGGACCGGCTTCTCCGGCCACTCTCTCTCGACGTAGTATTTGTTCGGCTTCGCCGAACGAGGGGGCGGCTTCGCCGGCCACCCTCTCTCTGCGTAGTATTCGTTCGGCTTCGCCGAACGATGGACCGGCTTCGCCGGCCACCTCTCTCTACGTAGTATTCGTTCGGCTTCGCCGAACGATGGACCAGCTTCGCCGGCCATTTTCTCTCTACGTAGTATTCGTTCGGCTTCGCCGAACGATGGGCCAACTTCGCCGGCCACCCTCTCTCTACGTAGTATTCGTTCGGCTTCGCCGAACGATGGGCCAGCTTCGCCGGCCCCCTCTCTCTGCGTAGTATTCGTTCGGCTTCGCCGAACGATGGGCCGGCTTCGCCGGCCCCTCTCTACGTAGTATTCGTTCGGCTTCGCCGAACGATGGACCAGCTTCGCCGGCCACTTTCTCTCTACGTAGTATTCGTTCGGCTTCGCCGAACGATGGGCCAGCTTCGCCGACCCCCCTCTCTCTACGTAGTATTCGTTCGGCTTCGCCGAACGATGGACCAGCTTCGCCGGCCACCCTCCTACGTAGTATTCGTTCGGCTTCGCCGAACGATGGGCCAGCTTCGCCGACCCCCCTCTCTACGTAGTATTCGTTCGGCTTCGCCGAACGATGGACCGGCTTCTCCGGCCACTCTCTCTCGACGTAGTATTCGTTCGGCTTCGCCGAACGATGGGCCAGCTTCGCCGTCCATTTTATCACTACCTAGTATTCGTTCGGCTTCGCCGAACGATGGGCCGGCTTCGCCGGCCACTTTCTCTCTACATAGTATTCGTTCGGCTTTGCTGAACGATGGACCAGCTTCGCCGGCCACCTTCTCTCTACGTAGTATTCGTTCGGCTTCGCCGAACGATGGGCCTGCTTCTCCGACCCCCCTCTCTCTGCATAGTATTCGTTCGGCTTTGGCGAACGATGGGCCGGCTTCGCCGGCCACCCTTCGCTTAGGTTTTCGTTCGGCTTCGCCGAACGATGGGCCGACTTCGCCTACCCCCTCTTTATACGTAGTATTCGTTCGGCTTGGCCGAACGATGAGCCGGCTTCGCCGACCCCCTCTCTCTACATAGTATTCGGTCGGCTTCGCCGATTGATGGGCCAGCTTCGCCGGCCATCCTCTGCTTAGTATTTGTTCGGCTTCGCCGAACGATGGGCCAGCTTCGCCGGCCACTCTCTCTACGTAGTATTCGTTCGGCTTCGCCGAACGATGGACCAGCTTCGCCGGCCATTTTCTCTCTACGTAGTATTCGTTCGGCTTCGCCGAACGATGGGCCAGCTTCGCCGGCCACTCTCTCTACGTAGTATTCGTTCGGCTTCGCCGAACGATGGGCCAACTTCGCCGGCCCCCTCTCTACGTAGTATTCGTTCGGCTTCGCCGAACGATGGACCAGCTTCGCCGGCCACTCTCTCTACGTAGTATTCGTTCGGCTTCGCCGAACGATGGGCCGGCTTCGCCGGCCACCCTCTCTACGTAGTATTCGTTCGGCTTCGCCGAACGATGGGCCGGCTTCGCCGGCCACTTTCTCTCTACGTAGTATTCGTTCGGCTTCGCCGAACGATGGGCCAACTTCGCCGGCCACCCTCTCTGCGTAGTATTCGTTCGGCTTCGCCGAACGATGGGCCAGCTTCGCCGACCCCCTTCTCTACGTAGTATTCGTTCGGCTTCGCCGAACGATGGGCCGGCTTCGCCGGCCACTCTCTCTACGTAGTATTCGTTCGGCTTCGCCGAACGATGGGCCAACTTCGCCGACCATCTCTCACTACGTAGTATTCGTTCGGCTTCGCCGAACGATGGGCCAGCTTCGCCGGCCACCTCTCTACGTAGTATTCGTTCGGCTTCGCCGAACGATGGGCCGGCTTCGCCGGCCACTCTCTCTACGTAGTATTCGTTCGGCTCCGCCGACCGTTGGGCCGGCTTCGCCGGCCACTTTCTCTCTACGTAGTATTCGTTCGGCTTCGCCAAACGATGGGCCAGCTTCGCCGGCCCCTCTCTACGTAGTATTCGTTCGGCTTCGCCGAACGATGGGCCAGCTTCGCCGGCCCCCTCTCTCTACGTAGTATTCGTTCGGCTTCGCCGAACGATGGACCGGCTTCGCCGGCCACCTCTTCTCTTACGTAGTATTCGTTCGGCTTCGCCACACGATGGGCCAGCTTCGCCGGCCACTTTCTCTCCACGAAGTATTCGTTCGGCTTGGCCGAACGATGAGCCGGCTTCGCCGACCCCCCTCTCTCTGCTTAGTATTCGTTAGGCTTCGGCGAACGATGGGCCGGCTTCGCCGGCCATTTTCTCTCAACGAAGTATTCGTTCGGCTTCGCCGAACGATGGGCCGGCTTTGTCGACCCCCCTCTCTCTGCGTAGTATTCGTTCGGCTTCGCCGAACGATGGGCCAGCTTTGCCGACCCCCCTCTCTACGTAGTATTTGTTCGGCTTCGCCGAACGATGGGCCGGCTTCGCCGACCCCCCTCTCTCTGCGTAGTATTCGTTCGGCTTCGCCGAACGATGGACCGGCTTCTCCGGCTACTCTCTCTCGACGTAGTATTCGTTCGGCTTCGCCGATCGATGGGCCGGCTTCGCCGGCCCCCCTATCTGTGCGTAGTTTTCGTTCGGCTTCGCCGAGCGATGGGCCAGCTTCGCCGGCCATTTTATCACTACCTAGTATTCGTTCGGCTTCGCCGAACGATGGGCCGGCTTCGCCGGCCACTTTCTCTCTACGTAGTATTCGTTCGGCTTCGCCGAACGATGAGCCGGCTTCGCCGACCCCCTCTCTCTACATAGTATTCGGTCGGCTTCGCCGAACGATGGGCCAACTTCGCCGGCCTCTTATCACTACCTAGTATTCGTTCGGCTTCGCCGAACGATGGGCCAGCTTCGCCGGCCACCCTCTCGCTTAGTATTCGTTCGGCTTCGCCGAACGATGGAGCCAGCTTCGCCGGCCATTTTCTCTCTACATAGTTTTCGCTCGGCTTCGCCGAACGATGGGCCGGCTTCGCCGACCCCCCTCTCTCTGCGTAGTATTCGTTCGGCTTCGCCGAACGATGGGCCAGCTTTGCCGCCCCCCCTCTCTACGTAGTATTCGTTCGGCTTCGCCGCACGATAGGCCGGGTTTGCCGGCCACCCTCTCTACGTAGTATTCGTTCGGCTTCGCCGAACGATGGACCGGCTTCGCCGACCCTCTCTCTATGTAGTATTCGTTCGGCTTCGCCGAACGATGGGCCGGCTTCGCCGGCCACTTTCTCTATACGTAGTATTCGTTCGGCTTTGCCGAACGATGGGCCGGCTTCGCCGACCCCCCTATCTCTGCGTAGTATTCGTTCGGCTTCGCCGAACGATGGGCCAGCTTCGCCGGCCATTTTATCACTACCTAGTATTCGTTCGGCTTCGCCGAACGATGGGCCGGCTTTGTCGACCCCCCTCTCTCTACGTAGTATTCGTTTGGCTTTGCTGAATGATGGACCAGCTTCGCCGGCCACCCTTCGCTTAGTACTCGTTCGGCTTCGCCGAACGATGGGCCAGCTTCGCCGTCCATTTTATCACTACCTAGTATTCGTTCGGCTTCGCCGAACGATGGACCAGCTTCGCCGGCCACCTTCTCTCTACGTAGTATTCGTTCGGCTTCGCCGAACGATGGGCCGGCTTTGTCGGCCACCCTTCCTCTACCTAGTACTCAATCGGCTTCGCCGAACGATGGACCGGCTTCGCCGACCCCTCTCTCTACGTAGTATTCGTTCGGCTTCGCCGAACGATGGACCAGCTTCGCCGGCCACTCTCTCTACGTAGTATTCGTTCGGCTTCGCCGAACGATGGGCCGGCTTCGCCGACCCCCTCTCTACGTAGTATTCGTTCGGCTTCGCCGAACGATGGACCAGCTTCGCCGACCCCTCTCTCTACGTAGTATTCGTTCGGCTTCGTCGAACGATGGGCCAGCTTCGCCGGCCTCCCTCCCTCTACGTAGTATTCATTCGGCTTCGCCGAACGATGGGACGGCTTTGCCGGCCACCCTCCCTCTACCTAATATTCGTTAGGCTTCGCCGAACGATGGGCAGGCTTCGCCGACCCCCTCTCTCTACGTAGTATTCGTTCGGCTTCGCCGAACGATGGACCAACTTCGCCGGCCACCCTTCGCTTAGTATTCGTTCGGCTTCGCCGAACGATGGGCCAGCTTCGCCGGCCACCCTCTCTACGTAGTATTCGTTCGGCTTCGCCGAACGATGGACCGGCTTCGCCGGCCCCTCTCTCTCTACGTAGTATTCGTTCGGCTTCGCCGAACGATGGGCCAGCTTCGCCGGCCACTCTCTCTGCGTAGTATTCGTTCGGCTTCGCCGAACGATGGGCCAGCTTCGCCGGCCTCTCTCTACGTAGTATTCGTTCGGCTTCGCCGAACGATGGGCCAACTTCGCCGGCCACCCTCTTTCTACGTAGTATTCGTTCGGCTTCGCCGAACGATGGACCGGCTTCGCCGACCCCCTCTCTCTACGTAGTATTCGTTCGGCTTCGCCGAACGATGGGCCAGCTTCGCCGGCCTCCCTCCGCTTAGTAGTCGTTCGGCTTCGCCGAACGATGGGCCAGCTTCTCCGGCCACTCTCTCTCTGCGTAGTATTCATTCGGCTTCGCCGAACAATGGACCGGCTTCGCCGACCCTCTCTCTACGTAGTCTTCGTCCGGCTTTGCCGAACGATGGGCCGGCTTCGCCGACCCCCCTCTCTCTCTGTAGTATTCGTTCGGCTTCTCCGAACGATGGGCCGGCTTCGCCGGCCACCCTTCGCTTAGTATTCTTTCGGCTTCGCCGAACCATGGGCCAGCTTCGCCGGCCACTTCTTCTCTACGTAAAATTCGTTCGACTTCGCCGAACGATGGGCCGGCTTCGCCGGCCACTTTCTCTATACGTAGTATTGGGTCGGCATCGCCAAACGATGGGCCAGCTTCGCCGGCCACCTCTCTGCGTAGTATTCGTTCGGCTTCGCCGAACGATGGGCCGGCTTCGCCGGCCCCTCTCTCTACGTAGTATTCGTTCGGCTTCGCCGAACGATGGGCCGGCTTCGCCGACCCTCTCTCGCGTAGTATTCGTTCGGCTTCGCCGAACGATGGAGCCGGCTTCGCCGGCCACCCTCTCTCTACGTAGTATTCGTTCGGCTTCGCCGAACGATGGACCAGCTTCGCCGGCCACCCTTCTCTCTACGTAGTATTCGTTCGGCTTCGCCGAACGATGGGCCGGCTTCGCCGGCCACCCTCTCTACGTAGTATTCGTTCGGCTTCGCCGAACGATGGGCCAGCTTCGCCGACCCCCTCTCTCTGCGTAGTATTCGTTCGGCTTCGCCGAACGATGGACCAGCTTCGCCGGCCACCCTCTCTACGTAGTATTCGTTCGGCTTCGCCGAACGATGGGCCGGCTTCGCCGGCCCCCTCTCTACGTAGTATTCGTTCGGCTTCGCCGAACGATGGGCCAGCTTCGCCGGCCACTCTCTACGTAGTATTCGTTCGGCTTCGCCGAACGATGGGCCGGCTTCGCCGGCCCCCTCTCTACGTAGTATTCGTTCGGCTTCGCCGAACGATGGACCAGCTTCGCCGGCCACCCTCTCTACGTAGTATTCGTTCGGCTTCGCCGAACGATGGGCCGGCTTCGCCGGCCCCTCTCTCTACGTAGTATTCGTTCGGCTTCGCCGAACGATGGGCCAGCTTCGCCGGCCACCCTCTCTACGTAGTATTCGTTCGGCTTCGCCGAACGATGGGCCAGCTTCGCCGGCCCCTCTCTCTGCGTAGTATTCGTTCGGCTTCGCCGAACGATGGACCGGCTTCGCCGGCCACCCTCTCTACGTAGTATTCGTTCGGCTTCGCCGAACGATGGGCCAACTTCGCCGGCCACCCTCTCTCTACGTAGTATTCGTTCGGCTTCGCCGAACGATGGGCCAGCTTCGCCGGCCACCTCTCTCTACGTAGTATTCGTTCGGCTTCGCCGAACGATGGGCCAACTTCGCCGACCCCCTCTCTCTGCGTAGTATTCGTTCGGCTTCGCCGAACGATGGACCAGCTTCGCCGGCCACTCTCTCTACGTAGTATTCGTTCGGCTTCGCCGAACGATGGACCGGCTTCGCCGGCCACTCTCTACGTAGTATTCGTTCGGCTTCGCCGAACGATGGGCCAGCTTCGCCGGCCACCTCTCTCTGCGTAGTATTCGTTCGGCTTCGCCGAACGATGGACCGGCTTCGCCGGCCACCTCTCTCTACGTAGTATTCGTTCGGCTTCGCCGAACGATGGGCCAGCTTCGCCGGCCACTCTCTCTACGTAGTATTCGTTCGGCTTCGCCGAACGATGGGCCGGCTTCGCCGACCCCCCTCTCTCTGCGTAGTATTCGTTCGGCTTCGCCGAACGATGGGCCGGCTTTGCCGGCCACTTTCTCTCTACGAAGTATTCGTTCGGCTTCGCCGAACAAAGGACCGGCTTCGCCGGCCACCCTTCGCTTAGTATTCGTTCGGCTTCGCCGAACGATGGGCCAGCTTCGCCGGCCACTTTATCACTACCTAGTATTCGTTCGGCTTCGATGTACGATGGGCCAGCTTCGCCGGCCACTTTCTCTCTACGAAGTATCCGTTTGGCTTCGCCGAACGATGGGCCGGCTTCGTCGACCCCCCTATCTCTGCGTAATATGTTCGGCTTCGCCGAACGATGGACCGGCTTCGCCGGCCACCCCTCCCTTAGTATTCGTTCGGCTTCGCCGAACGATGGACCAGCTTCGCCGGCCACCTTCTCTACGTAGTATTCGTTCGGCTTCGCCGAACGATGGGCCAGCTTCGCCGACCCCCCTCTCTCTGCGTAGTATTCGTTCGGCTTCGCCGAACGATGGACCGGCTTCTCCGGCCACTCTCTCTCGACGTAGTATTCGTTCGGCTTCGCCGAACGATGGGCCCTCTTTCTACGTAGTATTCGTTCGGCTTGGCCGAACGATGAGCCGGCTTCGCCGGCCACTTTCTCTCTACATAGTATTCGTTCGGCTTCGCCGAACTATGGGCCGACTTCGCCCACCCCCCTCTACGTAGTATTCGTTCGGCTTCGCCGAACGATGGGCCGGCTTCGCCGGCCCCCCTATCTCTGCGTAGTATTCGTTCGGCTTCGCCGAACGATGGGCCGGCTTCCCCGGCCACTTCTTCTCTACGTAATATTCGTACGGCTTCGCCGAACGATGGGCCAGCTTCGCCGACCCCCCTCTCTGCGGAGTATTCGTTCGGCTTCGCCGAACGATGAGCCGGCTTCGCCGACCCCCCTCTCTCTACGAAGTATTCATTCGGCTTCGCCGAACGATGGGCCGGCTTCGCCGACCCCCTCTCTCTGCGCAGTATTCGTTCGGCTTCGCCGAACGATGGGCCGGCTTCCCCGGCCACTTCTTCTCTACGTAGTATTCGTTCGGCTTCGCCGAACGATGGGCCGGCTTCGCCGACCCCCTCTTTCTACGTAGTATTTGCTCGGCTTCGGCGAACGATTAACCGGCTTCGCCGACCCCCCTCTCTACGTAAAATTCGTTCGGCTTCGTCAAACGATGGGCCGGCTTTGCCGACCACCCTCTCTCTATGTAATATTCGTTCGGCTTCGCCGAACGATGGGCCAGCTTCGCCGGCCATTTTCTCTCTACGTAGTATTCGTTCGGCTTCGCCGAACGATGGGCCGGCTTCGCCGACCACCCTCTCTGCTTAGTATTCGTTCGGCTTCGCCGAACGATGGACCGGCTTCGCCGGCCACCCTCTGCGTAGTATTCGTTCGGCTTCGCCGAACGATGAGCCGGCTTCGCCGGCCACGCTCTTTCTACGTAGTATTCGTTCGGCTTCGCCGAACGATGGGCCAGCTTCGCCGACCCCCCTCTACGTAGTATTTGTTCGGCTTCGCCGAACGAGGGGCCAGCTTCGCCGGCCCCCCTCTCTCTACCTAGTATTCGTTCGGCTTCGCCGAACGATGGGCCGGCTTCGCCGGCCACTTTCTCTCTACATAGTTTTCGTTCGGCTTCGCCGAACGATGGGCCGGCTTCGCCGGCCATTTTCTCTCAACGAAGTATTCGTTCGGCTTCGCCGAACGATGGGCCGGCTTTGTCGACCCCCCCTCTCTCTGCGTAGTATTCGTTCGGCTTCGCCGAACGATGGGCCAGCTTTGCCGACCCCCCTCTACGTAGTATTCGTTCGGCTTCGCCGAACGATGGGCCGGCTTCGCCGACCACATTCTCTCTACGTAGTATTCGTTCGGCTTGGCCAAACGATGGGACGGCTTCGCCGGCCACCTTCTCTCTACGTAGTATTCGTTCGGCTTCGCCGAACGATGGGCCTGCTTCGCAGACCCCCCTCTCTCTGCATAGAATTCGTTCGGCTTCGCCGAACGATGGACCAGCTTCGCCGACCCCCTCTCCTTGCGTAGTATTCTTTCGGCTTCGCCGAACAATGGACCAGCTTCGCTGGCCACCCTTCGCTTAGTATTCGTTCGGTTCGGCTTCGTCGAACGATGGGCCGGCTTCGCCGGCCACTTCCTCTCTCCGTAGTATTCGTTCGGCTTGGCCGAACGATGAGCCGGCTTCGCCGACCCCCTCTCTCTACATAGTAGTCGTTCGGCTTCGCCGAACGATGGGCCAGCTTCTCCGGCCACTCTCTCTCGACGTAGTATTCGTTCGGCTTCGCCGAACGATGGGCCGGCTTCGCCGGCCCCCCTATCTCTGCGTAGTATTCGTTCGGCTTCGCCGAACGATGAGCCGGCTTCGCCGACCCCCCTCTCTCTGCTTAGTATTCGTTAGGCTTCGGCGAACGATGGGCCGGCTTCGCCGGCCCCCCTATATCTGCGTAGTATTCGTTCGGCTTCGCCGAACAATGGACCGGCTTCGCCGGCCACCCTTCGCTTAGTATTCGTTCGGCTGCGCCGAACGATGGGCCGGCTTCGCCGGCTACTTCCTATCTACGTAGTATTCGTTCGGCTTCGCCGAACGATGGGCCGGCTTTGTCGACCCCCCTCTCTCTGCGTAGTATTCGTTCGGCTTCGCCGAAAAATGGACCGGCTTCGCCGGCCACCCTTCGCTTAGTATTCGTTCGGCTGCGCCGAACGATGGGCCGGCTTCGCCGACCCCCCTCTCTCTGCGTAGTATTCGTTCGGCTTCGCCGAACGATGGACCGGCTTCTCCGGCTACTCTCTCTCGACGTAGTATTCGTTCGGCTTCGCCGATCGATGGGCCGGCTTCGCCGGCCCCCCTATCTGTGCGTAGTTTTCGTTCGGCTTCGCCGAGCGATGGGCCAGCTTCGCCGGCCATTTTATCACTACCTAGTATTCGTTCGGCTTCGCCGAACGATGGGCCGGCTTCGCCGACCCCCCTCTTTCTACGTAGTATTCGTTCGGCTTCGCCGAACGATGGGCCGGCTTTGTCGACCCCCCTCTCTCTACGTAGTATTCGTTCGGCTTCGGCGAACGATGGGCCGGCTTCGCCGACCCCCCTCTCTCTACGTAGTATTCGTTCGGCTTCGCCGAACGATGGGCCGGCTTCGCCGGCCACTTTCTCTCTACGAAGTATTTGTTCGGCTTCGCCGAACGATGGGCCGGCTTCTCCGGCCACTCTCTCTCGACGTAGTATTTGTTCGGCTTCGCCGAACGATGGGCCAGCTTCGCCGTTCATTTTATCACTACCTAGTATTCGTTCGGCTTCGCCGAACGATGGGCCGACTTCGCCGGCCACTTTCTCTCTACATAGTATTCGTTCGGCTTCGCCGAACGATGGGCCGACTTCGCCGACCCCCCTCTTTCTACGTAGTATTCGTTCGGCTTCGCCGAACGATGGACCGGCTTCTCCGGCCACTCTCTCTCGACGTAGTATTCGTTCGGCTTCGCCGAACAATGGACCGGCTTCGCCGGCCACCCTTCGCTTAGTATTCGTTCGGCTGCGCCGAACGATGGGCCGGCTTCGCCGACCCCCCTCTCTCTGCGTAGTATTCGTTCGGCTTCGCCGAACGATGGACCGGCTTCTCCGGCCACTCTCTCTCGACGTAGTATTCGTTCGGCTTCGCCGAACGATGGGCCGGCTTCGCCGGCCGTTTTATCACTACCTAGTATTCGTTCGGCTTCGCCGAACGATGGGCCGGCTTCGCCGACCCCCCTCTTTCTACGTAGTATTCGTTCGGCTTGGCCGAACGATGAGCCGGCTTCGCCGACCCCCCTCTCTCTGCTTAGTATTCGTTAGGCTTCGGCGAACGATGGGCCGGCTTCGCCGGCCCCCCTATATCTGCGTAGTATTCGTTCGGCTTCGCCGAACAATGGGCCAACTTCGCCGGCCCCTCTCTCTGCGTAGTATTCGTTCGGCTTCGCCGAACGATGGGCCAGCTTCGCCGGCCCCCTCTCTACGTAGTATTCGTTCGGCTTCGCCGAACGATGGGCCAACTTCGCCGGCCCCCTCTCTCTACGTAGTATTCGTTCGGCTTCGCCGAACGATGGGCCAGCTTCGCCGGCCCCCTCTCTACGTAGTATTCGTTCGGCTTCGCCGAACGATGGGCCAACTTCGCCGGCCACCCTCTCTACGTAGTATTCGTTCGGCTTCGCCGAACGATGGGCCAGCTTCGCCGGCCACCCTCTCTACGTAGTATTCGTTCGGCTTCGCCGAACGATGGGCCAGCTTCGCCGACCACCTCTCTACGTAGTATTCGTTCGGCTTCGCCGAACGATGGGCCGGCTTCGCCGGCCCCTCTCTCTACGTAGTATTCGTTCGGCTTCGCCGAACGATGGGCCAACTTCGCCGACCCTCTCTCTACGTAGTATTCGTTCGGCTTCGCCGAACGATGGGCCGGCTTCGCCGGCCACCCTCTCTACGTAGTATTCGTTCGGCTTCGCCGAACGATGGGCCAGCTTCGCCGACCCCCTCTCTCTGCGTAGTATTCGTTCGGCTTCGCCGAACGATGGACCAGCTTCGCCGGCCACCTCTCTACGTAGTATTCGTTCGGCTTCGCCGAACGATGGGCCAACTTCGCCGGCCCTCTCTACGTAGTATTCGCTCGGCTTCGCCGAACGATGGGCCGGCTTCGCCGACCCCCCTCTTTACGTAGTATTCGTTCGGCTTCACCGAACGATGGGCCTGCTTCGTCGTCTCCCCTCTCTCTGCGTAGTATTCGTTCGGCTTCGCCGAACGATGGGCCGGCTTCGCCGACCCCCCTCTCTCTACGTAGTATTCGTTCGGCTTCGCCGAACGATGGGCCGGCTTCGCCGACCCCCCTCTCTCTACGTAGTATTCGTTCGGCTTCGCCGAACGATGGGCCGGCTTCGCCGACCCCCCTCTTTCTACGTAGTATCCGTTCGGCTTCGCCGAACGATGGACCGGCTTCGCCGACCCCCCTCTCTCTACGTAGTATTCGTTTGGCTTTGCCGAACGATGGGCCGGCTTCGCCGGCCACTTCCTCTCTACGTAGTATTCGTTCGGCTTCGCCGAGCTTCGCCGACCCCCTCTCTCTACGTAGTATTCGTTCGGCTTCGCCGAACTATGGGCCGACTTCGCCGACCCCCCTCTACGTAGTATTCGTTCGGCTTCGCCGAACGATGGGCCGGCTTCGCCGGCCCCCCTCTCTCTGCGTAGTATTCGTTCGGCTTCGCCGAACAATGGACCGGCTTCGCCGGCCACCCTTCGCTTAGTATTCGTTCGGCTTCGCCGAACGATGGGCCGACTTCGCCGACCCCCCTCTTTCTACGTAGTATTCGTTCGGCTTCGCCGAACGATGGACCGGCTTCTCCGGCCACTCTCTCTCGACGTAGTATTCGTTCGGCTTCGCCGAACAATGGACCGGCTTCGCCGGCCACCCTTCTCTACGTAGTATTCGTTCGGCTTCGCCGAACGATGGGCCAGCTTCGCCGACCCTCTCTCTGCGTAGTATTCGTTCGGCTTCGCCGAACGATGGACCAACTTCGCCGGCCACTCTCTCGCGTAGTATTCGTTCGGCTTCGCCGAACGATGGACCGGCTTCGCCGGCCCCCCTCTCTACGTAGTATTCGTTCGGCTCCGCCGCACGATGGGCCAGCTTCGCCGGCCACTTTCTCTCTACGTAGTATTCGTTCGGCTTTGCCGAACGATGGGCCGGCTTCGCCGACCCCCCTCTCTCTGCGTAGTATTCGTTCGGCTCCGCCGAACGATGGACCGGCTTCGCCGGCCACCCTTCGCTTAGTATTCGTTCGGCTGCGCCGAACAATGGGCCAGCTTCGCCGGCCAGTTTCTCTCTACGTAGTATTCGTTCGGCTTTGTCGAACGATGGGCCGGTTTCCCCGACCCCCCTCTCTCTGCGTAGTATTCGTTCGGCTTTGCCGAACGATGGACCGGCTTCGCCGGCCACTCTCTCTACGTAGTATTCGTTCGGCTTCGCCGAACGATGGGCCGGCTTCGCCGGCCCCCTCTCTCTACGTAGTATTCGTTCGGCTTCGCCGAACGATGGGCCAGCTTCGCCGACCCCCTCTCTACGTAGTATTCGTTCGGCTTCGCCGAACGATGGGCCAGCTTCGCCGGCCACCCTCTCTACGTAGTATTTGTTCGGCTTCGCCGAACGATGGGGCGACTTCGCCGGCCACTCTCTACGTAGTATTTGGTCGGCTACGCCGAACGATGGGCCGGCTTCGCCGACCCCCTCTCTCTCTACGTAGTATTCGCTCGGCTTCGCCGAACGATGGCCCGGCTTCGCCGACCCCCTCTACTTAGTATTTGTTCGACTTCGCCGAACGATGGGCCGGCTTCGCCGACCCCTCTCTCTCTACAAAGTCTTGGTTCGGCTCCGCCGAAGGATGGGCCGGCTTCGCCGGCCTTCCTCTCTCTACGTAGTATTCGTTCGGCTTCGCCGAACGATGGGCCGGCTTCGCCGACCCCCCTCTCTCTACGTAGTATTCGTTCGGCTTCGCCGAACGATGGGCCGGCTTCGCTGGCCACCCTCCCTCTACGTAATATTCGTTCGGCTTTGTCGAACGATTGGCCGGCTTCGCCGACTTCCCCTCTCTCTACGTAGTATTCGTTCGGCTTCGCCGAACGTTGGGCCGGCTTCGCCGACCCCCGTCCCTCTACGTTGTATTCGTTCGGCTTCGCCGAACGATGGACCGGCTTCGCAGGCCACCCTTCGCTTAGTATTCGTTCGGCTTTGTCGAACGATTGGCCGGCTTCGCCGACTTCCCCTCTCTCTACGTAGTATTCGTTCGGCTTCGCCGAACGTTGGGCCGGCTTCGCCGACCCCCGTCCCTCTACGTTGTATTCGTTCGGCTTCGACGAACGATGAACCAGCTTCGCCGGCCCCCCTCTCTCTACGTAGTATTCGCTCGGATCCACCGGACGATGGGCCGGCTTCGCCGGCCACCCTCCCTCTACGTAATATTCATTCGGCTTGGCCGAACAATGGGCCGGCTTTGCCGACTCCCCCCTCTCTACGTAGTATTCCTTCGGCTTCGCTGAACGATGGGCCGGCTCCGCCGACCACCCTCTCTCTACGTAGTATTCGTTCGGATCCACGGAACGATGGGCCGGCTTCGCCGACCCCCCTCTATCTACGTAATATTCGTTCGGCTTCGCCGAACGATGGGCCGGCTTCGCCGACCCCCCTCCCTCTACGTAGTATTCGTTTGGCTTCGCCGAACGATGGGCCGTCTTTGCCGGCTACTCTCTACGTAGTATTCGTTCGGCTTCGCCGAACGATGAGCCGACTTCGCCGGCCACCCTCCGCGTAGTATTCGTTCGGCTTCGCCGAACGATGGACCGGCTTCGCCGACCCCCTCTCTCCACGTAGTATTCGTTCGTCTTCGCCGAACGATGGACCGGCTTCGCCGGCTACTTCCTATCTACGTAGTATTCGTTCGGCTTCGCCGAACGATGGGCCAGCTTCGCCGGCCACTCTCTCTGCGTAGTATTCGTTCGGCTTCGCCGAACGATGGACCAGCTTCGCCGGCCACCTCTTCTCTTAGTATTCGTTCGGCTTCGCCGAACGATGGGCCAGCTTTGCCGACCCCTCTCTACGTAGTATTCGTTCGGCTTCGCCGAACGATGGGCCGGCTTCGCCGACCCCTCTCTGCGTAGTATTCGTTCGGCTTCGCCGAACGATGGGCCGGCTTCGCCGGCCCCTCTCTCTACGTAGTATTCGTTCGGCTTCGCCGAACGATGGGCCAGCTTCGCCGGCCCCCTCTCTCTACGTAGTATTCGTTCGGCTTCGCCGAACGATGGGCCAGCTTCGCCGGCCACCCTCTCTACGTAGTATTCGTTCGGCTTCGCCGAACGATGGGCCAGCTTCGCCGACCCCCTCTCTCTACGTAGTATTCGTTCGGCTTCGCCGAACGATGGACCGGCTTCGCCGACCCCCTTATCTCTGCGTAGTATTCGTTCGGCTTCGCCAAGCGATGGGCCGACTTCGCCGGCCATCTTCTCTCTACGTAGTATTCGTTCGGCGTCGCCGACCCCCCCTCTCTGCGCAGTATTCGTTCGGCTCCGCCGAACGTTGGACCGGCTTCGCCGGCCACCCTCTCTCTGCGCAGTATTCGTTCGACTTCGCCGAACGATGGACCGGCTTCGCCGGCCACCCTTTGCTTAGTATTCGTTCGGCTTCGCCGAACGATGGGCCAGCTTCGCCGACCCCTCTCTCTACGTAGTATTCGTTCGGCTTCGCCGAACGATGGGCCAGCTTCGCCGACCCCCTCTCTACGTAGTATTCGTTCGGCTTCGCCGAACGATGGACCGGCTTCGCCGGCCACCTCTCTACGTAGTATTCGTTCGGCTTCGCCGAACGATGGACGGCTTCGCCGACCCTTCTCTCTACGTAGTATTCGTTCGGCTTCGCCGAACGATGGGCCAGCTTCGCCGGCCACCCTCTCTACGTAGTATTCGTTCGGCTTCGCCGAACGATGGGCCGGCTTCGCCGGCCACTTTCTCTCTACGTAGTATTCGTTCGGCTTTGCCGAACGATGGGCCGGCTTCGCCGGCCACTTCCTCTCTACGCAGTATTCGTTCCGCTTCGCCGAACAATGGGCCGGCTTCGCCGACCCCCCTCTCCCTGCGTAGTATTCGTTTGGCTTCGCCGATCGATGAACCGGCTTCGCCGACCCCCCTCTACGTAGTCTTCGTTCGGCTCCGCCGAGCGGTGGACCGGCTTCGTCGGCCTCCCTCTCTCTGCGTAGTATTCGTTCGACTTCGCCGAACGATGGGTCGGCTTCGCCGGCCTTCCTCTCTTTACGTAGTATTCGTTCGGCTTCGCCGGACGATGGGCGGCTTCGCCGGCCACCCTCTCTACGTAGTATTCGTTCGGCTTCGCCGAACGATGGGCCAGCTTCGCCGACCCCTCTCTCTACGTAGTATTCGTTCGGCTTCGCCGAACGATGGGCCGGCTTCGCCGACCCCCTCTCTACGTAGTATTCGTTCGGCTTCGCCGAACGATGGGCCAGCTTCGCCGACCCCTCTCTACGTAGTATTCGTTCGGCTTCGCCGAACGATGGGCCAACTTCGCCGACCCCCTCTCTACGTAGTATTCGTTCGGCTTCGCCGAACGATGGGCCAGCTTCGCCGGCCACCCTCTCTACGTAGTATTCGTTCGGCTTCGCCGAATGATGGGCCGGCTTCGCCGGCCACTTTCTCTCTACGAAGTATTCGTTCGGCTGCGCCGAACGGTGGGCCGGCTTCGCCGGCTACTTCCTATCTACGTAGTATTCGTTCGGCTTCGCCGAACGATGGGCCAGCTTTGCCGACCCCCCTCTCTACGTAGTATTCGTTCGGCTTCGCCGAACGATGGGCCAGCTTCGCCGACCCCCCTCTCTACGTAGTATTCGTTCGGCTTCGCCGAACGATGGGCCGGCTTCGCCGACCCCCCTCTTTCTACGTAGTATTCGTTCGGCTTGGCCGAACGATGGGCCAGCTTTGCCGACCCCCCTCTCTACGTAGTATTCGTTCGGCTTCGCCGAACGATGGGCCGGCTTTGTCGACCCCCCTATCTCTACGTAGTATTCGTTCGGCTTCGCCGAACGATGGGCCGGCTTCGCCGACCCCCCCTCTTTCTACGTAGTATTCGTTCGGCTTTGCTGAACGATGGACCAGCTTCGCCGGCCACCCTTCGCTTAGTATTCATTCGGCTTCGCCGAACGATGGGCCGGCTTCGCCGGCCACCCTCTCTACGTAGTATTCGTTCGGCTTCGCCGAACGATGGGCCAGCTTCGCCGACCCCCTCTCTCTACGTAGTATTCGTTCGGCTTCGCCGAACGATGGGCCAACTTCGCCGGCCACTTTCTCTCTACGTAGTATTCGTTCGGCTTCGCCGAACGATGGGCCGGCTTCGCCGACCCCCTCTCTACGTAGTATTCGTTCGGCTTCGCCGAACGATGGGCCAGCTTCGCCGGCCACCCTCTCTACGTAGTATTCGTTCGGCTTCGCCGAACGATGGGCCAGCTTCGCCGACCCCCTCTTTCTACGTAGTATTCGTTCGGCTTCGCCGAACGATGGACCAGCTTCGCCGACCACCCTCTCTACGTAGTATTCGTCCGGCTTCGCCGAACGATGGGCCGGCTTTGTCGACCCCCCTCTCTCTGCTTAGTATTCGTTCGGCTTCGCCGAACGATGGGCCGACTTCGCCGACCCCCCTCTTTCTACGTAGTATTCGTTCGGCTTCGCCGAACGATGGACCGGCTTCTCCGGCCACTCTCTCTCGACGTAGTATTCGTTCGGCTTCGCCGAACGATGGGCCAGCTTTGCCGACCCCCCTCTCTCTGCGTAGAATTTGTTCGGCTTCGCCGAACGATGGGCCAGCTTTGCCGACCCCCCTCTTTCTACGTAGTATTCGGTCGGCTTCGCCGAACGATGGGCCAGCTTCGCCGGCCACCCTCTCTCTACGTAGTATTCGTTCGGCTTCGCCGAACGATGGGCCGGCTTCGCCGACCCCCTCTCTCTACGTAGTATTCGTTCGGCTTCGCCGAACGATGGACCGGCTTCGCCGGCCACCCCTCTCTACGTAGTATTCGTTCGGCTTCGCCGAACGATGGGCCAGCTTCGCCGACCCCCTCTCTGCGTAGTATTCGTTCGGCTTCGCCGAACGATGGACCGGCTTCGCCGGCCCCTCTCTCTACGTAGTATTCGTTCGGCTTCGCCGAACGATGGGCAGGCTTCGCCGACCACATTCTCTCTACGTAGAGTTCGTTCGGCTTCGCGGAACGATGGGAAGGCTTCGCCGACCCCCTCTCTCTGCATAGAATTCGTTCGGCTTC
Source organism: Aplectana chamaeleonis (assembly GCA_029168955.1). Taxonomy (NCBI): domain Eukaryota; kingdom Metazoa; phylum Nematoda; class Chromadorea; order Rhabditida; family Cosmocercidae; genus Aplectana; species Aplectana chamaeleonis. The sequence continues at coordinate 157,194 of JAPDOI010000265.1, forward strand.
GCCGAACGATGGACCAGCTTCGCCGACCCCCTCTCCTTGCGTAGTATTCGTTCGGCTTCGCCGAACGATGGGCCGGCTTCGCCGACCCCCTCTCTACGTAGTATTCGTTCGGCTTCGCCGAACGATGGACCAGCTTCGCCGGCCACCCTTCTCTCTACGTAGTATTCGTTCGGCTTCGCCGAACGATGGGCCAGCTTTGCCGACCCCCCTCTCTACGTAGTATTCGTTCGGCTTCGCCGAACGATGGGCCGGCTTCGCCGACCCCCCTCTCTCTGCGTAGAATTCGTTCGGCTTCGCCGAACGATGGGCCAGCTTTGCCGACCCCCCTCTCTACGTAGTATTCGTTCGGCTTCGCCGAACGATGGGCCGGCTTCGCCGACCCCCTCTCTCTGCGTAGTATTCGTTCGGCTTCGCCGAACAATGGACCGGCTTCGCCGGCCACCCTACGCTTAGTATTCGTTCGGCTGCGCCGAACGATGGACCGGCTTCGCAGGCCACCCTTCGCCTAGTATTCGTTCGGCTGCGCCGAACGATGGGCCGGCGTCGCCGGCCACCTCTCTGCGTAGTATTCGTTCGGCTTCGCCGAACGATGGGCCAGCTTCGCCGACCCCCTCTCTACGTAGTATTCGTTCGGCTTCGCCGAACGATGGGCCAGCTTCGCCGACCCCCTCTCTGCGTAGTATTCGTTCGGCTTCGCCGAACGATGGACCAGCTTCGCCGGCCACCCTCTCTACGTAGTATTCGTTCGGCTTCGCCGAACGATGAGCCAGCTTCGCCGGCCCCCTCTCTGCGTAGTATTCGTTCGGCTTCGCCGAACGATGGACCAGCTTCGCCGGCCACCCTTCTCTTAGTATCTCGTTCGGCTTCGCCGAACGATGGGCCAGCTTCGCCGACCCCCCTCTCTACCTAGTATTCGTTCGGCTTCGCCGAACGATGGGCCGGCTTTGTCGACCCCCCTCTCTCTGCTTAGTATTCGTTAGGCTTTGGCGAACGATGGGCCGGCTTCGCCGGCCACCCTTCGCTTAATATTCGTTCGGCTTGGCCGAACGATGAGCCGGCTTCGCCGACCCCCCTCTCTCTGCTTAGTATTCGTTAGGCTTCGGCGAACGATGGGCCGGCTTCGCCGGCCACCCTTCGCTTAGGTTTTCGTTCGGCTTCGCCGAACGATGGGCCGGCTTCGCCGGCCATTTTCTCTCAACGAAGTATTCGTTCGGCTTCGCCGAACGATGGGCCGGCTTTGTCGACCCCCCCTCTCTCTGCGTAGTATTCGTTCGGCTTCGCCGAACGATGGGCCAGCTTTGCCGACCCCCCTCTCTACGTAGTATTCGTTCGGCTTCGCCGAACGATGGGCCGGCTTTGTCGACCCCCCTATCTCTGCGTAGTATTTGTTCGGCTTCGCCGAACGATGGACCGGCTTCGCAGGCCACCCTTCGCTTAGTATTCGTTCGGCTTCGCCGAACGATGGGCCGACTTCACCGGCCCCCCTATATCTGCGTAGTATTCGTTCGGCTTCGCCGAACAATGGACCGGCTTCGCCGGCCACCCTTCGCTTAGTATTCGTTCGGCTGCGCCGAACGATGGGCCGGCTTCGCCGGCTACTTCCTATCTACGTAGTATTCGTTCGGCTTCGCCGAACGATGGGCCAGCTTTGCCGACCCCCCTCTCTACGTAGTATTCGTTCGGCTTCGCCGAACGATGGGCCGGCTTCGCCGGCCACCCTTCGCTTAGGTTTTCGTTCGGCTTGGCCGAACGATGGGCCGGCTTCGCCGGCCACTTTCTCTCTACGAAGTATTCGTTCGACTTCGCCGAACGATGAGCCGGCTTCGCCGACCCCCCTCTCTCTACGTAGTACTCGTTCGGCTTCGCCGAACGATGGGCCGGCTTCGCCGACCCCCCTCTCTCTGCATAGAATTCGTTCGGCTTCGCCGAACGATGGACCAGCTTCGCCGACCCCCTCTCCTTGCGTAGTATTCTTTCGGCTTCGCCGAACAATGGACCAGCTTCGCTGGCCACCCTTCGCTTAGTATTCGTTCGGTTCGGCTTCGTCGAACGATGGGCCGGCTTTGCCGACCCCCCTCTCTCTGCGTAGTATTCGTTCGGCTTCGCCGAACGATGGGCCAGCTTTGCCGACCCCCCTCTCTACGTAGTATTCGTTCGGCTTCGCCGAACGATGGGCCGGCTTCGCCGGCCCTCTCTCTACGTAGTATTCGTTCGGCTTCGCCGAACGATGGGACGGCTTCGCCGCCCCCCCTCTCTCTGCTTAGTATTCGTTCGGCTTCGCCAAACGATGAGCCGGCTTCGCCGACCCCCCTCTCTCTGCGCAGTATTCGTTCGGCTTCGCCGAACGATGGGCCGGCTTCGCCGACCCCCCTCTCTCTGCGTAATATTCGTTCGGCTTCGCCGAACGATGGACCGGCTTCGCCGGCCACCCTTCGCTTAGTATTCGTTCGGCTTCGCCGAACGATGGGCCGGCTTCGCCGACCCCCCTCTTTCTACGTAGTATTCGTTCGGCTTCGCCGAACGATGGGCCTGCTTCTCCGACCCCCCTCTCTCTGCTTAGTATTCGTTCGGCTTCGCCGAACGATGGGCCGGCTTCTCCGACCCCCCTCTCTACGTAAGTCTTCGTTCGGCTGCGCCGAACGATGGGCCGGCTTCGCCGACCCCCTCTCTCTGCGTAATATTCGTTCGGCTTCGCCGAACGATGGACCGGCTTCGCAGGCCACCCTTCGCCTAGTATTCGTTCGGCTGCGCCGAACGATGGGCCGGCTTCGCCGGCTACTTCCTATCTACGTAGTATTCGTTCGGCTTCGCCGAACGATGGGCCGGCTTTGTCGACCCCCCTCTTTCTACGTAGTATTCGTTCGGCTTGGCCGAACGATGGGCCAGCTTTGCCGACCCCCTCTCTACGTAGTATTCGTTCGGCTTCGCCGAACCATGGGCCTGCTTCTCCGACCCCCCTCTCTCTGCTTAGTATTCGTTCGGCTTCGCCGAACGATGAGCCGGCTTCGCCGGCCGCCCTTCGCTTAGTATTCGTTCGGCTTCGCCGAACGATGGGCTGGCTTCGTCGGCCCCCCTATCTCTGCGTAGTATTCGTTCGGCTTCGCCGAACAATGGGCCGGCTTCGCCGGCCACCCTTCGCTTAGGTTTTCGTTCGGCTTCGCCGAACGATGGGCCGACTTCGCCGACCCCCTCTTTCTACGTAGTATTCGTTCGGCTTCGCCGAACGATGGGCCGGCTTCGCCTACCCCCCTCTTTATACGTAGTATTCGTTCGGCTTGGCCGAACGATGAGCCGGCTTCGCCGACCCCCTCTCTCTACATAGTATTCGGTCGGCTTCGCCGATTGATGGACCGGCTTCGCCGGCCATCCTCCGCTTAGTAGTCGTTCGGCTTCGCCGAACGATGGACCAGCTTCGCCGGCCACCCTTCGCTTAGTATTCGTTCGGCTTCGCCGAACGATGGGCCAGCTTCGCCGGCCACTTTCTCTCTACGAAGTATTCGTTCGGCTTCGCCGAACGATGGGCCGGCTTCGCCGGCCACCCTTCGCTTAGTATTCGTTCGGCTGCGCCGAACGATGGGCCGGCTTCGCCGGCTACTTCCTATCTACGTAGTATTCGTTCGGCTTCGCCGAACGATGGGCCGGCTTTGTCGACCCCCCTCTCTCTGCTTAGTATTCGTTAGGCTTCGGCGAACGATGGGCCGGCTTCGCCGGCCACCCTTCGCTTAGGTTTTCGTTCTGTTTCGCCGAACGATGGGCCGGCTTCGCCGACCCCCCCCCTCTCTCTACGTAATATTCGTTCGGCTTCGCCGAACGATGGGCCGGCTTCGCCGACCCCCCTCTCTCTGCGTAATATTCGTTCGGCTTCGCCGACCGGTGGGCCAGCTTCGCCCACCCCCCTCTCTCTGCGTAGTATTTGTTCGGCTTCGCCGAACGATGGGCCAGCTTTGCCGACCCCCCTCTACGTAGTATTCGTTCGGCTTCGCCGAACGATGGGCCGGCTTCGCCGGCCACTTTCTCTCTACGAAGTATTCGTTCGGCTTCGCCGAACGATGGGCCGGCTTTGTCGACCCCCCTCTCTCTGCGTAGTATTCGTTCGGCTTCGCCGAACGATGGGCCAGCTTCGCCGACCCCCCTCTCTACGTAGTATTCGTTCGGCTTCGCCGAACGATGGGCCGGCTTCGCCGACCCCCCTCTTTCTACGTAGTATTCGTTCGGCTTGGCCGAACGATGAGCCGGCTTCGCCGACTCCCTCTCTCTACATAGTATTCGGTCGGCTTCGCCGATTGATGGGCCGGCTTCGCCGGCCCCCCTATCTCTGCGTAGTATTCGTTCGGCTTCGCCGAACAATGGACCGGCTTCGCCGGCCACCCTTCGCTTAGTATTCGTTCGGCTGCGCCGAACGATGGGCCGGCTTCGCCGGCTACTTCCTATCTACGTAGTATTCGTTCGGCTTCGCCGAACGATGGGCCGGCTTCGCCGGCCACTTTCTCTCTACGTACTATTCGTTTGGCTTTGCTGAACGATGGGCCAGCTTCGCCGGCCATTTTATCACTACCTAGTATTCGTTCGGCTTCGCCGAACGATGGGCCGGCTTTGTCGACCCCCCTCTCTCTGCTTAGTATTCGTTAGGCTTCGGCGAACGATGGGCCGGCTTCGCCGGCCACCCTTCGCTTAGGTTTTCGTTCGGCTTGGCCGAACGATGGGCCAGCTTCGCCGGCCCCCTATCTCTGTGTAGTATTCGTTCGGCTTCGCCGAACAATGGACCGGCTTCGCCGGCCACCCTTCGCTTAGTATTCGTTCGGCTTCGCCGAACGATGGGCCGGCTTCGCCGACCCCCCTCTCTCTGCTTAATATTCGTTCGGCTTCGCCGAACGATGGACCGGGTTCGCAGGCCACCCTTCGCTTAGTATTCGTTCGGCTTCGCCGAACAATGGACCGGCTTCGCCGGCCACCCTTCGCTTAGTATTCGTTAGGCTTCGGCGAACGATTGGCCGGCTTCGTCGGCCACCCTTCGCTTAGGTTTTCGTTCGTCTTCGCCGAACGATGGGCCGGCTTCGCCGACCCCCTCTCTCTACATAGTATTCGGTCGGCTTCGCCGGCCATCCTCCGCTTAGTAGTCGTTCGGCTTCGCCGAACGATGGACCAGCTTCGCCGGCCACCCTTCGCTTAGTATTCGTTCGGCTTCGCCGAACGATGGGCCAGCTTCGCCGGCCATTTTATCACTACCTAGTATTCGTTCGGCTTCGCCGAACGATGGGCCGGCTTTGTCGACCCCCCTCTCTCTGCTTAGTATTCGTTAGGCTTCGGCGAACGATGTGCCGGCTTCGCCGACCCCCCTCTCTCTGCGTAGTATTCGTTCGGCTTCGCCGAACGAATCCTATACACATAACATATTATCTAGTTCCGCAATCGCGTTCAGTCCGCAAAGTCTCGTTATCATAATCGTAGAAGCGAAGCGGTTGTTTTGAGAATGATTCTAGTTGATTTTTTCAAAAACAACTGCTTCGCTTCCACGATTGTGATAATGAGGACTGAACGCGAATGCGGAACTGAACTATACACTTTTCTGCTGGTTCCGGAAAATGAAAGCGGGTCCCGTGTGGAAACCCTGCATGCCGGTCTTTAACCAGCTGATGACTCATCCTGATTTGTCTTTCAAATTTACACATTTTCCTCCCATCCTGCGAAATAACGAGACGAAAATAGATGATTGACTTCCGCGCTCCGATCGATCAACATTTGCGCTCTAATCCAAATCACATTCTGCGGGGATGCCTGCGACTCCGCCGCAGAATTTTCAAGGCCATGCCCACATTCGCTCGCTCGCTAGCAGACTTTCCACTATGCCGAAGCCTTTAGTTAGGGCTCGAAGGAAAGAACGGATCAACACAAAATTGAGAATCGCAAAAGACGGGTTCACAAAAGATTTCATTGCCACAACAAACAGTTCAACTGAGAGTAAAGAAGCGGGTGAGAGTAAAGGATATCATGCCCTTCTGGTGCGTTTTTTTCAGTTTCTTCGTCATTTCAGTCCTACTCGGGGGCCAAACAATCGATTCAGCGATTAATCTCAAAATCGCGGATTATCGTGAACACTGCCTTTAAAGTAAAACAACAATAAAACAGCATAAGAAAAAACAAACGAACAATTACGAAAAAAACAAAAAAAATCAAAGAAAAAACGAAAAATTTGAAAGACAACTCAGGATGAGTCATCAGCTGGTTAAAGGCCGGCATGCAGGGTTTCCACACGGGACCCGCTTTCATTTTCCGGAACCAGCAGACAAGTGTATGTTATGTGTATAGGATGTCTTGAGATGAAACTACTCCCTTGAATTAGAATTATTAGAATGTTGACATAAGTATTGGAAAAAAAAAGAAGAAAAAGTAGAGCGGCACATGTGAATAACCTTTGGGCCAATTTAAGGGATGAGGTTTTTCGCCGTTTGCCGGCCGTTTTTGGGATTTTCTTGCAGTTTGTCGAAATCTCAAAATCGTTTGCCGCACATCCCTGCTGACGATGCTAAGTCCTGTGAGCACAGCGAGAGGTCCGGTGACGAGAGTCTTCCATACGTCGGCTTCCTAGTAGGGTGAGGGGTATCATTGAGAATCACAAAATTTGACTGCGCTATCTCCTCCTCGAGGTCCTGTCCACGTTGGTCCTCTTCACCCTCTGACCATAGAGGACTGCGCGTTGACATCTCCATGACGATTGTGGATTTCCCGCGTGTTAGGAATTGGGCGATAGACAGCTCGTATGAGGGTGGGTACGAGGATCTTGATGGAGAGTAGAGGTTGTGAATATGAACAGATCCATCCTTCGTTTCCACAGCTATTGAGATGCGTTCCGTCGTACCATCGCTGGTTCCTGGAGTGATCACACTGCACTGTAAGTCGTTTCTGATCAGAAAGGCTACACCTCCTCCGGAACTCGTTCGGTCATTTCTCAGGCATGTGTAGCCTCGAACCACCGCTGATCCTTGATTTGGATCCAGTTTAGTCTCTTGAAGTCCCACAATGTCAGCTCCTAAACGGTATGCGAGAGCTTCTAGTTCCGCTGATTTGTTGCGAAAACCATTTATATTCCATCGGGTCACCTTCAGAGAGTCGGGATTTGAAAGCTGAGGTTGATATGTCGGTACGGAGACGCAGTTAGGGCAATGTTAACAACTTAAATGTAAACAACTTGATAAATTTCATGCACACTTTAAAAGGATTTCACTGCACACTTTGAATGGATTTCACTGCACGCTTTAATTGGGATAAAGAGTCTTAAAGCATCCTTACTAAACTGCGCAGCCAGGGTCGAGCGGGGCGTTGTGTTAAGATATGTAGTATGTGAGAGTGCATGTGTGTAGTAGTTTTGTAAGTACTATTGTTAATATTAGGTTGATAGTTTTGTATTTATACTCTATTCTAACCTTTTATATGCTATTTTTCCTTCATATCGTTTTTGTCGATCGATATCCTTGTTAGTTGATCGAGCTGGCCGATCGGCCTTGTTTATTTCGTCTAGCGCGAACCATTTCTCCCGCGCACTCACCTGTTCACACACTCTCTCGCCTTCATAATCGATTCACCAGCACGATGTATTTGGACCCCGCCCATAGCCTTATATAAGACGAGCGAGAGCTCATTCTTGGAATCGGCTTCGGATAGTTTTTCGTGTGGAAAGAGAGTTGGTGAGAAGTCACCACTCTCAATTGAATAAAGATTAGCCTGGAGTAGTTCAGTGACGTACCCTAGACATCCCCCCCCTTGTGACCGACCAGTCACCCGTGATTGTTGTGTAATTTTTCGAAATTGAAGCGATCTCCTCCCGGCTAGCAATTTTTTCCCAAAAATTCAAAATCACTGCGTTCCCCCCGAGTATACTTCGGCAACTCGAAAATTTTTTCGAATAATCGAGTTTTCGACTAACAAGGGAAGTATAAAAAGCGTAGGTCGGATCTGCCAAAACGACTAGTATGGTTAGTATCTCTTCTGGCTCAATAGTAAAAATGCGCAGTATCCCGCCGCGAGCCGCAGGTTCAAAAGAGTTATGAGCATTTTTTAAGCCTGGCGAAAAGGCAAGGGTACCTACCCATCAGGCATTTTTTTGGAGTTTCAAAAAATTTTCTCGGATTTAGCTCAAGAGTTGTATGTAGGAGTAATCTAGGGTGGTGAACACGAATCTGGAGCCCATTTGTCGAAATTTAGAGGTTTACTGTAGTTTACGGTAGGTAACATGTCATTTAGGGGTCAAAACCCACCTTAGTATTTTGAAAATCGACAAACGGACGTTAAATTCGTATTCTCCACCCCGAATAACCCCCGTATACAAAATTTGAGTAAAATCTGAGATTTTGACCAAACTACCGTATACCCACCGTAATCTACCGTAATCTGCAAAAAATCGATAAACAGACTCCAGATTCGTGTTTGGCACTCCAAATAACCCTCAGCAAATGATTTTGAGACATATCTAACGTAGAAAACCGGAAATCTCGAAAGTGGCGTTTTTCCCTCGAAATTTCCCCCGGTTGGGAAGCTTCAAACGAAATTAGCCGAAAACTTTTGAAAATCGACTAATAAATCACAGAATCATGATCAGCGCCCCAAAAAAACCCCCTGGGAGAATTTTAAGTCAAATCTGGAACATTTTTCTAAAACGCTTCTAGAGCCCTCAATTAGTAGAAATAAGCGCCCAACCGAAAATCCGTACAAGTCCAAAACGCTGTCAGTCTGGACAAAGTACGGAAAAAGTGCGTTCACCCAATATTTGCTCAGTGTGGTAGTTTTGGGTGCTGAACACATTTAAGAGGTCCGTTTCCGGATTTTCCGAAGAATAACGCGCTTTTTGGAAGGTACAAAAAGCACAAAAAATGAGCTTTTTGAGCTTGTAACTTCTTGGAACCTTCAGCTCGGGGCTGGATACTGCGCAGTTTTACAATTGAGCCACAAGGTATACTAACGACACTAGTCGTTTTGGCAGATCAGACCTACGCTTTGTATACTTCCCTCGTAAGTCGATTTTTGAAAATTTCGAATAATCGAGTTTTCGACTAAGTCGGTTCTTGAAAATTTCGAATAATCGAGTTTTCGACTAAGTCGATTTTTTAAAGTTTCGAATAATGGAGTTTTCGACTAAGTCGATTTTTGAAAATTTCGAATAATCGAGTTTTCGACTAACTCGGTTTTCAGGAATTTCGAATAATCGAGTTTTCGACTAATTCGGTTTTTCAAAATTTCGAATAATCGAGTATTCGAAAGACTCGATGTCGACTGTTTCAGTCGATACCAAGACTCGATGACTCGGCTCGACCTAAGTATACCCCCGAGGAATAATTTTCAACACCTTTGCGAAAAAAATTCGATTTTTTTTGTTAGTGTGAGATCGATTTTTTCATTTCTAGAAATTTTCTTATTTGATTCAATTTTTTTTTGCGATCTCCCCTAATCATCAATTTTGGACCAACAATTTCGAGACCCCCCTGTTGGGAAATTCACAACCCCGCTTGACCATGTGCTCGGTCTTGTGCTCGATCCATCGCTAAAGTTTCACAAGAATACCGAACAGAAACAGGATGTTGTCAGAGCGAGGCCGAATGTTCTTGGAGCCCTAGGTGGTACATCATGGGGTAGCTGCAGGGAAACTATTCTAACAACAAACAAGGTTAGTCTCCCGCCCACCCTGGAGTACGCTGCACCGGTCTGGCAGCATATTGTGTCAGACGTCCCGAACTAACTATCGAGCACCCTCATCTCAAACTGTAGTTTTGAAAAACGGTCTATTGAGGGTTGTGGGGGAGGCATAAAGAAACAATTCCAAGTTTTAAAATTTCACTCAACACACCTGGGTAAATCGAAAACGACCAAAACAGTGGGTACGGTAGGTACAATACCATTCAGTGCTTAGTAACCTAGCATATTCCACAAACAAAAAACTGAAAATGAACCTCACATCCGTGTTCAGCGCGTCAAGCTACGCTCTGGAGTGAGTTTGGGCGAAAAAGATTTCCACCTCTGAACTCCCAAAAACAGGAATGAGCCCTGTGGTGCTCCACATCTCGAAAAAAATTTTGCGCCCAAACTTCGTTCCCGGTGACTGTTTGGGGCGCTGAACACGAATATGACCTTCGTTTTTGGTTTTTTGAACGACTACTGTGGAGTAGAGAGGTAACATGCCTTTAGCGCAGTAACAAACAGTAACCCTTCGAAAAAACTGAAGACGGGCCTCCAATTCGTGGGCTCCCGACTAATCCTCCGGATCAGAACTGGAAAAATTTCTCCCGAAATTTTCGCATTGCAAAAAGGTGGCGTTGTTATGAACTATACTCAATCACGTACGGTTGTGTGTCCACAAAACGACTTCGCTTCGGTGACCGATAACCATGGTTTCCTGAAGGTGATGACTGAAATGCGTTTCCAAAACAGTAGTTTGGTTCTACATTATATCTCAGAGTTTATAATGAAATACTTGTTGTGAGTGTTCAAGCCATGCGGTAGTGGATTAAGGTCGCTTTATCGGATTTTGTGATTTTGGTAAAGCCCCTTCTGTCATGAAAATGATTTCTGCTGGAAAAAATATTATTCAAGGTACAATGCGCAAGAGATTCCACGTCGTATGAACCTTTTTCCCAGCGCCAACTAACTATGGGAACCCACCAATAAACACATATAACTCTGTTCAGAGAAACGGAGTGCGGCTATAAAGGTGAAATTCGACTTTTTGGTCATAAATTGATCCTGAAAATTTAATTTCACTTGCAATGGCCTTTTCCTACAAGTGGCCTTTTCACGTAAGCCTATTGGACCGATCGCTGCCAGGAAGGACTTGCTACGCGATGCTCGAGATGTCGACAGAAAAAAAAAGCTGAACAGCGTTCTTAAACGCCTTTATGAGTTGAAAATTGTTTCAATTAATGTAGCCGTCTGGAATTTGGCGAATTCTATAACTTTTCTTTGTCCATGTTAACTGGAAATCATTGAAAGTTGAAAATCTCGTTCTGAGGTTTCGACTTTTCTGTTATCATTTTCGATTACTATTGCATTAATGCTAGCCTTCCATACTTGTTCTGCCAAACCTAGGGAGTCATCTTCATTTCGAACACATTTGGGTTAGAAGGGTCCTGTAGTATTGTGAATTCTCCACTCTTAACCATATGTTTCAGGAACTGGTTACGCTGCTACGAATGAGGTGAAAGCGAAGTTGATACGACCACAATTAGAATTGCAGTGATCTCATAATTTTGCCTTTATAAATATTGTTTACCACAGTTTTGAACCTCGACTCTATTAAAGACACTGTTCGCGATATTTTTCGATTTCGAGTTTCCCTCTCAAAACAATGCGTTGATTACCGTGTATTGCTAACCTCAAAAAGAAACGGCGAAAAACGCACTAAAACGCCTCATTTCAGTGGAAGAATTTTTTGGCCTTGGCTGGTCGGCCAGTAGAATGAACGTGTTTTTGGTGCTTGCGACCTCTCAGAAGTTTGAACCCGAGTTACATGCATGTTAAATCGCAAAATTAAGTTACTAGCACATTATTTACTAAAATATAACTTACTTCTGCTGCTTTATCTGGTATGTAGCATATAATGAGCAAACCATATTACATGCTAGCTAGTGAAGTAACACAACTTTCATAGAATATCTCACATTTAACATACTTACCCCGTCCAAATCGAAATGCAACTTACAACCTTTTGCTGCGACACACGCGAATTATGGTATACAATTAGAGAAGTGGAAGAATGCGCTATCCCTGAGCCTCATAGTCGTTCACAATGATCACACAGGTTGAGGCAGCAAAGCTTTCATTAACGTTCCGAACGTTCTTCTTAGTTATTGAGATGGTTTCTTTAGCTCGTTCAAAACGGGTTTTGGAGACCAATTTTCAGGTGTGATACAATCGATTGTATCACACCTAGAAATTAATTTCCAAAAGACGTTCTGGACGATCTGAAAAAAAAACTTATCCTCTTATTATGGTCCTGGAATGGCTTTAGCGCGCTGCTGCAACGCAAAAAGCCATATTAACAATTCCGAAAATTGTAAATTTTTCGTTACAATCCTGAACTTGATTATTTTTTTTAAGAGCCCCATCTAATGTAGCGGTGTTCGGCTTCAAGCTGCGCCCATGAAATTTTGGGTACGTTTTTAGATCGGAACAGTCATATTCTATGTAGTTTGCGTGCCTAAAACTGCACCCATGTGCCATCAGGGCATTCAAAAAAATCTCCGCCCGTACTCTGAGAGAATCCTCGCTAGTACCGTGATGCTTCCGCGATCCGCGATGGTACCGTGTTCGTCTCCCCCTCGTCCCGCTATCCGCGATAGTTACCCAATCGACCATTCCGTTGACGTTTTCTTGCTTGTACCGTGATGGTACCGCGATCGTTACCAGGTTTACCGCGATAGTACCGTGGTGCACTCGCGATCCGCGATGGTACCGCGATCGTTTCCCCCCGGCCCCGCGCTCTCATGCTGTGAAGATTTGTAAAGCAGCGCGGAATACGGCACGGGCAATACCTTATAGCTTCGTGTTGATCTGATAGGCAACACTCGCTCGGGTGAAACACCGAGAGGGCATGGATGCGGACGATCAGGGGTGGAGGCTGGCCGAATCTCGCGGTCGTTCCGCGATAGCCCCATGCTAGTATCCTCTCGTCCCCTACCAGAAACCGAGTGGATTCTATCCGTGAACGATCGCGGGGGATTCTCTCAGAGTATAGCGTGAAGCTCTTCAGCTTGCAGCTGAGTTCGTGAGCTGTTTTCTTCCGTAATCGTGGAACATCTGAAAACCTCCCCCCCCCCCTTTGGTCGTGGTCGTTCTCTTCTCACGGTTGGGGGGGGGGGCTGAGGAAATTACAGATTGGGAGGGGGGTCGGACCAAAGATGGCTTGTATCGCACCTCGCGCCGTAGGCTGAGTGACAGTTTTCGAACAATCTAGGCGAATTTTTAATGAGGGGTGGAGACTGCAAAGCTACATCATAGGCGTAGACTGCGATTTCTTTTGATTCGATGTAGCTCAAATATATCAGTCTTGACTCGTTTTTGAAGCTTCCAACGGCATGAGCGTTCTGGTGAGAGCCATACGACCCCAGTAACGTCGTCATCTCAACAACACTTTCGAGTGTGTAGGCTGCCTTTAAACTGGGCTCTTTTTTTCAGGAAGAATCGGGATTGTCCATGCCTTAATTGTACCTGGTAGGGGCCTCTGCCTTGTCTGTGTTTACCTGGAGTTTACAATTTGAATTTCAACACAGTGTACCTATAGTAATTTCGTGAAATTTAGTCTAGTGAATGGACGGGGCTGTGACGGTAGATCGCCACGCGCGATCGAAATCCCGCTTGCCGGTGGTGTCTGAACCCCGCACGGCCTGCCGCAATGATCGCACCTTGTCCATCCACAAGACTGTTTTTTGCTGTTTGGACTTTGATCATGAATTGTGTGTTGGAAATGCTTTGTCGGAGAGAATCATAAGCAACAGTTTGTATTCTCAATTTTTGTGGTGTTTCCAATCTGCTCGTATAATGAAGTAGAAAATTAGGCTCTTATTTAGACCTCTTGACGTGAAGGGATTTCCGCCGACTTCCTCGCCGTTGGCATAACACCGGCATGGTGCGGGGGGGGGGGGCGTTATAAAGCCCAATGTGATAGGGCAACGCCCAGAAAGTGTGTGGAGAATCTCCATGCAGCAAGAGATTTGCATCAGTTCTGAAGCTCAAACAGATTAGCTATAGGGTACGTACAGCCACAAGGGGGAGGTTAGAATGTACACAGGTGAACCTAACTTCTTACCCAACTTTCCGAATCGCGAAATTTTGAAAATAATTTCCGCTCATCCCTGGTTCCAAGAATGTTCGCACGACACCGAGGGAGGGTCGAAATGCACGTGATAGCGTTTTCATGGATGAATTTCCTCCCATAGCTACAATTTGTGCCAGAAAATTGTTTCCACGCCACCGTGGTCATATTTTCATGGAAGCCTGTGTCATGGGAATGTTCTTGGAGAGCACCTATAGATTAAGGAGGCTTTTAGAGCCAGATGGCGGCGATAGCATGTTTCGAATGAGAATCGACGTGCGATGCGATAACTATCGATTCTCTTGAATATCATGATTCGATTCTCTTGAATATCGCATCGCACTGCGATCGATCTCTAAAACTTGCCTAGAATTGTGGTGCGCGCGAAGCGCGCACCAGATATGGTTTTGAATCGACCCCGCGCGCAACCCCTTTTTCGAAATCGCAGTTGAGAGTGAACGAGAGATTAGAGCTAAATTGCATTAAAAAGAGCGCAAAAAATTGGTGTATGTGCCCAAAAATGGTTTAGAACGGTTCACTGGTTTTCGAGTAAAAATTGAAAGACCGCGCGTTTTTGTTGTTAATCTCCTTTTTTTTCAGACGGCGTACACGATCTTGTTGGTACACTTAAAATTGAGCTAGGGAGCTCATTTTTGGACAGGAGGCTGGAAATGGATGCAGGTCGCTCCTATTTCAACTTGAACTTGATACCTCAACTTTGAAGGGTACCTCAAATTCTTGGGTTTATATACTAAATTAGCCGTGGAGCACGAAAACTGCTTTTTTTCTGCTACGGCTGTGGAGACCGTGGTGTGCGGGTGAATCTGCAGCCAATCAACACAGGTCGTCGGAGATAAGTACTGAACTTGTCCGAATCCGTACTCTTGACACTTCATCGATCGATAATCAATATTATCGATTTTCGCGCTTTTTGCACAAAATGCGGCTAGGAGTGGTGATTGCTGATGGGATTGGTTTTCTTGGTTGGAGAATTTTGCTCATCAGTCATTGTCGAAAATGCCGCAATGATTTTTCATTGTTGGTGGCTCTAAGTCACTTGTTTGGAAAATTCTTCTCATCATGCAAGATCAAATATTAGTGATCAATAATACCGAGTTCTCACATGTTGCACAAAATGCCGCAATGAGTGGTATGTTTATGGTTTTGGGTAATTAGTTTCAAAAATTGCACTCATTCGACAATCTCGTGGTTAGATGTTTCATCATTCCGAAATGGAAATCGTTGAGCAAAATTGAAGTCAGAAAGAGAACCTTCGGGAAAAACATGTAAAAGTTCTGAAAATTTAGCTTCATGGCAAAAGTAACGATTTGGTAATGATAGAAAAAAGTTTCAAAAATGTCTTGAAATATCTTAAAAAATTATTTGGCGTAAATTAGCCCAGAGTAATAAAAAAGCTAGGAAATGAAGTGAAATAACAAAAAATGCGATTTGGTGGTCGATCATTTCACAAGCTTCTCCGTCAAACTTATCAAAGCGAAATCAAGCGCGCAACGGAAACATTAAGCCATTTTAAGCTGTTATAAGGAAATCAGCATAGGTCAAGCTAGGTGAACTCCATTCCATATCGTGCTTGATTTTGTTTTGATAAGTTTAACGGAGAAGCTTGTGAAATGATCGACCACCAAATCGCATTTTTGGTTACTTCACTTCATTTCCTAGCTCTTTTATTTTTCCTGGCTATTTTACGCCAAATCATTTTTTTAAGATATTTCAAGACATTTTTGAAACTTTTTTCTATCATTACCAAATCGTTACTTTTGCCAGGATTGACGGTTTGATTCGAGTTCTCAGCGCAAAACGTTGGTAATTTCGAAGGTTTTTCGTATTCTTCCTGAAAATGATGGTACCTTTCCCTGCTTTTCTGCTCCGTAAGGCAAAAAAAGTGAGCTTCCGTAGGGCAACACGTTCACAGGTACATTTCTGTTGAACGACTTCGAATGTTGCGTTGAGAAGCTTGCGTCACAATTGCTCGCTACTGGCGGAGTTTGAAATACAGAACTCTTCAAGAACGCATCAAACTTTGTGTCTTATGACCATAATAACCAGCCGTAAACAAACCACAATAACCTCGTGCCGTAGCCTTTTCGAAGCATTCTATGAGGTTATGATAAACATTGTTCTTAAGTGATCGGGTCGACTTCAATCAAGCATATGGGATTTTCTTGAATCTATTTAGCTGCATAGACGCCACCCCCCCCCCGTGATTTGGCACCGGAATGGCCGTTTCTTTCGGCTTTACATTTCTCACGTCGTCTTCTGTTCGTCGTGCTCCGGAATGTCTGATTAGATGAATCATATAGGGTGACTGGACTTCATCAGACACACCGGAACGGTCCACACATTGCTATGAGTGGGCGGAACTTGCCGACTATGGTGGCCTATCAGCACTTGTATGTGTGAGGGTGAAGTGAACTACGATCGCATTCATCTGCCTTCGCTTTGATGATTCATGAATGCAAAGACGACGATGCGGTTCTTTTCGAATCGATCACAGGTCGACGTCGTACTAGTGCTTCTCAGTTTTCACTTGTATCATCGACCATAGCTATAGCTTGCAACTTCTCATCTTGTACATATAATTAGTTGGAACCCGAATGAGTGGACTCTATTCCGGAGCGAGATTTACTCAGGTCCATCGCGTGCGTTTGCGCGCCTATGCTGCTTTCTCCTTTTACCCCTTATTCTCTCCCCATCTCTTCCCTTGCTACACACACGCAAGCGTAGGAACAGAAAAAAAATCCTCAAAGATAGAGGGTGAGTATCTTCCACGAGCTCATTTTCGTTGATTTCTCCTTGATTTCCGGTCACAAAGAACTTGACAGTGTTTATAGCCCGCCTTCTCAGCAACAGTAATTCATTGGCTTATCGATTTTTGAAGCGCTACTATTCACTGCCCACCGAGTAAAATTCCGGTCCTCAGCTGCAGAAAACCGCTATTGTAGAGATATATAGTCGTGCTGGGCGAAGGTAGTTATTCCAGCAGGATTATGTATCTTCGAGATGCGTGCTACAACTGCACTTGTCTGCGAACGGGGAGATGGGATTTCGCTCCGAAATAAAGGGTATACGCTTCGAAAAGGTTTTTATGGTGGCGGATCGAGAGAATTTTCCCTAATAAAGGCCTTTTTGATAATGTAGTGCTTTTATTCCGGAGTGCACAGATTCTGCTTTCCACCGGCGACCGTTGCTACCTAATGAAAAACATGTGGCGACCCCCCTCTCATTCTGTGGCGACCCCCCTCTCATTCGTTCTCCCCCCCACTCCATTTGCTAGCCATCGACATTCCCACGGTCATCTTCCTATCGTCCGTTTGACCGGCAAACATGCGCTGAGGCCGTGAGTTTTCTCAATTTTTCTTCAAATGCTGTCACTCAAATCAGCATCGAAAAATCGGAAACGGAGGAAAAATTGAAGAAAACACCTTTTCTGAGCATGATCGCCGGTTACATGGACAGGTAGTCATGCGAAAGTCGATGACAGGAACATGGAAAGAGAGAGCTCGCCACAGACCGTAGTCCGTGGTACACTACGGTAGCAGCGGTAGCGGGTGAGAAGGATAAGCTATGCGTTTCCGAGGGAATGCACTATATTTTTTGCAAAAAAAAATTACTTATTGCATCTGCAGTAACAGTGCTGCTATTTCCTGTAGCTCTTTGCCAAGAAGGCTTGAAAATTAAATAAATAACAGCAAGGTCGCTATCTGCATATATTCTTGGCAAATTTTTATTCCTGATCGTATATACAGTGCAATCTAAAAACTGAGATTTCATGGTTATTTTCGCTTAAAGTGATCGCATATTGGAAAGGGCTGGTCTTGCTTGGAACAATTTCGTGAGTAGGGTTTAGAAACACAAACTTTCGACTTGAGCTTCACCTCTTTCTTGAATTTCCCTGGTTTTCGTACAAGTTTCGATTGTATTTAGAAGACGACAGACCACGGGATCAATTCCTTATGTTTTTGAGCCCTCGTAGACTGTACATAATTTGGTTCGTCGCTGTCACGCCGTCGTCATTGTTGTGCAGCTGTTATCAGCGCTCGTCTCAAGTGGTTCGCAAACGAAATCTCTCACACCAATGTCTTCCCTGGTCAACCAAATGCTCAGTGATTTTCTGCTTTCGGTTACCTCTCCATCTTTTAAACTTTCCGTAATTTACGCACGTTCCGAATGTCCAACGAATTTTGCGTTTCCCTCTTTGATTGAGTGCCCCAAAATGCATTGGGTTTTACTGACACTTGTTTTTTCATCTTGTCTTTAATTTTCAGCTGCAGCTGGCTGAAAAGGTAGCAATCTCTTGTACAGTGGGACCGATTCGGAGTATCAGTCGATGCCTAGAGAATCTTGTCCATGTAGCTTAAGATTTTAATCTTTCAAAAGCAGTCTGGTGCAAAACACTCAATTTCGGCGCACTGCAAACCCTTGCCTCCTGACATCTCAAATTGGAACCATACTGGCTCCGTTTTCCAAACGCGGAAGATTGACGATGGTGATAGTGTCTGTGTCGTACATATGTATTGTTGACAGTATGGACTTATCCCTGAGCCTCTTGATTGCTTGCAGCGGATACTGACAAAGTTCATTGGAGAGCGGACGCCATCTTTTTATATATGAAAGTTGGATCTCCACTTAATCCACTTGGTTGCCGGCCTTTCAAGCGACAAGCAGGCAAGAAGCTGTAATATTTTTAACACACTGAATGTTGGCTTTTGGTATTTGATTCTGTCTTTTTATATAACGCTTGCCTTATGCGACGTATACTAAATAAAATAAAATAAGAGGCGGAAAAATTTACGAAGAGTTTTCGATTGCCAATTATCCCAAAATCGCTCATAATTTGGAATCCTACTGGTTAGCTTTCAGCTCTGAGGTTCTCCAGCCCTCCGCAATCAGTGTACAATACCGAGCATACTTTTTGCAAAAAAAGCGTTTTGCGGCGTTTTTCGCGCTCACAAAACATCGCCATAACTCACTTCAAAGGTACCGAAATGAGTTTTTCAGGTAGTTCTCGTGTTCCACTCAATGAGGCGAATGTAATGGTATGCGTAGAGAGTCTTTTTAAATCCGATATTTTGTTGAAAAATGTGTATTTCTTTCTAAAATTCAGATCGACCACAGGTCAAAACATGACAGATTTATGCTATCATGACCGTATGATCAGTTCATAAAGAGGGGTGTAGAGGTGCAATTATGCCATTTTCGACAAACTTCTGGAATTGAATCTATCATTTTGTTACACTATCGTATAGAAATAAGTGAAAGCAATCCAGAAATGACTTCAGAATTGGAATTGGACCACTTTGATGGAAGTTATGGCGTTGCGGCGCTTTGTGAGCGCAAAAAAGGCCGCAAAACGCTTTCTTTGCGAAAAAATTGCTCGCTACTGTAGAGCACCCCAACAACTTAATCCTTTGGAAGTCGGTCAGAATACCTCTCAAACAATGCCTAATCCGAATTTCAGGTCATTTCGACTCGCAGCTAACCGTCACGGCGGCTGCGGGGTATAACTCGTCCATAACCGCAGGGTGCTTCCCGTTTTGGGGTAGGGAATTGAAACCTCCGGGAGGGATAGACTCAATGTGTGTGTGGGAGCCTTCACTTTATTTTATTTATTAAAGACGCGGGAAATCCGCGTAAAAAACAAAGCAGGAAATGAACGAACTCAATACTTAATTGTTAGAATCCAAGTACACAAACATTATCTCAGCAAAAAAAGTGGAAACGGTTTAGCAAACACAATGAGCATAGAAACAAGAGAGGGGGAAGCTATAAAGAAGAACATTCAAGACAGCTTGTTACTCCGCAGAAGAGACTTGAAAGCATTCAAAGACATACTCAGAATGCCCGCGTTATTGCACAACATTTGGTTGAACTTTCTCACGTTACGATAAGTGGAAAAATGTGATCTGACCCGTGATCTCGCTAATGAGACATAAAGCCTAAGCCTGCCGTTCCGGCTTCTTGTAATTGAAGTTCCAAAAAACTTTAATGGATCTAAGGATAATTTTCTAGTTAGTTTTTTAAACATCATTACGAAATCGGCTATCTCTCTTCTTCTGCTAAGACTAGGCAGCTTTAGAACCCTGGCTCTTTCGGTGCCTCTAGGTACTTGGGAATAGGTGAGGCCAGAACATCTCATCATCAGTTTGCGGGTGAAATTGTTTTGAACAGTTTCCAACAGATCAATATCCCCCTTCTGAACAGGGTTGAAGACGGCTATTCCGCACTCAACAATGGCTCTTACGTAAGTTTTGTAGGCCCGTAGAAGCACCTGCGGATTATTGCTTCTGAATATCTTGAAAATGTTGTAAGTACGATGATTCGCCTTTCTGACCAAATTTCTGTAGCGCGGCCTGAAACTCAAGTCTCTGGTTATTTGAAAACCTAGATCTCTGACATCAGGAACACACTGTAGAGCTTGACCTTTCAGCGTATAGGTACAACCAACGCTTCGATTATCTGCATCGATTCGTAGGTGATTAGATTTTTCTATTGCTAGCGGGAGCTCCCACTCATCTGCCCATTGGCCTATGTAGTCCATTGCGGCCTGAATGCCCTCGGAATCTTCATCACCCACCACCTTCTTGTAAATTGTAATGTCGTCTGCATACATTTTACAGGATACACCAAAACGTGAAATAAATTCAGGAAGTTCATACGTATAAACTAAGAAAAATAGTGGTGTAGAACGCCTCCCTGCGGAACTCCGCTATAGGCTGAGTACACCGACGAATACACACCATCAACTTTAACTTGATAGGTCCTATCGGAAAGGAAGTCGTTGCTTCAAAAGAATAGCGAATCCCAATTTCGGTTGCTTATCAGTGCTTTGAATTGGAGGTGGTGGACGAGTTGTTCGTCACCCCTTAAAAACACAACTTGACCGATTTTAATAAGAAAAGGTCCTAATAAGGCCTTTGTTTCCAGAAAAGTGAGGCTAGTTTCAATGCACGTTCGCGCATTTGGGCTAATTTCAGTGTACACAAATGAGAAAAATGTGAATTACACCTTCCGCAGCCGCCGTGACGGTTAGCTTCGAGTGTCATTTCGTGCCCATCTCGAATGTCGCCAACTTCAATTTCGCCCACCACTTTTGTTTTCCGCCTTCAAAAAGCTCTCCTCCGCAGCATTAAACCTTTTTCGATTACTTCCCTGGTGATCTGAGATCATTCATAACTTTACTCATTCTCCAGCCCTACGACATCACTGTGATGCGATTTTTGAACAAACCTACCTCAGTTTTTGCAGCACCACTGTGCTCAGAATCTAGCGAAACCCTCACTTTGAAGGCCCAAATCTACATCAAAAGTGATCACTTCTCCTGAACATGAGTACAGTTAGTAGCCAGCTTAGGTTTCCACAGAAAGTTCCGATTTCAGCAGTTCAGCTTTGCAAAAACTCGCGTCGTGCGCCGCCTAACACGCTTTCACAGCTTGTTCAGTAGTCAAAAAGTGGCAACCTACAATGTTTGAGCTGTGTCAACACGTTAGTCATTAGGTGTTAGGCAACCTAAGGACGATCCTTCGGAGGAGACCTTGCTCTCTGTTCGGTGTTCGTTTCTCCTTCCTATGTAACAGTTTTTGAATGTAGGAGAGATCTGCAAAGTCGTCACCAATCATTTCTTTCGTTCACCTTGTCTATCTCATGCGTTTTTTTTTGCGGGCTCAACAATGAATCTCTCCGTATCAGTTAGATATGGCTATCCGAATGATAGGTCTTGTCAGAATGCGAATCCATTTCCATCAATGCATGAGATCGGATGGAACGGTGGTGTTATCACGTGAAGAACGGTTATGTGAGGCTGTTCTATCAATTTAGTACTTAAAGGCAGTGTTCACTATGATTCTCATTTCCGAGTTTTTCCCATAAAACAAAGCGTTGGCCTCCTAGTGCAGGGTTCGGCGTGAGGTGTGATGTATGACAGAGGGGGGGGGGTCGGACCCATCGACATCCGGTGGGATGGGGGGGGTCGGACCTTCGGTCAACCAAGAAACAAGATGGACTTCTATCAGGCCGGGGGGGGTTAAGAACCATACCGTTAGTATAAAAAATGACGGCAAAATGAGATCACAATAGGAGGTCAAATTAAAACTGGAGATTATGCTGAGAGAGCAAAATAAGACAGGAGATCAAAAAAGAAACTGATTAGTGAGAAACATTTGCGAAAAAACACATGAGGCAAGATATGAAATGGGGATGTAAAAATGAGGCAGGAACACACGAGAAGAGCTTACAATTCACTGGTGATAAAGCATGCAAGACAATAGACAACGGTAGCACGGCCATCGTTAATGACTCTGACAGGGAGAAGGAGTCTTGGAAAGGTAAAATGTGTCGCCAAAGCGCTCCTGGATATGTGAGCAGCAGAGGTGTTGAGTATTCGATGCCATCGAGGTCATTACAAGCGGACTATCCTGTCAACGAAATGACACAGATGTTCTAGAATTTCGTAATCTAAGATGCATTCTTAGGCGATTTAGAGATCACAGGTTCGATCGCGCTAGATATAAAAATTTCGCAAAGCTGTAATACGATGGATAGCTGACTGTCACAAAAGAGCGTTGTTCACTGTGATATCTCTTACAATTTCCTTAATGAAATCGCCTTTAGATTTTTACGCCCTCAGGGCACATAGGAGCGGTTGCGGGCGCGGAACCCACATTTTGAATACGAATGTTCGCATGTGAAAACGTTCCCAAAGTTTCATGGACGAAGCTCTAAGCCGAACAGCGCTACATAGGGTGGGCGGAGCCTGTTTTCATGCCCTGAGGGCACATAGGTGCCGTTTCGGGCAAGAAAACCACGTATAATAATTGGCTGCCCGGTTTTGAAAACGCGCTGAAAATTTCATGTACGCAGCTTCAAGCCGAACAGCCCTAAATAGGGTGGGGTACATGAAAAAATCGATAGCTGTGAAATATTTACAAGTATTAAACGAAATTTGAATTAGGGAGCTTCGCGTTGCTACAACGTGCGAAAAACCTAGTCACGGACCCACGTAATCAATTTCATTCTTTTGACCGGTTGAAAACGGTCTCTGAAGACCCATTTTTAGGTGTGATACAATCGATTGTATCACACCTAAAAATGGGTCTTCAAAGACCGTTTTTAACCGGTTAAAAGAATGAAATTGATTACTTGGGTCCGTGACTGGGTTTTCCACACGTTGTAGCAACGCGAAACTCCCTCATTCAAATTTCAAAAAAACTAGATGTGGTTTTCATGCCTGAAACCGCACCTATGTACCCTCAGGGCATGGAAACAGGCTCCGCCCACCCTATGTAGCGCTGTTCGGATTGAAGCTGCATCCATGAAATTTCGGGTGCGTTTTCACATCCGGATAGCCAATTACTAAATGTGGTTTTCATGCCTGAAACCGCACCTATGTACCCTCAGGGCATGAAAACAGGCTCCGCCCACCCTATGTAGCGCTGTTCGGATTGAAGCATTATTCATGAAATTTAGAGTGCGTTTTTACATCTGAACTGCCGATTACTTAATGTGGTTTTCATTCCCGAAACCGCACCTATGTGCCCTCAGGGCACTAATGAACGTTCAGCCATTGAACAAACATTTGGTGCCATGGGCGCGGAGGGGTGGATGCGGGGGAGGGGCATCTTATGTATGCCTCGCGCTCTCGTCTGCTCCCGTGGTCTCTCATCCCAGGCGGGGCCTGCGATCGGAGGCCGCGTCTGCTGCCTTTTTAAGGGGGGCCCATTCAGTTATAGAGAGCTCATTTTTGTTGTTGTAGTGTGGTACGGAGAGGTGACTCTTCTAAATAAATAGTTGTAACACAGATCAGTCTACAACACTCCAGTAGATTTTTGTTGTTAGTATTTCTTGCACTGACAATAAGGTCGAAACCTTCACAAACTTCACTGAACTGATTAAAAAAAATTAAAAAATAAAGAAGTCGAATAATCATAATCAGCGAAAAAATTATCATACCTATAGAAAAAAAAGTGGTCGGGGCAAAAATGAGGAATCAGCGCGTTCATCTCAGATATTCGTGGGGAAGTTCCCGAGAACGACAACAGAACTTCCCTCGAAACAACTGGGGAACTTCCCCCGAATCGAGGGGAGGCGGAGGGGACCTCCGGCTAGCAGGTCTTCCTTTGTTCTCCCGATCGCTAGTCTTCCCCAAGCTGTCGCAAGCCAACACCCATTGGTCATTGATTTATGAAAAGTCGGCTTTCCGAAACTAGTTGCTTGCAACAGTTTCCTGTTCTTCGAAAGCAGGAATAGGGTCAAAAATATTCACCTTTGTCGAAAGGTTACAGAGAAGCTTGTTATCTTCCCTGGTAGTCTGGAGAGAGATACCTTACACCGCCCTTGAGTGGCAGGTCTGGTCCCTCAACTTGCGAAGTGCTAGACCACCTGGCTACTAGCTCGTTTGCATCATCGTATACACTGCTGCTTTGTTTTCTCGTTCATCATGCTCGGGGGGAGGCCATGGGAACAACCGTGACGCGAACTTCCCTTCTTCTCCCCCGAGTCGACTGTTTCGAACGCCTTATCGTTGTGTATAATTCGAGGGAAGAGGGACGAGACGTTCCCTTCCAGGGGGAAGTCTCGCTCCTCTCCCCTTGACCGAGTGACAACGACCAAATCAGGTCTATTGTCCTCGGGAACTTCCCCACAAATATCTGAGTAGAGAGCCTCTATCCCGTTTGAATGTTCAACGGACTTCCTCGGCGTCATATGAACATAGTGCTTACGTATCATCAATATTCATTTGTCGTTAGTCATTTTTCTACCCCCAGCAATTGCGGCAGATGACGCTCATTCGGGAATGATGGATAGAAAGATGGTGCGGTATACACCGCAGCTTCTCGATCTTTTGAAACAATCTTACGACCTCATCAAGTCCTTTATGTTTAGCTGAGTGAATTGCTCAATTCGAGAAGATGCTTTGTTGTGAACGCTTAGGGCGTTCCAAGCTGCTTGCAAACAGGTACACAATTGCACTGAGCAATGACATCCGAGCTCCAGGTGAGGAAAATAGAGGATCACAGTAATTCGAGTCAAGTGCCCATGCTGAAATCAATGCGTTTGTTTGGGACAGATGGACTCTTCACTTGCTGTGAGAGTAACCCCTGCTGCAATTTGTGGTCCCCTATTCCAGGTGGGGTGTGACAATCTTTAGCTATATAAGTCCCTTATACCGTCGCCAGTCCACGGACTTCTCGTTTGATTTTTCAGGATACGAAGGTCAACGTACAGTTCAGAGTTCAAAATAATCAAAATAGTGTTGAGTTGTTACTGAAAGCTCTAAGCTCAGAGAAACATTCAATCGATAGAGTTCAGGGACCATTTCACCACTCATGAAAATACTCTTCTCCATATTTGCTAGATCGCTTTCAAGAAGGCCGGATTCAATCCCTCTCCTTGCGTTACGTGGCGTTATACGGACCTAAGAAACTGGCAACAAAGGCAGATAGCGTTTTCCAGCGCTTCTTATTCTTGCATACAAAGCGCCGCATCGCCATAATTCTATTCAAAGTGGTGCGATTCCAGGTTTGAGATCCTTCTTAAATTTCTCTTAAAGATTCCAATGGAATAGTGCTTCCGCTAAATTTAACTTCAGAAAATCATCGAAATCTGCAATTTTCTTCGTCAAAGTCTCTCATTATGAACTGATCAGACGATCATTCCGGAAAAAATCTGCCATGTGTTCGGTGATAATTCCAGAGGGAATACACATTTTTTTTTACAAAATGCGGGAGCCAAAAGTCCACTAGCAGAAGCCATTTCGTTAGGCTTCTGAGAATGGCACGAAAATTTCCTCGAAAATTCAGTTCGTGAATTCTGTTGTCATGAATTCCATTCATGATATTTTAGCTATCACACCGACGCGGTGTTCATGAGTGCGATAGCGTGCCGTCCACTTGGGTGGTATAAAAGCGCCCCGTTCATAACCACTGGGTCGGCGCAGTACGAGGGATACGAGTATCCCTTCCTAGGCGTTCCGCCGCCAAGAGGCGGACCCGCCACCGACTTACAACCAAACCGAGACGAAAAGAGACATATAACATAACCAAGTCATTACACGATTTTTGGATTATTTTTGCCGTAACTTCAGTTTTTAAACGTCGCAGTGCACGTTATGGTATGTTTACACAAGGTGGTGAGTTGATCGCAAAACGCTTGGCTCCGGGCGAGATTGAACCAGCATATTCCCTTTCCAACCAAGTCACACGCATACGAGACTTTGACGAACAAGTGATGAATGTAATTGCTCTTACTATTAGAGTATGTACGTATCTCATCTATAACCAATGAACCTATAAAGGAGTAAATACGTTGAATGTGAAGGAAAAGTAATGAATGAACCACCAAACCCTAACTGGAAAGTGATGCAGTCCAGTTATCTGTGGCGAGGTTTTGCGATTTAGATTTGTGCGTAAATAAGACGCCGGGAAACGCCGTTATAACAAACGATATGCGCGGTACTATCATCTTTCCAACTTCAAGCATCTGAAAGTTACTGGTATGAGTAGAAGCCACTAGTAGTCCTAGCATCGGTTCAATTATTTGAATCTGTGTTCAGCGTACACCTACTTTCAGCTTCCTTTCACAAATAGCTGCTTCGAAAAAGAATGCCTAAGTTAGTTGTTCTGATAATTACGCACATTACGTGTAATCTTTCAAAAATTTCAGATCATGGAACTTTTCTTTGGGGTCGATCAATTTTATTTTAAGTTCATAACTTGAAGGACGCGCATTAGACATGTTTTTCTAAACATTGAAGAAGAAGTGCTTGAAGGATCTCTCTTGATAGCCAAAACCACTTATTTGTTTTTATAAAAGCAGAAGAGAGAAATCTTATCCTCGTATCTGGGAACTTGTCTCTAATGACTCTTTTAGGCGGCTTTCTTTATCTCAGATTGAGCTTCGGGATTTTCACTGTCGTTCGCAACTAGTTCCTTCTATTGCAACGCTATAAAACAGCTAATTTCTCACCCAATTGGTCCATTCAGTGGATTTCGAACCAGTTGGGCGCAGATTCCGTTCATTATTCATGTGGAACATGACTCCCCATAGTAATTTAGTCATCGGGCGGGTAGACGGCCTGCCTCCCGCTCCGCGACTGTTTGGTGTTTGCGCGAGTTGTGTGTGTGTGCGTGCCTGTGTTTGAGTTGTCTTTCAGTCGCCTCCTCCATCCCTCCGGCTGCTACTCGAATCCTCGTCGCACTCCAAATCACGACATCACCCCGCACTTTGTCGACCTCACCTAATCACTACTCAGACACTGCGCTTTATTAAGCTCCTAGAGCTTCAACACACAATTCTTCTTCTCTGAGTTACTGAGATTAGTTTCGGTTAACATTTTTACTTTTACAATGTTGACCTTTTTTGTACAGTAATCCGTGTATTTGTATAATTCTTCTATACTCATGTACATTTAACGAATTGCAATAATGACATTACACTTTGAATTGAAATAATTTCTCCTTTTTTCTTATTTCTCTTTTCTTTCAACTCCTCAGGTAAGTAAGTCTGAAATATGTAAGTTGAATGCTAGTTGGAGCATTTCCTATACGACTATTTCGATCTACATAGGTTGTTGTCAGCTGTAGGCAAATTATAATTAAGATAATCCTTCAGTGAGTAAAACTAGCTTGCGTTTTCTTCTCTGAAGGAAATAAAACGAATGATATCGTCTGTTTCAATCGAAGAGTAAGCAGCATCATCTGTGATATCTCTGCCCTATCTTGCAATGAAACAAAAGTGGTCTCTTTAAAAGAAATTTGAATTTAAGAACCATTTTTAGACGCAGTCTCCTAATATGCCCATCGAAGCTGCCCACTTTTGCACATTACTGGTCGAGTGTTTTCCTTGCAAAACCAAGCGATTTTTTTGCGCAAACGGCGTTTTGAGTCGTTTTTTTTTGCGAGCATAAAGCGCCGCACCCTCACAACCCACTTCGAAATAGCTGGACTGAAATTTCAAGAAAACGTTCGTGTTCCTCTCAGTGAGTCGAATACAGTGGAACGTGAAAAAACCCTTTTTGACCCCGGCATTCTGCCGAAAAAGGCGCATTTCTTTCTTGAATTGCCATCGACCACAGGTCAAACTATTATCAGTTCATAACGAGGGGATAGGTGCTCTCTACACACAGAGGAAGGAGTTCCCCGGTTCGCAGTTCGACATGTCACGCTACTTAAATCAAGCGAAGCGGTCCCGAGTGGAATTAGAGCCGCAAAAGGCGAGACAACTCCTCCCTCGGTGTGTAGAGAGCCCCTACAATGCCGTTCATAGGATTTGGTCAGAAGGCGCGCGAGGTCGGGTTTTAGCGTCTTTTTCGTCTTTTCTGTATAACTCGCTTCAAAGTCAACTTTGAGCGAAACTACGGTGATGCTCGTGATCCTGGTGACAAGGGCTACCCAACTTTGTAGCCTTTGATAGGGTTTCTTTTTGAACTCATGAAGTTTGACAGGCAGGGTATACTGTATATTACCATTTGGTGGAGGAGGGGGGCTCGGCATCCTGTCTCTGCGTCCTCCTGGCTCCCACCACAGCCTCTGCAACGCGCCCTCCGTCTGTGGCCTCACTGACTCGCGTGCTGCCTCTCCTCACTACACCTTCGACCAGCTGATTTTCGCCGGTCCCTCAACCGGCAATCCATTCGGTGTGGGTGCGTCCATTAACCGATGCCCCAGGAGTTATGCCTATCACACCCCAAATCGAGGACACTTCAAATATTGAAATGGATAAATAGAAGATATACGAATAGAAGATATAGAAGAAGGGAAACTCTCGGGTTTCAGAATGCCGCAAACAGCATGGTTCAAATTATGTTTTTACATATTCAGATTTTGTACGAATATTCGACTTTTCGAGAAATTCGGGATTTTGAAGTTTTCGAGTATTTTGCGATTTTGAACTTCCCGAATATTCGGTTTTTTCAAATAATTCGGGAATTGGCTTCTTTGGAAAAATCGATTTTACGATGAACTCGGGAATTTGCCATTCTCGAATATTCGACTTTCCGAATAATTCGAAGTCAACTTTTTTGGTCGAATGATTTTTCGAATCATTCAATTAAAAGTTCATGCTGAACACAGTTTTTAGATGTGGTGTTTTGAGTAACCTCGCAGGAGCAGAGTTGAGCAGGGCTGCGGCTCGGCGCAAGGGGGTCGTGAAATAATTGGAAAATTCTTGAAAAAAAAATGAAAATAGGGGGGTTGTACGATCTGACCGAAGTTCACCACAAATTTCATCCTTCTTCATCTGTATCACTCTCAAAAAGATTTTTTCACCCTGGAGGGGGATCCTAAAAACTTCGGAAATTTCAAAAAAAAATATGGTCAACACGGAAGGGGGTCGTTGCTCCGTCGAAAATTAGCGCAACGGGCTGCTCAACCCTGCGCAGGAGCCAGAATACTAGCCAAGCTCAACAAAAGGCGGATTTCTGAACGAATCCCGAATAATATGCGGAAGCCTGTTATTGGAATATTAGACTTTTGAATATCATTCTATGCCGCTTCTTACGAAGTATTCGAATTTCGAGAACAATAAAGAAAATTTTTAATTTTGATTGATTCGTTATTTATTTATGTATATATGTATCATTCGAATATTTTGTAAGTAATACAATTCGGTCCGAAGTAGTCTTTCTGCACACCTAAAGACGGTGGTCACGATGAAATATGGCTTTTGGGATTATTCCACGGCGGTGTTGCTCAACTGTTTCTTCGTCTTTCGCTTGATTTTTCAAAAGCAATTTGTTTCTTTTTTCACATACGTCTTTGAAGTGTTGAAGGATGCGTGTTTTGTTTACATTCATTTAGCGCAATGGTCATAAGAACGGTCGACAAAAATATCTCGTTTTTTTCACAAGACCTCATGTACATTCAATGAGATGTATCTGTTCAGAAATCCACCTTTTGTGAAGTTAAGCTAGTATTCTGGCTCCTGCGGAGTTACTTGAAACACCACATCTGGGATCAGTGTCTAGTCTGAACTATACTTTGACCGAATCGAATGACTCGAAAAATCGTTTGACTGAAAAAGTCGCTTCGAATTATTTGGGAGAGGCATTTTTCCGAATTATTTGAAAAATGAATATTCGAGAGCTTCAAAATATAGTTGTACAATTTCGAAAAAAATGTCGAACGAACGAGAATCGAATTTTTTTCGTTCGAAATGTTCTCGAACGAACGAAAAATGAAAAAAATTGGTTCGCAAAAAATTTCGAACGAACAAAATTTGAAAAAAATTTCGTTCGACGGAATTTCGAGCGAACGAAAACGAACGAAAAAAAATTCTAAAAATCTTTCGGAAATTTCGTTCGTGTACAACTATACTTCAAAAACCCGAATTTTTCGAAAAGTCGAATATTCGTACAAAATCTGAATATGTAAAAACATAATTTGAACCATGCTGTTTGCGGCATTCTGAAACCCGAGAGTTTCCCTTCTTCTATATCTTCTATTCGTATATCTTCTATTTATCCATTTCAATATTTGAAGTGTCCTCGATTTGGGGTGTGATAGGCATAACTCCTGGGGCATCGGTTAATGGACGCACCCACACCGAATGGATTGCCGGTTGAGGGACCGGCGAAATCAGCTGGTCGAAGGTGTAGTGAGGAGAGGCAGCACGCGAGTTAGTGAGGCCACAGACGGAGGGCGCGTTGCAGAGGCTGTGGTGGGAGCCAGGAGGACGCAGAGACAGGATGCCGAGCCCCCCTCCTCCACCAAATGGTAATATACAGTATACCTTGCCTGTCAAACTTCGTGAGTTCCAAACGAAACCCTATCAAGGGCTATATAGTTGAGTAGCCCTTGTCACCAGGATCACGAGCATCACCGTAGTTTCGCTCAAAGTTGACTTTGTAGCGAGTTATACAGAAAAGACGAAAAAGACGCTAAAACATGACCTCGCGCGCCTTCTGATCAAATCCTATGAGCGGTATTGTATCTCTATAACGAGGGATTTCGAAATGGAGATATGCTGATTCCTTCACAATTTTTGGTGTTATAGCTATTATTTTGTACACTATAGTGTAGGACTAGTTGAGAGCAAATCGAAAATGACTTCGAAATTGAAAACGGACCGCTTTGAAGCGAGTTGTGATGATGCGGCCCTTTGTGCGCGCCAAAACGCAGTTTGTGCAAAAAGTCTGCTCCTTATCGCACACCAACCAGGTATTTCTGGGAGCGTTCGAGAGAAACGCTTCAGGACCGGCATGCATGAACGCAATAGAAGGGTGAGGGGAATCGCGTCGCGTCGCAGCGCGCGCGAGAGTGAACGTCGAGCGCTGAGACCCATGCGCGGAGTGAAGAGCGAGAGAGCACGTCCAGCACGGAGGGGCCCACGCACGGGGATTTCAAACCCCGTGTTCGCGTGTTCATGCATGCCGCCCCAGATCTGACTTAGATTTTTTGGGGTGCTGATCACGAATCAGAAGCCGATTTTGGTCTGCGAAAGTTCTCAACGTATTCTGTTCTGCGCTTCCGATCGGCTGAGATTTTGACAGCCAAACGCGAATTTCGACGACTTCCGAGTTGCATGAAAAGATTTGTCTGAATTTTTTTCTGCGGGGGTTATATGGAATGTCAACACGAATCTGAGATCCGTTCATCGATTTTCGATAGATTACGCTTGGTTACGGATGTTATACTCTGATGAAATTCGCCCCAGCGGCAGGCCAACCCCTACCTTGAAGGCTCCTAATCGGTGCCTTCAGGACAGGGTCTATCCAGAGTCCCGGCACCAGCCATGGCTAATCAAGCTCACCGCGACCTGGTAGCGATGTCGCAGTGACGGTTCCTAAACAGAGCCGCGACGGTTTTCATTCCGCTCTAGATTTTTTCTGTGAGGACTATTCGGGGTCGTTAACACAAATTTAATAATGTCTATTTGTCAAATTTCGATATACCAAGGAGAGTTTCGCCAGCTAAATATTAGTATAACCACCGTAACTTACAGTTAATTTCAGAATATCAAGCCCACTAGGTACACCCTATAAAAACTTTGAGTCAAACATGAATCGATTTCGCGAAATACCCTCAAAAGTGCCTGATGGTAGAGGCCGTTGATTTTTTGCTAAGTCTTGAAAACGCTCGTGACCTTCTTCAGAGCAATCGTAGGCATCGTTGGAGGGCATAAGCGAATTCCGCGTTCAATGGTGGTTCTAAAATAAGTAAGTTTCTCTAGAACGGTCGATTTTACTAAAATGAGTTCCCTTGCAAGAAGAGGAACTTCTCCCTTCCCATTTTCGCAATCCTATTTTTTGAGAAAAAGACTGTCCCAATTCTGATTCTGCTTCAGTTTTTCGATGAATACGGACCATACATAGAAATTGGTCATTCAAAGGCAAGGTCCGTCCACACTTAACTCCCCGAAATTCAGGTTAGATAGGTCGACTAGGACTAGGTGAACCCTATATAGAAGTTTTGCAAGCTATGTCTCGTCGCCACGCGGCGGGGTCACAGCAATCACGGCATTTGCGGCCCAAACGTTCACGGTGAAGAAAGCGTGATGATGGCGAAAAACATGGGCGACGGATGTTTAAGGACATTATGCACGATTAAAACAGTCTCCGAGTTTCCACCGAAATTCGAAAGTGTCAGGACCAGGAATGTGCGTAATTACGACTACCGACTAACGAATTTCACGACTAGCGGGCTTTTTGGGTGTTACGACTAACGACTAACGGAATTAAAAATATTTTCGTAAGCAATCCCAGAATTTGTTAGAAAGTCAATAGTCATTCAAATCGCGCTCCAATCCAAGCCTTACACCAGGATTGGTACATATTGCCTTGTTGTGCCCTGTTGGTCGTTCCAGGTGAATGGTACAAAATAGCCATAGCCTTCAGTATTTATTATTTCGAGTGGCACAACTTCGCAGCTTAGGACATTCTGACCGTAAGTGAACCTTGCGCAAGGTTAGGCGCGGCATTTGTGCGACTTCGCGTTGGTCGCGCTACTTTACGGTAGGCTCTTTGAACCGGTCCCGGCACTGACCGGCTCCAGCGGAGATTTTTGCAGAGGGCTTATCAGAAGTGACAATAAGGAGCGGTGCCTGCAGGCCACAACTGCCCAACGACGAGAACTGCATCCGTTGATTGGATTGTAAAGGGTGCCGTCCTTCGATTTTCAGTCACAAATTCGAGATATGTGGTTTCTATAAATTGTTACTGGGACCTCTCAGGGGTAAAATTTTCACTTGGATACTTTTACTTCCAACATTTCCCCATTATGGGAACAAGCTCTAAACAGCGCAAGCGCTCGCCTCGCGACGCTGAGCAAAGAACATGTAGTGCAAAGTCGGTGCAATTCTCCGTGTTGTCACCATCGGGTAGATCTCAAATAACATCATGTAGCGCAGCATGGCAAATGTTGCCCTGAAAAAAAAAGCGAAGAGTTCTAGATTTTCTCGGTTTCCCATATTGTTTCCTTTCTTACCGAAAAAATGACAAAAATCAATAAACACATGTTCTCGAGTATTAGGCTTTCATTCATATTTAAAATTATGCATGTGTAAATTTGGAGTTTAAACTAGGTTCTCTATCGAGGAATTATTTGTGTCTTTAATTGCCATGAATGATTTAGAAAATATACGCCTCTTCATGCCTTCCTTCTTTCTATTCAAAAGGGCTTTTTTCTGCCTCAACTGTGCTTGTTTTCAAAGCTTAGATTTTTAACGACTAACGACTAACGAATCACAAAATTTCTATTACGCACATCCCTGGCCAGGACCTATGACAACAGCAATGTCGAAAAACGGCAAAAAAACTCGGAAAGGGTCCTGAACTTCTGTGTGGAGCGCAACTCAACGGCCACTGACCGAAACAAACAACTGAAAAATCGACTTCTACAAAACATAGCTGTGCCCTGTGCTCCGATTTAGCGGGGATTCGCAAAGTTAAAATTATGCCCGGACCCTCCAAGGTCGGTCTGTATAGCGGGCAGCAAACAATATCCACGCAAAGCCATGCAACACGACCGTCACCAGGGCCAGTAGCAATCCCCCAATGTGGTGGCTTTAAAGAGGCAGCCAACCTGAGGTCGGTGAAGCCTACATGCCTCCTATGGTTGCCACCTGAGAACGAGAATCATTCTCGAAGAGTAGCGTTGAATGCAAAATTGTCATTAGTCGACGTATTTGAACCAGCACCGCCCCAACCTACGAGACGGATGCCCAACACAGCACCTTAGACCACTAGGCCACATGTTCATGTGTCAAGGACTCTTTCTGTTTTCCTACATACACTCCCTCCACAGTTCTTCGTATTCATTGTAACTTTGATCGAAGTAGTAAATATGGGTTTCGGGAGCGTGCAAATGTGTCTATCTTTCAGATTTAATAAGTTTTCAACCTTGGATGGTGGGATTCCGGAATTTTTCGAGAAAATCATCAAAGCGAGAGAATTTTAAATTCAAAAAACGATTTCGAATTTTTTTTGTTGGATGACCACTCATCACTGAACCACGATACACACTACTTTGTAGTATGATTTTCGAGGAGCCAATATTGTGTTTTCTCCACGATGTACCGAAAAGTTCAAACGATTTTTTGAAATTATGAACAACTTTTATCCTTAATTTGTTTCACGCTTCCTATTCATCATAGAAAGAAGTGAACTTGAAGTAAAGAGGAAAACGAAGTTTAGATAAAAGCTGCACTTAGATGAACTATTATACAGCATTTAGTAACTAGTACACGCGGATCACGTAAGTTTCATGCATTTTCAGAAAAATGAAACCGTTTTTCAGCCATCTTTCTTAGATGGCTTTTTAAGCAAATCTGATTTTATTTCTGGTGAGCGATTATTGGAAAAATCTGAAAATAATTGAATATGGCCACAGCGACTTCTAGGAATTGGGAGTTGAGCTTAGCATAGGACTAAAATACGTGAAATCTACAAAGGAGACGTGTTCATGAATGCTACGTACAATTTGACGTTAATCTCCCACTAAACTTCGCCAGGAATCATTGAAAAATCAATAAGACCTTCAAAGCTTTCGCCTGTCATTCCTATCAGCTGGCAGCGGAGCTGGATGGCTGCCAGCCGGCGGGTGCAATTTTTCCTTGCCTACCTAGACAACGAGATAGGCCGCCGTGCTGTGCTGGGTGATAAGCGGGCAGCGTACTGGTCGGATCGCAAGCGCTCCACTGCCCTTTCTTGGAGCGCACTTGCTTCAAAAAGTCAGCACCATTGGACGTACTCGACCCCATGACCGCGGTATCGACCCCGCTCCTCTTCGCTCCGCAAGCTATCTCTCTTTCCTCTGCGGCGGTGAGCGAAGTCACCCGCTTCATCAGTTGATCGTGTGAGGTTTTCTTTTTCTCTAGTTTTTCTCATTTCTCAGGCCTTGTTCCAACTGGTTGCTATTTTCATATGTTATCAGTACTAAATGAGCATCATTCGCTGAAGTTTTTATGTCAGGAAAAGCGTCGATATTTTTTGGTAAGTTTTCCAGCATTTTGTGCTGTCACCCGATTCAGACTCACTTTATAATGTTTGTTATTGACTCTTGTTTCCATTAGCAACTTTATCCTTGCTCATGACCCTTACCGAGGCGGGTCCGATTGAAAACCCTCATGCAAGTGATCCTTTTTGCTTCTGGTTCAGACTAGCTTGATCAAAAAATAAATATATTCGGTCTTATTTAGGAGGTTTGGACCAGCCTGAACAGTGAAAAACTCGGATAAGGCCCGTGATCAATGAACAATTCGTAAAGAAATCAAGAGTCAGTAACAAACATTCCAAAGTGGGCCTCAATCGGGTAAAGCAGCAAATGAAGAAACTTCACCGGAAATTGAAGGATTCTATTTTTAGCAAATGAAACTCACCTGGCAATGATAATATACTGTCCTTATCGTAACGGCTGCGGGCAGACATTATAATAGTGTTGAGACCACCGGGTCCCGGCACGATTATCATCATGCTGCGTGCTGCAACAGCGGTGGTCCGCAACTGCGGAGCGAATTGACATCCCGATAAGGCCAGTATACCTTCAATTCAGTATTGATAAGGTTCAATAAGTTTTGTCGATCGATAAGAAAAACATAATTTTATGGTTCAAAATACACTTTACTATTCAGTATAATCTCCCTGAACATTATTACACTTTCTCCAACGATCCTCCAATCTGTGGATCCCATCCCTGAAGTGAGAATCCGGAAGGTCTGCAAAATACTCTTCAACAGCCGTTATGACCTCTTCATTTGGTTAAAAACGCTTGCCACGCATAAATTTTATTGAGTTCTGGATACAAATGGAAGTCGCTGGGGGCCAAATCCGGTGAATGCGGTGGATGTTACAATAATTCGAACTTGGATTCATGGATTTTAGCCATTGTCAAATTCTCTTGGGACATGGTGCATTGTCCTGATGAAAAAGGATTATTTCTCCTGCAAACCGGGTCTTTTGTCACGAATTTTTTTTTCAACTGGTTCAAAAAGTTGGAATAATATTCAGAATTAATTATTCTACCAGTTCGCAAGTAATCCACAATCAAAATTCCTTACGCATCCCAAAAAAAACTGATGCCATAACCTTCTCGGCCGATTTCCGGACACGAACTCGTTTCGAAGCCGAACAACCAGGTTCACACCACTCTTTAGCCTCTTGTTTTGATTGAGGATCATGGTGATAGACCCAAGTCTCATCCATAGTAATGAATCGACGCACAAAATCCACTTTATCCTTTTTAACACGCTCCAAATGTTGCTGAGAAGGTTGCATTCGAATGTGTTTTTGTTCCATTGTTAGCGAATGCGGCACCCATTGTGCGCATAGCTTTCTAAAACCCAAAATTTCACCTAAAATATGGCTCACACTGCCTAATAAGATGTGTAGAGCCACTACTGAATAGCTCTCAGTCAATCGACGATCTTCCAAAACCTTATCCTGTATTTTGGCTATGATTTCTGGTGTTGATGCGCTTTTTGGACGTCCTTCACGTGAATCGTCTTCAAGGTTTGCAAGACCACGTTTAAACTCAGCAACCCATCTTTCTACTGTTCTGATTGTAGGTGATCAATCATTATACACTTTTAACATTCGTTCGTGAGTTTCTTTTGGTGCTACACCTTCCAAAAATAAGAATTTTATCACTGCACGATATTCAATTGTTTCTATTGCTGTGACACGGCGACACTAAATGGCTTGTAAACAAAGAATGAATCGACAGATTGAAATGAAACTTCACGTAGATACGTTCATATGAAGAGTGTACCAACAAAACAAAAAAAATTGGGCTAGTAGCAACGCCCTCTCTTATCGAAGGACAAAACTTGTTGAACAACCTGGTAATGTTTTATAACAGTCGAAACAAGGCCTGAGAAAAGAGGGAAGCTGAAAAGAAAAGAAAAACAATCACTCCTAGCTATACAGATCACCAGAACCTCCGTAAACCATGGAGTTTTCGAAAAGGAAGGCTCTCGTGAACACTGCATTCAAGCTTATCCTGGAAGGAATCACATGCTGATCACAGTGGTATCTCTGGAATCGCTCAAGGCTCCCAAGAAACCGATCGCGACTCCTAAAAAATGCCAGTATTTTGTACAATGAAATGTAAAATTTAGTGGACGAGTTGTCTCAGGCCGGTATTTCCCTTTCATCTCTTTCAATCGCAGTCGCCTGTGAAACAAACCGGCAAAGGAGTAAAGGAAAAGTAAAGTAAGGCGCGGTCGGAATTCATCCATTCATCTAGCCGTTATTGAGCTCGAAATTCAAAAATGAGGCGTGGCCCGTGACTGTGACTGAGGGGGTCGGGCCAGTGGTGGTCCTTTGTATCTCGCTCCTTTGAAGGAAATGAGATTTCGCATTTGGTAAATGTTACACAGGAGGGGTCTACTACACAATTACATGAACATCACAAAATTCATGTCCGAGGGTGTGCTTTGCCTTCAAATCACGTCTTAAAGTCACAGTCCAATGTCAGAGTCGTTTTCCATTTGTTGCCTCAGAAAGAATTTAGCGCTGGTAGCAACGTTGTCTTCACAATCGCTCGGAGCCCACTACGGCCCACTACGGCCGCAGTCATGGTCCCTCAAAAATTCTGAATTCCAAGGGCGGGAAATGAGTGGATGGGTTGTCTCGGCCCTGTTTTTCTCGTCATTCACAGTCATCGCATTGGAGGAGACCTCAATATAAAACTAGGCGCAAGACAAATAGAAGAACATAGATTTCAAAGGAAATCCATCACGCGTCTAGTTCTTATTGAGATTGAAAGCCTGTCGCTGGGCGTGGCCCCTTTCCCGTTTATTGGAGGCGTGGTCGACTTTTTCCTCGCGTTGTCTCGCTCACTTCAACGACTTGAGATTTCGCGCTAAGTAGTGTTGCTGAACACGGCGGCCCGACTAAAACATCAAAATTATCCCTGAGGTTGAACTGCGCCTTTAGGGCCTTCTGTGCGAGAAATTCTCACGACTTTAGAGTTTCTTCTAACATCATAATAAAATCGTATCGATTCTTCAACTGTTAATGGTTTTGCACCTCAGTTCAGTCGTTTGCCTTACTTTGTTTACACGTTCCCATGAATCAGCGCATGATGAAGCTCTGAGATTCTTAATGTGTGAGAAATGAAAAATTGTAGAAAACGCTAAACACACAGGCTTAGCGCTTTGCACTCTTTGCATAAGGAGTGTCTCAGTCACGTATGGAAAAAACACCGATGAACTCTTAGCCGTTGAGGTCAATCTTAGTTACACTAAATGCTTTGCACTCGTCACATTCTATAAAGATTGTCTCGTCTCTTGTTCATCAGATCTCAGATCTTTACCTTTTCCTCAATTATTCGTGGATTAATAGAATGTTGTGAGTTTCTCACATTGAATGTTGTTTGATGATTGGGTCAGTGCCCAGCGGCCCTCTACAATACAGGCCGTATCTTTTGCGTTTTGGACGAAAAAGTCGCAAAAACGCGCCTTCTGCGTCTTTTTCTCATAACTCTGTTCAAAGTGGTCCATTCTGGAATTTGAGGAGATATTTGGAATCAGCACTGAGTGCTCTTTCTTTTGAGCCTCCACGTGTCTTACTCTGCAACAAGGCATATAGGCGTGACACAATCAATCGAGTACGCGAAACGTGGAGGTGGAATTGTGGTCGGAGGATTGAATATG
The DNA here is from genome assembly GCA_029168955.1 of Aplectana chamaeleonis. NCBI lineage: Eukaryota > Metazoa > Nematoda > Chromadorea > Rhabditida > Cosmocercidae > Aplectana > Aplectana chamaeleonis. The sequence goes on from JAPDOI010000265.1 coordinate 196,093, forward strand.
TTTATATAACCGTTGCGTATACATACTCTGGAGGAACACTCTGAAGGGATCTAGACTGACATATGGGGATATCAGTTTCGATTTCTCCCATTTCCAAGTATCCATATTTCGGTCACTTCCCGGGTCCCGTTCCCGGCTCAAATGGGACCAATCGCCCTGAGACTCCAACCGTAATCTTCTTTCATGATGCCCTGTCTAATAAGCATTTCATTAGCCCGATCCGGAGATTTTGATTTTTTGCCCTTTTCAGGTGTTTCAAAACAGCGTTTTTTCGTCTTTTTGACGCCCCAGGAGACCCAACAATCGTTCTTCTCTAAGGCGAAAAACATTCGTGGTCACAAGTGTACTTAGTGTAGACTCTTTTAAAACAGTAATAAGCGGTCTGGAGGTTATTTCCGCTTAGCGACACCACGGTGATTTCGGTACTCTGGTGGAACTTTCTGAAGGGATCTAGACTGACATATGGGGATATCAGTTTCGATTTCTCCCATTTCCAAGTATCCATATTTCGGTCACTTCCCGGGTCCCGTTCCCGGCTCAAATGGGACCAATCGCCCTGAGACTCAAACAGTACTCTTATTTCATGATGCCCTTTCTAATAAGCATTTCATTAGCCCGATCCGGAGATTTTGATTTTTTGCCCTTTTCAGGTGTGTCAAAACAGCGTTTTTTTCGTCTTTTTGACGCCCCAGGAGACCCAATAATCGTTCTTCTCTAAGGCGAAAAACATTCGTGGTCACAAGTGTACTTAGTGTAGACTCTTTTAAAACAGTAACAACCGGTCTGGAGGTTCTTTCCGCTTAGCGACACCACGGTGATTTCGGCTAAAAACGATCCGGAGTCCCCGTCGTCCCGTTCTCGGATAAAATGGGACCAATCCAGCCAAGAGTTGATCATTAACCTTCTTTCGTTTACTGGTGAAAAGCGACGCAAACTCCGAAGTCTTCGAACCAGGTATTGCTAATTCCTATTTTTGATCAGTCGTAGACGCGTAACTTTTAATCGCTTACACATGGACTTCACAGGGCCGTGAGGCATTATTGCGACATCGATGCCAAAATTCCATTCACCGCCCCGGTGTCCGCTCCCATCAGTGATTTTTGCAATATTTAGCATTCGACAGACTTTCCAATTCTTGATTGCTCACTTTATTGTTGATACCACGACTAATTCAAATTTGTCTTGGTTACCTTCGCAATCATACTTTTACAATCGACATACTCACCCTAACGTTCATGTCCTTACAATGCCTCGATGAACGCATGTTTACAACAATGTAATACATGCAAGATTCACATCGAAGCTCAACAAGGACAAATACTGTCCCCCTTTCGTTTCAGGGCGTATAGGATGTTGAGAAGCGCCCTCGACAGCGTCCCGTATGAAGGGGGGGGGGGCTGGGTGAGGCGATGTGGTCCCACGAAGAAGATCCTACGCCGCAATGCGATGGACGATTTCTTTGGTTTGGATGGTGTCGCTGTCTCATACCCTCCGCGTCTCGCATTGATGACGAATGAATGAATGATGCGAGAGGTCGCTCTTCTTCTCTGCGCACGGCTCTGCGTCTCTGCCTCCTTCCTCAAGGGGAGACGAGGAGGCCCGGCAAGACGTAAGGGGTGATAATCGAAGCTTGGCAGGGCGTACGATTCCGCCTTTCCAGTAGACCTGGCAGCGGGTATAAGAGAGAATGTGCGTTCGCGCAACGTACGGTCGCTGCCTCAATTCGCTCGCTGGAAACCTGTAAAATAAATGAAGTTCAGCATGAGGCTGATTCCTAACGAGGAGCAGTTAGAGCAGTCGGAAATCGTTGTTAGCAGAATTCCGCTACGAGAAGTGGTGATATTCAGACGAGTTTACGAACATTCGCCATTCGTGGAGCTTTTTTGCCAGGTTGAAAATGTTCTTCCGAAAGTGCTGTGGAAAACGTGAACACGATTTTCGAGAACACTTCCGGAACGCTACGAAGGAACTGCTTGCTTCGTGCAAGGCGTGGGAACGCCGTGAACATGGTTCCTTGCGAAGGTCTCATGTTTGACTTCACCTTGAGCGCATTTTCGCGACATTACGGCTTTTGGAATTTTCATCGCCTGTCGGGTTTTTATACATTTTATGATAGATAACATTATTGCGAAGAGACTCAGACAGAGCTTTACCCAACATCAGCGCGGTTTTGACGTCGGAGTTTGGATTGTCTTACGCTTTTCGCGCTCATTAAGTACTGGAAAAAAATCGAAACCTCCCGATCGAGCTGCTGTAGCGCTCATCTGCAAGAAGATCATAAAACAAGGTCCCATTTGAGCCGAGAACGGGACGGCGGTGATTTCAGGTATTTTTTTCCAAATCACCGGGGTGTCGGTAAGCGGGTGATGCTTCCAGACCGGTTGATACTGTTTTGGAAAGTCTACACTATGCGTACTTGTAACCTTGATGTTTTTGCCCTAGAGAAGAGCGATTGCTGGGTCTCCCGGGGCGTCAAAAAGGCAAAAAAACGCTGTTTTGGCACATCTAAAGGTGGGAGAAAATCGAGTTGTTTGGATTGGGCTGCTGTAGTGCTATTTCAGGAGAGGATCACAAAAAAGGGTTAATGGCCGAGTCTCAGGTTGATTGGTACCGTTTGCGCCGAGAACGTGACCCGGGAAGTGACACAGATATGGATACTTGAAAATGGGAGAAATCAAAATTTATATCCCTGTATGTCAGTCAAAATCCCTTCAGAGTGTTCCACTAGAATATACACAACGATTATATAAACACATTCAATTCTCCGACCAGAATTCCACCTTCACGTTTTGCGTACTCGATTGATTGTGTCACGCCTATATGCCTTCTTGCAGAGTAAGACATGTGAGGGCTCAAAAGAAAGAGCTCTCAATGCTGATTCCAAATATCTCTTCAGATTTCATAATGGACCACTTTGAACAGAGTTATGAGAAAAGGACGCAAAAGACGCGTTTTCGCGTCTTTTTCGTCCAAAACGCAAAAGATACGGCCTGTATTGTATCTGCCCAATCTGTATCATCCCGGCGGCACACAATTACTCGAAGCTAACCGTCACGGTGGCTACTGGGAGTGTGACTTAGATTTTCGTCATTTACGTTTGCCTTAAAGGCGCAGTACACCCTCAGATATGAATTTTGAGATTTACATGTAATTGTGTAGAAGACCCCTCCTGTATAACACGTGCCAAATGCGAGATCTCAATTCCCCCAAATAAGCGAGATATAAGCGACCACCACAGGCCCGACCTCCTTCGCTCACCACCACAGGCCCGACCCCCTAACAGATTTTTGAACTCGATAGCGGCTCGATGGATGGATGAATTTCAACAAATATTCGTTCTTCAGTCCATTGCCGAACTGTCTCCATATACTGGCTCGCTCACGCGCAACGATTGCGAATGAAGAGAAATACAGGCCTGAGACAACTCGTCCACCAAATTTTCACCCTCAAAATCTAGGCATCTTTGACGAGTCATAACTCTGTTCAATGGGGGTCTTGGACGATTTCAGAGATATCACTGTGTGTGACTCTCTCCAAGATAAGCTTTAAATCTAAAAATTAATTTTTTGGGTGTTCTGTGCCTTTAAAGGCAGCAGACACGCTCGAAAATGATATCAATTTTATGGAATAAACTGAAGGTCTGAAGCTGTTAGTATTCAGAAATAACGAAAAATACGAAAACAAGTCGACGGAAATTAAGATATAACGGTACGTTCTATATTGGCCCAGAAATGGACGAGTTGTACGGCACTGGCTGAAATAGCGGAGCTAGCAACAAACTTGTTGGAAAAACGACGCTAATGTACTCGTACGGTTCTTTCTGGAACGCTTACGCCGTTAGAAGCCTAAAAAGTAATCTAAAGTGGGCGCAATCGAGCATTGAATACCTGTATGGAGGGGCGGAGCCCTTATCGATGGGCGGAGCAAGGATGATTTCGTGACTGACTACGGCTCAAATACGGTCATTTGGACTCGTTTTTAACGCTTGCAACTTCGTGAGGGCTCTTCTAGGGCCTGCACGACCCCACTAATGTAGTTATCTCAACAACTTTTTCGAGCGTGTCTGCTGCCTTTAATCCGTTTATGCGCGCAAATGTGTATTGCTAATCTTGCGAAAAACAAGGGCCCCGCTTGGCTCCTGTCTGGAAGGAATCGGTTAAGGGCGGTGTTCACGAAGAAATGTGGTTGTCAAGTTTTTCTTAGTAAAGTTTCCTGTTGGTTCAGTATCTGCTTTACATCATAAGGCGCACATCAATATCTCGACTCACGCATATCGAAAAATATACTGTATTCGAATTCGAATCATTTATATATTTCTTTGAATTTCGCCTCACAAGTAGAAAGATTGTGAGAAGTATGTGTACGTCTCTGAATGCAGCCCCAAGTAAAGACTATATGAACTAACCTCTGTCTAAAACCTAGTTTTGACTGCATCGCTGCTGTTTTTCATCGCAGCGATTTTGAACCCGCTGCTGCAGCGATGTAGCAGCGGCAGCGATTCTGTTCATAGTGCATAGGCCCGCGGATGATAGAAGAAATTCAATCAATCAGTGAAATTAACGGCTGGTAGTCATCAACAACACATTTCGACTCGTGAACACTGATCTTGTCATGTGAAAGGGTCAACGTTCACTAGACGAAACGTGTCATTCGCTGGCAATCGCTCCATCGCTGCCATTTTGGAAGCGATGGAGCGATTGTCAGCGACCATAGAGAATAGCTCTTCAAGCAGCGATGCAGTAAAACATAGGATTTCGTCGCCGCGATCCAGCGACGTAGGACGTTTGCCACGAAGCGATCACAATTGGAGCGGCTTTCCATTACGCGCGATGAAAAAGGAGCAGTTGTCCCTCGCATGGCAGCAGCGACCACCTGCAGTCAAAACTAGGCTTAAGTCTCCAGGAGAAAACCTAAACAGGCAGCAGCGACTGTTGATCCATACGTATTCCATCACACCGTTTTGCCATTGGAGGTGCTGTACGAGTTTCACTATGTTTCAACGTGCCAACTTCCTGGGTACTCAGCGCGATAAACGGTGTGGATGAACGGTAGCTGCTGCCTGTTCAGGAGGCCCCAGTCTCCAGGTGCGACCCTCGATGAACCTCGGCATCGTTAATCAGAAGTAGTTGTTTTGTTGAACTGAACCACGAGGTTGGTAGATGATTTATTGGCTTACGCACGTTTCGGCGGGATCGCCGTCTTCAGAGCCTGAAAGGAATAAATCAGAAATGTGCCTATTCGGCCAAATATCGACTAAACCTTACTAAAATTCGAGAGAGATTCTTTCAAAACGTGGTCAATAACAGAGAATCTAAGAAGTTACCTCACCTTGCCAGGAAACTCGCTAGAGGACTAGCAGCATAGAACAGTTGGCGGAAAGCGGAGCACAGTTCGAAACCGCTGCCTCTCGAGGTTAGAATGCGAGTCTAGGTAGGGCTTGAGCTCTCCATATATGGGCACTCCCCCTTCCGGTTGATTTTTGGGTCGCTCGCCTGGACCCGAAATGCCTCCAGGGTTTTTCTGGCAGGAGTATCGGTTTCCCGCGCAATTATCTCGACCTCGACATGATAAAAAAGACGTTGTGGGCGTTAACACGGTGACACCCCAAAACTGTTGATACCCGCAGCTTATCCTTGCCGCCTAAGTGCTCTTTGATTCTAAGCAAGTGCGGTGCAAATACGGTCATACAAACGGTTTCGGATGAGGCTGTTTCTGAGGTTATTTGGAGAGATGTCAGCAATGGAGACAGAGCTTTCCAGACCGGCTTTGCGTATGAATTTTCGCAGAGATTTTCTCACTTCATCCGAATTGAAAGGCATTTTTAAGGGAATTTGGCAATCAACTGCTAATTCCTGTTCTGCGCGGCGTGCGGCTGAGCCTCTGGACCTGCGCAGGACCACACTGGGGGGATATTCGTTCAGAGCAGCAATTCCTGGCGCCATTTGAGCAGATTCTTTTTGCTCGTTTTCTCCGGTACAGACACATTTCGCCGTTCGATAAATATTTTTAACAACTGCCCTTTTTGTTTGTGAGGGGTGTGCTGATTGGGAATGAACAATTATGTTTTTGTTACTTGGTTTATGATACCAATTTGTAGAGAAAATGCCCCCCGAAAATGTTATTTGGACAATTACTAAAGGAAGCCAGTTTACTGCCGGTATTTCCCGGGTAAATTTTACACATTTTCCAACTGATTGTTGATAAGTTCAAAACACAGGTCTATTTCCTTCGGGTGGGGCAGACGACAAAGCAGTCGTCCATGTATCTACAGTATGGCATTGGGAGCCGTGCCAGAACCGGAGATTCGATTTTACGCATAAAGTCTATGGCGAGCGTGGGAGCTAGGCGCTGTCACATGGCCAGCCCTCTGACCTGACTAAAGTGTTGCCCCGACCATCTGAAAATGTTGCATTTAGGGCACTCATGGAGAAAAGTCATAAGCTGCTCAATTTTTAACCCGAACATTTTAATGGAGCCTTGGTTTTGTGTAAGAAGCTCAAAAACGGCCTCCATAGCATGGTCGTTGCTGACATTGGTGTAGAGGGCGGTGGCTTCAAAAGACTCCATTATGCACGGGTTTGCGGGTTGAATGCTGCGTAGATGGTCAAGGAATGCGCGGATGTTTGGGAGGTGGGCCGGAACGTGGTCTAGTAGTTGTTTTAAAATGCTGTTAATGAACCAGGCAATACGATCAGTGGGACCACCCACGCAGCTGATGATTGGCCTGACTTTTATGGAAATGGGGCTGATGGTAGCCAGATCCTCTCCCGCTGAGAGCTTATGAGTTTTTACAAGAAGATACAAACGGGGCAAGCTGGGGAGTCAATTTCAAGGCGAGTGATGAGAGACGGGCTCAAACCTGCTGACTTTCCAACTTTGATCCACTCATTGTTGAGTCAACGATACTTTGCTTGAAATTCTCTGGCAGTGGAGGGACGATAACGAGAGATATCCTGCAGGTGTTGCTCCGTTATAGCTTTGTCCAGCTGGTTAGGGATTATGACGAATTCCCCTCCTTTATCGCTGACGGAAAGGCGTATAGCCCAAACAAAAGGGCTGTTGTTAAAAATATGTATCGAACGGCGAAATGTGTCTGTACCGGAGAAAACGAGCAAAGAAGTCTGTTCAAATGGCGCAAGAAATTGCTGCTCTGAACGAATATTCCCCCAATGTGATCCTGCCAGGTCCAGAGGCACAGCCGCCTGCCGCGAATAACAGGAATCAGCAGTTGATGGCCAAATTCCCTCAAAAATGCCCTTCATTTCGGATGAAGTGAGCAAATCTCTGCAAAAATTCTTACGCAAAGCTGGTCTGGAAAGCTATGTCGCCATCTCTGACATCCCTCCAAATAACCTCAGAAACCGCCTCATCCGAAACCGTCCATATGACCGTATTTGCACAACTCCCAATTGTGTGGTCTGCCCAACTGGTAGAGAGGGAAATTGCACTGCATGCAGTGTGGTCTATAGGATCTCGTGCCAGCTGTGCGGCGAGCAATATATTGGTGAGACTTCGCGGCCACTCTTGCTTAGAATCAAAGAGCACTTAGGCGGTAAGGATAAGCTGCGGCGGGTATCAACAGTTCTGGGGTGTCATCGTGTTAACCCCCACAACGTTTTTTTACCATGTCGAGATCGAGATTATTGCACGGGAAACCGATACTCCTGCCAGAAAAACCCTGGAGGCATTTTGGATCCAGGCGAGCGACCCAAAATTCAACCGGAAGGGGGAGTGTCTATATATGGAGAGCTCAAGCCCTACCTAGACTCGCATTCTAACGTCGAGAGGTAGCGGTTTCGAACTGTGCTCCGCTTTCCGACAATTGTTCTATGCTGCTAGTCCTCTAGCGAGTTTCCTGGCAAGGTGCGGCAACTTCTTAGTTTCTCTGTTGTTGACCACGTTTTGAAAGAATCTCTCTCGAATTTTAGTAAAGTTTAGTCGATATGTGGCCGAATAGGCACATTTCTGATTTATTCCTTTCAGGCTCTGAGGACGGCGATCCCGCCGAAACGTGCGTAAGCCAATAAAGCATCTACCAACCTCGTGGTTCAGTTCAACAAAACAACCACTACTGATTAACCTCTGTCTACCCTCCGTTTTTAATATTAGTTATCCACCATTGATAACAGCATTTTCTCTGCTTCGAGAATAGCTCTGTATCAATTTCTGACTGGTCTTGGTGAGATTCGCACCACCTTCGTTCATCTTCTTTAAAACCAGCATACACGCTCACAAATGAGATCGAGATAACAGCATAAATAGGCCTGCACGGGCCCTACCATGGCATCAAAGACGTTTGAAGCGCCAAAAACCATCCAGGATGACAATAATTGACAACGTTTGAGCAATCTTGCCTTCCACGCCTGTATTTTCCCACCCATTCGAATACGAGAATGAGAAATGAAACTTGAGAAAACATGTGTTAAGTTAGAGTGATATCACTATCAAATGGGAGTGCACGAGAGAAACGGCATGATTCTCCTGAAAATAGCATGTTTGTTCACCGTTGAAATCCTTCATTTCAAAAAGTCAGCCGAAGTAGAGCGGCATTCTCGAAAGTGGACGAGAGTTAATCGGTATGCAGACTTGTTATATTCAAGTAAATCAAGCTGTTTCTCCCGTGCACTTCCATTTGATAGTGCTATCACTCTCAATTATCACATGATTTATCAAGTATCAATCCCTATTCTGTTACTCAAAGAAGTGGGAAAATACAGGCTTGTGAGACGGAAATCCTCGAATATTATCATCCTGGATTGTTTTGGCGCTTCAAACGTCGTTGACGACATGGTAGGAGCCGTGCGGTCCTATTTATGCTGTTATCTCCAGCATGTAAAGTACACCTCTCCTTATTTTTTTACTTTCAGACTTATTCAGTGACTTCAACATCTGGCCACAGCAATGTCCTACTCAAATCACTACAACTACCAGGTTGGTCTTCCGAGGTGGGCTACCCGATATTCGGGTGGCTCTTCATCGATTGCTTGGATCCGATGACAAATTGAAAGCCAGCAGCGGTCATATCCAGGGCCATTTCAAGGCATGCGCGACTATCAGGTGTCGTTTCAGGTGGCCGTCATATTCGCCATTCTTCTCGGCGGAATTCTCCTTCTTGGCCTCGTCGTTGGAGGCATCTATTTCGTCTGCGTAACCAATGTGAGTCGCTCAAGATTTTTCTGTTGCACATTTTCATTTGCCATTTTAATTTAATCACATATAATGTATCTGGCCCGACATTCTGGTCTACGTATGCAGGGTTCGGCACGAGGTGTGGACAAGGCTAAATTTTCTCAGACCCCCTCCTCTAAAAGCAAACTTTTGGCGATTTTCTTAGACCCCCTCCCAGAAGCTTTAATAGGTCAAATTTTTGGCGATTTTCTCAGACCTCCTCCCAGGAGTGTTAATTGTCTGTTTTTGTAGTAAAACTGAAATAAAAGGAACAACTTATTCCAAAAGATGTATAATTTGGAGAAGAACAACCATTTCAAAAAAACAAGACATTAACATTGAAATAGATCACGGACGAGGCTTTTCTTGACGGATTACATGAAGTTGCCTGCGTTTTTGAAAAACTTAGCTGAAGTAAGGGTTTTGATTATAGTGAAGACTCTCCTAATGTTGAATGTAAGACACATAGGTTTAAACGTGTATCCAGAAATTGTGAATGATTCCGGGTAGGAAGCTAAGGTATATATGTGGTGGAAAAGAAGCGTGGAGAAGATGAAGTGATGGGCTAAGGTCAAGAATACGGGATGTCTCGAAGAAATAAATGTGTTTTCAAATTAATATGAGTTCGTGAATTTATTTCGCAAGTCCAAGAAGAACATGTCACTTCAGATGTATGGACTTCTGGTTCGAAAGAGCGTCATCCGATCTGGTTACGTTGCGAATTTTGTTCACCGAAACCCACTCATACACGAAACACACGACACGGGTTCGATCCCGCAAGGTGCTTAATTTTCGGAAAAGAAGATTCGAGTCGAGAGTGGTAGATTTACCCTATATACAAATTTTCAACCTCTAAGATGGACGCTGGAAGGCACTTCTCTTTGTGGCCCACACCTGTCGCAGGTGCGGTCGCGTTGGAAGTCTACATTTTTGCGAGGTATGAGTCAGGAGAATATGATGGTCAAGTCCAGCGTGGTCGATTTACCCTGTATACTCACTTTCACCGTCCAACATAGATGCTGAACACCGCTACAGTATGAGGCCTCACACATTTCTCAAGTGTGGTCCCGCCGGAATTCGTCAATTCCGAAATTTAGGTGTGACGAGAGTAGGATACTTGAGTCCACCGTAGCTGATTTACCCTACATACAATCTTCTACCGTCTCAGTGTAACGCCGAAGACCGCTACATAGGAAGCGGAACAAGGTAAAAAAACGTCAGTCCACAAACTTGGAGTAGGGTTTTAGAACACCTGTAACTTACCTTCCAAAAGAGCTACACCTGGTTTGAGCAAAGCTAAGAAACTAGGTTTGTAACTCTACCAAATGAAACTTTTCTCGCTCCCAGAGGACGCCTTAAAAAAATGTGCTAGGGGGAGACTTTTGATGATTTGAGCATAAATGTCCACACCCAAATGCACTGGCTGGGTGTGGACATTTATGCTCAAAACATCAAATCTCCACACCTAGTAAATTTTTTTGTAAGGCGTCCTCTGGGAGCGAGTAAAGCTTCATTCGGTAGGGTTACAAACCTAGTTTCTCAGTTTTGCTCAAACCCGGGGTAGCTCTTTTGTAAGTTAAGTTACAGGTGTGTTAAAACCCTACTTCAGGCTTGTGGACGTTTTTTTTACGTTTTTTACCTTGTTCCGCTTCCTATGTAGCGGTCTTCGGCGTAACACTGAGACGGTAGAAGATTGTATGTAGAGTAAATCAGCTACGGTGGACTCAAATATCCTACTCTCGTCACATCTAAATTTCGGAATTGACGACTTCCGGCAAGACCACACCTGAGAAAAGTGAGGCCTCATACTGCAGCGGTGTTCAGCATCTATGTTGGACGGTGAAAGTGAGTAGAAAGGGTAAATCGACCACGCTGGACTCGATCATCGTACTCTCCTGACTCATACCTTGCAAAAATGTAGACTTCCACCGCGACCGCCCCTGCGACAGGTGTGGGCCACACAGAGAAGTGCCTTTCAGCGTCCATCTTAGAGGCTGAAAATTTGTATATAGGGTAAATCTACCACTCTAGACTCGAATATCTTATTTTCGTGACCCTTACTTTGCCAAAAAAAAAATGTGAGGTCTAACGTCTTGCGAAAATTAAGCACTTTGCGGGATAGAACCCGTGTCGTGTGTTTCGTGTGTGAGTGGGTTTTGGAGAATGAAATTCAAAACGTAACCAGATTAGATGACGCTCTTTCCAACTAGCAAGTGTTTTTGCCATGTCTGGTCTGGCTTATGTTGAAGCACCTAATTTCGTATCAAACCACTTATTAAAGCGTGTTTTCCATACATTTAAAGTGACCTGTTTTTCTCGGAAAACATATTTATTTCCTTAGTACATCTCGTCGTTTTCGCCTTTGCCAATAACTTTATTCATCGCATCCACTCTTTTCTTCCGCCCCATTCCGTAGCTTTCAATCTATTCTTATTGGCAAATCAGTACACAACTATCCACAAGACACGCCCAGAACCTATGTGCCTTATATTCAACCGTAGGAGAACCTTTACTATAATTTGAACATTTACGTTAATTTAATTATTACAAGGTTTCATATTAATATTTCAACTGAGACTTAGGGATAGTTCCATCTTGCCACAAGGTTTCATGTTAATTGGACGGTATTACCCAATTATTCGCAAAAAATATTTCTAAACAGTGTACCTACTTCCCCCGGTCAGAATGATTCACGCGGTCTCCCGGTGGAGCTCAGACTCCCCCTCCCTCCACCTTTGCGCAGCTCAGACCCCCCGGTGTGGATATCCCCACCCCGCGCCGAACCCTATACGTATGATCAAGAATTCATCGAATAACATAGGCTAAAGGCAGCGTTCACGATGATCATCCTCGTTGACTTTTCACAGTGAAATGATAGGCGAGAAGGATCCTAGGCTCACAATGTTTAAAGAACGGTAGAAAACGAGCCAGGAGCTGCAAAATGACGGCTGCAAACAAGCGTTTTGGTGCCCAGATCCGCCCCCTCGGAAGGAACAAATGAAGATTGATTACAGGAATGATCAAGTGAAGGAAGTGCTGATAAGTGAGCTGTTTGCTTCATTGCCGTGATAGGTATCATCCTTCTAGCGGTCAATTCCTCCACGCTCAAAAATCAACGTAAACAAGAGAGGGCCTGTTTTTGCTCAAAACTGCGTCTTTCGTGTCCTTTTTAAGCATTCCTTGCTATATAGGGCACCAGACCTTTCGTAAACCATAGAGATATCGGAAGTGAAATTCATCGTAAACACTGCCTTTAATTGACCGAACAGAGGTTGATGAATTTTCTCCTTCTCCATTGGGGATGCTGTATTATGCACACTTGCCTGCCCAATCTCTTGTTAGACTTTTGTTAAGTGCACGTTAGCCTTCTTCACAATAGAACTTCCTATTCTCCTAGTATGAAGCGAGAAATGCCGGTATAGTGGATCTATCCATGGCAGGGACCGATGCACAACCCCTGCCGGCGGCACAGATGGGCGCGCTGCGCAACGAGGTGAGCGCCCGATGGAAGGGCATCGATCGGTTGCCGGGGGCCCAGCTGACCGGCAGCAACGCATTTTCCTCGTTTGCATACCCTCTTCTGCTTTCTCCTTCCATCTTTCTATCTTTCTCTTACTTTTTCTGTTTCTCCTTTATTAACTAAGTATTCTAATTGCCAGTGCGTTTGATTCACGTGTCTTCGTCAACAAACTACGTGATGTTCAAACTTTTTGATCAAAATTCTTCTTTTTTCAGGTTAATATTCCATCGCACAGGCAATTAGAACACTTAGTTAATAATGGAGAAACAGAAAAAGTAGGAGATAGATAGAAATATGGAAGGAGAAAGCAGAAGAGGGATGAAAACGAGGAAAATGTGTTGCTGTCGGTCAGCTGTGCGGCCGGCAGTCGATCGATGCCCTTCCACAGGACGCTAATCTCGTTGCGCAGCGCGCCCACCAGTGCCGGCGGCAGGGGTTGTGCATCGGTCCCTGCCGTGGATAGAGCCACTATAATAGCATATGCAGCCCACCACCTGGGCAAAAGGCGGTGGTGCAGAAGGGGTCAGAACACGATAGATTCTGACGCTTTGTGAAATTTTGTCAGTGATAGGATGAACAGCCAATATTGCTTGTAAGCTTCGGCTTCTTCTTATTTTTTCAAATGTTTTATTAGGTTTACATTTCTTTTCTTCTCGTTGTGTGTTGCGGGTAAGGATTTCCTTTTAGTGTAAGGGGGATTCGCAGTTTTTTGGCTTTCTAGAAAAAGTTGCTCCAGAAAATTTCTCCTGTCAGTGATCTATAGAGCTCCATTGTTGTAATTGTATTGTTTATAGCTTAGTAGTAATTGTATGACATTGTAAAGTATTGTGATTTAGCCTATATTGTTGTTTTTGACTTGTTTGCTGTTGTCTTTTGCCGAAGTGTCGGGAAACCCACCGACCAGAGGCGATTCGATGAGGCGGGGCTGCCCCGCTGGCTAGTGGGCGGGGAAGCCCTCACGCGCCAGTGGGCGGGGCAGACCCCGCGAGACCCTGCCACAGCGTACATAAGGCGCCATTTCGGAGCGAATTGGTCTTCGGGCGTGTGCCGGCAGCTTGTGCTGATGTCTGGTTGATCTGGTGGTTGGCGGCTCCGGTGTCTGGCGGTCTGGAGGCTGGTGTCTGGCGGTCTGGTGGCTGGTGTCTGGCGGTTTGGTGTCTGGCGGTCTGGTGTCTGGTGGTCTGGTGTCTAGCCATCTGGTGTCTGGTGGTCTGGTGTCTAGCGGTCTGGTGTCTGGTGGTCTGGTGTCTAGCGGTCTGGTGTCTGGCGGTCTGGTGTCTGGCGGTCTGGTGTCTGGCTGGCTGGTGTATGGCATTCTGGTGTCTGGTCGAACGCTGGTCTGATGCGTCGATAGTGGCAGTGATGCAGAAGAACTGAGGATCCACCCGCGACTCCATATTACTATTTACGCCAGTGTAAGGGTTAAAATCCCCAGGTTCGGTAAGGAGTTGGCAGGCGGGTTCCGCCCGGGGACGGAAAGTCCGCTTACACACCTAGCAGACGGGTTCCGTCGAGAGAGACGGAAAGTCCGCATACACACCAAGAAGACTGGTTCCGTCGTGAGAGACGGAAAGTCCACTCACACACTTAGCAGACGGGTTCCGTCGACAAGGACGAAAAGTCACGCACCTAGGCATAGGGCTAGCAGATTAGTCAGAAGTAACACTGGGCGTGCTTCCTTAGTTGTTATCCTGTGTTTGTTGTTATTTATTGTAATAAAGAGTATAGCTTACGATGTCTGCACAGTCAATAGTTGTTGTGTTCGTACTGGGAAATTAAATAGCAGGGGTGACTTGGAAGAGGTCAAGCTCAGCCGTGGTAATCATTCAACCCCAAGTGGCATGGATGCGTTGATGAACCTAGGCGGAAGGCCTACCCAAGCCCCAACACCATCTGACATGGGGGCCAAGCCACCACAACATCTATTGATTGCGGACATCCGCAGCACTCACAACACTGACATGGTCAACAACGCAGTGGAAGTCGACGCGGAACGCGGAACGGTCGCGACTGGAAGAAGTTACTGGAAGAAACTCATCACTTGTATTCCCAGACAGGTCGATGATGAACTTCAAGAACAGATGAAGGGTGTATCTGAAACGAAGCGCGGTACTGTACGTTCACTTGTGCAGACGACAATCGATGCAGCAGTTGCTGCGATCGATTCCTCGCTGAAGCAGAGTGCACATCAATTGTTCTATACCCAGTCGTTACTTAGAGAAAAGGAGGAGCAGATTGCTTTGCTGCGATCACAATTGTGTTCTTCGCAAGCACTGCTGTCATCATGTACTTCGCCCCAGTTAGCACCGCTAGTCGAACCAATGAGTCGGCATGACGATGGAGAGCACAGAGCTGCCGCGGGCACGTCCAGTAGACCCGGAGGACTTCCAGGGCGGGTTGCAGTGGACATCAAGGTGAAGGGGGCCCAGGAAGCCAAGGCTGAGTTGCATGTCATGCACTCCTATGACGACACAATCTTGCTGGAGACTAACGTATTGGCTGCGTTAGGGATAGAGGTCAAATTGATCCCAGCATCGACAAGTAGAAATGCCGAAAGAGTTGAGCAGGCGGAGGGCAGCAGGCCTAGCAGCGCCATCACGAAGGTAGTGAGAGGGGCGCGAAGACGGGCTGCGATCCCGCCATCCTCTGAGGCTGTCGGAGAGTCTTCGTCGTCAGGAGAAGTGGCTGCGGCCAAGAGCGATGTCTTGTCGAGCAACGACAGTCTGGAGTTAGGAGTTCGCCGTGTGTGGGATGGTTCCGGTTGTGTACCTGTCGTAAATAGAGATGTTGAGCCGAGGGTTATCCGTGATGGAGACGGACCCAGCGAACGGTCGGTGTACCGTGGGTGCAACCCAGGGATGGCTAACATACCCGAGGATATGCAGCAGTTGCATTGGGTGGACAGGGTGCAGACGGAGGAGAAAAAAAGCGGAGTTGAACAGGTCACAGAGGTTGACAAAGCAACCCGCTGAGCTCCCGGAACTTGGCACAAGCAACTACAGCGAGGTGTTCGCTGCTTGCAAGGCAGAACCCACTCACATGTGTCCTGTCGGTTGCGAAGGACAAGAGAATGCACAGGAGTCCGAAGTTTGTGGCAAGGGTGATCGAGTTGATGCTAGAGTACCTGCAAAGCGGGGAAAATCCTCTCACCCTGAGCAAGCGATGGACTCGTGTGGTTCACTCCATGTTGCGAAAGCATGTCCTAAACTTCCACTTGTAAGACTTTTGCAAAGAAACTGGAGCCAGTTTGTGAACAAAACGGTGAGCTAGTGAAGACACCGGCTGTGATGATTGAATCCCCGGTTATGAGAAACACTAGTCGAAGACGCAGAGGACGACCACCTGATAAGATAGCAGTCAAGCGTTGTTGGACACGCTGTTCTGGGGTCAGTGCTGACCATGAGGAGATGCGGCGGTGTGCCAAATCCCAACGATGGCCGGATGTGATTCGTGCTGAAGGACGCGCTATAGGTGGTGTACCTTGCGAAGACGATAGTAGCTGCACCGGTAGACGTTATGAATGTGGTCGACGCCATGATTTCATTAGACGTCAAGGTGGTGCTTGCGATGATCGAGACGAATGCAGTCGACGTGGTCGACGTTATGGTCTCTCTGGACGAGCTGAACGTTACTCCGTCATTAGATGCGATGGTTCCGAAGTACGAGCTGAACGCGGTAGATGCGCTTGTTCCAAAGGACAAGCTGAACGCGGTAGATGCGATGGTTCTAATGGACGAGCTGAACGCGGTAGATGCGATGGTTCCAACGGACGAGCTGAACGCGGTAGATGCGATGGCTTCGATGAACGTGTCCATTGTGGTCTCCCGGATAGATGCGATGGTTCCTGCATTCGTGTTGGACGTGTTGGCGAGGTGCAGACGACATCTGGGGGAGGAGTGGGGTTGAGTGGAACAACCCAATTTGTGGAGGAGGGACGTATCAGTGATCTATAGAGCTCCATTGTTGTAATTGTATTGTTTATAGCTTAGTAGTAATTGTATGACATTGTAAAGTATTGTGATTTGGCCTATATTCTTGTTTTTGACTTGTTTGCTGTTGTCCTTTGCCGAAGTGTCGGAAAACCCACCGACCAGAGGCGATTCGATGAGGCGGGGCTGCCCCCGCTGGCTAGTGGGCGGGGAAGCCCTCACGCGCCAGTGGGCGGGGCAGACCCCGCGAGACCCTGCCACAGCGTACATAAGGCGCCATTTCGGAGCGAATTGGTCTTCGGGCGTGTGCCGGCAGCTTGTGCTGATGTCTGGTTGATCTGGTGGTTGGCGGCTCCGGTGTCTGGCGGTCTGGAGGGTGGTGTCTGGCGGTCTGGTGGCTGGTGTCTGGCGGTTTGGTGTCTGGCGGTCTGGTGTCTGGTGGTCTGGTGTCTAGCCATCTGGTGTCTGGTGGTCTGGTGTATACTTTTACATTTTAAGATTTTTTTCGAATATTCGACTTTTCGAATAATTCGGAATTTTAGAGTTTTCGAATATTCGACTTTTCGATTAATTCGGGATTTTGAAGTTTTCGAATATTCGACTTTTCGAATAAGTCGGGAATTTGAACTTTTCGAATATTCGACTTTTCGAATTATTCGGGATTTTGAGCTTTTCGAATATTCGACTTTTCGAATAATTCGAGATTTTGAACTTTTCGAATATTCGACTTTTCGAATAAAAAGTCGACTTTTTCAATCGACTGTCGAATGATTTTTCGAATTTTTTCTTATTCGACTGTTTGATTAAGTCAGAAAAATATTTTGTCATTCCCACTACTTTCCAGAAAAAAGCTAAATTACTTCAGCTAGCATATTCTATCCTTCTTTTGGGACTGAACTAAACTGTCGAATAGAGAAGCAAATTATTCTAAAGTGTGTCCGAATGAGAATGGCGGCCCACGCGGCCGGCGTGCTTGGCAGGCGGCCATCGCATGTGCCGCCCTCGGACGAGTGTTAAATTTCAACGACGGCCGTCTCCTCTCCCCCCCCCCCCCCCCGTCTACAGAGCTGATTGATCGGAGCAGGGCTTGCTGCCAGCCGGTGCCGGCCCCGTTCGTAGTCGATGGCGGTGGGGACTTTTCGCATGCTCGTCCGAGAGCGGCGAACGCGACGACCGCCTGCCAAGCACGCCGGCCGCATGGGCAGCCATTCTCATTCGGACGCACCTTATATATTTACGAGACGGTTGGCTATATAAGAAAAAATTACGAATTATCAAGTATATACGTATAAGTATAGTATAGTATATTATCTATGTAACATAACATTGAGTATAGTATATTATTTATTAAGTATACAGGATTGGCATAATCTCACTCGGCAGTTTCTTCAAGACCGCTGGAATAATACCATCCGGCCGTACAGCCTTCGAGTTGTGCATCTCTTTGACCACCTTCTCAATTTGCGCGGGGGTCACAGCTTCTGCTTCATTCATAAGTGGTAACTTACAGAGCTATCTTACGGTCACTCGATTCTGTTTCCCTCTCTTAGCCTGAGTTATGAAAAAATTCTTTCTGAGAGCAGTTGCAGCCTCCTTTCCCGATTTGAAGGCTCCATTCTCGAACTCGATCGTAGAATAGTTGGTGGAGGTGCTCTTGCCTGAGATTTTCTTTAGAACTTTCCAAGTTGATGCTCCGTCACTCTTGAAATTCATCTTCTCCGTGAATTTCTCCCAACACTCCTTCCTGTGCTTGTCCAGATCTCGCTTAAGCTCGCTATCCAGCTCAGCGATTGTCGGATCCAGGTGATCTGCGACTCTCTTTGCATCCCCTGTCCTTAGCTTCAAGATTTCCCTGGTGAAATTGGCAAAAAAAGGTCTTGACTCGGCCTTCCGGAATGGCTGCTTTCATGGCCTTGCGAATCGCGTCGGTCAAGTGACGTTCTTTCTGGTGCACGTTTCTGTTCCATGCGTAGTCAACCACATGGGGAAGTGCTACCTCCCTGAGCAAGCGCCATTCTGCAAGGGAAATATTAAGATAAGGTATTCGACTGATACCTGAATAAGGAGCTAGAGAATTAGAGAGATCGACATGAACAAAGACGGAGATATGATAACTGGACAGAGTTGTAGCGGTCGACCAAGAGCAGGCGCTAGAGAGATTAGAAGATACAAGAGATATGTCTGGACTAGAGGATCGCCTGCGAAGACAGAAGAGGCTGAAAGGGAGCAGTCGTACAACTGTTTGAGTGAAGGAGTAGGGTCGTAAGATTGGGGACAGGACGTGGTAGGAGGGACAGAGATATTAAAAAGAGATATAGGTGTTTCAAGAGGGAGATGGATAGGTAGGTATTGAAGAGCACCGTCCTTGGGGGTGTTTGGTATGAGATGAGGCTAGATTTGATAATACAAAAGTAGAAACTCCTCCGCCGAGAGATGACCCTGGAGCATGATAAGCAGTATAGCCAGGAATGGTAGGATGTCGAGCGGTAGCGGAAGGAGACAGCTTGACTTCCTGAGGCTGCCGAGATGTCGTACGTTCGTGCCGTGGCAGTGTGGAGGAAAGAAGATCGCCTCCGTGCAAACCGACGTCAACCCCTCCGAGAAGAGGGTTTTTGTCATGGGAGAGGTGCTGGTCGGCCGCAGCTCTCCTGAGGATTTTATTACAAAGGGCCGGCGTCGAGAGGAATCCAGGTCCAGCACGGAAGTATCCATGTGCCACCTGCGGCGAGGATGTTACCTGGCATAAAACAAGTGTCCAGTGCTTCGGATGCCAAAGGTGGGTGCACTTCTCCTGTTCGGGCCTCAGTTCTGTGAGGCATCATAACTCATCCTTTCGTTGTGTTCTATGCTCTGCCCCAACAACACTGATTCCTCAATTACCAACCGCCCCCTCTCCATTGTTCACATCAATCTCAACGGCCTTCGCAACAAGTTATCTGAACTCTCTCTATTCGCACGTTCTCATCACCCGGATGTTATCATGGTTCAAGAAACCAAGCTCTCTCCATCTACCACTTATCCCCAACCTAACATTCCGGGCTACACCGCCTATCACATGCCAAGGACAGCTCTTGGGGGCGGAGTGTCTACTTTCGTTCAATCTGCCTTACCTTCTCATATTATCCCTAATACTCCTAAGGACGGTACTCTCGAGTACATTCCTGTCCACCTCCCTCAAAACCCCTTTATCTCTATTCAACATATATATTCCTCCTATATCATCTTGTCCCCCCTCTTATAATCCTATTCCCCTCCTTAAGCAGTTGTACGACTGCTCACTCTCCCCTTCAGTTGTCTTTGCGGGTGACTTCAATGCTCACACGTTCTGTTCCGCTCTTGATTCTGACGCCAGAGGGGAAGATGTCGAAGAATGGGCTGAGGAGTGTGACCTGGTTATCCTCAATGATGACCAGCCCACTCGTCTCCCGGCCAACGGCCGACCTTCTAGCCCAGATATCTCTCTTGTGTCATCCAATCTCTCTAATGCTTGCACGTGGTCCACCTCCACAACTCTCTCCAGTGATCACATTCCCGTCTTTGTCTATATTGATCTCTCTGACTCTCTTGCCCCTTACTCTGGTTTTCGTCATCGTACTTATCTTAATTTAGGCCTAGCAGACTGGACCCTGTTCAGAGATGTTGCACTCCGCCATGCGGTCGACTTCCCATGGAATGGTGATGTTCATCAGAAAGAGCGCCATCTAATAAGTGCCATCCGCAAGGCCATGAAAGCAGCAATTCCTGAGGGTCGTGTCAAGACCTTTTTTCCAAATGTCAGCAGGGAAATACTGCAGAAGATAAGAACCAGAGATGAGAAGAGAGCCGCAGACCATCTAGACCCGGACATAGCTGTGCTGGATAACGAGATCAAGCAGGATCTGGATAAGAACAAGAAGGAATGCTGGGAGAAGTTCACTGAAAAGCTGAATTTCAAGGCTGACGGAACTACGACGTGGAAAGTCTTGAGGAAAATTTCCGGCAAGTCCGCTCCCTCGATGAGCTCCGCTATTGAGTTCGAGGAGAACGTCTTCAAATCAGGGAAAGCGGCTGCTTACGCACTCGGCAAGAATTTTTTCATCACACGTACTAAGCGAGGCGTGCAAAACAGAGTCACGGTTAGAGAGCTGAGCCGGTTGCCGCTCATGAACGCATCTGAGGCCTTTACTCTCACACAGGTAGAGAAGGCTCTCAAAGAAATGCGGAATTCGAAGGCTATCGGACCTGACGGTATCTCCCCAGCCATCCTGAAGAAGCTTCCCACGGAACTTCTACCGATGCTTGCAGATATCATTAACACTTCTTTCCGGACTTGCACTCTACCCCAAGCTTGGAAGACAGCCAATGTGATACCGTTGCCAAAGCCAGGCAAGTCCCAAAGCACGGCAAAGGGCTTTCGACCAATAAGCCTGTTATCGCCCGTCGCTAAATTAGCTGAAAAGTTGATCGTGACGGACCTGGCTGATCAAAATGAGCGACAGCAGCATCAGCATGGGGTCAGGAAACTTCACTCCACTACTACAGCTCTATTGGAGATCGTGAGCTTTGCGGTCGATGGGTTCAACATGAGAAAGCCCCTGAGAACGGTGGCCGTCGCCCTCGACCTGAGCAAAGCGTTTGACTCTGTTAACTTGGGACTGCTGTCCGAGAAACTGCTCAAGTCGTCGCTACCATCATGGCAGAAGCGATGGATTGCAGCGTTCACTAAAGGCCGCCGTGCTAAGGTTCTGTTCCAGAATCATGTATCCGATAGCATTCCAATAGCAGCCGGTGTTCCGCAAGGCGGAGTGTTGTCCCCTGCCCTATTCAGCCTGTATCTTGAGGACATTCCCGAGCCTCCCAATGATGTAAGGATTGTTATGTATGCCGACGACATCACCATCATGTGCCAGGATCGTGACCTGCAGATAGCCGCTAACAAGATCAGCGCCTATCTCGTCGAGTTGAAGCTCTTCCTCGATAAAATGGTGCTCACAGTCTCTGCCGCAAAATCCTCTGTTTCAGTGTTCACAACGAACACCAAGGAACACAGTGCCCATCCAGATGTCAAATGGGATGGTGACCTGTTGCCAGCAGCAAAATTCCCCAAGCTGCTTGGCCTTATTCTTGATCCCTCACTGAAGTTCCACAAAAACGCGGAACAGAAACAAACAGTCGTCAAAGCTAGACTTAATATCTTGAGAGCTCTCGGAGGAACATCATGGGGAAGCAGCCGAGAGACTATATTGAGAACTTACAGAGCAATACTTCAGCCGGCTCTGGAATATGCGGCACCAGTGTGGCAGCACCTGGTGTCTGACAGCTCCTGGAATAAGCTGCAGCGTGTACAGAATGCTGCGCTTAGAATTGCTACCGGTTGTGCAAGGAGCTCCCCGGTGGAGCATCTTCACGCGGAGGCCTGCATATTGCCGGTCAAGGAGCATTGTGAAGTCCAGGCACAGCAGATGTATATTAATGTTCTGAGGCAACCGAATCATCCGTCAAAGAGAATCATGAAGCCCATAAGAGAGAGGTCGATTAGGACGCCGTTCGCCGATGCTCCTCGTAAAGTTGATGTACAGAGATGGGCCGACTCCAAAATGGAAAGGCTTCGTCTTCTGCGTGAGGAGCACACCCAGTTTGTTCGAGGATATCTAGCAAAGGCGGCTGTGAACCCTATCTTGGGAACGGTGCCGCCTCGGGTTTGCGAGTCCGAATCTCAACTCGGCAGACGAGCCAGATGTGCTCTTGCATCGCTGCGCTGTGGTCACTCTATTCTGCTCATGTCTTACGTCAACAAGATCGACAGCAGCCGACCAGACGCATGCCCGGACTGTGGTGCTCCCGGACACGACACGGCGCACTTGTTCATGTGCCCGAAGAGACCTACCTCCTTAACAACAATGGACCTTTGGACGAATCCTGTGAAGGCCGCCCAGTTCCTCAACCTATGACAAAAACCACTTTGAGGCTGCAGAAGAAGAAGAAGACTTCCTGAGCCATCATAACACCAGGATGATGAGTGCGTGCGAAAAGAAAGAGTTCAGATAGCCTGGCTCGAAGGCTATTGAGGTTAATATGTACAATAGAGAGGGGGCGGTTGGAGAATGAGGAATTAGAGTTGCTGGGGCAGAACACTGAACACAACGGAATGAAGGATCGTGATGCCTCACAGATTTGAGGCACGAACAGGAGAGGTGCACTCACCTCTGACATCTAAAGCATTGGACACTTTTTTCCATTCCAGGTGACATCCTTGCTGCAAGTGGCACATGGGTACTTTTGAGCGGGCCTTGGATTCCTCTCGACGCCGACCCTTTGTAGCAGAATCTTTAGGAGAGCTGCGACCAGCCAGTACCTCTCACATGACAAAAACCCTCTTGAAAGAGGAGTTGACGTCGGTTTTCAAGGAGGCGGTCTTCCTTCCTGGTGCTCTTTCGGAATAGGCGACCCACTGAACAACACAATGAAATTAGCGATTGTTCGGGCATGACCTACCGCTCGGATGGTAACATCGAACAGTTCAGTGTGTTTGAAAAAGTCTAATTCATTCGACGGCTTCCGTGGGATAAACATTTCTCATGAAATTTCTCTCTCTAGTGGGTCGTCTATCCCGATAGAGTACCTCTTTCCTCCACACTGCCACGGCAAAACGTACGACATCTCGGCAGCACCAAAATGATGGAATGAAAGTCTCTAAACTGCAGCTCTAATCAAAATCAAACTTTGCGGGGTCGCCGGCGACTAAGCCGCGGAGTTTTTAAGGCCACGCCCCCATTTTCTCGCTCGCTCTCATCGCTCGCACCTTTGTCACTATGCCGGAGCCTTAGTTACAGCGTCGCGTCACGCCGCGAATGAGCTCTGAACGCCCTTATGATGAGGACTCTTTTCGAGTCGCGTGACACATGAGTGAGTCATCATTGATAGTTTCGGTCCACCTTGATTTCGAAACACATCTACGATTTGCGTCAGTGTGCATCCTTGGCGCGCAACCTGCTCCTGGGTCAATGGAATGTTTTGGAAAATCAATTTATTCGAAAAAGTCGACTATCGAATTCATTCGAATGTTTCCGTAAGTTTTCGAATATTCGACTTTTCGAATAAATCGGGAATTTGAACTTTTCGAATATTCGACTTTCCGAATAATTCGGGATTTTGAACTTTTCGAATATTCGACTTTTCGACTAATTCGGAAATTTGACGTTTTCGAATATTCGACTTTTCGAATAATTCGAGATATTGAACTTCTCGAATATTCGATTTTTCGAATAATTCGGGAATTAGCCTTTTTCGAATATTCGACTTTTCGAATAACTCGAAGTCGACTTTTTCAATCGAATGATTTTTCGAATCATTCGACTCGGTCAAAGTATAGTCTGGTGTCTAGCGGTCTGGTGTCTGGTGGTCTGGTGTCTAGCGGTCTGGTGTCTGGCGGTCTGGTGTCTGGCGGTCTGGTGTCTGGCTGGCTAGTGTATGGCATTCTGGTGTCTGGTCGAACGCTGGTCTGATGCGTCGATAGTGGCAGTGATGCAGAAGAACTGAGGATCCACCCGCGACTCCATATTACTATTTACGCCAGTGTAAGGGTTAAAATCCCCAGGTTCGGTAAGGAGTTGGCAGGCGGGTTCCGCCCGGGGACGGAAAGTCCGCTTACACACCTAGCAGACGGGTTCCGTCGTGAGAGACGGAAAGTCCACTCACACACTTAGCAGACGGGTTCCGTCGACAAGGACGAAAAGTCACGCACCTAGGCATAGGGCTAGCAGATTAGTCAGAAGTAACACTGGGCGTGCTTCCATAGTTGTTATCCTGTGTTTGTTGTTATTTATTGTAATAAAGAGTATAGCTTACGATGTCTGCACAGTAAATAGTTGTTGTGTTCGTACTGGGAAATTAAATAGCAGGGGTGACTTGGAAGAGGTCAAGCTCAGCCGTGGTAATCATTCAACCCCAAGTGGCATGGATGCGTTGATGAACCTAGGCGGAAGGCCTACCCAAGCCCCAACACCATCTGACACTCCGAATTTGGAAATAAATGCCGAAAAATTCAAAAAGTCCTTCGAGAACCGTAATCGATCAGCCATTTTTTCCACTTTTCATGTGGAATTTTAAAATAAATTGCTAAAAAGTTTCAAAAAACTGCATATACTTCTTACGCACGAGGAAAATCACTACCCGGAACACACCAAAAAAAAAGTTACTTACCAGAAAAAAGCATGAGAAAAAGAATAAAACATTGGAACCCACCTGACATATCAGCTGTTCGATCGATCAAGGACAAAATTTGGCAAAGCCCTAGAGTCTACCGTATACCTAATCTGTTGACCTTCACCATTAACCTTCTCTCCGGCGGTGGACTGTAGAACTCTGGTTTCATGCAACCTTTGAAATTTTTTCAATAACCTTCGAGACCTAAGCTCTTATCATCCCTACCTATAGAACTCATCGACCTCGGAATTCGAGGACGGATTTCCGGACTAAACTCTTCGACAGGCTCATTTTCCTCTTTGGAGCAACAATCATTCCTACCCTCTTGCATTTCCCTTTGGTGTCAAGAAATCTCGATTTTTTTCTTCGGCAGTAGAATAAGCGACAGAACGAGTCTGTTTATAGCTGAAGAAGCATTATTTGCCCTTCTCCTGGTGATACCACCAACCACATGTGGGAGAAAATATTTGCCGAACACGCACATGGCTTTCTGACCGATCGATCAATATGTACATTAATAGGAGAACTGATCGAGGCATGAATGAATCAAGTATAATTTTGAGTATTTTTTCTCACCCTATCTTAAATTCATTTCTGAACAGGTACTGCTACTGATAAGAGGATTGAGCAAAAAACTGAGTGATGATGGGGTAATGGACATGAACTTATTGAGTATGCCACTCGTCGTGGTAAAAATGAAGTATAGACTGCAAAGGCCTCTTAGTAAGAAATTAGGTAGGGGAATTGAGAGGTCGCACTTGGCAGGTGTCATATAGGTTGGAACTGCTTTACAACTATGTGGGAATCTCAGATTTCGTCCCTGAGGTTCGTCCTTCAACGTCGTTCAGAATTTGGTTGAGAAAACTTCCACAAATTTGTGGCCAAAAATGAGTATGGCTAAGATTGCTGAGAGCCGCCATCGCAGCCCTCAATACAAACGCAAAAAAAACTCTCACAAGATTGCTAAGGTGCGTCCGAATGAGAATGGCGGCCCATGCGGCCGGCGTGCTTGGCAGGCGGCCGTCGCGTTCGCCGCTCTCGGACGAACATGCGAAAAGTCCCCAGCGCCGTCGACTACGAACGGCGTCGGCACCGGCTGGCAGCAAGCACTGCGCCGATCAATCAGCTCTGCAGACGGTGGGAGAGGGGACGGCCGTCGTTGAAATCCAACACTCGTCCGAGGGCGGCAAATGCGACGGCCGCCTGCCAAGCACGCCGGCCGCGTGGGCCGCCATTCTCATTCGGGCACACTTTATGAGAGCGAATATTTGGAATATGGCTCTCTAAAGTTTCCTGAATTATTTTTTTTCCTGTAAACGCCGATCAAAATTTTGGTTTGAAAAACGTTTACAACTTTGTAGCGAAAAATTCTCGAATGATTGGGTAATTTAAAAAAACACGTCACCATTTCGATCCCATTGTTTATTCGGAACATCATTCGAGTGTTCGGATAATTTTCTCCAAACTCACGCTTATATTTGAGCAAATAGTGTTCGCTTGCTGAATTTTCGTACATCGTCGACCTAACATTAAGTTGTCCGAATATTCAAAAAACCTACATATTGATTTGAATTCCCGGTTGATTCAGCTTTTTTAAAGAGGAGAATAATTCAATACCTCGATTAAATATAATTTTTGGGGAAAAAAACTGAAGTTCTCGTATTCTGAATGAAAAAAAATCGGAAACACCTAGAGGCAGCGTTTACGATGTTTATTATCAGTGACTTTCCACATAAAAATGACACACGGATGACAAAGGGCGGCTGCAAACAAGCGCTCTGGAGTCTCCGAATCACCTCATACCCCCTTTCCGCCCCTTCCACGTGAACAAATCGAAAGTCGGGTTGTGATAACGGCAAATTTTTTGAATCGAGGAAGTATTTCAAACATTCAACAACTAATGGAGGCTGCAAAACTTCATGAAAAGCTTCAAAAATCCAAAAGTACTCCGAAATTCAACTCTTCAGAAATCTTGAACCTTTCTTTCGCCGTGAGCTTTCAGCGCGTAGCGCCTTTATCAAACCTCCACAATCGGCTGAATGGCCCAGCAACCAAATATGGTAGTTTGCGCTACGACTGTGCTGTAACACATCCTCACTAACCGCTTGTAAATGTTATAGATTAGGTTCTACGCAATTATTCCTGGAATTTCGGATTTTTGAAATCTCACGAAATAACCCAAAGGCATCGTACGCTCTGAAAACCACTTACCGTTTTTCGGGTTTGAATATTGGGTTGGTCCCATCTGAGAACGTAGGAAGACTTTGTTGGGTCACGAAGACATAGGAGGTTGAATGTATCAAATCTCGTCAGAAGGTGCCGGCCCTCTGTCACTCATTTAGCTCAATTTGCTGTCAGTCATCATAAAGAAAAGAATTCCTTGGTATCCAGCGCAACTATTCAAAAAATCGATATGGAGCGAATTCAATTATCGCTGTCGACCACTTTCCACCTTGATTTTCTTCAAGAGTTGCAGTTTTCAGAAGGCTCTCTCGCCAAATCGTTTACTAGATGGGTTCACCTATTCAAAATATGAAAACAATGAAATATGGTTTTCTTGAGCGTACGACGCCTTTAACAATATAATATTACATTATTTGGTGGCTGGGTCATTTGTGCGATTGTGTAGGTTAGACAAAGCCGCTACGCGCCGAAAGCTCACCGCGAGAGGAAGTTTCAAGAATCCTTGTAAGTTGAATTTTGTAGCCTTTTTGGAACTTTAATTAAGTTTTGCATCCTCCACTCTGAATTTTCAGAAAATTTTTCATGTTCGTCTTGGTGAGGCGAATGCAATCGTATGAATGGTATGTGCAAAAAGTCTTTTTGACTCCGGTATTTTGTCGAAAAAATGTGAATTTCCTTCTGGAATTTGTACTGAGCACCGGTGAAAACAAGACCGATTTCATCTATCACGACCGTCTGATCACTTCATAACGAGGGATTGCAGGTGGAAATATAGCCTCTCTAACACATTCTGAGCCTGTCGAAGGCTTATCGGGCTTGTCATGTCAAAATCTGCTTATCGCTGTTATATTTCGCCATGACCGACCACTCCGCCTCTTCTCCGCCCGGACTCATCTGAGCAAGCTTTACTTCACGGGGAGCCCCTGGGTAGAACTTTAATGACGTAGAAATTGAGAAAAACGCACCAGAAGTGCACGAAATCCTTTAAAGGCTGTGTTCACGATGAAAGTCGTTTTTCTGTTTTTCCGCCTATCTTGAAAACGGTCCCATGCTGATTTCAATTATGTCCCTGGAATCGTACAAGACCCCCTGGAAACGGAGTTATGGCCCCTCAAAATTCAGCTAGGGAAGCATTGTGGACGAGTTGTCCGAGGCTTGTAACTCCCGTTTTTTGCAGTCGGTGTGTGCGAGCTGACCTGAGTAAAGAGAGACGTTGAGAATGAAGGCAGTAACGGGGCTTTTGATCGGAAACCATCGCTCATTTAACCACGAATTCAGGGCTACTGTTTTAGGACGTGGGCGGAGTGGCCCAATTGGTTGGCTGGCCCACGAGATTTTCACCCATTTACCGGCCGTTTTTCGTCGCACTTCCGCTCTTAATATTCTTAGAGGGACCCAAAGCTTACGTTCTAGCCAAAAAACGTGCTACTTTTTCTTCGTGAACACTGCCTTTAATCTCACTCCGCCTCTTAAAGGCAGTGTTCACGATGGTTTTCGTTCCCGAGTTTTCCACTCAAAACAAAGCGTTGGCCACCGAGTGTTACAGAAATTACGAAGAAACGGCGAGAAACGCACTAAAACGTCATATTTCAGTGACATTATTCTCTGGCCTGGACCAGTTGTCCACTTGTATGAACACGGTGGTTGTCACCGGTGAAAAATGGGATCAGTCGAAAATGGAAGAATATTCGAGGCAAAATAGTACTAGTTAGGGTTCAAAGAAAAGAACGGAGCAACAGAAAGCAAATGATTGTAAAGGACGGGCCCACAAATGATCCCATTATCACAACGAACAGTTCCTCTGAGAGTAAAGAGGTGGGGTGAGAGTAGAGGATTTCGTGATCTTCTGATGCGTTTTTCTCAATTCCTTCGTCATTTATGTTCTACCCGGGGGCCACACAATCGATTTAGCTATTAATCTCAAAATCGAAGATTATCGTGAACACTGCCTTTAACTCTCACAGGAACTGTTTGTTGTGACAATGAAATCTTTTGTGGACCCGTCCTTTGTAATTAGTTCTCTACTATCTATTGCTCCGTTCTCCCCTTAGGACCCTAACTGATCCTGCTTTGCATATAATGTTCTTTTATTTTCGATTGACCCAATTTTCCACCAGTGACAACCACCATGAACGTGTTTATCCAACCGGATAACTAGTCCATGTTATAGAATAATGTCCCTGGAATACGACGTTTCAATGCGTTTCTCGTCGTTTTTTTGCAATTATGGTAAGACTTTGAGGCCAACTCATTGTTTTATGTGAAAAACTCGGGGACAAAAATCATCGTGAACTTCCTTTAAAGGCACAGGACACCCAAAAAAATTATTTTTCAGATTTTATGCTTATCTTGGAAAGAGCCACCCTCTGATCACAATGGTGTTTTTGAAATGGTCCGAGACCCCCTACAAACGAAGATATGGCTCCTCGAAAATGCCTGCATTTTGAGGGCAAAAATTTTGTGGACGAGTTGTCTCAGGCCTGTGTTTCTTTTCATTCGCAATCGCTGCACGAGAGAAAAATAGGATGAGGAGGTAGACCGGCAATAAACTGAAGAACGATGACTTCTTGAGAATTCATCCATTCATTTAGCCGCTATCGAGCTCGTAAAACTGGTAGGGGGCCGGGCCTGTGGTGGTGAGCGAAGGAGGTCGGGCCTGTGGTGGCTTATATCTTGCTTATTTGAAGAAATTGAGATCTCGCATTTGGCACGTGTTATACAGTAGGGGTCCGCTACACAATCAAATAAAAATCACAAAATTCATATCTGAGGGTGTACTGTGCCTTTAAGGGCAGCGTTCACGATAATCATCCTCGGTGACTTTCCATAGTGAAATGATAGGCGAGAAGGTTGCTAGGCTTCCAGTGTCGAAAGAATGGTAGAAAACTAGCCAGGAGTGGCAAAATAGCGTCTGCAAACAAGCATCTTGGAGTCCCAGAACCGCCCCGTGCACCATTTCCGCCCCCTCGATGAACGAATGAAAACTTGAAATCGTGAGATGAGTGATGGTTTCCGATCTATAGCCCCGTTCTTCCCTTTATTCTCAACTTCTCTTTACTCAGGTCAGCTCGCACACAGGCCATAAAACGACCAAATTCTCACCGTCGACTGCGTACCACGCGCTGCGCGACCGCACGCGCGTCGGAAGCGAACGAGTTTTGGCCGCCGCGCGACGAGTTTCGGCCGACGCGCGTGCGGTCGCGCGGCGCGTGGTACGCAGTCGACGGTGAGAATTTGGCCGTTTTATGGCCTGTGCATCGTTCCCAGAAGGTCTTGTACGTTTCCAGACGGATCAGCGGCGAACCGTTTTAAAGATACATACGCGGAAAAACGGAAAAAACGATTTTTATCGTGAACACTGCCATTAAAGGCATCGTACGCGCAGAAAACCGTATATTATTTTTTCATGTTTTTGTGTAGCTTGAGCTATCTAGTGAAGGAAAATATTGAGAGGGCCCATGAAAAACATTCATTTGTAAAGAAAAGTCAGTCTGAACACACTATAAAATTGAATTTAAATTTCGCGCTCAAGTTGTTTCTAAAGTTTTTCTACATAGGGAGACCTCGCCACTGTCATTTTCAAATTTTTCTGAATGTGTAGTTTGTGCTGTAACTGTTTTTCATATTGTTTGACGGTTGTATCAGCGTTCTACGAAAAAGTGGTAGATCACTGGTGAGAACTGGCGGCTAATCCAAACTTTTAATCCCTTCCAACCTCATAACCCTACGTTTTTGACGTACCCAAGCATACCGGTGTGGTCTACCGGGCTCATTCAAGAAATTGAGCTTGAAAATAGAAAGTGGTTCTAAGCGCGAATTCAAGAAATTGAGCCTGAAAATAAAAAGTGGTTTTCGTCGACGCAAAGCTCGTCGACGAAAGCATATCAAAAGGGATTTTAAAGCTGAAATCGGATAACTTTGTAGTAAATTGTGGTGCTTTGTGCGCGCAAGAAACTCCGCAAAACGCCGGTTTCGCAAAAAAAAATTGCTCAGGTACTGTACCACTGCAATGTAATTTTTTTACAAAAATTGAATGTGTTTGAGAAGAAAATCGTGGGCAATGAATCTTCAACTTGATTTCTAATTGTTAACCATCTTGTCCTGCAGGTTGTATGTCCTGCTCGTTTTCAGGACATATAACCTGCAGGACAAGATGGTTAACAATGTCCTGCTCGTTTTCAGATGGCAGCAGTTCCTCATATAGGTAGTTTAACGAAACATTATAATCAACAAGAGCAACTGAGTATTTTCTTCTGGCCACATTTTCGTGGACATTTACCTGATTGATAGCACATGTTTTCCTGTTATTGACACACCGTCAACATTTTTGGAATTCCGATGTCGTTTTAGATATGATAATGGGAGACAGCATATTTGTCGTATAGTGGAACGGGTGGGGTCGGGTGGCTTTCAAGGCGGGGACCATCACTATTTGCCTAGCAGTCAAACAGCCCCGACGCGTCCATCGCGCCTAACAAATCGCCTCGTTGGTGTCCAAGATGCTTGTTCTGGGCCAACGTTGATCCGCAGACACACACAACACGGGAGCCGTTCCCATGCATTCGCAACAAACCTCTGCCGAAAAGCCTCATTCAGAACAAATGGCGACCCTGTTGCAGAGATTTCCGATCGGGGTTTACATAAACCTTCCCGATCTTGACCGCTGCATTTGAGTGCTGCGGCTTTCTAGACTCACACAAATCTCATCCGATCCTAATAAATTCCTGATTCGATTCCCATGGGGCTTCACTTCGTTATCAAAATGGGAGTTTTTTGATTGCAAGTGACCGCTAAAATCGTCTTGAAGTATTCTAAAACTTGTTTCTCGGAGATGTAAACATACACTTTGTGTTGGAGGCCAATAAAGAGCCGCAATCGCTGACGGAGTGGGGTGCATATGCTTTAGTTCTGCTAGATCTGAGGGTTGCGCTGAGCGCATCAAGGCAGGGACCATACTTCATGCGACCAGCGACAGCGATAGTGCATACCAGGAATATCGATTTTCGCTCGATATTGATGGCAAGCATTGCTTCGCGTCGCTCTTCGCTGGAAGTATGATCCTGGCCTTAGGGCTAGTTCGGAGCGCGATCGCAGTGTGACGAGCTCGTGCAACCATTGCGTCGCCGTGCAATGCACAGCGATGCAATCGAGGCATTGAGCCGTCGAACAGCGCGATTTCAGCACTTTTGAGGCGATTATCTATGCGTGCTGCGACTTGAACGTGCTACGCGACCAGATCGATGCGAGAGGTTTCATTTCGATCGCGTCGCAGTGCGATTGCTGAATGTTGCGTAAAATACAGAGAGGTACAATCGATTTATATACTCACAAGGGAAGTGCAAATGGTTGATCTAGCCGTTTGTAACGAAACAAATACAATTTGACGAATTTGCTATGATATTTTCTGATCCAAGTTTGTCGCTGCAGAAGGATTCTCCCAGCTGTGTTACGGAACGATTTTTTCAGTCAGGTGAAACGGTGAGGAAAACTACCCATCAGGCAATTTTTAGTGGTTTTCGAAAAAATTCCACTTTGGCTCAAAATTTGAATCCTCTGTTTTCGAATGAAATTTATTTCCGTTCATCGCGTGCGTCTGCGCTCGTACGCTGCGTCTCCTTCTCCCCACACTTTCTCGCTACTATCGCTCCGCACAAGCGCGCGAGGGAACAGAGTAAATTTGGCTCGGAACAAGAGGATATGTAGGTGGTATTTAGGGTGCTGAAAGCTTTTCCGGAGTTAGTTTGTAGACATTTTGAGGTTTGCTGTAGTTTGCGATGGGTGCCATGCTACATATTTAAAGGCACAGTACACCCTCAGATATGAATTTTGAGATTTTCATGTAATTGTGTAGAAGACCACTTCTGTATAACACGTGCCAAATGCCAGATCTCATTTCCTTCAAATAAGCGAGATATAAGCGACCACCACAGGCCCGACCCCCTTGGCTCACCACCACAGGCCCGACCCCTTAACAGATTTTCGAACTCAATAGCGGCTCGATGGATGGATGAATTCCAACAAATCGTCGTTCTTCAGTTCATTACCAGACTGTCTCCTTATTCTGACTTTCTCTCACGCAACGATTGCGAATGAAGAGAAATACAGGCCTGAGACAACTCGTCCACCAATTTTCGACCCTCAAAATCAAGGCATCTTTGAAGAGCCATAACTCTGTTCAAAGGGGGTCTTAGACGATTTCAGAGATACCGCTGTGATCAGCGTGTGGCTCTTTCCAAGATGAGCATAAAATCTGAAAATAAATTTTCTGGGAGTTTTGTGCCTTTAACCCATTCACGACCACGTGTCCCACCGGTGGGACACGCGTTGACTACCACTTCGGACCGCGTGTCCCACCGGTGGGCCACCATTTTCAAAAATCGATTTCTCCGTCACAAGAAACTACCTTCGAACCTACATATGATCAATGTATTGACCTACCCAATACTTGAATAAAAACCTCGTGGTCCATCAGTAGGTCAAGTGCAACAACATATCTAGACTTTTATAAAATCAGGTGCGCTGAAGTAAAGGAAAAAACGGCTGTAAAATGACTTGAAAAGCACCTTATAATTTCTTTTGTCGTCTATTGCTAGTTTTTAGGTTGCTTTGTAGGAACCTATCGTTTGAAACACGTTTCCTTTTCTAAAACCGTCGCAGCTCAGTTGACCCCGTTATGGTTTTGAATAATTGTTTCTTGATAACGAAAGCGTCTCGGAAGCTCAAACTCTGATACTGTCCGACCCTCGTTGATAGCTACAATATAGACACAAAAAAGTTTAAGCAATCACCCGTGGGACGCTATTCAAGCCAGCGTGTCCCACCGGTGGGACACGTTATACGGTGACGCAATATTGCACGCGGTCCGAACGTGCAGCCACCCAAAATTAGGCGTGGTCGTGAATGGGTTAACCCATTCACGACCGCGTGTCCCACCGGTGGGACACGCGTTGACTACCACTTCGGACCGCGTGTCCCACCGGTGGGACACCCTTTTCGAAAATCGATTTCTCCACCGCATGAAGGAATTTTTAAACCTACTTATGATCAATGTATTTACCTATCCTAGAGCCGACTACAAACTTCGTGGTCCGCTGGCAGCTTCACCGCTACAATATATCTAAACCATCGAATGCAGCGAGGTCGAAAACCGCAAACTTGAGTACAGATTGCATTTTTACAAGCAATTAATGGCGGATTTTTACTTTTTTCCAACACTCGATAAACAAACCTTACTTCTGAGAGTGGTTAGATCGTATAGCACTATTCAATATATTACAGAAATATGATTACTGATACTGCGCACCATTTGCGAGTAGAGAATCGGCTTTTCTTTTGCCCGTATTTTGTCACAGAAATAATTTCATGCAAAGATCACCAATATAAGACAATTAGGGCCTTCTCTCGGAAGTCCTGCTTGGTTACGGTTGGTATCCTAGGCCGGGGCTCTACTTCGGTGAAAACTACCTTAGAGAGGAGCGGACGAGAAAAATGGGGACGAGCAAGAGCATAAAACGAGTGAAAACTTATAAAACGGTTATTACACTAATAATTCCTAGTCAATATGTAATAATAGAACTATTTTCTACGTCTAAATGTTGAAAAAAAACGCTTTTACAAAAAATCTCTTCCTAGAAGGCGCCGAACTGGAGAGGTGAGGGGGTGGCCGAGAAAAAAATGGCTCTGAAGTCATTTTAATCAGCATTTTCAGTCAATATGAAAATTTAGGAATATTTTCTACGTCTCAATGTCAAAAAGAATGCTAACAATGTTAACTACAAAAAAACTGGCGTCGGAATGCGATAGACCGCAAGAGAGAGGGAGTAGCTAATGCAAAAATTAGTGTAAACCGGGAAAAATATCATTTCACTAAGCATTTGCTGGCAATTGAAGAACAGAAGAATGCCTTTCATGGTAATCTACAATAATTAATGTTTCAAACCGCTAGAATTCAACGAATTCACATGATTTTTGGATGGCCTTATCTACACAGTTGAAATTTTAGGAGGCCATTTCTCTGTAAGGAAAGAGTTATGGAAGCTGAAACTTTGGCATAATGATTTTGACGTCGACAGTCGTTGGATAAACAAAAAAACGAAAATCGATTTTTTGGTGGCGTGCCATTCGAGCAAAAGTGGCCCACCGGTGGGACACTGTATACGGTGACGCAATATTGCACGCGGTCCGAACGTGCAGCCACCCAAAATTAGGCGTGGTCGTGAATGGGTTAAAGGCAGCATACACGCTCGTAAACGTTGTTGGGATAACAATGTGAATCGAACCGTATGGCTTACATCATAATGCCTACGCATTTTGAAGCGTCGAAAACGACCCACTATGCCGTTACAGGAGTAGCAAGTTTGGCCCAGCCCGTATTTTCACGCCCCCTGTATTTGCACTTTTCCTCCAACGCAGGGTTGCTGGATCATCTTCGCCGTCAGTGACGTGTGTGGTTCACTTGTTAGGCAATCCACCAACAGTACCGAAGGTGAAGATGACCCAGCCACCTTGCGTTTCAAGAAAAGAGCAAATACAGGGGGCGTGAAAATATGGGCGGGACCTAACTTGATACTCCTGTAACGGCATTGTGGGCAGTTTTTGAAGCTTCAAAATGCGTAGGTGTTGTAATCTGAGCCATACCATTCTATGTCCGTAGTTATCTCAACCACGTTTACGAGCGTGTATGCTGTCTTTAAAGGCAGTGTTCGCGATAAAAATCGCTTTTCTGTTTTTTTTTGCCTATCTTGAAACCGGTCCCGTTCTGATTCCAATGATGCTTCTGGAATCGTACAAGACCTTCTGGGAATGGAGTTAT
This sequence comes from Aplectana chamaeleonis, assembly GCA_029168955.1. Classification (NCBI taxonomy): domain Eukaryota; kingdom Metazoa; phylum Nematoda; class Chromadorea; order Rhabditida; family Cosmocercidae; genus Aplectana; species Aplectana chamaeleonis. Next base: position 231,890 of record JAPDOI010000265.1, read on the forward strand.
GGTCCCTCAAAAATTGAGCTAGGGAAGCATGGTGGACGAGTTGTCCGAGGCTTGTAACTTCCGTCTTTTGCAGCCAATGTATGCGAGCTGACCTGAGTAAAGAGAGAAGTTGAGAATGAAGGGAAGAACGGGGCTTTTGATCTGAAATCATCGCGTTACAGCTCAGTGACTGCGTGAAGAAGCGGCGTTTAATTCTTTTTAAAACACTTCTTTCGCAGAATGAGATCTTACAAGGGACCACTTTGAACAAAAAATGGAGTTTTGAAAAACGGTCTTCTGAGAGTTATAGAGGGCGTAAAAAGGAACAATTTAAATTTTTAAAATTCCACTCAGTCCTCACGGGTAGATCAAAAACCACCAAAACAGTGGGTTGCGGTAGGTAAAATGCCATTCAATGCACCCTAACCTGACGAAAGCCGCTAAAAAACAGGAAACGGACCTCAGATTCGTGTTCAGCGCCCCAAATTACCCCCTGGGGTGGCGAAAAATGTTTTTTTCGATCTCTGACCCCCCAGAAATGGCATTGAGCTTAATACCTCTTGGGCTCCAAAGGTCGAAAAAAAATTTGAAGACTCAAACTTCGCGCTCGGGGGTTGCTTAAAGTGCTCATAACGAATCTGAGGTCAGTTTATCGATTTTCGACAGATTACGGTGGGTATACGGTAGTTGGGTCAAAGTCTCAGATTTGACTCAAAATTTCTGAACGGGAGTTATTCGGGGTGCTGAATACGAATTTGATGTTCATTTGTAAATTTTCAAACTATTAAGGTAGGTTTAGGCCCTTTATCTCATGACAACTACCGTAATCTACAGTAAACCTCAGAATTTCGACAAACGACTTCTAGATTCGTGTTCAGCACCCTAAATTACCCCTACATACAAGTTTTGAGCCGAATCCGAAAATTTTTCCAAACCACCCTAAAAAGTCCCTGATGGGTAGGTAGCCTTGCCTTGCCGCAAGGCTTGGAAAAACGCCTGTAACTTTTCTTCAGAGTGGTTTCTTTTTTTTGTCAGAGAAGCTGCAAAGAGTATACTCGCACTCTACATCCAAAATGGTTCCAGAAAACTACATTTAATCCAGAATTGCCAGGCTGAATAAAAGTAGTTTTCTTGTAAAAAGCGTTTCTCAAAGAGTGGTTCGGTTCTACTCAGTATTTTGGAATTGGAATTTTGTCTTGAGTCTTCGAGCCAGGCGCTAAAGTGTTAGGTTGCTTCAAAGGATTTTGTAGTTTAGGTTAACCCACTTCTGTTTATAATAATTATTTCTGTTGGAAAAAAGATTGGTCATTGATCAAGGAACAAGTTCACGAAGTTTCATAATATCCGAACTTTTTTCCAGCGTCATATATCAAAATAAGTCCCCCAAAGTGTTTCTCCGAATTAAGGACCATTTTTCTGTGGCATATGTGGGGAAAAGGGTAAGGGTATTCTTGATATTCTAGCAATTGTCGAAACCTCGGAATTTCCAGTTTCTAACGTTGATGAGAACCGTTTTCCGTTTATATCACGTTACCTCTGCGATATAAGAAAAGAGGTATAAAAAACAAGAGACACTGTTAAAACTCAAAACAAGTAGGGTGAACACATAGAAATGACATTACTATCAGCCATAATGATCCCACAGTATTCGAACCATCTTTAAATTGCTTCGTAATCCAACGCCTAACCGGCTGAGCCATGGTGTGATGTCAGCCCCCCCCCCAACTATCACATTGCAGTGATCGGTGGTTTGAATGCAACGAGCATTGAACAGGGGATCAACGAACTCGAGAACCTAGCTAGATTTCATCTTCAAACTTTTAGGAAAACCTTTTCAGATTACTTCAAGGCCACTGTATAGCTCACATTTGTGCTACGTCTTCCCAATCCAACGTTCTGGTTTCTTTCTTTTTTTGATCGTTTTTGATCTAACCGTGAGGACTGAGTGAATTTTTAAAATCTCAATTTGTTTCTTTCTAACTCCTCTACAACCCCCAAAAGACCGTTTTTCGAAACTCCATTTTTCGTTCAAAGTGGTCCCTTGTTAGTACGAGCCAGCGAAGCTGGGAATGGCCGTGTAAGCCAGCTTTGACACATTGAGAGCCCACCAGAACTTCGAAACATGGGTTTACTGGTTTCCCCTAATGGGACTAGTAGGTTGGCCTAGCAGCTTGCAGCCTGTACAGTATTTCGTTTCGTTGTTGGATTCAAAAGAATAATTTAGCTTCCTGACAAAAGTAACGATTTGGTAATGGTGAAAAAAAAGTTTCAAAAATACCTTGAAATATCTTAAAAAATGATTTGGCGTAAAATAGCCTGGGGCAGGATTCATCAACGATAAATCGTGGTTTTAGAGTATAATTTACTCCGCGGGGTAAATTTTTGCGATTCATCAAAAAATAAACCCCAATTTTCGGGGTATATATGGGAGTATCCGATACATACATTTGGGGTTTATTTTGGGGTATGGAGTGGAGTTAATTAAACTCGGGGTATAAATTACCCCAAATTTCGTTGATGAATCCGGCCCCTGGAGTAATAAAAAAGCTAGGAAATGAAGTGAAATAACCAAAACAGCGATTTGGTGGTTGATCATTTCACAAGCTTCTCCGTTAAACTTATCAAAACGAAATCAAGCACGATATGGAATGGAGTTCACCTACATAGCTTGACCTATGCTGATTTCCTTATTACAGATTTTTGGTTATTTCACTTCATTTCCTAGCTTTTTTATTACTCCAGACTATTTTACGCCAAATCATTTTTTAGGATATTTCAAGGTATTTTTGAAACTCTTTTTTCACCATTACCAAATCGTTACTTTTGCCAGGAAGCTAAATTTTCAGAAATTTCACATATTTTTCCGGAAGGTTCCCTTTCTGACTTCATTATTGCTCAGAAATTTCCATTTTAAAATGACGAAACATCTAACAGACGATATTTCCGTATGAGTACAATTTTTAAAACTTATGACCCAAAACCATAAAAAATACCACTCATTCCCGCATTTTGTGCAACATGTGAGAGCTCGATATTATTGATAATCAATATTTAATCTTGCCTGATGAGAAGAGTTTCCAAAAAAATGACTTCATTAATATTTGATCTTGCATGATGAGGCAATTTCCCAAAAAAGTGAACAATAAAAAAATCCTTGCGGCATTTTGCACAACAGGCGAAAAAATCAATATTATTGATTGGTATTTATCGATAATGACTGATTAGCAAAATTTACCAACCAAGAAAACCAATCCCTTCAGCAATCACTACTCCTGGCCGCATTTAGTGCAGAAAGCGCCAAAATCGATAATATTGATTATCGATTGATAACGCGTCATGAGTACGATCTCTGACAAGTTCAGTACCTGTGTTGATTGGCTGCAGAGTCACCCACCCACCCCGGTCTCCACAGTTGTAGCAGAAAGAAGCAGTTTTCGTGCTCCACGGCTAATTTAGTATGTAAACCCTCGATTTTGAGGTACCCTTCATAGTTGAGGTATCAAGTTCAAAATGGAATAGGAGCGACTTGCATCCATTTCCAGCCTCCTGTCCGAAAATGAGCTCCCTAGCTCAATTTTAAGTGTACCCGCAAGATCGTGAACGCCGTCTGAAAAAAAAGGAGATTAACAACAAAAACGAGCGGTCTTTCACTTTTTACTCGAAAACCAGTGAACCATTCCAAACCATTTTTTGGTTACTGCACCAACTTTTTGCGCTCCTTTCAATGCAAATTAGAGCTAATTTCTTCGTTCACTCTGAATTGAGATTTCGAAAAACGGGTCGCGCGCATGGCCAATTCAAAACCAAATCTGGTGCGCGCTTCGCGCGCACCACAATTCATGAAAACGCTATCACGCTAAAGCTAATGCCATTACATGGAACCTTGTCGGAACTTCAATCGGAATATTGTGAAACGCAACAAATCGAAATCGGGGCAAAATTCAAATGATCACTAATACGGCTCTACATTCACCTTCTACCAGCTTCAGGAGGCCCCATTTAAAGGCAGTGTTCACGATGATTTTCGTCCCCGAGTTTTCCACATAAAACAATGCGTTGGCCCCCAGGTATTACTAAAATTACGAAGAAACGGCGAGAAACGCATTAAAACGTCGCATTTCAGTGACATTATTTCAAAGCATGGACTAGTTGTCCGATTGGATGAACATGTTCACGGTGGTCGTCACCGGTAAAAAATGGAGCTAATCAAAAATGGAAGAATATTTCAGGCAAAACGGGATTAGTTAGGGCTCTAAGGAAAGAACGGATCAATAGATAGTAGAGAATTGCAAAAGACGGGTCCACAAAACATTTCATTGTCGCAACAAACACTTCCTGTGATACTTAAGAGGCGGGGTGATACTTAAGTATTTCGAGCACTTCTAGTGCGTTTTTCTCAGCTTCAACGTCATTTTAGTTTCACCCGGGGGCCACCTAATCAATATAGCGAATAATCTCAAAATTGAAGATTATCGTGAACACTGCCTTTAACGAATACACCAGACCATGTCCCGCTAGATCAACGATTTCGTCGGACTAGAAATCTGGAATGTTAATTTTTGCGAGAACATCAACTTTACTCAATCGCTTCCTAAAAATCGGAACATTTGGTGCCTCTATTACGTTATGCGGTAACATCTGTAACCATCTAGCACCACGACAGAAAAGAGAATTGAGTACAATACCCGCGCTAATTTTTTCAAAAAAGCAGCAAAAGTCGCGAAATCACGACTTTTGCGACTTTTCGTCATAACTTGGCTCAAAATCCCCGTTCGGGGAGCTAGGGGCATATTTGGAATCAGCATCGAGAGCTCTTGATATTGAGCACAGACGTCTCTTGACCTGGTCCCGTTTGAAGCGAGAATGGACTTGGCACTTGTGAAGGGAATCAAGAATGGCCTTTTCCGGATTGAGCTGCCGCAGTGCTTATTTGAAAGAAGATCAGAAAGTAAAGTTGTAGGCCAAGTTCTAGGTCGATTGGTCCCGTTTGAGCTGAGAACGGGACGTCAGTGGTGTTTTCGTTCTTGCGATTTTTCTGTTAGCCCTATATGCCTTGTTCGCAGGTCAAGAAATATGTGGGTTAGGAATGAAGAGCTCTCGATGCTGATTCCAAATATGTCCCTAGCTCCCCGAACGAATCATTTTGAGCAGAGTTATGATGAAAAGTCGCGAATTCGCGACTTTTTCGAGTAAATTAGTGCGGGTATTGTAGTTTGGAGTGATATCTGCGAATTCGGCAGAAGGATTCGTGTTCAGCACTTCAAATAACTTCCAAAAAAATATTTCGATCCATATCTATCACACCACTCCGGAAATCGCCAAAAGTCTCGTTTTTCCCTCAGAAATTTCACCTGCTGGGAAGCTTTGAACGAATTATGTAGTGCGAAAACTCTGGAAACTCGACAATTAAATCGCAGATTATTGATCAAGCCTCAAGTAACCCCCAGAAAAATTTAAAGTCAAATCTGGAACATCGTCTTCGAACGCCTCCAGAGCCACCTGGTTGATAGTACAAGTGGAAACCGCTGTTATTCTGTTCCAAGTTCGAAAAAAGTGCTTCCAACCAAGCTTTGTCGAAAAGGACTATTTTGAACGCGGAACACGATTATGAGGTTCGTTTCTAGATTTTCGAAGAATCACTGCGCGTTTCGGAAAGTACATGTGGAATGTCAAGTATTATTTCCGAAGAGCGAGAAATCAATGCAACCTATTCCACCCAAGAAAAATCACAATACGTTTCATCTTCTCTACAGCTTCGAATTAGCGATACTTCTATAGACTCGACGTGCCATCTCTGAACGCACCGTGATTTTTTGAGACCTCGTCAAATCGCCGCCATCGCTGTCTAGGTCATGTCAGCAAAGTGTAATTCTCGAATTCATTACTATTATTTCTTGAGGAAATTTAAAAAAGCTTCGAATATCGGAGTGCTACTTGCGGTGGTGCGATCGCGTAATCGCGTATTTTTCTCAAGAATACTGTAGCCACTGAAGGCTCGATTCCAAATTCGCCACTGATCGATAAGGAAACAGCTTCTATTTTTTTCTGTTTTATACTTTTTTATTTTTTTATTTTTCGGGTTATTCTTTGGTGAGTCTGTAGGAAAGACCTTAGATGTATTGACATTGTGTGTTTGGGGGTGAAGCTTACCGTCGCCTGTAATTTGGAACACACAAACGATAGCTGCACCTTACCAGTGATCGCAGCACTCAGATTTACCTTTTGAACCACGGGGTCAGATTTCCGACTCCATGGCAACAGCTTCAGGCGCAAGATGTATTCCTAATAAAAAAAAACTACGGAGCTGGGTTTGGGAAAAACTTAACACCGTCGTCAGCCCCAAATTACGGTTGCAGTGCAGCACCTTGTTTCCTCACATATTTAAACTGTGCTTAGAGAGTTGTTCGATGCGATTGTAATCAGAATCTTATGCTAACCGTAGTCAAGTCTATAGTTTCTCCTTCTTGAAGCTTGAAGGGCGACCGTAACTGAATGCAACTCATTCACAATTTCAGATGCGAGAAACGGAGAAGAAGCGATTGCATTCTGGTCGAAATTCGTCTGCGGCCTGGCCGACACAAGCTCCATCGTACACTGCTCCATACCGCGAGCCACCGACTACCACGGCCATCCTCAGCTCGCCATCCCCAGTGCAGGGCTATGAGTATGTCATACACACTAATTACAAGACAGGCACCAAATCACCACAGTTATTGCGTCTTACCACTGAATGAGGATTTCAATAATCCCCATTTCAGCTTCGGCCCTCGTCCATCCGCCGCGCAGTCGCCGGCCATAACCACTTCTCAGTTCATCTCGCAACCACAGTACTCATCACAGGTAGGTCTGGGGCAGTAATAAGCAGATTTGCTTTTGGAGCAAAAAAAAGTGGAGCTAAATATATATGAAATAGCGAGTGGTCGAGCTATATGCCTTTCACCGCTACATTGAATAAATGAACCTTATCAACACCCTAAAACTCTTTTTAGTTTTTTAGTCGTCCGGTGCCGCACGGTACATGTTTCAAGAAATCGCAACTCGCAGCTGGATTGTAAAGCGCATACAGAGGTGCCCAAGCTGCGTGCAGTGTGAGAGTTTAGAGGCGTGGCCCATAAACTCTCCCAAAGCTGCGGGCAGCGCGAGAACCTGAATGAGCCGCTAAAAGGGAGGAGCGAAGGGCTGTGATTGGCGGTAGCCGGTGTATCCTCCTCCTCCTCGCTCCTTCACTGCCCTTTCGGGGTATGAACACATTAAATCAACCGCCCGTCACTGCGTGAAGCTAAATCAGTGTACGAGCTGCCGCGGGGCGCGATATTGTTTTGGAACTAAGTAATTATACGGGAGCATTTTCTTACTACCAAAAAAGAAGGATGTTAGAAATTATCACAGGAAGAAAGGAATGACGTGGCTGGAAACACACGAAGAAAGTTTCGAAATCTCAGTAACCTCAATTTGAAAATCTCCTGACACTTAACAATTTCTCCCTTCTTCACTCGAAAAAACATCCACATTCATACATACAAACGACGTTCATATGTACGATGCTCAGGCAAGAAGGTTCCAGAAAGCATGCACATGTTTTCTTCAGTTCTATTCGAAACACCACATTTGCAGCAACTATCACTATGTATGAGAAGAAAATCAAGCCGAATGTGAGCAAAACTCTCAACTATTGAGCAAAACTCTCAACTTTAATTAATTAGGTGACACTTGGAGTGCTTAACACGAATCTGAGCTCCGTTTATTGGTTTTCGACAGGTTGCCGTGGGTTACTGTGGGCATACAGTAGTTTGGCCACGGTCTCAAATTTGACTCAGAAATTTTCTGTGTGGGTTAACTGAGGGCGCTGAGGTCGCTGACGACGACTTTGAGGTACAATACCGCTGCTATCCGAGGGAAAAAGTGGGCGAAATTTCCAAAGTGGGCAACTAAAGCGTCTGTTGACCGCAACTCGCTTCAAAGTGCTCCGTTTCGAATTTTTGAAACGCCGAAATGTACAGGGGTGTTTCCAAATAGACACCCCTGCAGAAACGTACAACCGTCAACTAGGAAGCACTGTCTGCAGGCAACAACGAGACGCGCCATTCACGCGCAAAAATTTTTAATTGAGGCCGAGTGAGGATCGCCGGTTTTTCTCATTTTTTGTGTTTTCCTCGTTTTTCCTGCTTTCTCTTCTATTGTTTTTTGTTTCTTCTGCGTGGTTACGAAGGAAAGTAGTGTTTTAGGAGGTTTCAGTGCTGATTAGGGTGACGAAATCCTGATTCGATGCCAGGGAATAATCGAAATATCATTTATGATAATTTTTCATGGAATCACTATTTCTTACCCTTATCATTTGCACCAAGCAGAAGATACAAGACTATAGAAGAGTGGAAGAAACGGCGAAACATCAAAGATATGACATCGATCATGCCTTGAAGGCTGGAAGAATAGAGAAGCTGGAGGGACGTTTTTTTATTCAGTGTTTATAACCGTTATTAAGTACAAAGCTGCACCGTCCAATCTGTATTTCTCCTGATTCGCACCTCCCGGAATCGCTAGGGTAAAAAATTTGCCCACACCCGGGGTTTTCCTCCCTGCCAGATTTGTGCAGCCAGAAAGGCTGCACCGTCCAATCTAGATTTCTCCTGATTCGCACCTCCCGGAACCGCTAGGGTAAAAATTAGCCCACACCCGGGGTTTTCCTCCCTGCCAGACGGTGCAGCCGAAGGCTGCACAAATCCCAATCTGAATTTTCCTGATTCGCACCTCCCGGAACCGCTAGGGTAAAAATTAGCCCACACCCGGGTTTTCCTCCCTGCCAGACGGTGCAGCCGAAGGCTGCACCGTCCAATCTGGATTTCTCCTGATTCGCAGTCCGATTCGGGTTTCTACGATCGGCCTCATTGAAGATTGGTACTTGAATATATAAGACATTTCACCCTAACATTTTCAAGGTCTGAAAAATGGGTTACATTGTTTGGCTCTGCACCTCAAATTTCTGTATTGAACGCTTCAGGATAAAAAAAGTCACTTTGCTGACTAAAAGGTTAGATGTGTCATAATCTGAGCATTTCCTCCCTAAAACGTTGACACAAGAGTAATTCATAGTGCTCCGTTCTGAAAAAAACTCTTCTGCGCTAGAAATCCTTGAGGACAACTTCCTATCCAGTGACTTCGTCTCCGACACTGGCAGCGGACTCCTACAGGAGAAAACGACGATCGCGGTCTCCCGCAGGAGCTGTTTTGTCCTGTAGGAGACCGAACTAAAGTGAAGCGGCCTCCTACAGGACACGCTGCCGCATCGCTTCCACTGGGTCTCCTACAGGACAAAACAGCTCCGGTAGTTGTCCTGGGACGCGCACGTTGAACCATTGATCGAACCCGCGCGGTGTACGATACGCGTGTGCATGGGGTGGAATGCTGATTTGCCCATGCAGGTTTTCAGAGGCGCCCCTCTCATTGATTGATTGGGGTGCTTAGGAGCCGAATTTCCTCCCTGATGATAAGTGAGGGAGGAATGTAATTGGGGCGTAATGCCCTACACTAATTTTTGCCGTTGACAAAATTGTCAACGAAGAAGTGTGAAAATCATGCTTCGACTTGAAAAAAAAATTCGAAAACTAGGCGGTTTTGGCTTGATTCCAGCAAACGCTTTTTGAAATTCCCTCCAAGCTACCGTACAAGTTCCGGTCTCCTACAGGAGAATAATAGGGCTCCTACAGGAGTATCACAGGACTCCTACAGGAGAAGACCAGGACTCCTGTTGCAGGGGAGACTAGGACTCCCAGCCGACTCCTGTAGGAGTCCGCTGCCAGTGTCGGAGGTATTTTGAAAAATGCGCGTATGGTATGGTGCACGTGGGCCGTAGCTGCGGACACATCGGACTTGACGGTTGTACATTTCTGCAGGGGTGTCCAGCTGCCGACAGCCAATGTACAGCATGTCGTGATCTAATCGTGTAAATCTTGTGATAACATTATCAATAGTGTAATCGTGTAAACATATTTTGCGAAATTCGGGAGCAACAATATTTTCCAATGCGAAATATGTACAACTTCATTTTGACCATGCTAGAGATTGCGTACGGTGGTTTATGATCGAATGGGCTCGGTATCTTGTGATAACATTATCGAATTCATAACTAACTTCATCTTAAAAAGCGTTTTCAATAGAGAATTTCAATTTTATCTCATATAGTTACATAGATTGTGACACAATGAACATTCCGGTACTTTCGAACTTGAAAACGGAGTACTTTGAGGTGAATTGTGGTCGAAAGACGCTTTACTGGCCCACCCTGTCGATTTCGCCTATTTTTTCCCTTGGATAGCAGCGGTATTGTATCTTCGTCAATTTTCGAATATTTTATGTACTTTACACCTCATGGATTTACCCCCTTTTTTTATTCCCCAACAACAAACTTCAGATTATTGAAAAAGGGACCCCAGCTTTATGTTAGCCAAATATGTAACACCCTATGATTTCAGTATAGCTTCTGATAGGCCACCTTTCCGTACAAAGAGTGGGTGGAAAACCCATAAGAGGCTCTCTCCGACTGAGCGAAGTTGCTCCTTTGTGGACGGAAACTAGATTAATGCATGAAATGGTAAGAAACACAAGAGAGTAATTAATCAGTTTTTTGATGAAAGACAAAGCACTGCTTACCATCGAAAACCTTTATTCGAAAGGGAAGTGGTCTTCCTTGGCAGTTCAAATATTTTTTACTTTTGCTCGTTACTGTTCCAAGGGCTGCCTGATGTCCCATTTGCATGAGAAAAGCCTGTGAAGAATTAGGGGGGGGGGGAACCTTACTTAAATCGCGCCACGAAAATCGTGCGCGATGTGATTTGCTCTGCGATGTACATCGCACCAACACATCGCATCGCGCTAAAGAGAAACCATACTTCGACGCCATTTTGCGTCCTCACCCAAACATGCACAAATCTAAAAGAGCAGGGTTTTAGAAGTTCGAGCTTCTTTTTTTCTGCTGTTTCGTTTTCGCAGATGTTTATTTTTTCAGAGTTGTCCGTTAATGATTCACTGACTTTGGGGTTTGTGTAATTCACTGACTTTGGGCGCATCTAGATTGGGTGAAACGTTCAAATTGAGGAAAAACGATGTTTCGAGGTGAAGGTAGGTGTAGTCATGGTCGTGGCACGTTTCCAGATGAACAGAACGTGATTCAAGTTAAGGTTTTCTGCTAAGAGAGCTTAGAAATGGCAATGAAAAGAACAAGCACCCATGATGTGCTCGAGCAAATGTTTTCGCAACGATTTTTTCCGATTGAGCCTCAGGTGTTTTCCAAAATTTTGGGGATTGTGCTACAATGGAGGTGCAAACGGACCACGACTTCCGTAGATAATACATTGACATTGAACGTGAGATAGCTTGGAAATTCGTCGTTGTGGCAGAGCATTAGATTTTTGAAAAGCGTGCGGTCCGAAGTGGTAGTGGTAGCGTGAGGTCGTGAATGGGTGAGCAGAGCATAATGAGACATATAGTAAAAAGAGAATACAAAGAACGAAGAAGAAAGATTGAAATAAACCGAGGAAACTACGAAACATCAGAAGGTGCCGCGATGTCCTCACATCGCAGTGCAGGGCGCTGCGATGTGATGAAATCGCGAACCACGCTAAACAGCAGGCAACCGCGCGAAAAACTGTGGTTTAGACGCGATGTGAGCGCGATGCCATTGCGCGTAGCAGCTGCCACGCAAACGCCGCGCGCGACGGTTGACCTCACAGCGACTCCTCGATTCCTTTATCGCGCGCGCCGACCAGCGCTAGATCACCTTCCTGACTGCGATAACATCGCTCCAAGTAAGGTTCCCCCCTAAGTTTTATGGTGAACACTATACCAAATCGCGAAAAGCACATATCCAAGGATTTTGTGAAAAGGGTTTTTTTTAGCTCGGGCGTAGACCGTTTAGAAATCAAGTGAGCAAGAAGGAAAATGAAACAGAGCCGAGTTGAGTATCCATTGAGCAGTCACGTTGCAGGCGCCTCTTGTCACACCCGTTCGTGTCGAGGAGATGGGTCCAAGTGTCCAGTACCGTCCACCTCAACCTGATGTCATCTACACTCAGGTATGCACAGATCCCAGACTAGAATGCGCGCACACCCAGTGTCCTACACTTGAAAGCAACTCTTTTCTTTTTTTTTCTCTTCCGAAAACTTTGATTGGAACGTTTGTAGACGCTGAATCCTTCAACGGGTTACGCATAAGGGATCAGAACAACTGATACTCAAAAGTGCGTTGGAAATGTTCCTCTTCGTTTGAAATGGATAATTTCGAAATCCAAAAACACCATTGGAGTCGTCTCGTTCTGTTGAGTTGAAAAATGTGCACACTGTATAGTGAGGACCGAATATTCGAGTTCGAACAAATATTCGATTTTTTCGAACGAATTTCTATTCGAACTTTCAAATATTCGAAAAAAAGTGAATATTCGAACATTATTCGAGTTCGAATATTTGTAAAAGGTGAATATTCGAATATTATTCGAATTCGACTATTCACAGAGGTGAATACTCGAACGTTATTCCAATTCAAATACTCGAGCTAGTTCAACAAAAATTATGAAAATCAGCTCTAGTATATAAAGGAATCGACATACTTCTCAAGACTGAATTCATTTTCTTCACTACTCCACTGTTCCACTTTTCCAAACGCAAGAGCTAAATTTTCTGGTCCACACTTCGTCTGAGGAGGCTACTAGGGCGATTCTAACAGTTGGAGCCACATGGCAATCGCACTTGGTCACGCCCATATTTCCATGCCGCCGCGCAATGATAACACCATCCCGGGGTTTTTATTCCCTTCCAAAATCGTTGCGGGGCGGAACAATAAGGGTGGCCAAGTGGTCGCAATAGCACCCTTGGGGGTCCTAAACATAGGTTTGACACGGGCCACTTGGCCATTGCATATGGCCACGCCAATTTCTCTGCGCCGCAACGATTTTGGAAGGAGAAGAAACCCCGGATTGGTGTTATAATTGCGCTACGGCGCGGAAAAATGAGCGTGTCCTAGTGGGATGACATTTGGTACCCTCTCCCCTTCTGGAGATAGCACAGATTTGGCTAAAACTTCGCCAAGAGGCCTTTTCGAACTGTGGATTAAGATTCTCTTATCCTTTCCGCGATTTTTGAAGGATTAATGAGGATTAAGGCTAGGTTCTTCGCCATTCGGCTACTACATATAACCCTTTTCAATCTTTTGGAGAGCGGAAGACGGGTTTGTGATAAGCATACCAAAGAACCTCTCCAGGCGAAATTTCAGTCATATCCTAGACTTTGACGACACATTTACACTATACTTACCGTGATCTTTCGAAGCACCGAAAGTGGACCTCTTATTCGTGTTCATCACCTCGAATAACCTCCTTAGGTTAAGGCCCTAGTTATACATCGGCGATTCGGTGCCGCTGGTTGTTGGGGGACGTCTGCGATTGGTTAGATTACGAAGTTGACCAATAGCAGACATGCCGCGGAAGCCAGCGGCGGCGAAACGCTGGTGTATAACTAGGGCCTAAGTGAGAGCGAAAAAGTTGATTTTGTAGTATTCTTTAGGTTGAAGCCCATTCAGATTTAGGTATGAGTCGTGTCCTATTTGTTTTATTTGTTAGTGGTAATGAAGCTTTAGAAGAAGAAATCATCTTTTTATTGCCGCTCACTATGTAGTTGCGTGATATTGCTATGAATGCTCAGATTGTTCGTCATTCGAATATTCGAGTTTCAAATATTCGTTCGTTCGAAATAAAGGATGAACGAATTCATTCGAAATTCGTTCGTTCGAAATGAAAAATGGACGAATTAATCCGAAATTCGTTCGTTCGAAATAAAAAATGAACGAATTTATTCGAAGTTCGTTCGTTCAGAATAGAAAATGAACGAATTCATTTGAAATTCGTTCGTTCGAAATAAAAAATGAACGAACTTATTCGAAATTCGTTCGTTCGAAATAAAAATGAACGAATTTATTCGAAATTGGTTCGTTCGAAATAAAAATGAACGAATTTATTCGAAATTCGTTCATTCGGTCTTTTTTTAAAAAGTCCTAACTATAGTACAAAGGCTGGAGAAAACGCCGAAACGTCACTTGCTGTTAGTTATTACCTTTAGAAAATCTGAATTTACAAAAATGGGTTCGCCTAGCCGTGTGCTCGACTTTCGGAAGACTTCCACTATCTTGGTGAGAAAATAGGTTGTGACTAACAAGGGAAGCATACAAAGCGTAGGTCGGATCTGCCAAAACGACTAGTATCGTTAGCATCTCTTGTGGCTCAATAGTAAAACTGTGCAGTATGCCGCCCCGAGCTGCAGGTCCCAAGAAGTTACAAGCTTGAAAAGTCGTTTTTTGTGTTTTTTTTACCTTCCAAAAAGCGCATTAGTCTTCGGCAAATCCGGAAACGGTTCTCATAAATGTGTTAAGCGACCAAAACTCCCCCCTGAGCAAAGTTTGGATGAAGGCACATTTTCCGAACTTTGTCCAGGCTGATAGCGTTTCGGATTTTCAGTTGGGCGTTTATTTCTGCCAATTGAGGGCTCTGGAGGCGTTTTAAAAAAATGTTCCAGATTTGACTTAAAACTCTCCCCAGGATGGTTTTTTGAGGCGCTGATAGCGAATCTGTCGTTTATTAGTCGATTTCCGGAAGTTTTCGGCTAGTTTCGTTCAAAGCTTCCCAACGGGGAAAATTTAGTGGGAAAAACGCCACTTTAGAGATTTCCGGATTTCGACGATAGATGTGTCTGGAAATCGTTCTCTGAGTTTTATTTGGAGTGCTAAACACGAATCTGGAGTCCGTTTATAGATTTTTTGCAGATTACGGTAGATTACGGTGGGTATACGGTAGTTCGGTCAAAATCTCAGATTTGACTCAAAATTTTTACACGGGGGTTATTTGGGGTGTAGAAATCGAATTTGACGTCCGTTTGTCGATTTTCATAATACTAAGGAGGATTTCGACCCCTAAATGACATGTTACCCACCTTTACGTACAGTAATCTCAAAATTTCGACAAATGAACTCCAGATTCGTGTTCACCACCCCAGATTACCCCTACATACAAATTTTGAGCTAAATCGGAGAAGATTTTTTGAAACTCCGAAAAAACCCCTTGTGGGTACCCTTGCTTTTTCGCGAGGCTTTTTACTATTGGGCCAGAAGAGATACTAACGATACTAGTCGTTTTGGCAGATCCGACCTACGCTTTTTATACTTCCCTTGTAAGTCAAATCAAAGTTTCTTGAAATCTGGGCCCATATTCATGCACGACTAACCCGTGAGGTAAGGTCAAAGGCAGTGTCCACGATAAAAACCATGTCTGTTTTTTTTGGTGGAGATCGGCAGCTGCGGGGCCTAGCACAACCCTAACGTTGAAAAAACTAAGAAAAATGAGCTCGGAACGGTCCCCTACGGCCCCAAAGTTGGACACCCGTCAGCTGGTCACTCCCAGATGCACTTTCCACGCCCACTGACGTGAATAAATGAATGCTCGAGATTGTGAGATGAGCGATGGTTTCATTTATTCACGTCAGTGGGCGTGGAAAGTGCATCTGGATTAATAACCCCGTTCTTCCCTTCATTCTCAACTTCTCTCTTTACTCAGGGGCCGTATGCAAGAACGCCCCGGTTGGGGCAGGGGCAGTGCAGTCGGCGCCTTTGAAGATCGTCGTTGCTCACAAGACATGACAAGTCTATCGTGGTTGGTCACAAGACAAGACACGTATGTCGTGCCCTAGCAGTCTTTCTTGCTGCCCCCAGCCGATCCAATCTCCTAGCTGGGGCGGCTAGGGCACAGCGACGGCGATCTTCAAAGGCGCCGACTGCACTGCCCCTGCCCCAAGCGGCGCAATCTTGCATACGGCCCCAGGTCAGCTCGCATACATCGGCTGCACACGACGGAATTTACAAGCCTCGGACAACTCGTCAACCTTGCTTCCCTAGCTCAATTTTTGAGGGACCATAACTCCGTTCCTAGAAGGTCTTGTACGATTCCAAAACATCATTGGAATGAGCATGAAACCGTCTTCAAGATAGGCGGAAAATTAGAATAACGATTCCTATCGTGAACACTGCCTTTAAGTGTTACTCGGATTCTCTGCAATCCCTATGTTCTGTGCGTCTGTCTCGATTCTCCGCGGAGGACCGAAACAGGCGCAAAGAGTACAGGAATCGCAGAGATTCTCAGTAACAGTTACCATAACCTCGCGGGTAAATCGATCTTGAATACGGGCCCTGGGTACATTCTCGAAACGAGCACGGCGAGATGAGTCGAATGGTAATTTTGAATTTTGAAATTATCAACTATGAACTTAACGAGGTTTCGAACGTGCTTTCGCGTCTCTCACGCGGGTGGTCGTCTTGTGGTGCCAAACAGTGAAAAGATTGGGCGGATCAGAGGGAAGGACCAAGCAACGCCATTGGTTGCCGAAGTGGCGCCGACCAATAACAGTGTCTAGCCCTTCCCTCCGATCCGCCCGCCCTCCTCATTGTTGGCGCCACAAGACGACCACCCCTCTCACGCGTTTTGGGACAAAAGATATTTATCAGCTGGTTTTGTAATACACTTTTGCAGGAAAACTGAATTCTTAGATTCTGTAGGGGGTTGTGATCCATACACTTTCAGGGACCGTCCGGCTACATTCAGAGCACACCAGTCGAGTACACGATACAGTCTGTTCACCCTTCATATCACCAGTCGTCTGTTTGACCTGGTCAGGCTCACCGGTTCAGCCTTCTAGTCGATTGCTTGTACATATGGCCACGCTATAACCATATATTCCCATTCCTTCTGAAAGAATTCTACAATAGAAACTGGTATCCTTCCACTTATGTTTTTTTTCTCACAAAATAAGCTATGATTGGTCGTTTCTGACGAAGCGTGAAAAATTGTGTACTGCCCGCTCTAGTCGATTGCCAGATTTTGACGACGACGATCTGTCTCCGCTACCGAAGACACCAAACAATAACTCGGTTGAAGAGCTCAACCAAGTCTGGGACATTTTCAAAAAAATGCTGCATCTGAAGCCTCCTAACAGCGAGCGGACACAGTGCAACTGAGGAGTTTTGAAGCTGCTCTTGGCATTGGTCTCAAAAATGAGCCTCTCCACCCAAAATGTTGCAACTCTTTCGGTCCTTTGCGTGTTGCTGAAGCTACACAATTCTCGTTCAATTTTCTTTCATGAATCTTTCCGTTATAGTACAGCTATTGCATTGCCTCAGTGTGAATTCTCGACGTTCTGTCAGCTGATCTCATACCGTTTCGAACAGTTCTACGCAGAGAAATCTCCGTCCTTTTTCTTCATTTCCTCTCTTTTTTACTCCCTCTCTGTTGATATTCCATTGATTGAACACAGACATTCGAGCGGTTCAAAGGACTGTATGACGTGAGAGTATTCCGTGAGGTGCAGTTACCTCGGACAGCTTTTATCGGGCTACGTCTTATCCCTGTTGTTGCTCACCGAATGTTCTCAAAGTGACTTGTTAAGAAATTCCGATGCATTGTGCATAATTATATATCGTCTATTCCCATCGAAAAGTGAGCCGCTAAGAGCTATTATGCGCGATTGATTTTTATGACCCCTTTTGCATAGAACTTGCTCATCGATACAAACAGACGGTATCCACTGACTTCCTTGTTAATGCTTAATTGTATAATATGCTACTTACTGAAGCATATGTGAGACCTTTGGTCGTTTCGGATGTGAATATGCCTGTGCGTATGCTGAGATTTATTAAAGAATTTATATTGTGTTATTACATACATATTCAAGACAACTAACCGTCTAGCCAATCGCTGAAGTGGGTGCCGCCTTTGCCATGAATGGCTACATATGCAAGAATATGCATCTACAACGAAGGCATAGGCATAAATGCTGGCTAATGCTTCACGCAAAGCGAGTGCTTGACTTAGCCCTCCATACGTCTTGCCGGCTCCGTGCTCGGGGAATACCCGAAAACGGTGATAGAGAAAAATGACCGGGGTCAAAGCATTGCGGATCTCTTGCACATGCATCCTAAGGTCATTGTTATACCCCACGACAGGCCTGTCGCGGTCGCTGAGGGGCAGTCGCCGCTGTCGCTCAGGGCCAAGAAACACCCGGCACGATGCCGGATTTGGCTGGGTCGCTGTCGCTGACACCCGTCGCAGTGCACTGCACTGCGACGGACAGCCGCGACAGCGACCGATTACCGCACGGTTTCCACATTTCCGGCATGACATCCCCTTTCGAGCCAGCGACCGCGACAGATGCTGCAAACTGCTCTTGTCACAGCATTTTTCTAATGTGTGGGTCTGCTCCCGACACGATTTGTATCAGTTGACCGCACCTGTCGCGGTCGCAAACTTTTGGTATAATAATGGCCTAAGCAGTACCGACGTCCAAAAGATCGCTGAACCACCTTCGACAAAGTTCGCATTTTTTTCATTCTATTTCCGCTTTCTAAAGACTTCTAACAAGCCTCTAAAACGCGGAATAGTCTGTCTTGAGGCAGAAACAGCCAGTCAATAATTTCGAAATTTTCCCGCGTTTCGAGAACAGCGTTTTCCGCGCATTTCGCGGCGTTTCGCATCTGATTTTCTAAACTCAAAAAAAAAAAGAATTTCGGGCCGAAATCCGATTTTCTAAATACCACGTTTTTATTCCGTCTATCTCTGTGCCGTACTATACCGCAACAAGGGCAATCGGTTGCCGATTCGCTTGCGGCTGCCTCGAGAATCACGGCCTCCGTACCAACAACCGGTGGAATTTTTTGTTGTTCACTCGAAAATAGTTGAGCCACCATGTGTACTGCTGAAGAAACTCCTGCTGGACTGGGGTTCCCGTCGTAGTTGATCGAGATATGGCGTTATCCCAACTTGCTGATTTTTCATGGGTCCTTTTACGTATCAGACAGGCTACGTCATATTCGATGGATTTTCACAACAATTACCTAAGACACGAACCAGCAAGGCCCTAATCGCCCACTGTCGCCGCAACTATGATAGTTGCAGCTTGGTGTCTATCTGTTTCAGTGCTCTGTGTCATATCTGTTAGCCTAGAATAAATCAAATTTATTAATTGCAGGCTAGCCATGTTCTTATCATTATTATATATGAAAGGGAGACGTAAGCCAGTCACTCAGCGCATCGCGCGTCAACCGAGATCACCCGTATTTTGAATGGAAGCTATTTCCAAGGGAGGTATACGACGCACTCTCGAGGGAGGACCTAGATGTCAGCGTCGACGTCGGTTCACTCATCAAAGGCTGCGGTACTTGGCCCCGCCCACCCGCTGGCGGCTCCAGACGGCGCTCGGAGTGCTGGCCGCGTCGCGTGTAGGTGTGGCGACTGTGTCGCGTGACGGTGTGCCGGCCGCGTTTGAGCATAGCTTCGTTGGGTGGAGCCATATACTCCACCGACCCTCACCCCTGGGCAGGTGAAGTGGGAAACTTTCACCCTTGGGAAAACCGGTGACAACCGGTGAAACGCTCCGGAAAAGAATGAAAGTGACCCAACACTCATGCAAGTCATTTTCAAGATTGGGTGGGTGTCACTGCCGGTTTTTCGGCCATAACTTCTTTACCCTAAAAGATAGTGTTTTGGTGAAGATTGTTTTCAGAATCCCCGTAAAATTCTGCATCGAATAGCGTTTTTAGTTTCAAAAAATACGTTCCCTTTCTACCAGCCGATTTCAGTTCATAAAGAGCATTTTTTTCGCCTGAAATTATCGGTTTTTCGTCCATAACTTTTTTTGTGCATGGAGATAGCCCTCTGGTGAAGGTTGTTTTTGAAATTTCGATGGAATTCTGCGTCGATTAGTGTTTCCAGTTTGAAAAAAATATTTTCTCGATCCTTCAGCCTAATTGTGGTGCGCGCGAAGCGGGCACCAGGATTTGGCTTTGATCTCTTCCCGCGCGGATGCCCTACCATGAGATCACCTATTCATACCGTCAACAGAGGTATGAGCTGTACACCATTCGATGCGCTGCAAGAAATTACATATGTGTGCAACTTTTCATCCCAACTGGTCCCCGCTTTCTAAAGTTATGACCTCTCAAAGTACGCAAAAACGTTCTCCACCACCGCCTCCGCCTCCGCCTCCGCCTCCGCCTCCGCCTCCACCTTCGTCCGTCGAAAACCATTTCTTTGGAAGGCGTGGACCAAATCGCTCGAAAATCTGCGACTAGAGGTAATCGATCACGGGAATGCCGAAAATAATTGTAGGAACTCACCATAATGACTTCTGGGCCCGTAACCGGCGGTTCAAACTCGGAGGCCGGTCTCGCAAGTTTAGTTTATTAAAATGACGGTCTTTTTCGTTATCAATCATTGTTTTCTCAGAAACTCCATATAAATATCTCGCTTACTAGGGTGGTGTACTCTAAACGTCCGGATTGGAAGAGAACGTTGTGCGGGAGGGATGTTTTTGAGCGCGGCGAGTGTTCGTACCATGCGCACCAAAGATAAGAAGTCGTCGCAGGGTGTGCTGAAGTGTCGGTTGACTATGCGAGACCGCAGTAGGGGTGTGCAGGACGCCGTAGAATGTGTGCAGGACCTCAGTAGGAGTGTGCAGGACCTTAGTAGGAGTGTGCAGGACATCATGGGACCTGTGCGGGACCCCAGTAGGGGTGTGCAGGACGTCGTATAATGTGTGCAGGACCTCAGTAGGAGTGTGCAGGATCTTAGTAGGAGTGTGCAGGACATCATGGGATCTGTGCAGGGCCCCAGTAGGGGTGGTGCAAGACCTCAGATGAGTGTGCAGGACATCAAGGAACTTGTGCAGTACCCCACTAGGGGTGTGCAGCACGTCATGGAATGTGTGCTGGATCTCAGTAGGAGTGTGCAGGACCTTAGTAGGAGTGTGCAGGACATCATGGAACCTGTGCAGGACCCCAGTAGGGGTGTGCAGGACGTCGTAGAATGTGTGCAGGACCTCAGTAGGAGTGTGCAGGAACTTAGTAGGAGTGTGCAGGACATCATGGGACCTGTGCATGACCCCAGTAGGGGTGTGCAGGACCTCAGTAGGAGTGTGCAGGACATTATGGGACCTGTGCAGAACCCCAGTAGGGGTGTGCAGGACGTCGTAGAATGTGTGCAGGACCTCAGTAGGAGTGTGCAGGACCTTAGTAGGAGTGTGCAGGACATCATGAAACCTGTGCAGGACCCCAGTAGGGGTGTGCTGGACGTCGTAGAATGTGTGCAGGACCTCAGTAGGAGTGTGCAGGACCTTAGTAGGAGTGTGCAGGACATCATGGGACCTGTGCGGGACCCCAGTAGGGGTGTGCAGGACGTCGTATAATGTGTGCAGGACCTCAGTAGGAGTGTGCAGGATCTTAGTAGGAGTGTGCAGGACATCATGGGATCTGTGCAGGGCCCCAGTAGGGGTGGTGCAAGACCTCAGAGGAGTGTGCAGGACATCAAGGAACTTGTGCAGTACCCCACTAGGGGTGTGCAGCACGTCATGGAATGTGTGCTGGATCTCAGTAGGAGTGTGCAGGACCTTAGTAAGAGTGTGCAGGACATCATGGAACCTGTGCAGGACCCCAGTAGGGGTGTGCAGGACGTCGTAGAATGTGTGCAGGACCTCAGTAGGAGTGTGCAGGAACTTAGTAGGAGTGTGCAGGACATCATGGGACCTGTGCATGACCCCAGTAGGGGTGTGCAGGACCTCAGTAGGAGTGTGCAGGACATTATGGGACCTGTGCAGGACCCCAGTAGGGGTGTGCAGGACGTCGTAGAATGTGTGCAGGACCTCAGTAGGAGTGTGCAGGACCTTAGTAGGAGTGTGCAGGACATCATGAAACCTGTGCAGGACCCCAGTAGGGGTGTGCTGGACGTCGTAGAATGTGTGCAGGACCTCAGTAGGAGTGTGCAGGACCTTAGTAGGAGTGCGCAGGACATCATGGGACCTGTGCGGGACCCCAGTAGGGGTGTGCAGGACGTCGTATAATGTGTGCAGGACCTCAGTAGGAGTGCAGGAACTTAGTAGGAGTGTGCAGGACATCATGGGACCTGTGCATGACCCCAGTAGGGGTGTGCAGGACCTCAGTAGGAGTGTGCAGGACATCATGGGACCTGTGCAGGACCCCAGTTGGGGTGTGCAGGACGTCGTGGAATGCGTGCAGGATCTCAGTAGGAGTGTGCAGGACCTTAGTAGGAGTGTGCAGGACATCATGGAACGTATGCAGGACCCCAGTAGGAGTGTGCAGGACGTCATAGAATGTGTGCAGGACCTCAGTAGGAGTGTGCAGGAACTTAGTAGGAGTGTGCAGGACATCATGGGACCTGTGCATGACCCCAGTAGGGTGTGCAGGACCTCAGTAGGGTGTGCAGGACATTATGGGACCTGTGCAGGACCCCAGTAGGGTGTGCAGGACCTCATGGATGTGCAGGATCTTAGTAGGAGTGTGCAGGACCTTAGTAGGAGTGTGCAGGACATCATGAAACCTGTGCAGGACCCCAGTAGGGGTGTGCTGGACGTCGTAGAATGTGTGCAGGACCTCAGTAGGAGTGTGCAGGACCTTAGTAGGAGTGTGCAGGACATCATGGGACCTGTGCATGACCCCAGTAAAGGGTGTGCAGGACCTCAGTAGGAGTGTGCAGGACATCATGGGACCTGTGCAGGACCCTGTAAGTGTGGGACCTCCGGTAAGTGTGCAGGACATTATGGGACCTGTGCAGGACCTCAGTAGGAGTGCGCAGGACATCATGGAACGTGTGCAGGACCCCAGTAGGGGTGTGCAGGATGTCGTAGAATGTGTGCAGAACACTCAGTAGAGTGTGCAGGACCTTGGTAGGAGTGTGCAGGACATCATGGGACCTGTGCAGGACCCCAGTAGGGTGTGCAGGACGTCGTATAATGTGTGCAGGACCTCAGTAGGAGTGTGCAGGATCTTAGTAGGAGTGTGCAGGACATCATGGGATCTGTGCAGGGCCCCAGTAGGGGTGGTGCAAGACCTCAGTAGGAGTGTGCAGGACATCAAGGAACTTGTGCAGTACCCCACTAGGGGTGTGCAACACGTCATGGAATGTGTGCTGGATCTCAGTAAGTGTGCAGGACCTTAGTAGGAGTGTGCAGGACATCATGGAACCTGTGCAGGACCCCAGTAGGGGTGTGCAGGACGTCGTAGAATGTGTGCAGGACCTCAGTAGGAGTGTGCAGGAACTTGAAGTAGGGTGTGCAGGACATCATGGGACCTGTGCATGACCCCAGTAGGGGTGTGCAGGACCTCAGTAGGAGTGTGCAGGACATTATGGGACCTGTGCAGGACCCCAGTAGGGGTGTGCAGGACGTCGTAGAATGTGTGCAGGACCTTAGTAGGAGTGTGCAGGACCTTATTAGGAGTGTGCACGACATCATGAGACCTGTGCACAACCCCAGTAGGGGTGTGCTGGACGTCGTAGAATGTGTGCAGGACCTCAGTAGGAGTGTGCAGGACCTTAGTAGGAGTGTGCAGGACATCATGGGACGTGTGCATGACCCCAGTAGGGGTGTGCAGGACCTCAGTAGGAGTGTGCAGGACATTATGGGACCTGTGCAGAGATGTGCAGGACGTCGTATAATGTGTGCAGGACCTCAGTAGGAGTGTGCAGGACCTTAGTAGGAGTGTGCAGGACATCATGAAACCTGTGCAGGACCCCAGTAGGGGTGTGCTGGACGTCGTAGAATGTGTGCAGGACCTCAGTAGGAGTGTGCAGGACCCCACTAGGGGTGTGCAGCACGTCATGGAATGTGTGCTGGATCTCAGTAGGAGTGTGCAGGACCTTAGTAAGAGTGTGCAGGACATCATGGAACCTGTGCAGGACCCCAGTAGGGGTGGGCAGGGCGTCGTAGAATGTGTGCAGGACCTCAGTAGGAGTGTGCAGGAAGTGAGTAGGAGTGTGCAGGACATCATGGGACCTGTGCATGACCCCAGTAGGGGTGTGCAGGACCTCAGTAGGAGCGTGCAGGACATTATGGGACCTGTGCAGGACCCCAGTAGGGGTGTGCAGGACCTCAGTAGGAGTGTGCAGGAACTTAGTAGGAGTGTGCAGGACCTTAGTAGGAGTGTGCAGGACATCATGAAACCTGTGCAGGACCCCAGTAGGGGTGTGCTGGACGTCGTAGAATGTGTGCAGGACCTCAGTAGGAGTGTGCAGGACCTTAGTAGGAGTGTGCTGGACATCATGGGACCTGTGCATGACCCCAGTAGGGGTGTGCAGGACCTCAGTAGGAGTGTGCAGGACATCATGGGACCTGTGCAGGACCCCAGTAGGGGTGTGCAGGACATTATGGGACCTGTGCAGGACCTCAGTAGGAGTGCGCAGGACATCATGGAACGTGTGCAGGACCCCAGTAGGGGTGTGCAGGATGTCGTAGAATGTGTGCAGAACCTCAGTAGGAGTGTGCAGGACCTTAGTAGGAGTGTGCAGGACATCATGGGACCTGTGCAGGACCCCAGTAGGGGTGTGCAGGACGTCGTATAATGTGTGCAGGACCTCAGTAGGAGTGTGCAGGATCTTAGTAGGAGTGTGCAGGACATCATGGGATCTGTGCAGGGCCCCAGTAGGGGTGGTGCGAAACCTCAGTAGAAGTGTGCAGGACATCAAGGAACTTGTGCAGTACCCCACTAGGGGTGTGCAACACGTCATGGAATGTGTGCTGGATCTCAGTAGGAGTGTGCAGGACCTTATTAGGAGTGTGCAGGACATCATGTAACCTGTGCAGGACCCCAGTAGGGGTGTGCAGGACGTCGTAGAATGTGTGCAGGACCTCAGTAGGAGTGTGCAGGAACTTAGTAGGAGTGTGCAGGACATCATGGGACCTGTGCATGACCCCAGTAGGGGTGTGCAGGACCTCCCAGTAGTAGTGTGCAGGACATTATGGGACCTGTGCAGGACCCCAGTAGGGGTGTGCAGGACGTCGTAGAATGTGTGCAGGACCTCAGTAGGAGTGTGCAGGACCTTAGTAGGAGTGTGCAGGACATCATGAAACCTGTGCAGGACCCCAGTAGGGGTGTGCTGGACGTCGTAGAATGTGTGCAGGACCTCAGTAGGAGTGTGCAGGACCTTAGTAGGAGTGTGCAGGACATCATGGGACGTGTGCATGACCCCAATAGGGGTGTGCAGGACCTCAGTAGGAGTGTGCAGGACATCATGGGACCTGTGCAGGACCCCAGTAGGGGTGTGCAGGACCTCAATAGAAGTGTGCAGGACATTATGGGACCTGTGCAGGACCTCAGTAGGAGTGCGCAGGACATCATGGGACCTGTGCAGGACCCCAGTAGTGGTGTGCAGGACGTCGTATAATGTGTGCAGGACCTCAGTAGGAGTGTGCAGGATCTTAGTAGGAGTGTGCAGGACATCATGGGATCTGTGCAGGGCCCCAGTAGGGGTGGTGCAAGACCTCCAGTAGGAGTGTGCAGGACATCAAGGAACTTGTGCAGTACCCCACTAGGGGGTGTGCAACACGTCATGGAATGTGTGCTGGATCTCAGTAAGAGTGTGCAGGACCTTAGTAGGAGTGTGCAGGACATCATGGAACCTGTGCAGGACCCCAGTAGGGGTGTGCAGGACGTCGTAGAATGTGTGCAGGACCTCAGTAGGAGTGTGCAGGAACTTAGTAGGAGTGTGCAGGACATCATGGGACCTGTGCATGACCCCAGTAGGGGGGTGCAGGACCTCAGTAGGAGTGTGCAGGACATTATGGGACCTGTGCAGGACCCAGTAGGGGTGTGCAGGACGTCGTAGAATGTGTGCAGGACCTTAGTAGGAGTGTGCAGGACATCATGGAACCTGTGCAGGACCCCAGTAGGGGTGTGCAGGACGTCGTAGAATGTGTGCAGGACCTCAGTAGGAGTGTGCAGGACCTTAGTAGGAGTGTGCAGGACATCATGGGACCTGTGCATGACCCCAGTAGGGGTGTGCAGGACCTCAGTAGGAGTGTGCAGGACATTATGGGACCTGTGCATGACCCCAGTAGGGGTGTGCAGGACGTCGTATAATGTGTGCAGGACCTCAGTAGGAGTGTGCAGGACCTTAGTAGGAGTGTGCAGGACATCATGAAACCTGTGCAGGACCCCAGTAGGGGTGTGCTGGACGTCGTAGAATGTGTGCAGGACCTCAGTAGGAGTGTGCAGGACCTTAGTAGGAGTGTGCAGGACATCATGAAACCTGTGCAGGACCCCAGTAGGGGTGTGCTGGACGTCGTAGAATGTGTGCAGGACCTCAGTAGGAGTGCGCAGGACCTTAGTAGGAGTGTGCAGGACATCATGGGACGTGTGCATGACCCCAGTAGGGGTGTGCAGGACCTCAGTAGGAGTGTGCAGGACATCATGGGACCTGTGCAGGACCCCAGTAGGGGTGTGCAGGACCTCAATAGAAGTGTGCAGGACATTATGGGACCTGTGCAGGACCTCAGTAGGAGTGCGCAGGACATCATGGGACCTGTGCAGGACCCCAGTAGTGATGTGCAGGACGTCGTATAATGTGTGCAGGACCTCAGTAGGAGTGTGCAGGATCTTAGTAGGAGTGTGCAGGACATCATGGGATCTGTGCAGGGCCCCAGTAGGGGTGGTGCAAGACCTCAGTAGGAGTGTGCAGGACATCAAGGAACTTGTGCAGTACCCCACTAGGGGTGTGCAACACGTCATGGAATGTGTGCTGGATCTCAGTAGGAGTGTGCAGGACCTTAGTAGGAGTGTGCAGGACATCATGGAACCTGTGCAGGACCCCAGTAGGGGTGTGCAGGACGTCGTAGAATGTGTGCAGGACCTCAGTAGGAGTGTGCAGGAACTTAGTAGGAGTGTGCAGGACATCATGGGACCTGTGCATGACCCCAGTAGGGGTGTGCAGGACCTCAGTAGGAGTGTGCAGGACATTATGGGACCTGTGCAGGACCCAGTAGGGGTGTGCAGGACGTCGTAGAATGTGTGCAGGACCTTAGTAGGAGTGTGCAGGACATCATGGAACCTGTGCAGGACCCCAGTAGGGGTGTGCAGGACCTCAGTAGGAGTGTGCAGGACCTTAGTAGGAGTGTGCAGGACATCATGGGACCTGTGCATGACCCCAGTAGGGGTGTGCAGGACCTCAGTAGGAGTGTGCAGGACATTATGGGACCTGTGCATGACCCCAGTAGGGGTGTGCAGGACGTCGTATAATGTGTGCAGGACCTCAGTAGGAGTGTGCAGGACCTTAGTAGGAGTGTGCAGGACATCATGAAACCTGTGCAGGACCCCAGTAGGGGTGTGCTGGACGTCGTAGAATGTGTGCAGGACCTCAGTAGGAGTGTGCAGGACCTTAGTAGGAGTGCGCAGGACATCATGGGACCTGTGCTGGATCTCAGTAGGAGTGTGCAGGACCTTAGTAAGAGTGTGCAGGACATCATGGGACCTGTGCAGGACCCCAGTAGGGGTGTGCAGGACATTATGGGACCTGTGCAGGACCTCAGTAGGAGTGCGCAGGACATCATGGAACGTGTGCAGGACCCCAGTAGGGGTGTGCAGGATGTCGTAGAATGTGTGCAGAACCTCAGTAGGAGTGTGCAGAACCTTAGTAGGAGTGTGCAGGACATCATGGGACCTGTGCAGGACCCCAGTAGGGGTGTGCAGGACGTCGTATAATGTGTGCAGGACCTCAGTAGGAGTGTGCAGGATCTTAGTAGGAGTGTGCAGGACATCATGGGATCTGTGCAGGGCCCCAGTAGGGGTGGTGCAAAACCTCAGTAGAAGTGTGCAGGACATCAAGGAACTTGTGCAGTACCCCACTAGGGGTGTGCAACACGTCATGGAATGTGTGCTGGATCTCAGTAGGAGTGTGCAGGACCTTATTAGGAGTGTGCAGGACATCATGTAACCTGTGCAGGACCCCAGTAGGGGTGTGCAGGACGTCGTAGAATGTCTGCAGGACCTCAGTAGGAGTGTGCAGGAACTTAGTAGGAGTGTGCAGGACATCATGGGACCTGTGCATGACCCCAGTAGGGGTGTGCAGGACCTCAGTAGTAGTGTGCAGGACATTATGGGACCTGTGCAGGACCCCAGTAGGGGTGTGCAGGACGTCATAGAATGTGTGCAGGACCTCAGTAGGAGTGTGCAGGACCTTAGTAGGAGTGTGCAGGACATCATGAAACCTGTGCAGGACCCCAGTAGGGGTGTGCTGGACGTCGTAGAATGTGTGCAGGACCTCAGTAGGAGTGCGCAGGACCTTAGTAGGAGTGTGCAGGACATCATGGGACGTGTGCATGACCCCAGTAGGGGTGTGCAGGACCTCAGTAGGAGTGTGCAGGACATCATGGGACCTGTGCAGGACCCCAGTAGGGGTGTGCAGGACCTCAATAGAAGTGTGCAGGACATTATGGGACCTGTGCAGGACCTCAGTAGGAGTGCGCAGGACATCATGGGACCTGTGCAGGACCCCAGTAGTGGTGTGCAGGACGTCGTATAATGTGTGCAGGACCTCAGTAGGAGTGTGCAGGATCTTAGTAGGAGTGTGCAGGACATCATGGGATCTGTGCAGGGCCCCAGTAGGGGTGGTGCAAGACCTCAGTAGGAGTGTGCAGGACATCATGGGAACTTGTGCAGTACCCCACTAGGGGTGTGCAACACGTCATGGAATGTGTGCTGGATCTCAGTAGGAGTGTGCAGGACCTTAGTAGGAGTGTGCAGGACATCATGGGAACCTGTGCAGGACCCCAGTAGGGGTGTGCAGGACCTCAATAGAATGTGTGCAGGACATCAGTGGGACCTGTGCAGGACCTTAGTAGGAGTGTGCAGGACATCATGGGACCTGTGACCTGTGCATGACCCCCAGAGGGGTGTGCAGGACCTCAGTAGGGTGTGCAGGACATCATGGAACCTGTGCAGGACCCCAGTAGGGGTGTGCAGGACGTCGTAGAATGTGTGCAGGACCTCAGTAGGGAGTGTGCAGGACCTTAGTAGGAGTGTGCAGGACATCATGGGATCTGTGCAGGACCCCAGTAGGGGTGGTGCAAGACCTCAGTAGGAGTGTGCAGGATATCAAGGAACCTGCAGGACCCCACTAGGAGTGTGCAGGACGTCGTATGGAATGTGTGCAGGACCTCGGTAGTGTGCAGGACCCCAGTAGGGGTGTGCAGCACATCAAGGAACCTGTGCAGGACCCCAGTAGGGGTGTGCAGGACGTCGTAGAATGTGTGCAGGACCTCAGTGGGAGTGTGCAGGACCTTAGCAGGAGTGTGCAGGACAACATGGGACCTGTGCAGGACCCCAGTAGGAGTGTACAGGACGTCGTAGAATGTGTGAAGGACCTCAGTGGGAGTGTGCAGGACCCAGTAGGAGTGTGCAGGACATCATGGAACCTGTGCAGGACCCCAGTAGGGGTGTGCAGGACGTCGTAGAATGTGTGCAGGACCTCAGTAGGAGTGTGCAGGAACTTAGTAGGAGTGTGCAGGACATCATGGGACCTGTGCATGACCCCAGTAGGGGTGTGCAGGACCTCAGTAGGAGTGTGCAGGACATTATGGGACCTGTGCAGGACCCCAGTAGGGGTGTGCAGGACCTCAGTAGGAGTGTGCAGGACCTCAGTAGGAGTGTGCAGGACCTTAGTAGGAGTGTGCAGGACATCATGAAACCTGTGCAGGACCCCAGTAGGGGTGTGCTGGACGTCGTAGAATGTGTGCAGGACCTCAGTAGGAGTGTGCAGGACCTTAGTAGGAGTGTGCAGGACATCATGGGACCTGTGCATGACCCCAGTAGGGGTGTGCAGGACCTCAGTAGGAGTGTGCAGGACATCATGGGACCTGTGCAGGACCCCAGTAGGGGTGTGCAGGACCTCAGTAGAAGTGTGCAGGACATTATGGGACCTGTGCAGGACCTCAGTAGGAGTGCGCAGGACATCATGGAACGTGTGCAGGACCCCAGTAGGGGTGTGCAGGATGTCGTAGAATGTGTGCAGAACCTCAGTAGGAGTGTGCAGGACCTTAGTAGGAGTGTGCAGGACATCATGGGACCTGTGCAGGACCCCAGTAGGGGTGTGCAGGACGTCGTATAATGTGTGCAGGACCTCAGTAGGAGTGTGCAGGATCTTAGTAGGAGTGTGCAGGACATCATGGGATCTGTGCAGGGCCCCAGTAGGGGTGGTGCAAAACCTCAGTAGAAGTGTGCAGGACATCAAGGAACTTGTGCAGTACCCCACTAGGGGTGTGCAACACGTCATGGAATGTGTGCTGGATCTCAGTAGGAGTGTGCAGGACCTTAGTAGGAGTGTGCAGGACATCATGTAACCTGTGCAGGACCCCAGTAGGGGTGTGCAGGACGTCGTAGAATGTGTGCAGGACCTCAGTAGGAGTGTGCAGGAACTTAGTAGGAGTGTGCAGGACATCATGGGACCTGTGCATGACCCCAGTAGGGGTGTGCAGGACCTCAGTAGTAGTGTGCAGGACATTATGGGACCTGTGCAGGACCCCAGTAGGGGTGTGCAGGACGTCGTAGAATGTGTGCAGGACCTCAGTAGGAGTGTGCAGGACCTTAGTAGGAGTGTGCAGGACATCATGAAACCTGTGCAGGACCCCAGTAGGGGTGTGCTGGACGTCGTAGAATGTGTGCAGGACCTCAGTAGGAGTGTGCAGGACCTTAGTAGGAGTGTGCAGGACATCATGGGACGTGTGCATGACCCCAGTAGGGGTGTGCAGGACCTCAGTAGGAGTGTGCAGGACATCATGGGACCTGTGCAGGACCCCAGTAGGGGTGTGCAGGACCTCAATAGAAGTGTGCAGGACATTATGGGACCTGTGCAGGACCTCAGTAGGAGTGCGCAGGACATCATGGGACCTGTGCATGACCTCAGTAGTGTGACCTCAGTAGGAGTGCGCAGGACATCATGGGACCTGTGCAGGACCCCAGTAGTGGTGTGCAGGACGTCGTATAATGTGTGCAGGACCTCAGTAGGAGTGTGCAGGATCTTAGTAGGAGTGTGCAGGACATCATGGGATCTGTGCAGGACCCCAGTAGGGGTGTGCAGGACCTCAGTAGGAGTGTGCAGGACATTATGGGACCTGTGCATGACCCCAGTAGGGGTGTGCAGGACGTCGTATAATGTGTGCAGGACCTCAGTAGGAGTGTGCAGGACCTTAGTAGGAGTGTGCAGGACATCATGGGATCTGTGCAGGACCCCAGTAGGGGTGTGCAGGACCTCAATAGAAGTGTGCAGGACATTATGGGACCTGTGCAGGACCTCAGTAGGAGTGTGCAGGACATTATGTGACCTGTGCATGACCCCAGTAGGGGTGTGCAGGACCTCAGTAGGAGTGTGCAGGACATTATGGGACCTGTGCAGGACCCCAGTAGGGGTGTGCAGGACGTCGTATAATGTGTGCAGGACCTCAGTAGGAGTGTGCAGGACCTTAGTAGGAGTGTGCAAGACATCATGGGATCTGTGCAGGACCCCAGTAGGGGTGGTGCAAGACCTCAGTAGGAGTGTGCAGGATATCAAGGAACTTGTGCAGGGCCCCACTAGGGGTGTGCAGCACGTCATGGAATGTGTGCTGGATCTCAGTAGGAGTGTGCAGGACATCATGGGACCTGTGCAGGACCCCAGTAGGGGTGTGCAGGACCTCAGTAGAAGTGTGCAGGACATTATGGGACCTGTGCAGGACCTCAGTAGGAGTGCGCAGGACATCATGGAACGTGTGCAGGACCCCAGTAGGGGTGTGCAGGATGTCGTAGAATGTGTGCAGAACCTCAGTAGGAGTGTGCAGGACCTTAGTAGGAGTGTGCAGGACATCATGGGACCTGTGCAGGACCCCAGTAGGGGTGTGCAGGACGTCGTATAATGTGTGCAGGACCTCAGTAGGAGTGTGCAGGATCTTAGTAGGAGTGTGCAGGACATCATGGGACCTGTGCAGGACCCCAGTAGGGGTGTGCAGGACCTCAGTAGGAGTGTGCAGGACATTATGGGACCTGTGCAGGACCCCAGTAGGGGTGTGCAGGACCTCAGTAGGAGTGTGCAGGACCTTAGTAGGAGTGTGCAGGACATCATGGGACCTGTGCAGGACCCCAGTAGGGGTGTGCAGGACGTCGTAGAATGTGTGCAGGACCTCAGTAGGAGTGTGCAGGACCTTAGTAGGAGTGTGCAGGACATCATGGGACCTGTGCAGGGCCCCAGTAGGGGTGTGTGCAGGACCTCAGTAGAAGTGTGCAGGACATCAAGGGACCTGTGCAGGACCCCAGTAGGGGTGTGCAGGACGTCATGGAATGTGTGCAGGACAGTATGGGACCTGTGCAGGACCTCAGTAGGAGTGTGCAGGACATCATGGAACCTGTGCAGGACCCCAGTAGGGGTGTGCAGGACGTCGTAGAATGTGTGCAGGACCTCCAGTAGGAGTGTGCAGGACCTTAGTAGGAGTGTGCAGGACATCATGGGACCTGTGCAGGACCCCAGTAGGGGTGTGCAGGACCTCAGTAGTAATGTGTGCAGGACATTATGGGACCTGTGCAGGACCCCAGTAGGGGTGTGCAGGACATCGTAGAATGTGTGCAGGACCCCAGTAGGGGTGGTGCAGGACCTCAGTAGAAGTGTGCAGGGACATCATGGAATCTGTGCAGGATCCCAGCAGGGGTGTGCAGGACGTCGTAGAATGTGTTCAGGACCTCAGTAGGAGTGTGCAGTACTTTAGTAGGAGTGTGCTGGACATCATGGGACCTGTGCAGGACCCCAGTAGGGGTGTGCAGGACGTCGTAGAATGTGTGCAAGACCTCAGTAGGAGTGTGCAGGAACTTAGTAGGAGTGTGCAGGACATCATGGGACCTGTGCAGGACCCCAAAGGGGTGTGCAGGACGTCGTTAAATGTGTGCAGGACATCATGGGACCTGTGCAGGACCCCAGTAGGGGTGTGCAGGACGTCGTAGAATGTGTGCAGGACCTCCAGTATGGGTGTGCAGGACCTTAGTAAGAGTGTGCAGGACATCATGGGACCTGTGCACGACCCCAGTAGGGGTGTGCAGGACGTCGTAGAATGTGTGCAGGACCTCAGTAGGAGTGTGCAGGACCTTAGTAGGAGTGTGCAGGACATCATGGGACGTGTGCTTGACCCCAATAGGGGTGTGCAGGACCTCAGGAGGAGTGGGCAGGACATCATGGGACCTGTGCAGGACCCCAGTAGGGGTGTGCAGGACGTCAATAGAAATGTGTGCAGGACATTATGGGACCTGTGCAGGACCTCAGTAGGAGTGTGCAGGACATCATGGGACCTGTGCAGGACCCCAGTAGGGGTGTGCAGTACGTCGTAGAATGTGTGCAGGACCCCAGTAAGAGTGTGCAGGACCTTAGTAGGAGTGTGCCCAGGACATCATGGGACCTGTGCAGGACCCCAGTAGGGGTGTGCAGGACCTGAGTAGGAGTGTGCAGGACATTATGGGACCTGTGCAGGACCCCAGTAGGGGTGTGCAGCACGTCGTAGAATGTGTGCAGGACTCAGTAGGAGTGTGCAGGACCTTAGTAGGAGTGTGCAAGACATCATGGGACCTGTGCAGGACCCCAGTATGGGTGTGCAGGACGTCGTAGAATGTGTGCAGGACCTCAGTAGGAGTGTGCAGGACCTTAGTAAGAGTGCGCAGGACATCATGGGATCTGTGCAGGACCCCAGTAGGGGTGTGCAGGACCTCAGTAGGAGTGTGCAGGACATTATGGGACCTGTGCAGGACCCCAGTAGGGGTGTGCAGGACGTCGTAGAATGTGTGCAGGACCTCAGTAGGAGTGTGCAGGACCTTAGTAGGAGTGTGCAGGACATCATGGGACCTGTGCAGGACCCCAGTAGGGGTGAGCAGGACCTCAGTAGGAGTGTGCAGGACATCAGTAGGACCTGTGCAGGACCCCAGTAGGAGTGTGCAGGACGTCATGGGACCTGTGCAGGACCTCAGTAGGAGTGTGCAGGACCTAAGTAGGAGTGTGAAGGACATCATGGGACCTGTGCAGGACCCCAGTAGGGGTGTGCAGGACCTCAGTAGAAGTGTACAGGACATTACGGGACCTGTGCAGGACCTCAGTAGGAGTGTACAGGGCATCATGGGACCTGTGCAGGACCCCAGTAGGGGTGTGCAGGACCTCGTAGAATGTGTGCAGGACATCAGTAGGAGTGTGCAGGACCTCAGTAGGAGTGTGCAGGACATCATGGGACCTGTGCAGGACCCCAGTAGGGGTGTGCAGGACGTCGTATAATGTGTGCAGGACCTCAGTAGGAGTGTGCAGGATCTTAGTAGGAGTGTGCAGGACATCATGGGATCTGTGCAGGGCCCCAGTAGGGGTGGTGCAAAACCTCAGTAGAAGTGTGCAGGACATCAAGGAACTTGTGCAGTACCCCACTAGGGGTGTGCAACACGTCATGGAATGTGGGCTGGATCTCAGTAGGAGTGTGCAGGACCTTGGTAGGAGTGTGCAGGACATCATGGGACCTGTGCAGGACCCCAGTAGGGAGGTGTGCAGGACGTCGTAGAATGTGTGCAGGACCTCCAGTAGGAGTGTGCAGGAACTTAGTAGGAGTGTGCAGGACATCATGGGACCTGTGCATGACCCCAGTAGGGTGTGCAGGACCTCAGTAGGAGTGTGCAGGACATCATGGGACCTGTGCAGGACCCCAGTAGGGGTGTGCAGGACCTCAGTAGAGATGTGTGCAGGACATTATGGGACCTGTGCAGGACCTCAGTAGGAGTGTGCAGGACATCATGGAACCTGTGCAGGACCCCAGTAGGGGTGTGCAGGACGTCGTAGAATGTGTGCAGGACCTCAGTAGGAGTGTGCAGGACCTTAGTAGGAGTGTGCAGGACATCATGGGACCTGTGCACATCCCCAGTAGGGGTGTGCAGGACATCGTATAATATGTGCAGGACACTCAGTAGAGTGTGCAGGATCTTAGGAGTGTGCAGGACATCATGGGATCTGTGCAGGACCCCAGTAGGGTGGTGCAGGACCTCAGTATAAGGGTGCAGGACATCATGGGACATGTACAGGACCTCAGTAGGGGTGTTCGGGATGTCATGGAATGTGTGCAGGACCTCAGTAGGAGTGTGCAGGACCTCAGTAGGAGTATGCAGGACATCATGGGACATGTGCAGGACCTCAGTAGGGGTGTTCGGGATGTCATGGAATGTGAGCAGGACCCCAGTAGGAGTGCGCAGGACCTTAGTAGGAGTGTGCAGGACATCATGGGACCTGTGCAGGACCCAAGTAGGGGTGTGCAGGACCTCAGTAGGAGTGTGCAGGACATCATGGGACCTGTGCAGGACCCCATTCGGGGTATGCGGGACGTGGTAGAATGTGTGCAGGACCTCAGTAGGAGTGTGCAGGACCTTAGTAGGAGTGTGCAGGACATCATGGGACCTGTGCAGGACCCCAGTAGGGGTGTGCAGGACGTCGTATAATGTGTGCAGGACCTCAGTAGGAGTGTGCAGGACCTTAGTAGGAGTGTGCAGGACATCATGGGATCTGTGCAGGACCCCAGTAGGGGTGTGCAGGACCTCAGTAGGAGTGTGCAGGACATCATGGGACCTGTGCAGGACCCCAGTAGGGGTGTGCAGGACGTCGTAGAATGTGTGCAGGACCTAGGGTGTGCAGGACCAGTAGGAGTGTGCAGGACATCATGTGGGACCTGTGCAGGACCTCAGTAGGAGTGTGCAGGACATCATGGGACCTGTGCATGACCCCAGTAGGGTGTGCAGGACCTCAGTAGGAGTGTGCAGGACATCATGGGACCTGTGCAGGACCCCAGTAGGGGTGTGCAGGACCTCAGTAGGAGTGTGCAGGACATTATGGGACCTGTGCAGGACCTCAGTAGGAGTGTGCAGGACATCATGGGACCTGTGCAGGACCCCAGTAGGGGTGTGCAGGACGTCGTAGAATGTGTGCAGGACCTCAGTAGGAGTGTGCAGGACCTTAGTAGGAGTGTGCAGGACATCATGGGACCTGTGCAGGACCCCGGTAGGGGTGGTGCAAGACCTCAGTAGGAGTGTGCAGGACATCAAGGAACTTGTGCAGGATCCCAGTAGGGGTATGCAGGACGTCGTAGAATGTGTGCAGGAGCTCAGTAGGAGTGCGCAGGACCTCAGTAGGAGTGTGCAGGACATCATGGAACCTGTGAAGGACCCCAGTAGGGGTGTGCAGGACGTCGTAGAATGTGTGCAGGACCTCAGTAGGAGTGTGCAGGACCTTAGTACGGGTGGGCAGGACATCATGGGACCTGGGCAGGACCCCAGGAGGGGTGTGCAGGAGCTCAGTAGGAGTGTGCAGGACATCATGGGACCTGTGCAGGACCCCAGTAGGGGTGTGCAGGACGTCGTTGAATATGTGCAGGACCTCAGTTGGAGTGTGCAGGACCTTAGTAGGAGTGTGCAGGACATCATGGAACCTGTGCAGGACCCCAGTAGGGGTGTGCAGGACGTCGTAGAATGTGTGCAGGACCTCAGTAGGAGTGTGCAGGACCTTAGTAAGAGTGCGCAGGACATCATGGGATCTGTGCAGGACCCCAGTAGGGGTGTGCAGGACCTCAGTAGGAGTGTGCAGGACATTATGGGACCTGTGCAGGACCCCAGTAGGGGTGTGCAGGACGTCGTAGAATGTGTGCAGGACCTCAGTAGGAGTGTGCAGGACCTTAGTAGGAGTGTGCAGGACATCATGGGACGTGTGCAGGACCCCAGTAGGGGTGTGCAGGACCTCAGTAGGAGTGTGCAGGACATCATGGGACCTGTGCAGGACCCCAGTAAGGGGGTGTGCAGGACGTCAGTAGGAATGTGCAGGACCTCCAGTAGGAGTGTGCAGGACATCATGGAACCTGTGCAGGACCCCAGTAGGGGTGTGCAGGACCTCAGTAGGAGTGTGCAGGACATTATGGGACCTGTGCAGGACCTCAGTAGGAGTGTGCAGGACATCAAAGAACTTGTGCAGGACCCCAGTAAGGGTGTGCAAGACGTCGTAGAATGTGTGCAGGACATTATGGGACCTGTGCAGGACCTCAGTAGAAGTGTGCAGGACATCATGAGACCTGAGCAGGACCCCAGTAGAGGTGTTCAGGACGTCGTAGAATGTGCGCAGGACCTCGGTAGAAGTGTGCAGGATCTTAGTAGGAGTGTGCAGGACATCATGGGATCTGTGCAGGGGGCCCCAGTAAGAGAGTGGTGCAAGACCTCCCGAGTAGTAGTGTGCAGGACATTATGGGACCTGTGCAGTACCCCAGTAGGGGTGTGCAGGACGCCGTAGAATGTGTGCAGGACCTCAGTAGGAGTGTGCAGGACCTCAGTAGGAGTGTGCAGGACATCATTAAACCTGTGCAGGACCCCAGTAGGGGTGTGCGGGACGTCGTAGAATGTTCGCAGGACCTCAGTAGGAGTGTGCAGGACCTTAGTAAGTGTGTGCAGAACATCATGGGATCTGTGCATGACCCCAATAGGGGTGTGCAGGACCTCAGTAGGAGTGTGCAGGACATCATGGGACCTGTGCAGGACCCCAGTAGGGGTGTGCAGGACGTCGTAGAAGTGTGCAGGACATTATGGGACCTGTGCAGGACCTTAGTAGGAGTGCAGGACATCATGAACCTGTGCAGGACCCCAGTAGGGGTGTGCTGGACGTCAGTAGAATGTGTGCAGGACATCAGTGGGAGTGTGCAGGACCCTTAGTAGGAGTGTGCAGGACCTCATGGGAAGTGTGCAGGACACCAATAGGGACCTGTGCAGGACCTCAGTAGGAGTGTGCAGGACATCATGGGACCTGTGCAGGACCCCAGTAGTGATGTGCAGGACGTCGTATAATGTGTGCAGGACCTCAGTAGGAGTGTGCAGGATCTTAGTAGGAGTGTGCAGGACATCATGGGATCTGTGCAGGGCCCCAGTAGGGGTGGTGCAAGACCTCAGTAGGAGTGTGCAGGACATCAAGGAACTTGTGCAGTACCCCACTAGGGGTGTGCAACACGTCATGGAATGTGTGCTGGATCTCAGTAGGAGTGTGCAGGACCTTAGTAGGAGTGTGCAGGACATCATGGAACCTGTGCAGGACCCCAGTAGGGGTGTGCAGGACGTCGTAGAATGTGTGCAGGACCTCAGTAGGAGTGTGCAGGAACTTAGTAGGAGTGTGCAGGACATCATGGGACCTGTGCATGACCCCAGTAGGGGTGTGCAGGACCTCAGTAGGAGTGTGCAGGACATTATGGGACCTGTGCAGGACCCAGTAGGGGTGTGCAGGACGTCGTAGAATGTGTGCAGGACCTTAGTAGGAGTGTGCAGGACATTATGGGACCTGTGCATGACCCCAGTAGGGGTGTGCAGGACGTCGTATAATGTGTGCAGGACCTCAGTAGGAGTGAGCAGGACCTTAGTAGGAGTGTGCAGGACATCATGGGATCTGTGCAGGACCCCAGTAGGGGTGTGCAGGACCTCAGTAGGAGTGTGCAGGACATTATGTGACCTGTGCAGGACCCCAGTAGGGGTGTGCAGGACGTCGTATAATGTGTGCAGGACCTCAGTAGGAGTGTGCAGGACATTATGGGACCTGTGCATGACCCCAGTAGGGGTGTGCAGGACGTCGTATAATGTGTGCAGGACCTCAGTAGGAGTGAGCAGGACCTTAGTAGGAGTGTGCAGGACATCATGGGATCTGTGCAGGACCCCAGTAGGGGTGTGCAGGACCTCAGTAGGAGTGTGCAGGACATTATGGGACCTGTGCAGGACCCCAGTAGGGGTGTGCAGGACGTCGTATAATGTGTGCAGGACCTCAGTAGGAGTGTGCAGGACCTTAGTAGGAGTGTGCAGGACATCATGGGATCTGTGCAGGACCCCAGTAGGGGTGGTGCAAGACCTCAGTAGGAGTGTGCAGGATATCAAGGAACTTGTGCAGGACCCCACTAGGGGTGTGCAGCACGTCATGGAATGTGTGCTGGATCTCAGTAGGAGTGTGCAGGACATCATGGGACCTGTGCAGGACCCCAGTAGGGGTGTGCAGGACCTCAGTAGAAGTGTGCAGGACATTATGGGACCTGTGCAGGACCTCAGTAGGAGTGCGCAGGACATCATGGAACGTGTGCAGGACCCCAGTAGGGGTGTGCAGGATGTCGTAGAATGTGTGCAGAACCTCAGTAGGAGTGTGCAGGACCTTAGTAGGAGTGTGCAGGACATCATGGGATCTGTGCAGGGCCCCAGTAGGGGTGGTGCAAAACCTCAGTAGAAGTGTGCAGGACATCAAGGAACTTGTGCAGTACCCCACTAGGGGTGTGCAACACGTCATGGAATGTGTGCTGGATCTCAGTAGGAGTGTGCAGGACCTTAGTAGGAGTGTGCAGGACATCATGTAACCTGTGCAGGACCCCAGTAGGGGTGTGCAGGACGTCGTAGAATGTGTGCAGGACCTCAGTAGGAGTGTGCAGGAACTTAGTAGGAGTGTGCAGGACATCATGGGACCTGTGCATGACCCCAGTAGGGGTGTGCAGGACCTCAGTAGTAGTGTGCAGGACATTATGGGACCTGTGCAGGACCCCAGTAGGGATGTGCAGGACGTCGTAGAATGTGTGCAGGACCTCAGTAGGAGTGTGCAGGACCTTAGTAGGAGTGTGCAGGACATCATGAAACCTGTGCAGGACCCCAGTAGGAGTGTGCTGGACGTCGTAGAATGTGTGCAGGACCTCAGTAGGAGTGTGCAGGACATTAGTAGGAGTGTGCAGGACATCATGGGACGTGTGCATGACCCCAGTAGGGATGTGCAGGACCTCAGTAGGAGTGAGCAGGACATCATGGGACCTGTGCAGGACCCCAGTAGGGGTGTGCAGGACCTCAACAGAAGTGTGCAGGACATTATGGGACCTGTGCAGGACCTCAGTAGGAGTGCGCAGGACATCATGGGACCTGTGCAGGACCCCAGTAGTGGTGTGCAGGACGTCGTATAATGTGTGCAGGACCTCAGTAGGAGTGTGCAGGATCTTAGTAGGAGTGTGCAGGACATCATGGGATCTGTGCAGGGCCCCAGTAGGGGTGGTGCAAGACCTCAGTAGGAGTGTGCAGGACATCAAGGAACTTGTGCAGTACCCCACAAGGGGTGTGCAACACGTCATGGAATGTGTGCTGGATCTCAGTAGGAGTGTGCAGGACCTTAGTAGGAGTGTGCAGGACATCATGGAACCTGTGCAGGACCCCAGTAGGGGTGTGCAGGACGTCGTAGAATGTGTGCAGGACCTCAGTAGGAGTGTGCAGGAACTTAGTAGGAGTGTGCAGGACATCATGGGACCTGTGCATGACCCCAGTAGGGGTGTGCAGGACCTCAGTAGGAGTGTGCAGGACATTATGGGACCTGTGCAGGACCCAGTAGGGGTGTGCAGGACGTCGTAGAATGTGTGCAGGACCTTAGTAGGAGTGTGCAGGACCTTAGTAGGAGTGTGCAGGACATCATGGAACCTGTGCAGGACCCCAGTAGGGGTGTGCAGGACGTCGTAGAATGTGTGCAGGACCTCAGTAGGAGTGTGCAGGACCTTAGTAGGAGTGTGCAGGACATCATGGGACCTGTGCATGACCCCAGTAGGGGTGTGCAGGACCTCAGTAGGAGTGTGCAGGACATTATGGGACCTGTGCATGACCCCAGTAGGGGTGTGCAGGACGTCGTATAATGTGTGCAGGACCTCAGTAGGAGTGTGCAGGACCTTAGTAGGAGTGTGCAGGACATCATGGGATCTGTGCAGGACCCCAGTAGGGGTGTGCAGGACCTCAGTAGGAGTGTGCAGGACATTATGTGACCTGTGCATGACACCAGTAGGGGTGTGCAGGACCTCAGTAGGAGTGTGCAGGACATTATGGGACCTGTGCAGGACCCCGGGAGGGGTGTGCAGGACGTCGTATAATGTGTGCAGGACCTCAGTAGGAGTGTGCAGGACCTTAGTAGGAGTGTGCAGGACATCATGGGATCTGTGCAGGACCCCAGTAGGGGTGGTGCAAGACCTCAGTAGGAGTGTGCAGGATATCAAGGAACTTGTGCAGGACCCCACTAGGGGTGTGCAGCACGTCATGGAATGTGTGCTGGATCTCAGTAGGAGTGTGCAGGACCTCAGTTTAATGTTCAGGGCACCGTATGGAAGCCAGGCCTCCGAATAAACAAGAACGATAGTTAAGTCCGCCAGAACAGGGCTACCGTAATCTCACTCGAGTTGGCTCTAAAATTTTCTAAGTTCTGACTCCGAATTCGCTTCATCTTCCCTACAGGTGGTGATGTTTTCCAACTTTGTAGTCCAGGCAGATCCTCAACTGCTGACCTCTGGAGAAGGACGGTGTGTGAATCAAGACACACCGCTCTTCACTTCTTTTATACTTTACCCTTGTTCAATTTTGTATCATCCACTTTGTCTACGAGAGCCGAATAACATTATTCCTAAGATTACGGTAGCCCTCTTCTGGCGCACTTAACTATCGTTCTTGTTCCGAAACAGACATATGGGCCGGCGCAGACGAGCCACATCGGCATGAACCGGTGAAGTTTGGCTAGAGCGGCTGACCCTGGGTCTATCCTAGACGTGGAGGGGCCACCAAAGATTTACTCATAGAAAGTATGAAAAACTCTGATAAAAGATGCCTGATACTGCGCTATCAATCAATGTTTTTATTGAAGCTCTATGGAATTACTTCGACTGGTAGCCGTACCTATCGGTTGTTCATTTCATTTCTGTCCTGAATGGTGCGTACCCCCCCCCCCATCCAGAATAGTGCCTAGAACCTGTACAACTGGGTCATTTTGAAACTCATTCCCTTTTTTCGACTTTTAAATTCAAAAAGTATATGCCTTGTATCTTCTTTGTAGGAAGTCGCGTTGCAACTATATCTTGCAGTCTTAGCAGCGGAGCGGTTGTTTTTTCATTTCTACCACTATGTTTTCAAAAAAAAAACAACTTGACTTTTAGAGCTTGACGATACTGTAGAAGGGAAACCCTTGGAAAAAGTTGTGAAATTTCTGAAAGTTAGTCTCCGCAGAAAAGGTCAAGGATTTGGCATTGCTCTAAAATGTCGTGAAATTGTTCCATTAGATTTGGCTATCAAACTGATTTTCTAAACGTAGTGAAATTGTTGATTTGATTTGGCTGTTGTTGGTATATGCAGATAGCATAATCATTAAATGTAGTGAAATTGTTGCAAACGGATTTGGCAGGAGCTCTATGAATTATCACAGCCAAATCACGCGTCAGAAGGGGTTTTTCTTGAAGCGCATATCGAATCGAATGAGAATAGGCATAAGTCTAGCAGCAAAAACGTTTCCATACAAAGTGAACCGTGAAAGC
Organism: Aplectana chamaeleonis; assembly: GCA_029168955.1. Classification (NCBI taxonomy): domain Eukaryota; kingdom Metazoa; phylum Nematoda; class Chromadorea; order Rhabditida; family Cosmocercidae; genus Aplectana; species Aplectana chamaeleonis. The sequence goes on from JAPDOI010000265.1 coordinate 274,072, forward strand.
GTTGGTGACACGAAGACATAGCTTCAGTAGCTAATAAATTGCGTTAGATTTCGTTTTCGTGATTTTTATTTAATCGGTGAGGGAAGGTCTGGTACCTTAGTGGGAGGGAGCTACACTGAAAAGGCAGAATAACATTCGAAAACCTTATTTCTAGCCCATAAGGCCACGTTTCGTTCAGAATTGTTAATTGAGAAGTAGCTTTTTCTTTTTGTCTTCATTTGCTCGCCAGAGTACCTTCAGACGCGTGATTTGACTGTGATAATTCATAGAGCTCCTGCCAAATCCGTTTGCAACAATTTCACTACATTTAATGATTATGTTATCTGCATATACCAACAACAGCCAAATCAAATCAACAATTTCACTACGTTTAGAAAATCAGTTTGATAGACAAATGAGAGCAATGCCAAATCCTTGACCTTTTCTGCGGAGCCTAACTTTCAGAAATTCATTTTACGAAACACTGGTTTTTCGCCTATAACTCTTGAACCGTTGAAGGGAAGGTTTTGGTGATGGCTGTTTTTGAGATCTACGTAAACTTCGGCGTCGAATGACATATCGGGTTCCTAACTCCATAAGCCAGCCAGGTCGGTGGAGCCGAGCTCCATAGTTATCTGCATAGGGTGCTCTCGCCTCTAGGAACCCGTTATGTCATTCGAAGCAGAATTTTACGTAGATTTCAAGAACAACCTTTACCAAAACCTTATCTTCAACGGTTGAAGAGTTATAGGCGAAAAACCGGTGTTTCGTAAAATGAATTAGGCTGAAGGATCGAGAAAATATTTTTTCAAACTGCAAACACTAGTCGACGCCGAGTTCCATCGAAATTCCAGAAACAACCTTCACCAGAGGTCTATCTTCACGCACAAAAAAGTTATGGACGAAAAACCGATAATTTCAGGCGAAAAAAATGCTCTTTATTAACTGAAATCGGCTGGTAGACGGGAAACGTATTTTTCAAACCTGGAAACTATTCGATGAAGAATTTTTATGGGAATTCCGAAAACTGCCTCCAACAAAGGGCTATCTTTTAGGGTAAAAAAGTTATGGACGAAAAACTTATTGCTTTTGGTGAAAGAGACGTTAATTTATAAATTAAAGTCGGCTGAGAGACTGGAAACGTATTTTTCTCAACATGGAAACATTCTTCGACGCAAAATTCCATGGATACTTTGGAAACAGCTCCGTTCAAAGATTCGTCTTAAAGGGTAAAAATTTTATGAGCGAAGAACGGGTAGTTTTTTGAAAATCGCTTGGAAAAATTTTCCGAAAATTTTTGACTCCAAGACAGCTCAAAGGAAATTTTTCATGACCTAGGCAGATCATATAATTAAGAATAGTGAATTTCAAAAAGAGGTCATCTAACGAAAAAAATGTTTCAAAATCAATGATTAAAAATACAAATACATTGAATGCAAGAAAAAGAGGATTGAGAAGACGTCAAATTTTGAAGTTGCAAGTCTATAGGGAACCTTCACCATTCCCCATTCAAATATTCTAAACAACCTTCACCTCTCGGACCGCTGTCTCCACCCCAACGAACCTACTCAGAAAAATGAAAACAAGTTACTTGTAACAGAAAAGGTCGAGAACAAGTTACTTGTAAGATATCTGAGCCGATGTAAGTTACTTGCGACTTATCTCAGGTCAGTTAAGTTACATGTTACATATCGGAGGGATACTGCGTGCGCTGCGCCTCCGATATGTTACATGTAACTTGAATGACTTGAGATGTGTCGCAAGTAACTTACATCGGCTCAGATATGTTACAAGTAACTTGTTTTCTATTTCTGAGAGGACACAGTGTGCAGTGTGCCTCCGATATGTTACATGTAACTTAAATGGCACATTATAAGTCGCAAGTAACTTAAATCGGCTGAGAAGGATTTTACAAGGGGGAGGTACGACGCACACGGGGGGTCAGGCTTACGACTGGCGTTGCTGTTTGTTCAGTTAGCCAAGTTTGAGGTACTTGATCCCTAACCAGCAGGGAAGGCTCCGCACAACATTTTGTTGCGTAGTGTGTGGTCTGGGACGCGCTCTCTGCGTCGCGTGTCGTCTGCGTCACGTGATGGCCACCCACAGTAAAAATTCAAATGTAAGTTACATGTAATACAAATTTAGGTTACATGTAATATAAGTGTATGTTACATGTAATATAAATGTATGTTACTTGTAATATGAATGTAAGTTACTTGAGACATTCAAGTAAGTTACATTTATACTACAAGTAACTTGTTTTGATTTTTCTGAGTATGCGTTTGAGGTAAGTAGGCACGCGCGCTCCACATTGGAGTGTTATGCAATGTCAACTGCAGTTCATAGACGAAGGGGGCCCAAGCCCTTTGCTGGCGAAGCCGAACGAATGCTGCTTGACTTACTTACTTTGACTCAATCGGTTGGCTTTCGCCTGACGCGGTCATTCCACATCTTCACCGAGGTGTGCCGTCCTAGTAGTTAGCCGTGTCCATTTTTCACGGTCTTCAGCCACAATTTGAACACATTCCATCGAGCTGTCACTATTCCATTTCCTGCGGAACGAAACATCGCGCCTGAACTGTCTTTCGATGCCGAGTGACTTTAAATCCTCTTTAACCACATCCGTCCAGAACTTTCGCCTACGCCCAGGTGGCCGTTTCCAGACAGGATTTGGAAGCATTCTTAGAGCGTGTTGTACGAGACGATCCGGCGTTCTTCTTAGTATATGCCCGAGCAGTCGAAGTCGACTTTCCATTGCTGCTTGAGATGGCTTAAGGAGATGCTGGCACCTCCCTCGTGTCAAGCGTTGATGTACTGCGTCGATTTCCTTGTAAAGGTCTTCGTTATGGCATACACGCGGCCAGAAATATCCAAGCAAACGCCTAAAAAGCTTCCTCTCCGTGCAATCCAACCTTTCCATCTGCGTCTTCGGTGCTGCCCACGTCTCCGATCCGTACATCATGATAGGGCGAATAGCGGATAGGTAGACGCGCAACTTGACTTCCTTCGCGATGGTGGTAGACCACAAACACTTGGTAAGAGAATTAAATGCAGACGTAGCTTTCGCACATCGTTGTCGAATATCCACTGCATAACTACCATCGATCTTCAGCAAACAGCCCAAATAACAGAAATCGTCCACCAGTTCGATACGTTGTCCGTCCACACAAACTCCCGTTGAAGGCCTCTGAGAGACCCACATCTGCTTGCATTTGTCGGGACGAAGACGAAGTCCATAGGCTGCGGCATACTTCGAAACGAGGTTCACAATCCTTTGCAGATTTGCGTTGTTTTCAGCGAATAACACAATGTCGTCGGTGTACTCCAGGTCGACAAGGGAGCGTCCTGATTGTGTTAGGATCACATCCGCAGGAAACTGTTCTACAACTCTACGCATGATGTCATCAACGGCTAAGTTGAACAGGAAGGGTCCTGCAACGGCTCCTTGCCTTACTCCTGTTTTCACCTCGAAAGCTGACGTAAATCCCACAGGTTTACGGACTGCTGCTGTTGTTCCTTTGTTCATGTCTTCAATTAACCGAACATACTTTTCCGGGACTCCATCTGCTCGCAGAGCATTGAGCAATCGATCACGATGAGGGGGAGTCGAACGCGGCTTCAAAGTCCAAAAAAGCAAGCTGTAATGGCTTCGAATACCGCTGCCACGATTCAATTACTCTTCTCACGACGAACACTTGGTCGATGGTTGATCTTCCAGGTCGAAAACCGGCTTTCTCATCTCTGGTCGTTCCTTCACGATGCTTGATAAGTCGCTCGAGAATTATACGTTCTAAAACCTTGTACATGACACGAAGTAGAGAGATTCCTCTGTAGTTCTCAGGATCCGTGACGGATAGCTTCTTGTGAAGAGGTGCGATGATCGCATGTCTCCACGAATCGGGTATCCTTTCGCTCATCCATATGGCACGGATGGTGTTGGTCATTTCACGAATCCCAGACGGAGGAAGAGCTTTCAGCACTTCAGCAGTGATGTTGTCATCTCCACCTGGCTTTCCATTCTTCATTTTCCTGACACAATCCAAAACTTCAGACTCAGTCGGCGGTTCCTCACTGACATCGTAATGTGCTCTCTGAACATGCGGGAGCTCAGGTACTGATGGCGCTGGACGATTCACTAGTGAACTGAAGTAATCCTTCCATATTGGCAGCGTCGCATCACCAACTGCAACTCCATTTTTAGTGTTCAAGACAGGAGAACATCTCTTCATCTTCCCGCTATACTGTCGCAGCAACGTGTAGGCTTTCCTCGGATTCTTCTCCTCCCAGGCCTTCTCGAACTCCTTAGCTCTACACGTCCACTCTCGTTCGCGGTCACTTTGAAGCTGCCGACGCAACTTCCTCCTCAGACGCTTCTCCTCCACGAAGTTTCCTGCAGTTCGGAGAGCACATACTCTGTTGTAAGTAGATGTTGTTTCTTCTGAGACGTAGGCGAACTTCTTCTTAGGCTGTAGAACCGGGAGTGCCTCTTTTGAAGCGTCCTGGATGCACTTGACAAAAGAATCCGCGTCGCGAAAATTCTTCTTAGTCCGTACTCCGATGTGAATAGAAACGCCTTGTCGAAAATTCCTTCTGCACTCTTCATCTCTGAGACTTGTCATGTCAATCCTCTGGAGAGGCTGAGCCCCTCGCTTCCTCTTATGAATCCTCGCAGTGAAGTTCAACAGAACAGGACGGTGATCCGAATCGAATGCGACATCCCACACACCTCTAGATCTTCGAATGTCCGATACTGGAATATTCCTCGTCAGGACATAGTCAAGCTGTAGTTTAAAAGTTGTCATCTTCCGCTTCCGCTGCTCTTCTGGAGATAGCTGGGTTGGTCCCTGCCACGTAAGCTGATGGCGGCGATGATTCCTCTTGAAAGTCAATGCAGTAATCAGACCACTGCGTTCACACAAGTCGACAAGGCGGTGTCCGATGTTTGCTCCACTGGGTAGAACCATTTACCGAGTACTTCGGATTCCTGATCAAGTCCCATCTTTGCATTTGCGTCAATCCCCACGATAACAGCATGTTGACAAGGTATCCTGGCCAGCAACGTATTGAGTTCCTCATAAAACGCATCCATCGAATTGCCTTCGGCGGTTTCAGTGGGCGCATGAGCACTCACTATCCACAGATTTAACCCTCTGTGATCCCGCAGACGCACGAATGTATTCCGGCACGACGTTGAGCCAAACTCCTTGACTATACCATTGAAATCCTTCCTTACAGCTATTGCACAGCCTCCCACTCTCGTATCGTCAGCGTTACCGCAGTAGATGGTGTACTCTCCGACGCTGATGACGGGTCTATCCTCGAGGCGGGTTTCCTGCAAAGCAGCAAACGGTGCATGGAAATAGCTCAGAAGTCTGGATAGCGCAGTTTTTTGGATATCACTCGACAGCGATCGACAGTTCAGGGTGACGAAATTGTGGCTTGTGGCCAAAGACTCCATGACTCCTTAGGTACGGATCCTAAGGTGTTATGGACCAGAGGCCTTGGTGTGCCGGACGGCGACACCCTTATGCAGTGTGCGGGATACTTTCGCGATATAGTTGTGCACGCTATATCGCTCGAACGTTCCCTGTGTGCACTCAAACGTCTGCTGGGTTCAGTAGAAGCAGGGGCACCAACGAGCAGGTACCAACAGACTTGTATACACCCCCCCATAGCAAAATAATATAGCGAAAGTGCCCCACAAAACGCCTACATCTGTTAGAGATAATGGTTTCAAAAAAGGAGAAGTAAGCGTTTAAGTACGCGCTCACGCCTTTTATACGTGTCCTTTTGTTGCGGGCGGAGCCAAATTAGGGAAAGGAAACGATTCCGCGCTTCAGACTTTCAAGATATGTAACGATTTTCCGCAAACCTACAAATACGTCATATCTGTAGCGTGATCATGCCAAATGAGGCAAACCAACACCAAAAATGCGTTGATACTGGTGACTCCAGATCTCAAAATTTTGTGATGGACGAGAATGATGGTATAAGTCCGCCACGTTAGAAGGTAAAGGTTTGAAGGTGGCTGGCTGGGGCTAAGTCGCGCAACGGGTAGTTCTTCGCCACTGCATCATAGTTGCTTTCCTGAGCTATGCTCAACTGCTTCTTCCCTTCACTGACGTGCTGGTTACCTTTCCTCGTCTAGTTTATCCTCTATTTCAATCTTAGCCCTGTGCTTGTATGCTCCTCTTTTTGATCTTTGTCACCTCTGAGTAGACGTACCCTTCTTCTTGAAGGCGGAGAGCACCCCTTCAAGTCATTTTTGGCGTGTGTCCCGCGTTATTATAATAGTATCACGACTAAGGTTGACATTCTAGTCACGCTCTAGTCAGAGGATGAAGTTTGTCCCATCTCCTGACCAAAAACATTAGTATACGCAAAAAGGGAGTAGAGCCGGCCATTTGGAGATGACTTGTAATCTACTTCCATTGCATGTACTTTTATTTACGAAAAATTACGATTTACGGTCCAAAATGTCGTAAATCGTAAACCGTAATTACGAGGTCAAAAAACACCGTAAATCGTAAGTTCGTAAATCGTAAACCGTAATTACGCACACCCCTGGTCAGTACTCGATGCGGCACTGTATTATGGACGAGTACCAACACGCCTCCTCCTGGTCTGCCCCCCAACCTCTCACTACGGTAAACAGCATATTTTGAACTATAACTTAAAACTGCATCATTAATCGTGTTGGGCTTACACCAGCTCTCTGTTACAAAAACTCCGTAAGGATCCTGTGCGAGAAGGTAATTCAAATCCGGTATTTTGTTGACAACAGAATGAGCGTTGAGTAAAACGAACTTTTTCGAAAGCGAATAATTTGCAAAAATGTGAGGGAAATTATAGGGGGTCGGAGCAGACAAATTCTGAGTATCGTGTCCCTAGCTGTTGTTGTGTGTGGTGGAAATAGAGGTACAGGGCTCGTCCACAATACTATGCTGCGCCGATTCAGCAACGGTCGATAATTGGATTGCTGAATGCATAGAGCGCCGCGGCAGATCACGGGAGAACGAAGTTCATGAATTGTGAAATCTCTAACAACGTACCCTTCTTGGCTGTTCAATTGTCCGGCCTTTTTCCGCAAACTTCGGTCGTGGTCCAATTCTTCGCGTGTGTAATCTTTCCTCGCGTATGAGTGCACATATTCCTGCGTGAGCGAGAGTCGACCTGATCGCATATGACGGAGCAGCCTGTCTCTCAGATCTTGATTTCTTAAGTAAATTTTAATTATACGAGGGCGATCACTTTTAGCTCTAATACATTTCACCTTAGGGTGCCTGTAGATCTCGATATGATTCGCGCTAAACTCCTGCAATAACTCATTATCACCAGACGCCTCTATGACCTGCTTTAAGGCCTCACAATCGAAGACATGGGTGGCATGATCATCGATTTGTTCTCCTATGCCTACCCATGTTACGCCGCAGCTCTTCGAATCCACATTTTTTGCGTCTGTATGAAATTTAACTAATGTGCTATACAGGGCAGCGCTAGACGAACAACCTTGCTCCTTATCAGTCACAAAACGCTCCTCCAATGCATTGAGCCTGGTCAGGACAGCGCTTTGGGTCTCCTGCATTTTCAGAACAAGGTCAAACATCTTATCAAGTCGGCTAAAAAAACCATCCCACCTCTCGATAACTGTATGGAACCACGCTGGTACTTCTTTTTCACTTGATTGCGAACCAACGACACGATTGCGAACCAACGACACTCTTCTTGGCGGGCATTATGGCGAAATCGATTGAATTAGATAGAAGGACTGGCGAGACGAGCGACCATACACGGCGGTGACTCAGAGTCGTATATGGCGGTGTATATGTAGGCCTAACAATAAGAGATACTAACAATACATTTCGTTTTTACAGATGCCTTTATCGCCATGAACACTTCCCTTTTGAGCATCACCAATTGATTTTTGTCGTAATGCTCATTTGAAAGCTGTCTCTGTACCTTGAAAACAGTGAGGATTTACTCTCAATTCCGTTCTGGCTTGGTCCCCTTCAGCTTTCCCAACGTAATCTACCGTAAGCTGTCAGCATAGATAACCTGGTCTCAGATTCGTGTTGAGCACTGCAAATATTCTTCAGAAAAGCAGTTTGAGCCATATCTATCGAAGCATACCGGAAATCGTCTAAAATCGCTGGTCATTGGTTGAAGCAGCGGAGCGAATTGAGAGGTTGCGTAAGGAAATCAAATTACTGCTGGAAAAACGCCGCCTGATACACTTCGATCCGAATACCAGTCACAAATGCGACCCGAGGAGTCCCGAAGGGCTGAAATTTGATCTCTGGGATCGGACAGCTCACGCCGACAAAACCTGATGCTTTTCTTTTGGTTCGAGGTTTCCAACAACTTCCGTGCTCGATATTGCTTCAAATCGATCGATACCTGCGAACCTTGCTGATCGTAACACGTTTTAGGTGACTGGTATTCGGATCGAAGTGTATCAGGCGGCGTTTTTCCAGCAGTCGTTTATTTTCCTTGCGCAGCCTCTCCATTGGCTCCGCTGCTTGAACCAATGAATTTTTCGGTGTTCTTAATTTTGCGACACAGATACTCATAATCTTCTGTAGGACCATCAAAATCATTCTATTGCGTATCGGCTACATTGCACTGCATCACTTCTGAATCCACGGCTCGCACTTTGCTGCAAAATCTCTGACAAAGATGGTTCCGCGTGAAGTCGTTGTTAAAGGCAACAGACACGCTCGAAAATTTGTTGAGATAACTACGCTACTTGGGTCGTATGGCCCCTAGTAGAACGCTCACGCCGATGGAAGCTTCAAAAACGTGTGAAAACTGCTTAATTTGAGTCGCAAATTTTCGTCAGCTACGCCCATTAGCTTTCAACCTCGCCCCCTCAATATACGAATACGGCCACTTCGGCTGGTTTTTAAAGCTTCCAACAAGTTGGTCGTTCTAGTACAGGCTTCAAGAGTCTATCGGCCTCGCTATCCAAACCGTCTTATCGGTAAGATTAGCTATTTCAACCGCTCGGGCATAACTCGTCCACTTTTACCCCATAACAAAAACAGCCGTTATTCCTGCATTTTCGTGCAGTTTTTTCGTTATTTTCCCATACTACTAGCTTCAAACCTTCGATTTATGACATTAAATCGATACCATTTTTGAGCGTGTCTGCTGCCTTTAAAGGCAGTGTTCACAATAAAAATCGTTTTTCTGTTCTTCCGGATATCTTGTAAACGGTCCCATGCTGATTCCATTAAAGGCACGGGACAGCCAAAGATTTAATTTTCAGATTTCATGCTTCTCTTGGAGAGAGTCACACGCTGATCACAGTGGTATCTCTGAAATCGTCCAAGATCCCCTTTGAACAGAGTTATGGCTCTTCAAAGATGCCTAGATTTTGAGGGTTAAAAATTGGTTGACGAGTTGTCTCAGGCCTGTAATTCTCTTCATTCGCAATCGTTGCGTGAGAGAAAGCCAGGATAAGGAGACAGTTCTGTAATGGACTGAAGAACGACGACCTGTTAGAATTCATCCATCCATCGAGCCGCTATCGAGTTCGAAAATCTGAGAGGGGGTCGGGCCTGTGGTGGTGAGCGAAGGGGGCCGGGCCTGTGGTGGTCGCTTATATCTCGCTTATTTGGAGGAATTGAGATCTGGCATTAGGCACGTGTATACAGGAGGGGTCTTCTACACAATTACATGAAAATCTCAAATTCCATATCTGAGGGTGTACTGTGCCTTTAATGTCTCTGGTTTTCGTACAAGACTTTCTGGGAACGGAGTTAGGGACCCTGAAAAATTGGGCTGGGGAAGCATGTTGGACGAGTTGTCTGCAGCTTATAACTTCCGTCATTTGCAGCCGACGTATGCGAGGTGACCTGAGTAAAGGGAGAAGTTGAGAATGAAGGGAAGAACGGGGCTATTGATCGAAATTCATCGCTCATCCCACGATCTCGAGTTTTCATGTGTTTACGTCGGAGGGCGGGCATGGCGCTTTGGGGTTTGCCTAGCGCTCAAAGTGGCCACTTCGGGCTGTTTCGGGGCTCTTCCTGGCTCGTTTTTGATCGGTCTTTCGACGTCAAGGTTACAGTGTGCCCTTCCACTACCCACTCCTAGCGGAAAATTAAACACATTTTTTTATCGTGAACACTGCCTTTAAATCGAAACTTTACACGAAGCATTCTGTCGTCGGAGCCAGTCACGAGTGATGGAACAGTGCTGACGTCTAGGAGAGTCCATCGCCGATAACGAGAATATGGTCAAGCACATGGGTCGTCGTTCCGTTCGGTGACTTCCATGTCCATCTTCGATGCTCGGGCTTCTTGCAAAACGAGTTACCGTGAAATAGACGAGCGCTACACAAAAAGTCTGCCAGGCTGAAACCGTTATCGTTTCTGGTGTCGCCTTCATAAGGCCCGATTCCTCCTTCTCCATCTACTGCTCTTTCGAAGACCGCATTGAAGTCGCCCATACAAATCTCGTAAAAGCTTTTTTCATTAGCTGCTGTATCCTCCAGTTGTCCAGAAACTCATCGAGCTTATCATCCACAGCAGCTGATGTTGGTGCATATGCGTTGATAAAAAAGATTGCTGGGAGTCCTTTGGGCTTAAGTCGTATAACGGCCAGGCGCGGGGAGTAGATAAAGTGCGAATCCATAGTGTGCGCTATGGTGCTATTGAGTAAGAAGCCAACACCGTCAACATTCCGTCCCTCCACTCTTTTCGGATCAACTGCCTTCCATCTTTCAATTTCAGCCGGGACTCCTTGTTTGTCTTTGTCTCCTGTACTGCTATTACATCGTGAAGTATTCGATCCGTAGTTTGCAGAAAGACGTTCTGATCCGCTTCAGTTGAAAGAGTTGGGGCGTTCAAAGAGCAAAATCGTACACAGTCGTGATGCATGATGTCCGGTACAGCTTGTCCGTTTTCATACAACGTCCTGCTTACCCCTAGATTTGACCGCCCCTCACCGGTTGTCTTACCTTCCGACGCCGCAGACGGCTGGGCGCGGTGTGCGGAGGATTGGGGCAGCTGATTGGATGCTGATGCGTAAACGCAGTAGTCTCTTAGATCTCGTCCTTAGCCGGGCAAGGGCGTGGGATGAGTCCCAAGGACACTTTAGCGCTGGCTTGACGCTGACATTATAGGGGGAGACAGTTTGGATCTGTTCGCCGTTCACACCAAGACTTGCCGCCAGGCAACCCTACCGGGTCGTGTGAACGTCTCCACTGTACACCAATGAGGAGGTAGATCCCCGTACAGCACTCGCAATAGATATTGAGAGTGTTGTTTAATTATTATGATTTCAACGTGAATGTGTAGTAGACCCTTTCTGAATAAGATCGCGGTGTGGATAGTCTTTCGCCATTAATATCGACCAACCATCACGTATTTAACCTCCTATTCGCACATGAATGTCGCACCTGTCTTGGCCAGTTTTAAGGCCGGCGTACACTCCCACAACACTGAGCTTGCTAGCGGTTTGCTGCACGCCCCCGGTTAAACTAAGGTGGGTCACGCTGGCCGCAAGCCCTTTTCAGAGTGAATCCTTTGCGGGTCCAAAACACTGCAGAGTTCAAAAATACACCCATTCTTTGGATCTCTAGCATTTATTTTTTACGGAAACTTATATTACATAGCTGGCAGGGATTAACAGAAGTATCTTCGACGAAGGATAAGCTAACGGCCTTGCTGAACTTGATAGTGACTCCTCTACAAATCACATACACAACAGCGCTACTGGCGTTTTCTAGGCTTTCAAGTAGCTTGTACCAGGATTTGGCCCTGGTTCGCGGTCAGTGTGAGCGAAAATGCTCTGACAACTGGGGATGCGGCACAGAGAGCGGCCACAAATAGTTTATTTAGAAATAAAAACAGTTAAAATGGCCGAAGCCAGAGGAGCGATGGAAGATGACGACTGAAGGTTCCTTTGCCATCTCGGAGGCCCTTTTATGGCCATTCGGTTGGCTCGCTGCCAGTTCTCTCATTGGTGGCCATTTCCCGGACCATCTCGGAGGTCGCTCCGCCTCTCGAGGTGTCACCGGCGCACTTTGACCCACGGCCAATCCTTGCCATTTATTAACAACTCCCTCCTCCTGAAATCGGCGTCCCTGCCGATGACAGACAATTGGACCTTAACAAATATTTATAAACCATATAAACATAACAAAACTAAAACGACCTAAAAAACTTTTTTTTACAACAAAAAAACTAAAGCAAACTTACAGTTCCTCAACGTGGCGCTAACACATTCAGTATCGCGCATATGAGTCTACCTTATGGTGCTGGTGGTACGGGTGGTAGCGACCTCTCCCTCGGGAACTACTGGGGCCCATACTGTTATCGTCGATCACTGGTCGAGAGAGCGCCGCGTCGAACACATGTGGCACGCATGCAAGCGAGGAGGTAGTGATGGGATCATTACCTCTTCGCTTGCGTGCGGGCCACTTGTGTTCAACGCGGCGATCTCTCGATCAGTGATGGATCATACCATAATTCATCCTATTCTGCGGCTCTCTCCTTTCCTTTCGTCCTCGTCGTGCATCATCGTAGGCATCCTTGCGGGATATGGTCTCCTCCTGAAAATCGAATAGCTTCCCTCTGACATACGGTTTTATTTGTTTGTCCATGGCCACCATAAATGCTCGAACGATGTTGGTGGCATAGCTTTCCTTCGGGGTTTCTCGATTCGTTTCTGCTAGCGCTCCGCACGGCTCCTCCGTCGACGGCACTACACCGAACATCGTGATGATGTTGCGCTTCAGTGTCGATGAGGCGTCCCTCAGTACTCATCATATCGCGTGTGTCCTTCCTGTTTTTCTCCCATGCCGCTTCGCCACGTGGTCCACTGGAGGCGATTATTTTGCATCCCCGCCTCACTGCCGTTGTCAGAAACAAAAAGTTGTATGAGGCTGCGGTCATCCCATTGCGGCCTGCGTTATCGAATATTTAATTCATTCAAAAACTTCCTAAGGCCTATGGTATACTTTGTCGCTGTAATGAGCGACAGGCATGCAATATAACACAAATCGTGGCGGGACCCGCATGGGAGCAACGACAACGGTCGTCGTAGGAACAGATGTCGCGTGTGGGTCGCAGCGACGTGTCGCGGAGGGCTGACATACTGCAACTGTGCCATAGCCTGTCCCTACCACTGTCGCTGTCGCTGTGCAGTGCACTGCGACAGCGACAGATTTAAAGGACGGGAGGCGGTCGCTGTCGCTGTGCAGAGCGACGCGACCGTGTGTCGCAAAAATATACCATACCCCTAAAACTCCTGTCTTCGGTAGCGTAAAAAGGTTCCACAGTGGGAATCGCTGATATTCTACTATCGCATTCTCCTGCGCAAACATTTCAGCCCCATTATTATTGCTTGAACCGATAATATGGGTACCTGTGGCCCATGTATCCCTGTTTCCGGTGCTTCTCGCGGCGAATTTTCTGCTGTGCGTAGGCGAGCAACAATGTGTGTCGCGAAAGCGCGATGCTATCGCTCCTCAAGGAGGCCTGGGCGCGGTCGGTCCCGCGACGAATGCCGACGCACGGTAGAGACGCCGTCGGACTGGCTCGGGCGGCGCGGTCTGAATCATCAGTCTTCGCCCCTGCCGCGACCAAGCGTGGTCCATCTTCCAGCAGCTCTGTGCTGCTCTTTATTCCTACCTGTGCTGTGCATCGTCTCGGGGCCTCTGGCCTTTAGAACACTACTATTCCACCTGCTGTACGGCTGGCTCACGAAGAGCATATTCGATGAACAGGTTTTAGGCCTAAACCTGTATTATTGATCGTGATGCAATACTTCAGTGGTGCGTTTCTTCTCTTGTAATATTTGTTCTTTGTTCTTATTTCTCTTCCTCCTCCAAGTTCTCTCCACATTCTCTTTGTAGTATAAACTAATCTAAATTAGCTTGTGTTCTGTTGTGTATGCAAGAGAGGGACATATATTTCATAATCTATATTACAGTCGGGATCTGTATTGATTAGTCCAGGGAAGTTCAAGTGTGTGGCAACTGGTGTCAATTACCGGTTATGTGGTGTTATCGTGGGTATTACCCTTATTACAGTATACAGCTTGCCGGGGTTAATTAGTACAGTCAGTTATGTTATCGGTAGGGAGTCTCTAGGTTGGATCTCCCGGGACTGACGTCTGGTGTCGGACCCGGGGGAGAAAATCACCGATTCGCCACATGGTGCATACGGCTAAAATATCCTGCTAATTTTCCCTTGGGTAACCCTTAGCCCCTTGTGGTGGGACCAAAATGTGGGTTCTCCCCATTTACCCCCCCACTTTTGATGGGACTAATTTCATCTAGGGTTGCCACGGCAAGCCAAGGTGCACAACCTGCTTGTTCCGTAGACAACTTATAGACCCTGCTGGCGGTTCGTTTGGGGTACGTGGAAGCCGACTGTGACAGTGGCTAGCAGTTCGGTGAAAGCGTATTCATCTCGAGCGGGCGGACGCGCACCCTGAATAGGCTCAGGGGAACGCACCAGAGGGGGATGGAGGCGATTGGTGAGTAGTGAAGAGAGTTGCCGCTTCCCGGTTTCTGGCCAGGAGGATACGTCCCCTGGTCATGATGGACGGTATACGACTTGGATCGCCAGTGGTCGCCGGGTGACCCACTCCCATTTTGCCTGAACCTGACTCATCTGGTTGCGCTACTTATATTTAATGCATTATTGCAGTCTCGGTTCTATTACAAGTTGTTGCACTTGTATACCGTAGTACGTTCTACGTAAATACTACAGCACCAGCTGCCGGTTAGAAGGACTTCTCTGGACACGTTAACGCATATCCCTACTATACCAAAATTTCTCTATTACCACTTAATTTCCCTCTTGCGTAAACATATATCTCTCTCTTCTACCACTGTTCTCCCTACCTCTCTACCTATTTTCTACCTATATCCTTGTATATTTAATGTTTTTCGTATATATCGTAGTTTTTCCCTTCTTCTCTTAGTCGCACCACTATCACGGCCCTTCGTGGGTCATTGTATTTCAGGTCATACCATCAGTAGTTGTTCAAACGGGCACAGTCAGCGGGAACGGAGCGGCACGGACTCCGATGGACAGCCAGGCTTGGGCGGCCAGGTAAGTGAGGACTCTAAAAAATTTCTAGAGCGCCTTTTAGCTCTTGTTTTAATTATTTTTGCGCGCTCTAGCGCAGTAGTTTAGTTTTTTACGCGCTCTTCAGCGCTTAGTTTTAGTTGTTTTATGCCTTTATAAAAGGCTAATCCAGTTTCTGTCCATTTGGACATATTTCAGTTTTCTTGCCCTCAGGCAAATTTCTAGTTGGTGTTTGGTCAGTTCGCCCCGCCCTCTGGTTCTCCCCGGTGTGGACGAAAGTCCCCCTGGGGATAGAATATTGCAGGGAGGTGCGTGGACCAAGCACCACATTTTGTATGTTTTCATATTTCAGGTTTAACTTGGTTCGCTTCTCCGGTTCTTCATGTTCTCGTGGAACACTCCACGGCGGTGGCTAGTCGAACCGCGAATCGTCCCAAGTCCGAGGACGCTTGGAATGTGAACAGTTTTCGCGGAGATCCAGTTCCAGACCTTCAATATGAAAATCCAACCCCAAACTGGACGACAGGAGCCCACGACTAATGCAGGTAAGTGCGGGTCAATTAGTTCATTTTAGGTCGTCTCATCTGCTGGTTGATCCAATGGCAACCTCCATCGATGACGGTTCTCGGTCTGAGGCTATTACCTGCGGTATCAACACGCCTCCAGATGGATCGCAAGGTCAACCTGGAGGACGGCGGATGGACGTCAGTTACTAATATTCATCTCCCAGTAGCAGTTAGTTACCCTGTTCCATTCTACATTGCCTCCCCCTTCTTTTATTTTTCTCCCTATAGTTCAAAAATTTTCCTTCTGTATTAGTCCCGCATTATATCACTCCTCCTTAGTTAAATCTCCTAGCTCAAACTCTTTTAGATAGTAATTTCTCTTCTAAACACCTCTAGTTCATTTGATCAACAGTTTTTCCTCATTTAGTCTCCCTTCGGTAGCTTAAGTACACTCTAATTTATTCATATAATCCTCTCTCTCTTAGTTTATCCTCTTTTAGAACTCTTTTCCTTCAAAATTTCCTATTTCTCCATTTAACTGTAGTATCTGTAGTTATTCTTGGTAGTAGTTCCCTAGTTTTGACTCGTGTTTACCGGTGTTATTGTCTGGATTCCTGTCTATTCCAGTCAATAAAGTCAAAATAGTTTGGATTCATTCCAAACTTAATCCAGTTTTCATCGGTGTTAATCGAGTTAAAACTTGTATTATCACCTTATTCCAGTTATCAGGACCAACAACCTTCTAGTAAGGTTCATTTCTCTGCTTCCTGTGGTGGTAGACGGCTTCTATTGGTAAATCACCTTCAATTCCGTCTCTTCTATCCATGTTTCCTTCAAAAACCCTCTTTCAAAATCCTACAGTACTTTCGTAGTTCGTGTCGTTTGACCGATGGGTCCTACCACGATGGCGCATAGTCACGTGGGAGACATCGATCGGTGACGTCACAAATGCGAAATTCTGATTTCCGCGTCACTCCGACGCATTCACTCCTCTTAACCTGCTTTACATATAGTTTATTTCATTTCCATGTATTATTTCTTCTTCTAATAACTTCCTCTACCATCACACTTATTCCATGTTGGTCCTTACTTCAGTTTCTTTGCATTATAGGTTGTATTACTTCAGCATTGAATTCTCGCGCTATTCGAGCTCACTTTGTTCTCCCTTCTTTGCGAGATTCATATTACTTCATTTGTCCCTTCTCTCTCCCAAACTTTCTTCTTCTTCTCTCCTTTCTGTTTCTTCATTTCCCTCATTGTTCCTTTCTCTGTCATTCATTGTCAAAAATCCCTATTTCATCACCCTTTTCCCTTCCTTTATCCTTTTTTATTTCTAGAAAATTCTATCCGCCTCTCTCCCCACTCGACCTTGGGTCACCTCCCATTGGTCGGGACCGCCCCCTTTTACCGTAATAGGCCCCGCCCACTATCCCTCTGTCTTATTTTCCCTCCTTTTATTTCTAAATATTCCAAAATTTTGTAGTAATCTTTCCACCCTTCCTCCTTTCTAAGTCCATCTCCTATTTCCGCTATAGTAATTCTTTTCTTCTTCATCCAATTTTTCACAAAAAAAAAATTTTATTTTCCAGCAAAATTACCATTTTTTTCGTACACTTTTTCCCCCCTTCTCCCTCTCATAAATTTTTACAAAAGTTCATTTTTATTCTACAATACGTTTCTCCTTCCTCCTATACAAATCTCAATTTTACCCCATCTTTTTCACCCTCTTCTTTTTAGTCAATTCCTTTTGTAGTTTATCTCCTTTTATTCTAGTACACCAAAAATAGTATTCTCTCTCTCTCCTAGTTGTTCCCCCTTTCTTTTCGCTTCAACATAGGACCATATCTTTTTTTCATTTTTTCTCTCTTTTCTCTCTCTTTCCTTCTCAAAATTCTCCTTCTATTACAAATTTTTTTCTCGTCAATCCTCCTTCTACCTTACATCTACTAGCTACCCCTTCATTACGTATTTTCCCCCTATACCTTTTTTCTCCTTTCCTTCTTCCCTTTTTCGTGGCAGTAAAAACACAAAATTCCTTTTTTTCTGACCTTAATTATTTTTTATTCCTTCCATAATCTGCCCCATATTTATTCAAAAAAAATATTTTCAAAATCTCTCAAATTTAAACCTATCTCACATATACCCTTCTCTATTATTATATTTCATCAAACCCGTTTTTATCCTTTCCCCTCATCAACCTTCAATTTACCCTCATTTCCCCTTCCTTCGCTCTTAATCCCTATTTCTATTCCACTCCCCTCTCATTCCTTTCTTTCCTTCTCTCTTATCTTCTACTTCCATTCCATCCCTTTTTTCCCTTCCCCTCTCTTTTTTCTCTCTTTTCTTTTTCCATTCTGTTCTCATTTTTTCTTTCCTCCTTCTCTTTTACATCTTCACATTTTTCCTTTTTTCTTTCTTTTTTCTGTCACCCCCATATTTCAGTTACCTTTTCTACCGCTGTTCGTGTTCATAGTTCCTGCCTCGCACGTTTTTGCTTATCAAAGCATTATTTTCAGTGCTTCGGTATTCATACTGTGCGATTTCAACAACAACGATGGCGAACAACAACACGGACAAGCCCGTGGAACGCGGACGTAATACGCAACGCGGATATCGAGGGAGAGGACCCTCTCGAGGAGGGAGAGGTATGCCACGCGGTCAGCGTGGAGTCAGTACTTCACTTTCTCCTTCGTTTGATTCGTTGCGCCTTACCCCGCCTAATTCAGTTCATGGCGACAGCCATAATCCAGTTCAGCCACAGGAGCACCAGGTTGGGCATTCGCGGCCCGAGCGCGATCATCATGATCGCGCTCGAACCCGCGACGTCCAGCCATTACCTACCATCTCGGCTCCAACTATTGCAGCGAGTGTTCTCCGCGATGTTTCAACCCTTCATCAGACTGCGCGGGAGCACAGCAGGGTCCGGGGCAGAGGGCCGGCTTGTTATGCCCCCGATGCCTCGTTGGCACCGACTGCAGCTCACCAGCGGGATGAAGCGATGGACACCGCAGAGAATCCTCGCCCTAATTCAGCTGCAGCTTCTGTCGGTTCAGCTTTGTGGACACTGTCGGAGGACGGTGTCGGCCAGTCGCGCCCGATCCAGGCCGCCGTCACGGACGGGGGACCTCCGGGACGGGATTGACCGTCGCGGTCAGCCGACGGCGGAGGCCATTCAGCGTCGAGACGAGCGCGCATCGCCAACATGCTGATGACCTACCGCCAGAGCTTGCAGTTTCTTCCATCAGCCACGACCCCTATGGGTCCTAATCCAGCTGTCACGGCAATCCCATTGCCACAAGTGACAGACAGTAGTACACTCCTTATCGAAACACGGACGGTGGAAGAGCTAACAGCTCACCAGCTACGGTCCGTTTTCGATTATATTACACGCAACAACGCCTTGCGTGAGAGCGTTCGTTCCTTGGTAATCCCGCCTCGTGAGGAAGTGCCAAGCCAGGACCGCGATTACCAAGACGCTGCTAATGCGGTCTTTTTATTGCAGGAGGTGCAACTCGTAGCCCAGCACCTCACCCGCACGTTCCATAACTTGGCCGTCCTCCTTGTTAGGAGACAGCCCATGCACTTTAGGTACACTCAGCTCACGGCTTTTCTTAATGAGCTGACCCATGGCATCACGTCCGTGACGGTTCTACGAGATCAGCTCCAAGAGCTCATTGTGCCTAGAGTGATGGATTGGAATGCGGAGCTTAATCATTTTAGGGCTACGCTTAGGCTTTTCAATATTTCAGGCGATCTTATTCGCGAAGTATTGCAGTTTTCGTCTGCGGTCGTGGCGCACGCAACGCGTATGCAGCGCGTCCTTGAGTCTCATCAATTGGTGCAAGTAATGTACCAGCGTGGCATCCAAGTCACGTCAGAGGATGAGGATTATAGGACGCGCACGACGCCTGCGTCGCCCCCCGAATTCGCAGCAACCCCTACTACATACATGGAGACGTTGCGTTGGTGGCGCGACAACTACTCTAACGCTATGTTTGTGACGGCTACAGACGAGTATCTGCTTCCCGTCTCTAGGATCCCTCGCCCTACTGAGGGGTCCCAGGCCGGCGTGCAGTCTCCTGCAGCCCAACAATCCGCAATACAGCCACCACCTACTACTACATCAGTACCGCCTTCGGCTTCCTCGCAAGTTCCTGCGCCGCTTTTCGCTGTGGCCCGGGAGGCTGGACATCCGTCCACACCCAATCCTCAGGGTGGTCGGGCCACCGGGTCTCGGAGAACTGTGGAACAGCCTACTACATCTAAGAGGAAGCACGAAGACGCTACTACAGACGCGGGCCGGGGACAGCCGCCGCGGAAGGTCGCGAGCGCCGTTCCACCGCAGGCCAATCCCCAGTCGGGGGCTGGTGGCCGTGGTGGATCGGGGCTTGGAGTACGAGAAGTGTCGGTGTCCCCCGACCCACGCCCACGTAATCCAGAACCTGTCGCTATACGGCCTATTGCAGAGCCAGCGGCACAGCCCGCTAGGCCACCTCGTAATGCAGGTCCAGCGCGAGCAGAGGACAGAAGAATTATCCCGGTGGGACGCCAACTGACTCCCCACCGAGGGTAACACACTGTGTCTTCTGCTTTGGCCCCGGGCACTACTCATCCCGGACTGCACGGAGGTGCACCGCTTGAGCGAAAGGGCCAAATTGGCGGAATTTCGCGGGATTTGTGTCATTTGTGCCAAATGGCATCATAGCCAGTGTATCCGCCGCGACCCCTGTAGCTTGTGTGGTGTCTTTGGGCACCATCGTGCGTTCTGTATGCGTAATCCGAGGGCCACGCAGGACGTGGATATGATCCCTGCAGACTTCTACGAACGTCTGCAGGACTCCACATACTGCCCTCCTCCTCGCGGCGCAACGTCTCGTGAGCCTTATCCTCAAACACGTAGGCAGGCTGCCGAGAGCGCGCGCCGGCGCGAGGAGCGTTCAGCTCCAGCCCCGCCTCAGCCCCCTCCTAGGGCTGAGCGGGATCGCAGCCCCAATCGTCGGTGGGACGAATCCCCGAATTATTCAGGGGAGGAGAACCTCGAAGATTCGTGGTGAGGAGGCAGGTTGACACAATACTACAGTCGCCATCATAATACAGTCGCTCAATTTATCGCGCGTATATTTTTGTATTTTCTAATTAGGGCCACTCTTTTGCTCACTCCGCGCGCGTCAAATTCCTTCTTTTTGTAAGGCCCATACTAATTTCCCTTTGTGCGCCGCTTTTACATCGCAGCTCGCTACCAGCTGTCGGCGCATACACTAATACAGATCACTGTCGAGACAATCGCAGGTTAGTTGTTTGTTGGGTTCTGTCTTTAGTAACTGGTTGCTTCAGATAGGCCCGTGCAGCTTCTAGCTTTTCCATCGCCATTGTCCGGTCAAGATTCATCGCCAGTCAGCTTCGACCGGCACCGGAGCCGATACTACAGGTAAGTTTGATCGCACATGTTTTTGCGGGCTAGTCGTTTACTGGGTTTGTCGGGCGTCTTTCTTGTGCCTAACACATACTCTAGACTCGCTTGTAAGATCGAGTAGCGGTCAGTCCGGTTGCAGCGGGTTGAGGTCAGTGAGCAATCGGTCAGGTAGGTTTAAGGTGACCCATGAACTGTGCCGGGCGCTCCGCCGTTTCCGTGAGCCTGTCTAGTGCAGAAAGACGCATTATGTTGCAGACCTGGTTGTGCTAGCAGTGGTGTGTGGAGTGTGCGTGTTGCTGGTGTAGTGGGTGGTCGTCTGGTGATTGATGGTTGATGGCTGCTTGATAATGCAGTGATCTACAACTTGTACATATCTGTATGTAATTTTTATTGTGTTATGTTCGTTTCTTTTGTATGCTCATTTTCTACTGGTATACTACTCACTTACTCATCATATGATACTCGCATATAATCCGGTAGTTAGTCAATTTTATCTCTCCGGTATTTACTCACTTGCGTTCTGCGGCAATAACCGCATATACTACAGGGATCTTGGAGGATCTACCATTTCACTTTGGGAACATATATTGCAGAGAAGGAAAGCGCCACTTTCTAAAAATCTTCCCCCCTTTTTTATAAACTATTTCAATTTAATTTACGGCTGGAAGCTGTTCATTGCCACCGCGTTCGTGTTCCAGCCGCATCTAGGGGCACTAGGCCCAATAGGTTGGGGACAGCACCGACCGCACAGCTAGGCAGGCTTCTCCCCGCCGCTAGCCTATGCCCATATGGGACTCCTTGAAATACATTCTTTTTCGGGGCGGGAGTGTCGCGAAAGCGCGATGCTATCGCTCCTCAAGGAGGCCTGGGCGCGGTCGGTCCCGCGACGAATGCCGACGCACGGTAGAGACGCCGTCGGACTGGCTCGGGCGGCGCGGTCTGAATCATCAGTCTTCGCCCCTGCCGCGACCAAGCGTGGTCCATCTTCCAGCAGCTCTGTGCTGCTCTTTATTCCTACCTGTGCTGTGCATCGTCTCGGGGCCTCTGGCCTTTAGAACACTACTATTCCACCTGCTGTACGGCTGGCTCACGAAGAGCATATTCGATGAACAGGTTTTAGGCCTAAACCTGTATTATTGATCGTGATGCAATACTTCAGTGGTGCGTTTCTTCTCTTGTAATATTTGTTCTTTGTTCTTATTTCTCTTCCTCCTCCAAGTTCTCTCCACATTCTCTTTGTAGTATAAACTAATCTAAATTAGCTTGTGTTCTGTTGTGTATGCAAGAGGGACATATATTTCGCAATCTATATTACAGTCGGGATCTGTATTGATTAGTCCAGGGAAGTTCAAGTGTGTGGCAACTGGTGTCAATTACCGGTTATGTGGTGTTATCGTGGGTATTACCCTTATTACAGTATACAGCTTGCCGGGGTTAATTAGTACAGTCAGTTATGTTATCGGTAGGGAGTCTGTAGGTTGGATCTCCCGGGACTGACGTCTGGTGTCGGACCCGGGGGAGAAAATCACCGATTCGCCACAATGTGCGTCCCATCCTTCGAGATCTGCAGGGTTACATCCTGAATTTCATTTTTCAGTTTTGTGCTAACGGAAGCGAATCGTTGCCATTTACCTCCATTGCCAAAAGGCTCCTCTTGCGTTGTCGTGGGGGCTTGACCCAAAATCTTCATCCGCTCCGTCAGTGATTGTACCTGCAATTCTTTTTTTTTTCAACTTCATCCTTTAGCCTAGAAATCGTATCCTCAGACCTTCCCACATTTTCCACAATACTCTTCAATTTGCTCTCTATATCACTCGGATTGCAACTCAGTTGCTCACAAACACTTCCTAATATTTCTCTATCTGCCATCTTCTCGTCCAAACACTGCTCCAGCTGACTGGTAGTAGTCAATCTAGCCACTTCCAGAATTTCCAGCACCCCTTCCTCAACTCTCTGCGTGTCTACTACCCTATTCGCGCCCGCACAGTCCTGAGAGAATCGTTCTATTGCATTTCCCATTGTTTCTTTGACTATCCTAATCTGCTGTTCCACTGTGTCTACCACACTGTTCCTAATCGGGTCAGCCGTACTGAAATTCTTGCTTAGAACTTGTTCGCTTTCAATACGTATGAGCGACAAGCTTTTGTTTAATTGCTTGATTATTTCCCTTTTCCTTCCCAATAATTGCGAACTCACGTTTCTATCGATCGCGACCTCCTCCCTGTGGTCTCCTCCGTCGCTCGACTTCGTCGGCGAACCCAGTAGTATCTGCTCGGTGAGACTTTCGGAATCCATCCTTCTGGAATAAACACAAATTACTTTCTGTCAGAAACTGGGCGACCAGCGTCGGATTCGTCCAAAGGTCTATTGTAGTCAATATTGTGGGGTTTTTTGGGCAGTTGAATAAGTGTAGGGTATTGTGGCCAGGATCACCAAAGTCCGGGCAGACGTCGGGATTGTTACTGTCGATCCCGTTCACGTAGGACTTCAGGAACGTTGAATGCTCACAGCGCAACGAGGCTAGAGTGCATCTGGCACGTCTACTAAGCTGAGACTCAGAAACTCGAGGCGGCACAGTACCCAGAATAGGATTAACAGCCGCTCTTTCCAGATACCCTCGAACGAACTGGGTGTGCTCCTCGCGCAACAGACGGAGGCGTTCTTTTTGTGAATCGTGTCATCTCTGCAGGTTAACTTTATCTGGAGCATCGGCAAAAGGTTTTCTGATGCCTCTCTCTCTCTTACAGGTTCAAGTACTCTCCAAGATGGGTGGTTGGGCTGCTTTACGATGTTGATATACAGTTGCTGCGCCTGGAGCTGACAGTGCTCCTTTACTGGTAGCACCCGTGTCTCGGCGTGTAAATGCTCGATTGGCGAACTCCTAGCACATCCGGTGGCGATCCGAAGAGCAGCGTTTTGTACACGCTGCACCTTAGTCCAGGATGAGTCAGACACTAAGTGCTGCCAAACCGGTGCCGCATACTCTAGGGCGGGCTGCAGTATAGCCTTATACGTAGTCAGAATAGTTTCCTTACTGCTGCCCCATGGTGTGCCTCCCAGCGCCCTTAGCACATTGAGTTTAGCTTTTACAACTGCTTGCTTTTGCTCGGTGTTCTTGTGAAACTTCAGCGACGGATCGAGTACAAGGCCGAGTAGTTTGACGAAGCAAGCAGCAGACAGGCGATCTCCACCCCAGCTGACATCGGGATGGGCGCTGTGCTCTTTGGGGTCCGTCGTGAAAACTGATACTGAAGACTTGGCAGCTGAGACCCTGAGCATCTTGTTATCGAAATAGCTTTTCAAATCAATCAGGTACTCGTTGATCTTGCTCGCGGCCACTTGCATGTCGCGGTTTTGGCATATGATAGTCATATCATCAGCGTAGGCGACAACTTTATTGTCCTGGGGAGGTGCCGGAATGTCCTCTAAGTACAGATTGAACGGAGCGGGCGATAAGACTCCGCCTTGCGGAACACCGACAGCTATGGGGATACTTTTAGAGACATGATTTTGAAACAAAACTTTTGCTCGACGGCCCTTGACGAATGCTGTTATCCAACGCTTCTGCCACGGTGGAATAAAGAACTTCAGTATGTTATCCGATAGAATACCAAGGTTAACACTGTCAAATGCCTTTGTCAAGTCCAGGGCTACAGCAACAGTCCTAAGGGGCTTACTCTTGTTGAAGCCGTCGATGGCATAGCCAACGATTTCCAAAAGCGCCGTCGTGGTGGAATGTAGCTTCCTGAAGCCGTGCTGGTGATGTTGTTTCTCATTATGCTGAGCCAAATCATTGACGATAAGCTTTTCAGCAACTTTGGCTAGAGGTGACAAAAGGCTTATTGGCCTGTATCCTTTCGCTGATGACAGCGATTTACCGGGCTTAGGCAGAGGAATGACATTTGCTGCGTACAAGCCACTCTTTATCCTTCGCTTCCAATCACCTTCTTGTCCAACGAGTCCGTTGGTAGTGACGCCTCTCGTACAAACCACCACTGCTCGTGCCGATCGTCTACTCCACTTCCTCGGGCCCGCCTGTTATCCTGAAACTCTAGCTGCGCGTCCCAGTATCTTAACACTATCGTTCACTATGGCCGGTCGGTTCGGCCTCCATCAGGGGTGTGCGTAAATGAAATTTCAAATTTCGTGAATCGTGAAACGTAATTACGACAAAACCACCGTAAATCGTAAACCGTAAATCGTAAATCGTAAACAGCAATCAATAACAATAACCACTAAAAACATGATTAATGTGATGAAACAAGAGAAACTATGTACGTACTGTCCATTGTTTCACGTACTAAGTACATATCGTCGATCACTGGTCGAGAGATCGCCGCGTCGAACACCCCCCGTGGCACGCACGCTAGCGAGGAGGTAATGATAGTATCATTACCTCCACCCTTGCTTGCGTGCCACGGGTGTTCGACGCGGCGATCTCTCGACCAGTGATCGATCATATTAAGTTGCGTTCAGTAATTGACAGCTAACCATGTTTAAGGTAAATGGTACACTTTGTCGCTGTCATAAGCGACAGGCATGAAATCTAGCACAAATCGCGCGGGACCTGCATCGAAGCGGCGGCATCGGTTGCCGTAGGAACAATTATGACGCGTCATCCGCAGCGACGTGTCGCGGAGGGCTGACATACTTCAAATGTGCCGAAGCCTGTCGCTGTACAGCGTGCTGTGAATGCTACAGGTTTAAGGAGCGGGAGCTCCGCGACAGCCGGTCGCTGTGCAAAGCAACTCCTTCCCAGATCATGAGAAATCCGCTAGTCCGATTCAGCTGTCCGCGTATCTGCTGGGCAACAGAGACACAATTGTACTCGTAATGCCTCTCCTGAAACGCTAACGCCGTTGTAGGCGTTAAGCCGGAATCACCGTATCTAAGCGATTCTCAACAGCCGAATTTGAGAACTCCTCCCATTTGATAGCGGAACCGCAACACCGATTATACATACATTCGGTAGGGATCGCACTCATATGCTGTACATTATGTACTTCGAGTTCCTGACTGAAGGTTGGCTCAAACTCAGTGCACGTACGTTAAAAAATATGGCACCGAGCTTGCACCAACCTTCCATAGAGATCGCAAAGTATTAGTCCGATCCGTGCCAACTCTATATTATCTAGAGCACAGTATCGGTCGCCCAGCACAAGCTATTTTTCGTATATCTACTAAATCACTTGCAGAATCGTAGCTCTATGGTGATTCTCAAAGGAAACGTAGGGAAAAAACCGCTTTCTATTTTTTGCCGCTTTGTGTAGTTTAGTCCCCATAGTTTAGTAAAGAATGTAGCCAACGCGCCCCACCGAACGCTTGCATTAGTGAGAGATAACGATTTCAGAAAAAGGGCGAAGAAGAGCGTTTAAACTAGCACTTGCGCCTTCTCTGAGTGTCCGTTTGCTGCGGATGAAGAGAAATCAACTAGAGGAAACGGTTTTTAGCGTCAAACTTTTGCGATAAAAAACGAATCCTCGTGATGATTTTCGTGAAATATGAGTAGCCGTGATTTACTTAATGGCAGCGTTCACGATGATCATCCTCGTTGACTTTCCCCAGTGAAATGATAGGTGAGAAGGATACTAGGCTCCCTGTGTCGAAAGAACGGCAGAAAACGAGCCAGGAGCGGCCAAATAACGGCTGCAACCAGGCGTTTTGGTGCCCCAGATCCGCCCCTTCGGAATGAACAAATGAAGTCTCAGAATACAGGAATGATCAAGTCAAGGAAGTGCTGAAAAGTGAACTGATCGCTTCATTGCACTGATAGGGGGGGGGTAAGCGTTATGCCCGAAATGGGCGGGACAGGGGGCGGAGTCGGCTGTCACCGACTACCCAGGTGGCCGGTCGTAAACGGAGGCGCGAACGAAGGTGAGATGAACGCAATTATAGATTCGCTCTCACTACGGCATCTTCGACCAACTAACGAGCTAGTCAAGCCAATCGATTCCATTTTATGAAAGAATTTCTGAAATTTCAGCATCCTGGGAAAAGTGACGATTTGGCGATGCCACATCTCCGAGAAATTAGAAGTCAAAAAAGTGTTAAAAATATGTTGAAATATCTTTTAAAATGATTAGACATGAAATAATCTGAAGAAATAAAAAAGCTAGGAAGTGAAGTGAAATGACTAAAAATACGATTTGGGGGTCAATCGTAGACCAACTATTGACAAGTAGTGACAGACGAGAGATCGGATTTTACAAGCTTAACCGCTAAACTTATCAAAGCAAATTCAAGCACTATATGAATTGGGGTCATTTTTAAAGAAATTTCAAGATATTTCAAAAACTTTTTTTCGACTTTTAATTTCTCGGAGATATGGCATCGCCTAATCGTCACTTTTGCCAGGAAGCTAAATTTTCAGAAATTTCATATATTTCTCCAGTAGGTTCCCTTTCTCACTTGAATTTTTGCTCAACGATTTCCATTTTCGAGGGGCGAAACCTCCAACAGACGATATTGTCGGATGAGTACAATTCCTAAAACTTGTAACCCAAAATCCTAAAAAATACCACTCATTCATTCTCGCATTTTGTGCAACAGGTGAAAAATCTATTTTATTGATCAGTAATATTCAATTTATTTATTGCGTGATCAGTAGAATTTCCCAGACAAATGTTCGCGGCCCACTTTGTGTAGATTCAGAAGCGAGGCAGTGGTGACACAATTCGAAGACTTTTCGCTTTCGCGCTCCAATGCAGATCGTCTTTTTTTGTTCTTTTTATTAAAATTTTCTCGAGGAATTAATAGAATAACGATTTGAATTTTCAAAGTTATTTCGGTCATTCTATGAATATTCTGGATAATTTTCATCTGTGGCCGAATATTTTAATGTCGTGCCCCAGTTTTCGAGAAAATTTTCTGAGTAGACCGAATATCCGAAATATAAAAAAAGAACATTATTCAATCTCTCGAGTGAATCAAATATGAATCGAATATTTAAAAAAAAAGAAAAACTGATTTCGCTAAGTAAATCCCGTATTCTAAAAATAAAGCAAGAAACCCCCAAACAAATAGAATATTCAAATCCTGAGTATTTCAAGTAGCCCTGTATTTTTGCTGAATTATTAATTCGATTCGGTTCCAAGTCTACTGTTCCCGAACTCCTTTACAGTTGATATTGTCCTATCTCACCACACTTTAATTTTTCTCCTCGTCAGTTGGCTTGAATGGTTTGTTAGTTAGTCGACGCTGTCGTAGTGAGAGCGTCGCTATAATTGCGTTCCTCGCACCTTCGTTCGCGCCTCCGTTTACGACCGGCCACCTGGGCAGCTGGTGACAGCCGACTCCGCCCCCGCCCCGCCCATTTAGGGCATAACGCAGCACACCCCACTGATAGGCATCATCCTCTCAGACAATGGGGTGGACCGACCGCGGGCGAAAACTCGCGTTTCGTACCGACCGCGTGTCACTATCGTACTGACCGCGGGCTAAAAATGCATTTCGTACCAAACGCGCGCATTTGCGTACTGACCGCGCAAACGAAATAGTGCACGCGGTCGATACGCCTGTGCTGCGTACCAACCGCTCGCGGAAATCCATAGCGACGTACTGACCGCGCGCATTCATCTTTGCGCGCGGTCAGTACGGAATATGACTTTTCGCTGCGGTCAGTACGTGAGCACACGCAGTTAGTACGCAAGTGGTCGTGTTCGGTACGCAACTTTCCGCGTTTAGCACGCTCGAAAACTGGTCGGTGGGGTCGTTCTTTCAGTTCGCGCGGTCGGTACGCAATTTCTCGCGTTCAGTACGCAAGCAAACGGCTCTTTGAGATTGGTTTGTCGGTCTGCGCGGTCGGTACGCAAGTGTTCTCGTTCAGTACGCAATCGCCCGCGTTCAGTACGCAAGAAAACTGCTCTTTGAGATTGTTTTGTCGGTCTGCGCGGTCGGTACGCAAGTGGTCGCGTTCAGTACCCAATCGACCGCGTTCAGTTCGCAAACAAGCTGGTCGGTGAGATCGATTTGTCAGTCTGTGCGGTCGGTACGCAAGTGTTCGCGTTCAGTACGCAATCGCCCGCGTTCAGTGCGCAAGCAAACTACTCGTTGAGATTGGTTTGTGGGCCTGCGCGGTCGGTACTCAAGTGTTCGCGTTCAGTACCCAATCGCCCGCGTTCAGCACGCAAGCAGACTGGTGGGTGTGGTCGGTTTGTCAGTCTGCACGGTCAGTACGCAGGTGTGCGTGTTCAGTACGCAATCGACCGCGTTCAGTACGCAAACAAACTGGTCGGTGAAATCAGTTTTTCACTCTGTGCGGTTGGTACGCAAGTGTTCGCGAAACGAACGAAAACACTACTGAACACGTAAACACGTACACGTACTGAACGCACGCAATAGCGTGCGTTCAGTACGCAAGCAAATTACTCGTTGAGATCGGTTTGTCGGTCTGCGCGGTCGGAACGCACGTGTGCGGGATCAGTACGCAATCGCCCGCGTTCTGTGCGCAGGTGAACTCGTGAGAGTTGTACATGAGCAAGTGCACGTGCTTAGTTAACAACGAAATCTCGAGCTTTTGCGCATTTAGTCTACCGCTTCATCGGAGGCAGGGCCTTCCTTGGAAAGTTTCGACTTTTCTTGTTCTGGTAGAGAGTCTGATGGGTAGGTCTTCGTGACAACTGTGTCTTCAAAACTGAGAGTCCGACGGTAACTACTGGAATGGGGCAATTTTTTTTCGACTATAACAGTTGCCTAATTCACAACTTTGTTCACACACGTCTGGCTTCATCTATCCCAAGCCTATAACTCGTTCTCTTCAAAATAGTCAGTGCTCTTGAAAAAGTCCTGTTAATCGAGGAGAAAAACTACATGCACGGGCGTAGTGATCCTACTGATGGCCGGTTTTAAGTTTTTCTGTGTTTTTCTCCTAGGCTCTTGCTGACTTTCGACATAACGAGGGTAAGCCTAGACATACGTGCATGTGGGACCCTAAAGGCAGTGTTCACGATAGATTTCACTTCCGATATCTCCACGGCTTCCGGAAGGTCTGGTGCCCTATATAGCAAGGCATGCTTAAAAAGAACACGAAAGACGAGTTTTTGGGCAAAAATAGGCCCTCCTTTGTTTGCGTTGATTTTTGAGCGTGGAGGAATTGACCGTTAGAAGTATGATACCTATTAGTGCAATGAAGCGATCAGCTCACTTATCAGCACTTCCTTGACTTGATCATTCCTTTAGTCTGTGTCTTCATTTGTTCTTTTTGAGGGCGGATCTGGGGCACGAGGCGTGTCTGGGGCACCAAAACGCTTGTTTGCAGCCGTTATTTTGCCGCTCCTGGCTCATTTTCTACCGCGTCTTTCGACACTGGGAGCCTAGGATCCTTTTTCGCCAATCATTTCGCTGTGGAAAGTCAACGAGGATGATAATCGTGAACGCTGCCTTTGAGCATCCATTTTGATCACGAGCAATAAGCAGGAATTCAAAATTATCCTTCAAACATCCAGGATGTCTTATCGAATGTCAGCTAACTGGATGCTGTGATAAATCAACACCGCCCTCGAATAATGTTTGGGCGGGAAAACACAACAATGCACCATTCCTTCTGTAGTTGCGTGGTATTTATAGAGACTCTATGAGTTTTTGTAGAGCCATGTGTAGAGCAGGAAAGACTTCTCATACAGTTACAACTGAAATTCCTCCATATTTCATACAATCATAGCATATAATCGCGCGGTCGATTGAACATTATTAATGCCAGCTTTGAGTTATCTGTGCATCGCATGATTTTTGGGCTATGAGAAAAAAATCTACTTCGGATTTTCATATCCTCATATGCTACATATAGAGTGGGTATCTACTAAGAGAAAGTTTTTGGAGAAATGATTAAGTGGTACGCACAGATTCAGGTAACGCAAAATTAACTATACTTGTGAATCGAGGTCGCGATCTGGCGTAACAGTGGTGTAAATTGCTCAGAGTTGGCACGATACAACATGCCGATGTGAAGCAAGAAACCTTACCAACCGGTTATGTCCAATGCGTAATGTGCAGGCAGGACCTGAGGTTATTTCGGTTCATGGTGGTCATCAAGTTCTAACAGCAGTGGACATTCTCTCAGCTTACCGTTGAGCATGTGCATCGGCAACGTATAATTGATATTCTGATTATGCTGACAAGCTTAACACGTGGGACGCTGCACTGCTCACAACCACTCTTAATTTAGGGAGATGTTTGGATTTGCACTGACCAGAATTGAACTTCCTACCGAGTTCTTTGTCACCTAAAACCTCTATGACCTTCTTGATCACCTCGTCATCGAGTACGCTAATGGCCACATTATCGACTCCCCCCCGAACTGCCCCGGCGTGCTCGAGATTTAACTTAAAACTGGGAATTTTATTCAAATTGCCAGCATATTTCTTTATAAAATCCTTTTTTTCTTGAGCTATCTTTTTCTGTCTTCTCCGTTGTCCTTTCGCTCTCTACAACTCTAACAACTTTTCTTTCTCCTCTTCTTCATCTTTCTGTTGTTGTGATACTTTTCTTTGCTTTATCTTTATATTTATTTATTTATTTATTTACTAATTCATTCTCTTTCTTTACTTCTTTTTCTTGATCTCCTTGTTTTACTGAAGATTCTCATTCTTTCTCTCAATCTTGACCGTCTTGCTGTCCTTATTACTACCATTTTTCATCATCTTATTCTTCTTGGTCTAGTCGTGGTTTTAGGTGGTTTAGTAATGATATTCGACATTTGATGTTTTCGAGTTTTTCAAAACATAATGAAAAATACTGGTCGCGAGAATTCGTGAAAAAATTTTCTTTGTAAAAGGAGCTTATCTTTCGTGGGAAGAAATCTGAATATGTTTTCAACAAAACAGACTCCAAAAAACCTCGTTTCATCAGCTTCAACCGCTGACTTATTTCATTGAAAAAAGTTGTAGAATCACAATCAACTAGTACATTCGATCTCACGAGGGTTTGGAGAATAAATCACACAAGTAGTCACCTCACAGTACCATGAATTGAATCCCGAATAGGGGAACTAGGAAGAAGGCAAAGGAAGGAAATGCAAGAACAGTTATCGATGGTGGGAAAATACGGGGGGTGCCATCACAAGCTGAGAAAATATTGTAAAATGCCTCTCAATACGAAAGTTTTTTGAGACTTGACAGCGGGTGGTATGCATGCACATGCGGCAAGTATACATTGCTCCCATGAAAATGACGCGCATTAATGCCCAAAAAAACGTCTTTGATTAAAAGACTCACGAGTTTCCATCATGAAGATGTATATTTGGCCAACACTGGAGCAAAAGTGAATGAAACGAAAACAAACGTGCAAGCAAGGTAAAACCATCTAATGCGGCAGGCCTCCGACAGCCAAATATCGTTTTTCTTATGATCATTAACTTAATTTTGAGCTAAACACGCGATAGGCTAAAAACGGCTAGCTTAGCGACCAGTCACTGTCTGGATCAGCTATGCAAAACCATGATTTCTCCTATCTACCCTCAGTATAGCATTGAATCTTTTCGAAAGTATTGAATTGATGCGTAATTATGAAACTTTTTTAAAATACTTTCATTCAACAAAAACAAAAATAATATTTAATTAAAACATGTTTGAATCATCATTCGAGAGCATAGTCAGCATATAATTCAGGAACTGCTTCCCATTTGCTTGCCATTCGGCTGATTCTACAGGGTATTCCAAAATTATTGGCGTGCGAACTGTCTTAAAAAAATTAAAAAAACAAAAAAATTGAAAAAAAATCAAATTCTTGCTATTTTGATTTTTTGGATTTCTTAGAGTCTCAGCTCTGTATTTCTCATCGCAGCTCTGTAGATATTGATTTCTAATTTAGTATGATTGATGCGAATCCGAAGTTCGGCGCCATCATCGCAACGCAAAATCAGCTCGGACTTACCCTGAATGCTATCAGTCGTCTTCGTCAGCTTAGTCCTATCTCTGACTTAGCTTGTAAAAGCATTAAGATTAGTACTAGCATATCTGAGGTTGTCAAAAGGGTGAGTGCCCGAGTCAACCGCAATTCGAGACTGTCGATGAAGTGGATAGCTAGAGAAAGGAATCTGTGGTTGGGATCCATCTGAAAAGTCGTCAGGAAGGAGCTGAATCTCTGTTCACACCATCTAGAGCAGACCCATCTAGTGTCCGCCGACAAGAAGCTGAATGGAGACCGAAATTTCAGGAAGCTCATGCACCGTTGCACAGGAGTCACGCATTGCGTCATGGCGCTTTTAGATGGAACAAATCATCAGTCTGAAATTGATAAAGAAATGCGAAAACGACTGGATAGCAGCTAGAAGAACCAATGAGATCTTACTGTGAGAAGATGTCACTGATTGGACTGCTCAAACGACTTCTTTGATAGTTTTGGGAGGCATCGCAAGCGAAAGTGGAACTCCGCCGTTTTTCGTGGTTTCTGACATGAAAATCAACAAGGACGTTAGCAGGACAACGAGTCTAGAGATTGTTTTGAACCGCTATATAACTTTCCGATGCGGCAGCAGACTCTGCTGCCTCACACTATGCAGTGGATAAGCACACAAAGAGAAAGCAATTCAAGAGTGCTGTCGAAGTGTGCTACCCTGAGTCAAACGCGCACGAACAATTGCGGTCCTGCTCGTCGGACCGGCATCCACTAAACTTTCTAGTGTGATCCCTGATGGAGTCTGATATCTGCGATCCTTGAAATGCAAAACTGGCCCACTGGGATCTGTTTTGAGGGAAGCTTTGGATGAAATGAATGACGACTACCTCGGTGACTGCTGCGACGTCTTTCTAAGACTTCTTGGAGCCGATATTCGAACAGATGGCGGATATTTCCAGATCTAACCACTGTTCTGTGTTAACGCTAGTATAAATAAATGTATCCATTTCGATTATTCTCATAATCCAGGGTAGGGTTCGAGAAACACGTCAATATCTGCGCGCCAATAATTATGAAACACCCTGTACGTGCGAAGAAGTCACGATTCCTGGATGCAATCAACGCTTTGACATCAGTCACCAAGTCATCGAAGTCGTCGTAGACTTTGTTTTTCTGCCAGTTGTTCAAAGAGCGATTGACATGATAGTCCGTTGGTGCCTCTGTCGGTGTGTACGGCGGATCTGGGAGCAGATCCTATACCCTATTGGCGATGGATTCGACCACACGGCGCCCAACTTGTGGATGGGCCTTAGAATGGTGTTTGTTGGTTTCGCTGCAGCAAATCGGTGGAAATTCGAAAGCGTTCAGCTCTGTTGTTGTCGGAGAGCTCGTGTGGTGCCCATCAAGCCAATTTCCATACCTTTCCAAGATTCTTCAGGCGTCGAACGATCGTTGATTGATTGATATTAAAGTCTTCAGGCTGCGTTCGCGTTGTCAGGCTTTCGTCCTATTCTACGGCTATCAAAAGTGCTAGATCATCAAAATTCGATGTTCGACCTCTTCACTCTTCATACTCCAAACTAGTGCCACCTGATTCAAAGCGAATAAACCACTTCCGTACTGCACTATAAATAATTGTTCCTTTGTCAAAAAATTCGTTGAGATCGCGAAATGACTAGGCTGCGGTCTGTCCTTTCTCGTAATGGTAGATCATATGGCGAAAATGAGTGTGGTTTTCGAGACGCATTTTTAACTGAATATTGAGGATTATTTTTATATAAATATTGAGGACCAAACGCCAGATTTCACTGAAAAAAAACGCATTATTAAAACCGTTCCAAATTTATGCATCAACCCAATAGATTTTATTGGTTAAAGCAGCATACACGCTCGTAAATTTGTTGGAGATAACTACGAAATTAAAGTGGTATGGCCCAGATTACAACGCCTACGCATTTTTAAGCGTCAACAACGAACCACAATGCCGCTACACGAGTAAGAACCTGGCCCAACCCTGTATTTCTCCGCCCCACGTATTTGCGTCCTCCTCCAAAACAGGGGTGCTGGGCCACTCCCAACGTCAACGACGTTTGTGAGTGCTACAATAAGTACAATAATTAAGTCACATACATCGACGACGGTGGGAATAGCACAGTACCCCTGTTTTGGAGGAGTACGGTAAATAGAGGAGGCGGAGAAATACAGGGCGGGACCAACTTCTCACTCGTGTAGCGGCCTTGTAGCTCGTTTTTGACGCTACAAAATGCATAGGAGTTTTAATCGGACATACCGTTCTATTTTCGTTGTTATCTCAACCACATTTACGAGCGTGTATGCTCCCTTTAGAAAAGCTCGTAATTCGCGGTTGGAAAGCCAGCCGTGCATCTGGGTAATAATGCGTTCTAAAACAGTGTCATTTCGTTGGGAGCAATATATGCCTGACGCGCATGCATTCGTACTGACAGCTGTCGGATTTTTAGAAAAAGTTTTGGACTGAGCGAGCGATAAAATTGGGCATACCACGTGTGAATGCGTACTAACCGTGGCCAATCCTATGTGCGACATTTATGCCGAACGCGGACTAATACCGTACCTACCGCGGGGCAATGCGTTACGAGCGCGTGTGGATGCGTACCGACCGCTTTCAGGATTTGGAAAGAGTTCGTATTGACCGCGTGGCAATGCGTACTGACCGCTTGGCGAGACGTACCGACCGCGCCGCGGTCCGTACTAACCGCGTTGCGTTGCGTACCGACCGCCGTGGCAGTTTGTATCGACCGCGTGTTTTTGCGTACGAACCACGAGATAAAGCGTACTGATCGCGTGGCAATGTGTACTGATCGCGGGTCAATGCGTACCGACCGCGCGGCAGCACGTACCAACCACGTGGCAAGACGTACCGACCGCGCGGCAATGCGTACTAACCGCGTTGCGTTGCGTACCGACCGCGTCACAATGCGTTTCCACTGCTGCTAGTATCCGAAAAGTGTTCGTACTGACCGCGTGGCAATGCCTACCGACCGCGTAGCGATGCGTACTGACCGCGTGGTAGTGCGTACCGAGGGCGCGACAATGCGTACCGACCGCGTGGCAAGACGTACCGACCGCGCGGCTATACGTACTAACCGCGTGGTATTCCGTGCTGACCGCGTGGCAGTGCGTATCTACCGCGCTAATTTGCGTGCCGACCGCGTGCGAATTGCGTTCAAACGTCGCCCATCCCGCTGTCGGTACGCAACTTGTCCGCCGTCGGTCCACCCCATTGTCTGAGCTTCTAATGGTCAATCCCTCCACGCTCAACAATCAACGTAAAAAGGAGGGCCCATTTTTGCTCAAAAACGCGACGTTCGCGTCCTTTTCACGCGATGCTTCGCTATATATATATATATATATATATATATATATATATATATATATATATATATATATATATATATATATATATATATATATATATATATATATATATATATATATATATATATATATATATATATATATATATATATATATATATATATATATATATATATATATATATATATATATATATATATATATATATATATATATATATATATATATATATATATATATATATATATATATATATATATATATATATATGGGGTGTGTATACAAGTCTGTTGGTACCTGCTCGTTGGTGCCCTCTTCTACTGAACCCAGCAGACGTTTGAGTGTACACAGGGAACGTTCGAGCGATATAGCGTGCACAACTATATCATGAAAGTATCCACACATTGCATAAAGGTGTCGCCGTCCGGCACACTAAGGCCTCTGGTCCATAACACCTTAGGATCCGTACCTAGGAGTCATGGAGTCTTTGGCCACAAGCCAAATATATATATATATATATATATATATATATATATATATATATATATATATATATATATATATATATATATATATATATATATATATATATATATATATATATATATATATATATATATATATATATATATATATATATATATATATATATATATATATATATATATATATATATATATATATATATATATATATATATATATATATATATATATGGGGTGTGTATACAAGTCTGTTGGTACCTGCTCGTTGGTGCCCCTGCTTCTAATGAACCCAGCAGACGTTTGAGTGTACACAGGGAACGTTCGAGCGATATAGCGTGCACAACTATATCGCGAAAGTACCCCGCACATTGCATAAAGGTGTCGCCGTCCGGCACACTAAGGCCTCTGGTCCATAACACCTTAGGATCCGTACCTAGGAGTCATGGAGTCTTTGGCCACAAGCCACAATTTCGCCACCCTGAACTGTCGATCGCTGTCGAGTGATATCCAAAAAACTGCGCTATCCAGACTTCTGAGCTATTTCCATGCACCGCTTGCTGCTTTGCAGGAAACCCGCCCCAAGGATAGACCCGTCATCAGCGTCGGAGAGTACACCATCTACTGCGGTAACGCTGACGATAGGAGAGTGGGAGGCTGTGCAATAGCTGTAAGGAAGGATTTCAATGGTATGGTCAAGGAGTTCGGCTCAACGTCGTGTCGAAATGCATTCGTACGACTGCGGGATCACAGAGGATTCAATCTGTGGATAGTGAGTGCTCATGCGCCCACTGAAACCGCCGAAGACAATTCGAAGGATGCGTTTTATGAGGAACTCAATACGTTGCTGGCCAGGATACCTTGTCAACATGCTGTTGTCGTGGGGATTGACGCAAATGCGAAGATGGGACTTGATCAGGAATCCGAAGTACTCGGTAAATGGTTCTACCCAGTGGAGCAAACATCGGACAATGGCTACCGCCTTGTCGACTTTTGTGAACGCAGTGGTCTGATTATTGCATCGACATTCAAGAGGAATCATCGCCGCCATCAGCTTACGTGGCAGGGACCAACCCGGCTATCTCCAGAAGAGCAGCGGAAGCGGAAGATGACAACTTTGAAACTACAGCTTGACTATGTCCTAACGAGGAATATTCCAGTATCGGACATTCGAAGATCTAGAGCTGTGTGGGATGTCGCATTCGATTCGGATCACCGTCCTGTTCTGCTGAACTTCAGTGCGAGGATTCATAAGAGGGAGCGAGGAGCTAAGCCTCTCCAGAGGATAGGCATGACAAGTCTCAGAGATGAAGAGTGCAGAAGGAATTTCCGACAACGCGTTTCTATTCACATCGGAGTACGGACTAAGAAGAAACTTTGCGACGCGGATTCTTTTGTCAAGTGCATCCAGGACGCTTCGAAAGAGGCACTCCCGGTTGTACAGCCTAAGAAGAAGTTCGCCTACGTCTCAGAAGAAACAACATCTACCTACAACAGAGTATGTGCTCTCCGAACTGCAGGAAACTTCGTGGAGGAGAAGCGTCTGAGGAGGAAGTTGCGTCGGCAGCTTCAAAGTGACCGCGAACGAGTGGACGTGTAGAGCTAAGGAGTTCGAGAAGGCTTGGGAGGAGAAGAATCCGAAGAAAGCCTACACGTTGCTGCGACAGTATAGCGGGAAGATGAAGAGATGTTCTCCTGTCTTGAACACTACCAATGGAGTTGCAGTTGGTGATGCGACGCTGCCAATATGGAAGGATAACTTCAGTTCACTACTGAATCGTCCAGCGCCATCAGTACCTGAGCTCCCGCATGTTCAGAGAGCACATTACGATGTCAGTGAGGAACCGCCGACTGAGTCTGAAGTTTTGGATTGTGTCCGGAAAATGAAGAATGGAAAGGCAGGTGGAGATGACAACATCACTGCTGAAATGCTGAAAGCTCTTCCTCCGTCTGGGATTCGTGAAATGACCAACACCATCCGTGCCATATGGATGAGCGAAAGGATACCCGATTCGTGGAGACATGCGATCATCGTACCTCTTCACAAGGAGCTATCCGTCACGGATCCTAAGAACTACAGAGGAATCTCTCTACTTCGTGTCATGTACAAGGTTTTAGAACGTATCATTCTCGAGCGACTTATCAAACATCGTGAAGGAACGACCAGAGATGAGCAAGCCGGTTTTCGACCTGGAAGATCGACCATCGACCAAGTGTTCGTCGTGAGAAGAGTAATTGAATCGTGGCAGCGGTTTTCGAAGCCATTACAGCTTGCTTTTTCGGACTTTGAAGCCGCGTTCGACTCTCCTCATCGTGATCGATTGCTCAATGCTCTGCGAGCAGATGGAGTCCCGGAAAAGTATGTTCGGTTAATCGAGGACATGAACAAAGGAACAACAGCAGCAGTTCGTACACCTGTCGGATTTACGTCAGCTTTCGAGGTGAAAACAGGAGTAAGGCAAGGAGCCGTTGCAGGACCTTTTCTTTTCAACTTCGCCGTTGATGACACCATGCGTAGAGTTGCAGAACAGTTTCCTGCGGATGTGATCCTAACACCATCAGGACGCTCCCTTGTCGACCTGGAGTACGCCGACGACATTGTGTTATTCGCTGAAAACAACGCAAAACTGCAAAGGATTGTGAACCTCGTTTCGAAGTATGCCGCAGCCTATGGACTTCGTCTTCGTCCCGACAAATGCAAGCAGATGTGGGTCTCTCAGAGGCCTTCAACTGGAGTTTGTGTGGACGGACAACGTATCGAACTGGTGGACGATTTCTGTTATTTGGGCTGTTTGCTGAAGAACGATGGTAGTTATGCGGCGGATATTTGACAACGATGTGCGAAAGCTACGTCTGCATTCAATTCTCTAACCAAGTGTTTGTGGTCTACCACCATCGCGAAGGAAGTCAAGTTGCGCGTCTACCTATCCGCTATTCGCCCTATCATGATGTACGGATCGGAGACGTGGGCAGCACCGAAAACGCAGATGGAAAGGTTGGATTGCAAGGAGAGGAAGCTTTTTAGGCGTTTGCTTGGATATTTCTGGCCGCGTGTATGCCATAACGAAGACCTTTACAAGGAAATCGACGCAGTACATCAACGCTTGACACGAGGGAGGTGCCAGCATCTCCTAACGCCATCTCAAGCAGCAATGGAAAGTCGACTTCGACTGCTCGGGCATATACTAAGAAGAACGCCGGCCGGATCGTCTCGTACAACACGCTTTAAGAATGCTTCCAAATCCTGTCTGGAAACGGCCACCTGGGCGTAGGCGAAAGTTCTGGACGGATGTGGTTAAAGAGGATTTAAAGTCACTCGGCATCGAAAGACAGTTCAGGCGCGATGTTTCGTTTCGCAGGAAATGGAATAGTGACAGCTGGATGGAATGTGTTCAAATTGTGGCTGAAGACCGTGAAAATGGACACGGCTGACTACTAGGACGGCACACCTCGGTGAAGATGCGGAATGACCGCGTCAGGCGAAAGCCAACCGATTAAGTCAAAAGTATATATATATATATATATATATATATATATATATATATATATATATATATATATATATATATATATATATATATATATATATATATATATATATATATATATATATATATATATATATATATATATATATATATATATATATATATATATATATATATATATATATATATATATATATATATATATATATATATATATATATATATATATATATATATATATATATATATATATAGTGCGAGATCTCAATTCCTTCAAAAAGGCGAGATATCGCCGACAGCCGCGGGTTACGCCACTTTCTTGATTATCGAGCTCAATAGCGTGTGGATGGATGAATTTCAACCACGTTCCCGGTTTTGATTCCCCTGCCGGTCTGTCTCCTCATCCTGGATCGCTCTCGTGTAGCGACTGCCAATGAAGAGATACAGACCTGACAAGGAAACCACTGTTACCCAAACTAACCATTCCAGATGAAATATATTTTCTAGAACCGCTTTTGACGTAGAATCCGAGTATGGTCTTCGCAGCAGCCTAAAACCACTCTACAGAATGTTATCGGCGTTTTTTCGCCAGATTTCCGTACCTATTGTACCTTCCAAAACGCGCAGAATTTTTTTCTAAACTCTAGGAACGGACCTCATGACCGTGTTCAGCGACCACAATAACCCCCAGTTTCGCAGTTTGGGTGAAAGAACATTCTTGGAACTTAGCATAGAGTGATAGCTTCTTGGACTTGTGCGGATTGTCGGATGAGCGTATTCTTATATCAATAAGGGGGTTCTAAATGTGTCCAAGAAAATGTTTCAGATTTGACCTAGAACTTCTCCATGGGGGTTATTTGCCGCGCTGATCACGAATCTGAGGCTCATTCAACCATTTTCCGACGTTTTCGACTTTGTGTATCTAAAGAAACAGTACACCCTCAGATATGAATTTTGTAATTTTGGGAGTCTTTCCCAGACCCAACTGGGAATGCTCGGCGCTCGGGTCTCGCAATCGTTTTTCGGTGCTTGGCGCACTCCCAGTTGGGTCCCACACACTTGCGCCGGCGCCTTGCGCACTCCCAGTTGTGTCCCACACATTTTCCCCGGCGCTCGGCACCCTCTCAGTTGGATCCCGCACTCGATT
This sequence comes from Aplectana chamaeleonis, assembly GCA_029168955.1. NCBI lineage: Eukaryota > Metazoa > Nematoda > Chromadorea > Rhabditida > Cosmocercidae > Aplectana > Aplectana chamaeleonis. The sequence goes on from JAPDOI010000265.1 coordinate 315,320, forward strand.
TTCGGCGCTCGACGCACTCCCAGTTGGATCTCACACATTTTCCCGCCCCTCGGCGCTTTCCCAGTTTTGTCTCGCACTCGTTTTTGGGTGCTCGGCGCACTCCCAGTCGGGTTCCACACATCTTTCGATATACTAGAACATGCGAAAATGGGCTCATAGGCCGACTACGCACTCAAATCTCACTCACGGTTGCGCGACAGTCCTCTCATCACTATTGACAGCGGAGTGGCAGCCATGAGTGAGGATTGAGTGTGTAGTCGGCCTACGAGCCCGAAAATAGCCCACAAGCCTCTGCAAGACGGCGGTCGACGCTTCGTGGTCACGGTAGCATGGCGTGTTGCACCGGAGTGCACAGAGGTGTACGAGCGCAGCGCGCGGCTCTCATTCTGTTTATGCTTTCGGGCTGCCAGGAAGAAGTTGGTGGTTAATTCGAATTTGATGTCTACTTGCCGTTTTTTGAAATACTAAGGTAGGTTTTGTCTCCTAAATGGCATGGTGAATACCGCAATCTACAGCTCAGAATTTCGACAAACACACCCCAGATTCGTTTTCAGCACCCTAGATTACCCCTACGTACAAGTTTGAGCAAAATCTTAATTTTTTTCTGAAGACATTCCGAAAAATGTCTGACGGGTACCCCTAACTTGTCGCGAAGCTTCAAAAACGCTTATAACTTTTTGGAACCAGCGACTCGGGGCGGGATACTGCTTAGTTTTACTACTGGTTCCAAAGAGATACGATCAATACAATTTGTTTTCGCAGATGCGACCTGCGCTTCGTATACTTCCCTTGTAAGACCTTACTACAAAAAAGTCGAAAAAAGGGGTAGTAGCTTTGATATTCCGTAGGGTGGGCTGAATCTCACTGGGCAGTTCAGAAGATTGGTGAAGCGACACAATCGGCACATCCGTAGGCGCCCTCACAGTGAGTTGGGGCTCTCAGCGGGTCATTGCGCATCCCGATGGGGGCTGAATGTATCATGATGGGACTGGTGAGAGATCAGGGTTCACAACATGCGCTGCGGAGTAATCTCAAATCATAAATACTATCGAAAAGCTGTGCTTACCCCCTTTCCTTAACCACCCCTCATCCTTGCGTGTGTAGACTTTCTGCGTCCCCCATCGGGATCAGGGAAAAATTTTTGTGGGAACAGAAAACAGAAAATCCAGGTTGACAGAAAACAGAAAAATCTCCAAAAATGGGCAGAAAACAGAAAACAGAAAATTTTCAAAAATCAATGAAAAGTGTTCAGATAAGTTTTTCCACAGCATTAAATTTTCATACATTTGCAGGTTATGAATGTTTTTAGCACAATTTTCAAAACCCAAAAATTGACCAGAGTGGGAAGTACAGACACCCAAAAAACGCAGATTATCAGCGCGAAGCTGACAATTTTCTCTCTAACCTTTCTTTTCGCAGACAATAGCAGCTAGGAGTGGTAGTAATCTTGTCTTTTAACACGAGTCAACCACGCGCTCTTGACCGTTGGTTAACCATGAATCAGCCACGGCTTAGCCGCGGACTGACCACCTCTGTAACAAGTATCAACTCGTTTTTCAAAAAGCGATGAACGCATCCGCATCCTCTTTTAAACCTTTAACTCATAACAGTTCGCTGAGGTTTTTGTAGACCACTGAAAACGGTTCGATCTCATCGATCATTATAATTGCAGGACAACATCTCAGATACTCGCGGCTTAGTAAGGCAGCACGAGGGGATTACTAACGCATTTACTCGTCGAGGTGTAAGCCCCTTTCGTTCCCCCAACTGCTGCCCAGGGCAGCACGTAGTGTCCTCTTGCTCCGCTCACTGCCCCAACTGCTGTTCGTATGGTTGCCCCACCTGCTGCTACAGTCGCCCCAACTGCTCCAGTCGTCGCCCCAACTGCTGCTCGTCATTGTGTCCCCAACTGCTGCTCCTCATTGTGACCCCAACTGCTGCTCTTTATTCTCGCCCCAAACTACTGCTCCTCATTTATGATCTTTTCTTTTTTCTTATAATTTTTATTTCGCAGGTGATATGTCGCAGCAGCAGCGCTGCAGCGACCCATCAAAGATAAAGACCCCAGTGAGGCCTATTCATATCCCTAACGGGAGTTTCATCCTTGATTATAACCTTTGATCTTCGCCACCGATCGAGGAAATGATGCTCGCATTGCCGACTGTCTCATGCCCATGTAAGGCTGCCTCGTATCTGGCACGAGTTTGCGAGGGCCATTCAACAGAGGCCTCGGTCGGTAGTGAATGTGAGTGTCTCAAAAACATTCCTCAACAGAGATATTCTCTATCCCTAGACAGGAATCTATTTCCACTCGGTTTTGGGACCGTAAAGATAGGAATTAGGCGCAATATTCTGTTTTTCTCGATTTTAAAGACGAATCATGGCTTTCTTTGGGAAAAAAGTTATACCCACATATTCCAAAGATGAAACCTTCCTCAAAATTTTCTTAATTCACTGAAATTCGCACTGGTTAGAGGAATGCCTTGGGCGAACGGCATTGCAAATATCAGAGTATCCATCATTTGGCGATCTCTCTAAAATGGTGATTTTTTTCTTCAGAAAAAGCAATGATTCAATGAAAATGTTTTCTTCTTTCGAAATTATTGTCGTGAACTTTCTCAGGATGGTTTAAAATTGTTGAATTAAATGCAAAGTAAATTCAGAGAATTAAATGCAAAGTAAATTTAGAACTGTCTGCTTTGAATATTGTGAGCATCGTGTTTTTCGTGAAGAAAACGTATTGGCCATTTCGTTCCATTTTCGGCAAACCATTGTCGCTCAGCATTTGAAAAATACAAGTCCTCGTTGTCCTTGTCCAAAACCAAAAAATTATGTTTCACTGGAAAATGCGAGTCAAGTTCAAATTCATGAAAACGAATTTGAAAGTAAGAACGTGATTTTACAAAGTTCTCGACACATACCTTCAAGATTTGAAAAAAAAACTCAGATTGTTCTAGAATCTTGTAGAACGCACTGAATAAATTATTTCAAAAGGGTTGAACATTTCTCAAATTTTCGGTCGGTTCCACACAACTATCATCCTATGAGAATGACGACTCATCATTTTTTTCAGTATAATTCATCAGCCTTTAACCGAGCTGAACCATTCACATTGCTCGCAAGGAACTATTTTACCCGAGTGTACCATCTCAAACCTAACGAAAATCCTTTTTTTCTAGACGGCGTTCGATTTGATGATCAATAAAGTACCAGATTTTTTGGAAGACTTGATGCAACAAAAAAGAGAATTTTGCATAAAATTACCACATTTGAGGTGGCCGCGCAGGTGAACAGGTAAATCGCTCACGCTTGGAACTGAAAAGTGTACGGGCAAGACCCCAGACTCAGACCGTGCCAAAAACTCCGCGTCCCGCCGAGCGCATGTTGCGGCGCCCCACCCTGCTTATCCGATCCGAAAGCTCTTTTGAATGCATTCTTCCTGGATTTCGATGGAAATGATTAGAAATCACCAAAACATGTTTGGTAATATGCATATTTCCTAGTTTACTACAGATTAAATGTTTTATGTGCTCTCTATTTTTAGTCTCATGTTAACAACCTAATCTTTGGGGTACTTCTATAGAGCTCAGGATTTCTATTATCAAAAACAGCGGAATACTGAGACATGGAGAAATATAGCGGTGCACTTCCAATCATTTAATGATATGCTTACCGATTAAAAAGGCAGTAGCGCCCTAAATCCTTGCAATGGCATACTGTCTCATGAAAAAGGACGTTTTTGGTGGATCTTAGAATAGATTTTGAGCAGAGTATTGGTGGTTAAAGTTTAGCGAGTAGGAATAGGCACGCATCCCCCGAAATCTAAATTCGCGTACGATACTGATGAAGCAGTCCTCACACTTTCTTTGCTTACATAACTATTCCCCAATTTGATATCTGTTCTGTGTCTTTTCTGGAAGATGGCTGCAAAGATACTCGACTTCATTTGTGGTTTGCTTTCCCTTCATACAGGCTTCTGGCAAACTTTCTCATACGCGACAGTACACTCTATTCGAATTCGACATGGATAATTCGTAATGCGTCGTCTCAGAAAACGCGGTGAGAACACCTAACCCCCCCCCCCCACACCCCTCACCAAACAAGCGGTTGTGTACCTTGAAGTCACACTACACCCTCAGATATGAATTTTGTGATTTTTATTTGATTGTCTGGTAGACCCCTCTTTTATAAGACGTGCCAAGTGCGAGATCTCAATTCCTCCGAATAAGCGAGATATAGGCGACCACCGTAGGCCCGACCTCCTTCGCTCACCACCACGGGCCACACCCCTAACCAGATTTCCAAACTCTGTAGCGACTAGATGAATGACTGAATTCTCAACAAATCGTCGTTCTTCAGACCATAGCCAGACTGTCTCCTTATCCTGGCTCGCTCTCGGGCAACGATTGCAAATGAAGAGAAGAGACAATTCATCTGCCAATTTTTCACCCTTTAATTATAGGCATCTTTAATAAGCCATAACTCTGTTCATAGGGGGTCTTGGACGAAAAAAGAGATACCCCTGTGATCAGAGTGTGACCCTCCTCAAGACCAGCATAAAAACAAAAAAATCATCTTCTGGGTGTTCTGTGCCTTTAAAGGCAGCTTCCTTTTTTTAAGGCGGAAATCCTCATTTGGGGTTTCTTCACATTCCAATGTTTGAACCAAGTGGAGATAGCAAAACTTGAGACCTCAATGTCGCGCATTTATAATGATATAAGCTCGTCAAAACTGCTCCGTGGTCTGAAAAGGCGTCATCTGACATGAGGAACAGAAGCGCTACGACAGGTTCCGACAGCCCGCGAAACTTCAAAAGTTTATTTTCTTTATTCCGAGAGATCCTCGTTCAAACCTCTATATTTAGAGCTTCTTGTTTTAGAGAATTTTCGACAACAGAGAGGCGAAAAGAATTGCGGAACCTAAAAAGTTAAGGGGCTAAACCAATTTAGACGTTCAAATTTTCGATTTTGGTGTATTACACAATACACACCGAACAGACGTATTTAAAGGAAGCTGAATGCTACGGGATTTTCAAACGAGTTTTTCTCCAAAGCTTGCGTATTTTGGGTGGCCTCTTTGCGATATGTCACAACCTGGTAGGCCTGTCTGCCCCAAAAAAAGAATACTGTTCTTTGCGCGTACGCTGCCTTTAAGGTATTCCTTGTGATATGGCTGGAGATCGATTGGTTGTGTTAACTCTAACTCGAAGATGAACAGGCTATAAAACAGCGAAAGGCACTTGGTTCCTACGCGTGCTGGTGCGGAACGAAGGTTAGAGACAGTGAGGGAGCGTAGGGCAGACGGAGGCCGAGGCGTGGCGCGCCCCGCTCCCACATCGAATGACGTGAATTACGACGTTTTATAGAGGGTATGGGAGTAGGGGATGTGCCCGCTTAGAAGCGAAGAACTCTTCATGCTGATTATGACTGTGCTTGTAGCTACCCGAGTGGACCACTGCTGAACAATGTTACCACACGGTGCTGGCCGCAACAGAGAGCAGCATCTGAGGAGACGAATGGAGAACGAGGGCAGCACTCCTCAAGCAGGAGCTCGTCCACTTGTGCTGCCCTCGCTATTACACTGGAGGCGAGAGCCAACTGTGCTTCTTCACAACCACACAATCGTCTGAGATGAAGATTGAACGATTGCTTCAATTCCATACACCTTGCTTGGGAGGAAAAAAGAGAAATGGTGAATGGACATATAGCTAATCAGATGTCTATATGTGCATGCTTAAAGAACTCCCCATGCTGATTGTAAATATGCTCGTAGCTGTCCAAACGGATCACTTTGAGCAATGTTACCCCACTACGATTGCCACAAAAAAGAGCAGCAGCTGAGGCGACAAATGGAGGACGAGGGCAGCACGTGCTGCTAAGAGCAGCACAAAGGCAGCACGTGCTGCTCGAGCAGCAGCTCTTCCCCTCGTGCTGCCCTCGCTATCCTCGTCGAGGTGAAAGCCTATTGTGCTCCATTACGACCCCGCGATCCTCTGAGATATGGAGAGTTGAGAATTGGAGGAAACAATGGAATTGTCTCAATTTCAAGGCAATAAATCGAAAAAAGAATGACAGTTTGTACATTTTCTTGCAGCTGCTAATTTGTACTATATTATCTGTATAGGACATCATTAAAAAACACCAAGTAAGACTAAACTGCATTTTCTCATTCAACATTACGTTATAAACAACAAATTGGTAATGCATTAATCATGCTTACTTTGGTAGCCCATGTTTCTACATAGAGCGAGAAAAAGAGAGTTAAAAGTGTGCGTTTTCGAGAAATCAAAGCTAGAAAAAGAGTTGTGTTAACCGCTCACAAAAAGTCCTCCATAGGACTTTTTGCGCGACCGCTCTTCGTCTCTCCACTGCAGGTATATTTCTCACCGTCTGCCGAAGAATCTTTAGCCCGTGGTTCGATGTGTTAGCCGCAGAAAGAAATTGCATTCGAAAACCGCTCAATGACTACGCAAATTTTCATTTCAAAACAGGAGCATCAGTTTCTAAGCCAAGTTTTTTGCCTTCCCCCACTTCCAATCTTGAGTGTAAGCCCTTATTTTCGTATTGCTTAAGAATAAACCTCTCTCATACCATATTTCCTCCCAAAGTAGCTGGCGATCTGCTACCCAATGACCGCGTGATAGCCACCCGCTTAGCGGCGGTCAACTCGTGGCAAACATGCAGATTACTACTACCCCAGCTTGCTCAGAAGCTCAATATGTATGTGTAGGAATTACGTAGATACAGTGACAGCGAGTTTACCCTTCCCTAGTTTACATATTTTTACACTGATTGGGATAACTGCTGATTTGAGTAGCGTACTACTCCTCAGTGCCCGAAAGTCACGCGCCTAACGCGCGACTGTGCCGTTCGAGTATAATTGACCTGACGCGCCGCTCGCTCCACCGTGGTGGGGTCGCTCGTGTGGTCGGCATGCATCCTGAAGAGACTTTGCGTTTCTCATTGAAGGTTGGCGCAAACTCGGTGCACCTATGTTATAGCATATGGCACCGAACCTGCGCCAGCCTTCAACAGTGAACGCGACGTCTCTTCCGGATCCACGCCGACGTTACCTCTCTGGGAGTTTTATCATCTGCTTCATAGCCTCACGATTGATTTCTTCGTGCTTTACTTTTTTTTAATTTCTTTACCGTCCTGCGTTGCAATGAGTTAAAATACGCACTCAGGAGTTGCGTGTATGGTACAGTTAGAGCCCAACTTATCCCCGCTCCACTGAAGCGGTGGTGCTGGAATACTCTTAAGGCCTTTGCATAGTCTGGCGGCAGAAGTCGCGCCGCAACCATAGAGAATAAAAGGCAGGCAAGAAGCTGCGAAGTCGCTCTCTATCCTTCATCGTGGCGGAGCGACTTTTGCCGCCCGACTATGTAGAAGCCTTTAGTCTGTGCCCACGTATGGAAGTAGTTATGCTCGGGCCAGTGTCAGTATACTATACTATTATAGTTTTCGCGTCATTTGACTGCATCGCATACCTTCCGAGGGATTAACGGCAAATCTCTGGGTAATGGTAACCACTATAAGATAAAGATAAAGCCTCGGTTCCTTGAAGGCAATGTTCACGATCATTTTCGTTCCCGAGTTTCCCACTCAAAACAATGCGTTTGCAATCAAGTGATTCCAAAATTACGAAGAAACGGCTTGAAACGCTCTAAAACGTCTTATTTCAGTGACAATATTCTTTGGCCTGGACTAGTTGTCCGATTGGATGAACATTTTCAAGGTGGTTGTCACCGGTCAAAAATGGGGCTAATCGAAAATGGAAGAATATTTTAGTTAAAACAGAATGAGTTAGAGTCCGAAGGAAAGATGGGAGAAACAGAGAGTAGAAAATTGCAAAACATGGGTCCACAAAAGAATTCATTGTCACAACAAACACTTCGTGTGAGAGTAAAGAAGCGGAGTGAGAGTAAAGGATTTTGGACCCTTCTGGTGCGTTTTTCTCGATTTCTTCGCCATTTCAGTTCTACCCGGAAGCCAAACAATCGATTTAGCTATTAATCACAAAATCGAAGTTTATCGTGAACACTGCCTTTAAGGCAGGGTTCGCGATAAAAGCAACTCTTGAGCTCTCGTCATAAGATGTAGATTTGGTCATCACAAAAGTGAAAATATGGAAAAAACCCGGAAATTCGCGGGAAAAACGCTCAAAAACAAAGTATAACGACTAATTGCCGGTGTCGGCCGGCTACCTAATTAACGAGATTTTCATTAAGTCTTGCTTACCCGCCTTTTATTTTGCTGCTAGAGTAGTCAGCAGTCTTCAAAAATGCTCAGAAATAACTTTAGAAGCAAAATTAAAGTTGACAGAACAATCTTTTACACGAAACTCGGTAATTGGGGGCGGAAGGACACCAAGCCATAACTTGCTCCTGAGCCTTTTTTTCTCCAATTTTTCTTGTTTTCACTCTCGTGATGGCCAGATCTACAATTCCATGAGGATAGCACAACTACCGATTTTATCGAGAACCCTGCCTTTAAATCTCTATTGGGTTGCTCAGCGCATTCATCGTCGTATTCGTAAAGGCTTGAATGCTTGTTGGGGCTATTTAGTGACTTGCTGGCGAGCCGACTTCCCAGTGAGTGGGTTCGTCTCCCCCACATAGATCTGTTATCAACTCAAGGACCTCGGAGGGATGGTAGGTTTGGCTGATCTCAGGCGAGAATCGAATCCGACCGAGCATTGCGAGCAGAAGCGTCTCCTACCACCACGCCACAAGCGCTAGGATAGATCACAGTATAGCGAGTAAAAGTGCTAGGTGTGGGAGAACTGCAGAACCCCCAGTTTGCATTAACTCTCAATCTATTGGCTTACCTTCGATGAATCCGGCCTTTGGCCTAAGGAGCAATCCTGTTACAAATCGCGGTTCACGGTTTTTTCTGTTTTCTACTAAATTTTGCCTATTTTTACAGAAAACAGAAAAAAATGGCCAAAAACGGGCAGAAAACAGAAAACAGAGAGCAGCAAACAGAAAATTCCGCACATCCCTGATCGGGATCTGTGGTGTGCGGAATTTTATGTTTTCTGCCCATTTTCGGTCATTTTTTTCGGTTTTCTTGAGAAGTAAGCAAAATTTGGCAGAAAACAGAAGAAAACCGTGAACCTCGACTTGTAAAAAAATATACTTCGGACACAAAAGGCCGAACTCTTAGACGGTAAAACCGTAGGTTTAGAAAACCTCACCCAATTTCTCTGCATTTCCCTATGGTAAACTCGTCTATCTGGCTATGGTGGTTACCCGAGCTGGGGTGATGTAGTGGCAGCAGGGGTTGCGGTTCACTCGATACGTAAGAGTTCGATCCTCGCCCAGGGCCAACCAGATGTGCTATCCCTACAGAGTCCTCGAATTGGTACCAGATTCAAGTAAGGAGATAAAGAATCTGACTGGGAGGTCGGCTGACCCCCGTATGCCACTTGTGCCTGGAGTCTTCTCAGTTTCTGCCCACGTGTAGAAGGTATTCATACTCGAGCGCTGACCCAGTGAGGGTACAAATAGTAGGCGCTAAACAGTATTGCAACTCACTATTGTCATTATACAATAAAAGTGAAGTTTTCGCGTTATTACTGTATCGCATACCTTCTGAGGGTAAGAATAACCTCTGGGTAAGGATAATCACTATAAGCTGAGAATGAAGGCTCGGATTCCTCAATTCAACAATTGGAGTAGTGAAGCTCCTATAGAAAGCAGCATGTTGGTGCAACTGATGCAGCATGAGGGCCTAACGTGCTACCTAATGCAGCAGTAGGAGAAACTTGCAAGCCTTCCAACTCGATGTGAAAGTCCTTAGTACCGCGTTTCGGCCGCACTGTCATACGAAACCTTATTCCATGAGTGCCGGAATGCTTTCTTTGCAGGGAGCATGATATCATTTCAAATGACCTACGCTTCATCATGATGATAAATGGATAAAGTTGTTTTCAACACACTTTTCATGGAGAGCGAGAATATGGGAGAACTGCAGAACCCCCAGAGCTTCGGGGGCCTGTTCTGCTCCAAAAAAAATCCTACGTATCGATCAAACGTGAACACACAGGTAATTGCAGGTATACATGTTTTATCACTTTAACATTCATGTTTTAGCGTTAGGAGCCGAACGGGCCCCCGAAGCTCTATACCACTATTCTTTTTCATGACCACTGGATTAGTGTAGGTAGAATCTGCGGTTCGAATTTAATAAATCTGTCACAAAAATTACATACGGCTCTTTACGTGTTCGCTGTGTCTTTGCATCCGCTGCTGCAGCGATCTGGCAGCGGCAGCGATTTTGTTCATAGCGCATAGCCCCATTGATAATCAGAGCAAATCAATCAATCGGTGAAACTCTGTAGACTTAGTATACGAATGACTCCTTTTCAGATATCCGACCGGATATCCGAGATTCGGCTAATCCGATATCCGAATATTCGAAAAAACGCATTACCTGAATCTAACCAATATCCGGGAAATTTAAAATCGGCATTGATTGAATCAAACCATTATCCGAAGGGTCGAAAATTCGGATAAAATAGGATAAATTTCGGATAAAATCGGTTGAAATTTGGGTAAAATTTCGGATAAAATCGGATAATTTTTGGATAAAATCGAATAAAAGGGCACTAGGCCACGCCCATTTTCCGTATCTTCTATTTATTCAGTACACCAACTCAGGATTTTCCTCCTGCTTCCGAAATCGGAAGAGTCGTTACGGGGCCGAAAAATGGGCGTGGTCAAGTAAGATGACCGAGTGGCTAGTTATTCAGTGTAGAAGTGTTTTGTATAGTTTCTTTGCATACTTTTTACTTTGTTCTGACGAGGAATATTCCAGTATCGGACATTCGAAGATCTAGAGCTGTGTGGGATGTGGCATTCGATTCGGATCACCGTCCAGTTCTGTTGAACTTTACTGCGAGGATTCATAAGAGAAAGCGAGGGGCTCAGCCTCTCCAGAGGATTGACACGACAAGTCTCAGAGATGAAGAATGCAAAAGGATTTTTCGACAACGCGTTTCTATTCACATCGGAGTACGTAAAAAGAAGAAACTCTGCGACGCGGATTCTTTTGTCGATTGCATCCAGGACACTTCGAAAGAGGCACTCCCGGTTGTACAGCCTAAGAAGAAGTTCGCCTACGTATCAGAGGAAACGACGTCTACTTACAACAAGGTATGTGCTCTCCGAACTGCAGGAAACTGTGGAGGAGACGCATCTGAGGAGGAAGTTGCGTCGGCAGCTTCAAAGCGACCGCGAACGAGAGTGGACGTGTAGAGCTAAGGAGTTCGAGAAGGCTTGGGAGGAGAAGAATCCGAAGAAAGCCTACACGTTGCTGCGACAGTATAGCGGGAAGATGAAGAGATGTTCTCCTGTCTTGAATACTAGTATTCAAGACACAGTACCTGAGCTCCCGCATGTTCAGGGAGCACATTACGATGTCAGTGAGGAACCGCCGACTGAGTCTGTGAAGTTTTGGATTGTGTCCGGAAAATGAAGAATGGAAAGGCAGGTGGAGATGACAACATCACTGCTGAAATGCTGAAAGCTCTTCCTCCGTCTGGGATTCGTGAAATGACCAACACCATCCGTGCCGTATGGATGAGCGAAAGGATACCCGATTCGTGGAGACATGCGATCATCGTACCTCTTCACAAGAAGCTATCCGTCACGGATCCTAGGAACAACAGAAGAATCTCTCTACTTCGTGTTGTGTACAAGGTTTTAGAACGTATCATTCTCGAGCGACCTATCAAACATCGTGAAGGAATGACCAGAGAGGAGCAAGCCGGTTTACGACCTGGAAGATCGACCATCGACCAAGTGTTCGCCGTGAGAAGAGTAATTGAATCGTGGCAGCGTTATTCGAAGTCATTACAGCTTGCTTTTTTGGACTTCGAAGCCGCGTTCGACTCTCGTCATCGTGATCGATTGCTCAACGCTCTGCGAGCAGATGAAGTCCCTGAAAAGTATGTTCGGTTAATCGAGGACATGAACAGAGGAACAACAGCAGCAGAGGTGAAAACAGGGGTAAGGCAAGGAGCCGTAGCAGGACCTTTCCTTTTCAACTTCGCCGTTGATGACATCATGCGTAGAGTTGCAGAACAGTTTCCTGAGGATGTGATCCTAACACAATCAGGACGCTCCCTTGCCAACCTGGAGTACGCCGACGACATTGTGTTATTCGCTGAAAATAACGCAAAACTGCAAAGGATTGTGAACCTCGTTTCGAAGTATGCCGCAGCCTATGGATTTCGTCTTCTTTCCGACAAATGCAAGCAGATGTGGGTCTCTCAGACCTTTGTGCGCGCAAAAAACGCCGCAAAACGCCGTTTTTGCAGAAAATATGCGCGGTACTGTATCCGCTATTCGCCCTATCATGATGTACGGATCGGAGACGTGGGCAGCACCTAAGACGCAGGTGGAAAGGTTGGATTGCACGGAGAGGAAGTTTTTTAGGCGTTTGCTTGGATATTTCTGACCGCGTGTATGCCATAACGAAGATCTTTACAAGGAAATCGACGCAGTACATCAACGCTTGACACGAGGGAGGTGCCAGCATCTCCTAAAGCCATCTCAGGCAGCAATGGAAAGTCGACTTCGACTGCTCGGGCATATACTAAGAAGAACGCCGGATCGTCTCGTACAACACGCTTTAAGAATGCTTCCAAATCCTGTCTGGAAACGGCCACCTGGGCGTAGGCGAAAGTTCTGGACGGATGTGGTTAAAGAGGATTTAAAGTCACTCGGCATCGAAAGACAGTTCAGGCGCGATGTTTCGTTTCGCCGGAAATGGAATAGTGAGAGCTGGATGGAATGTTTTCAAATTGCGGCTGAAGACCGTGAAAAATGGACACGGCTGACTATTAGGACGGCACACCTCGGTGAAGATGCGGAATGACCGCGTCAGGCGAAAGCCAACCGATTAAGTCAAAAAAAAGTAAGTCATCACTTTTTACTAGCTAGTTGTTCTGAAAAACCTGTGTATGGATAATAATGTGTCTCCCAACGACGATAGAATAATTGAAGATTTGTTTTCATATTTTGAATAATATGAATTTATGAGGATTGAAGTTTGTATGCGAACATGCTGCAAATGCAATAAATGTTTGCTCAATTATGGATGTTTTCAAAGGCTTGCCTTGACTGTCTGGTTTATTTTTCACCGTTTTGCCTCAACTTTGTTCCGAAAATATCCGAAGTTATCCGAAACTATCCGACCGGGTATCCGTATCCGAATCATTTGAAAAAATGACATTATCTGAATCGATCCATTATCCGAAAATCTAAGAAAGCGCATTATCCGAATCGATCCATCATCCGAAAAATTATCTTCGGATAACAAGTATAGTAGACAGCCGCCATTGATAACACGTTCAGACTTGTAAACGCAAATTTCGTCAAGTGAATGGATCAATGTTCACAGGAGAAAACGTGTCATTTGCTGGTAATCGCTTCATCGCTGTCATTTGGGCCGCGACCGAGCGATGATCAGTTGATAACACTATGTAACAAAATTTAATTTTTTTTCTGTTCCTGGGTTGAAATTGTGTTTTCCCAACTCGTTAGGTCTAGAACAGACAGGAAATCGCTGTTATTCCAGGTAAACTTCGCTTTTGTGACTAGGACAATGAAATTTGAAAAATCGCGTGTTTACGTGAGACTATTTTTGTTCCTGGCTTCTGAGTGTTATATTTTAACTGTTCATGTCTAATGTATGTGAAAGACGACTTCATTTGGCACAAACTTTGCTTACACTACGACAGAACAAAGAAAACTCATTTTTTTTGTGAAATTAGAAAGATTTTTATTCATTTTCGGCACTATAATCAGGTAAAAACAAAAAATGCACAAGGAATAGACAAACACAGTCGGAAACCACTCAACAAATTCAGAAATGTGTAGGTTTTCTAGATTTACGATTGTACTGTGAACCACTCTCTCGAAGTTGCGCCCAAATGTAGTCCTCCCTCTTGGTTTCGTTATACTGTCCTTAATAACGACGTTCAATGTCCAATATATCTTGATGAAATGGCTCGCCTTGCTCCTTGAATTTTTCGAGATACGGTTCAATGATATGGACTTTCAGAGACATTCTGCAACCCATTTTGGCGTGATTCTTTATGAGAGTGCACCAACTTCACATAGTTTTCAGCTTTGTGATCACCTAAGAAGCCGTGAACAACTGCAACGAAATTGCTCCAAGCCGTTCTCTCCGTCCTGTTCAACAGCTTTGCGAAATCCTAAAATTTTATGATCCTCTTGATCTGTAGTCCGACGAATATACCAGCCTGACCTTAGCCTCGGACAGAGTCGTTACCAAGGACAGTATAACGAAACATGATGAAGGACTACATTTGGGTGCAAATTTGAGAGAGTGATTCGCAGTACAATCGTAAATCTAGAAAATCTACACATTTCTGAACCTTGTTGAGTCCTTTCCGACTGTGTTTGTCTATTCCGTGTGAATTTTTTGTTTTTACCTGTTCATAATGCCGAAAATTAATAAAAATCTTTCTATTTGCACAAAAAACGGGTTTTCTTCGTGCCGTTGTAGTGTAAGCGAAGTTTGTTCTCAATGCAGTCATTTTTTCACATACTTTGGACAAAAGCAGTTGAAATATAACACTTAGAAGCCAGGAACAAAAATTGTGTTACATAGTGTAATCGCTCCTGCAGCAGCGGAAAAGTAAAATATGTGGTAGCCGCAACCCAGCGATGAAGGACGTCTGTCACAAAGCGATCAGAATTGGAGAGCTTTCTCATCACGCGCAATGAAAAAGGAGCATATGTCCCTCGCATGGTCGCGGCGACCAGATGCAGTCAAAGCACGGCTTAAGCCATGTTTTGACTGCATCGCTGCTGTTTTTCATCGCAGCGATTTTGCACTCGCTGCTGCAGCGATCTGGCAGCGGCAGCGATTCTGTTCATATGTAGTGCATAGCCTCACGGATGATCGAAGGAATTCAAGCAATCCGTGAAATTAATGGCTGGTAGTCATCAACAACACATTTCGACTCGTAAACACTGATCTTGTCATGTGAAAGGATCAATATTCACCAGACGAAATATGTCATTCGCTGACAATCGCTCCATCGCTGCCATGATGGCAGCGATGGAGCGATGATCAGCGACCATCGAGAATCGCTCCTCCAGCAGCGAAGCAATAAAACATAGGATTTCGTCCCAGAGATGTAGGACGTTTGCCACGAAGCGATTCCATTACGCGCGGTGAAAAAGGAACAGTTGTTCCTCGCATGGCCGCAGCGATCAGGTGCAGTCTAAACACGGCTTTAAAGGCAGTGTTCACGATAAAAATCGTTTTTCTGTTTTTCCGCCTATTTTGAAAACGGTCCCATGCTGATTTCAATGATGTCCATGGAATCGTACAAGACCCCCTGGAAACGGAGTCATGGCACCTCGAAATTTAGCAAGGGAAAATTGTGGACGAGTTGTCCGAGGCTTGTAACTCCCGTTTTTTGCAGCCGATGTGTGCGAGCTAACCTGAGTAAAGAGAGACGTTGAAAATGAAGGGAAGAACGGGGCTTTTGATCGGAAACCATGGCTCATTTAACCACAAACTCAGCGGAACTGTTATAGGACGTGGGCGGAGTGGCCCAATGGGTCGGCTGGCCCACGAGATTTTCACCCATTTACCGGCCGTTTTTCGTCGCACTTCCGTTCTTAATCTTCTTATAAGCTTACGTTTCAGCCAAAAAAAGGGAAACTTTTCCTTCGTGAACACTGCCTTCAAGATTCGGGATGGTTTGGAACACAATGGTTCTTGCGGTTTTTTGGAATGGATCGATTGAGGGCGCAAAAGAATTACATGCTCACTTCTAGAATTTTTGAAAAAGCTTTCGCATGAAAACTATGAGCTTCCAAAGTTGAGCAATTATCGACGAATTGTTCGTGTATTTATTTATTTATTGATAGACGTAGGAAGACCTACGTAGAACAAACAAAATATGAATAAAAAAACAATATGATGTCGCTGCATCATAAAATAGATGCGCTAAAAAGAAATCTTCAGTAATACAAACCCTATAAAAATACCTATAGCACAACACTTTCAGGAATTCTCTGTTAGCACAAGTTCTCTAGCCTTTAACTTGAACAAATTAAGTGACATTGGAAACCAATCATCTCTAACTGATTTGTTTAACATCGTAAGAATTCTTACTGAAAAATAACTCGACCTTATTTTAGTTCTTGATAACGGAACCTTGAATCGAATCCTATTGTTCCTACCCCTGGAATTAGCGAAAGTGAAAAAGTTCGCGAAGGGAATCGATACCTTCCTTGTTAAAATTTTGAAAGCCATAATAAGGTCATTTTTCTTTCTTCTATTCAACAAACTAGGTAAAGAATATATATGCCGCCTAAGGACTCCATTCGGTATAAACTCATAACTCAGCCCTGAGCATCTAATAGCGAGTTTACGAGTGAAACTACTCTGCACTGACTCCAAGTAGCCGATATCCTTCTTCTTATATGGCGAAAACACAGTGGTACCCGACTCAAGGAGTGGTCTAACATAGGTTTTGTATGCTTTAAAGGCAGTGTTCACGATGATTTTCGTTCCCGCGTTTTCCACTCAAAACAATTCGTTGCCCACCAAATGTTACCAAAATTACGAAGAAACTGCTTGAAACGCCCTAAAACGTCTTATTTCAGTGACATTATTCTCTGGCCTGGACTAGTTGTCCGACTGGATGAACATGTCTACGGTGGTTGTCCCTGGCGAAAAATGGGCTAATTAAAAATGGAAGAATCTTTCAAGCAAAACAGTATTAGCTAGGGTCCAACGGAAAGGACGGAGCAGTAGAGAGTAGAGAATCTCAAGGGACCGGTCCACAAAAGATTCCATTGTCACAACAAACAGTTCCAGTGAGAGTAAAAAGGTGGGGTGAGAGTAAAGGATTTCGTGCCTTTCTAGGGCGTTTTTCTCAAAATCATCGTGATTTCAGTTCTACCCGGAGGTCAAACAATTGATTTGGCGATTAATCTCAAAATCGAAGATTATCGTGAACACTGCCTTTAAAGGCAGTGGTCGCGATCAAATATGCTTGTCGTCTTTTTCTCTCCAAATCCTTTCCTGGGTCTCGAGTAGTAGGACCTATAAGAAAAAATCGCGAAAAAACCACTGTTTTGGGCCGAATTTGAAACCTGAACTTTCTTGTCTTTTGTTGCTCAGACAAACTCACGGCTCGTCCGCGGCGGCAGATGAGCTTTCCGGATGGTCCGCGGCGCTTGGCGGCTGATCCGCGGCACGATTGATAGTGGGACGATCAAACGGCCGATCCGCGGCGCTGTTTGTTCTCGAGGGGGTGGCTCCGGGGCGCACCGCCAATCCACCATCTCAATACTGATCGATGAAAAGCAGCCACATATATTTTTGAGTTGTTTTTGGATTGAACGACTCCACCACCTCATTCCCCGCAGTCTTAGACAATTTTCCAGCCGCTGACTTCGACTTTATCGTATTTGTAACTTCTTCAAACCATTATATCTACATGCACGCTAATTATTCTTTCTAGATGCCATCGCAACAACTTTTAGGGCAGAAAAAACTCCCGATGGTAAGTAAATTTTCATATTCTCGTTCATTTTTGAGATTCTCCTCTGATTTTGTTTTTTTTCTCATTCAAATAATTTTCATGATTGTTTGGTTTGGTAATTCTCCTCATGTTTTTTTTTCAAGAATAGTTTCGGTTTGATACCGACTTTGATCGATTTCGGCATGAAACCAGATCTACCCTAGAAAACCAAGCAATCATATAAATGTAAGGAAGGAACACTGGAATGTAAGGAAGGAAAACAAAAAGAGAGAATTACAAAAATAAACGTGAAAATGAAAAATTACCTACCACCGTGAATTTTTTCTCCCCTAGAAGTTGTTGCGGAGCTATCTGGAAGGATACAATTGGTGTGCATGTAGATATAATACTTTAATATATGAAGAAACACAGAAGGACGGGTTTGGTCACAGAAGCCAAGAAAATTGAAGAAAATAAAAAAAAAACACCTACAATCAGCTTATCGGCTACGGCGCCGGAATATCGTCCGGCTCGAGCGCGTGCGGCCGCGAAGCGTCTCAATACGCAATTGCGGAGGGGAATTTGACGCAGAGGAGTGGAATTTGACGCAGAGAAGCACAGTACATGAACTCTGTTTCCATCGAGTGGGATATTCTAGTAGAGCACCACTCCCAATTAGATGAAAACAGTCAGTTCGCCCACCCCAATCGACTCATTGGCCGTGAGACAGATTTCGGCATTGTTGCACGCTCTTCGCGCTAGCGTTCTTATCTCCTCAGAAAGCATCAGTATCACAATTTCGCAGGGTTGCTCTACCGTACGACTTATTTTCAGAGGTAGAACAGCTCAATTTACATGTAGAACTGGTTTCGATGTGCATTCGTAGACTTGTTCAGTTTATGGCATATTGCAATGCATGCCCATGGTAACACAAACAACTGATTGTGCAATAACTATGTGTTACAGGTCTTCAGTCTAAACTAATATTACAAAGTTGTTGCTTAAGAGTCATAAAATATGAGCTCTCGATTTCGAGAATTTAAAGCTCATGATCATACATTAATCATTTGTTCATAATCATAATTATACATCACCGATGTCTAAAAGATTGCAATAAAATATAATATTTTCACAATACTTCAGCGATACATGTCACAGTTGTACAGCTAAACTATCGAAACAAGTTATGCATGTTAGTCGAGCTGTTCTACTCTTGAAATTAGCTCTTACGATAGACAAATCCTGCAAAATTGTGATATTGAGGCTTTCTGAGGAGTATGGAATGCTAGCGCGAAAAGCGTACTCCAATGCCAAAATCTGTCCCACGGCCAATGAGTCGGTTGGGGTGGGCTGGATAACAATATTCAAAAGGACTGTCCGCGGCGGCTCTCAGGACGGTCCACGGCGGCTGTCAGGACGATCCGCGGCGCCTGCAGGACGATCCGCGGCGCCTACAGGACGATCCGCGGCGCTGGCAAGATGGTCCGCGGCGCATTGCCGGCGCATCCGCGGCTTCGGTGAAGGATCGTCCGGTCGTCGGCCGCGGACGATCCTGCAAAAGCGCCGCGGATCGTCCTTGGGCTTGTCTGAGTGGACGAGCCCTCTCCACATCATCGGCATCGATGACCTCTTATATCAAGAACATCAGCTAGCTTGAAATTGAATGTCAATCAATGAACCTTCGAATTTATGTACACATCTAGCCAAAAACATTGACTGAAGTGATGCTTTCATTATTCAACTGTTTTTATTCGTTGAATTTGCATTTATTTCGTCCTCTGAATGTCGATGATTTTTGACTGCTCGGCATGAGACTGCGATCTGTTTCGTCATCGCTGTGCACGTGTGCACGAACTAGCTTCTTTGGGCCCTAGAAACTCTATTTGTAGACCGTTTTTCACCGCGCTACCTTCTTAGTTTTTCAGCTGTTTTTGATCTAGGCTGATTTTTTTTAGTTTTTTGGATAACGTTTTTCATCGTGACCACTGCCTTTACGAGCGTCAAAGCATTCCTAGAGCGAAGAGCTTTGAACAAGTTGTAAGTCCGGTGGGATGCGATGGATACTATATGTCTGTAATGACTGTCAAAACTAAGTTTATTATTATATATAAATCCGAGGTCTTTAACCTCATTCACAAACTCCAACGCCTCTACCGTATAGGCGATATTTGCAGAATCGTTGCCAATACGGAGCACTTTGCTTTTTTGAGGAGCTAAGGGTAGTCCCCACCGAACTGACCAATTCTTTACATGATCAATAGCAGCCTGGAGCGTTTCTATGTCGCTTGAACTTCGAATGATTTTGTACATCTTTATGTCATCTGCGTACATGGTGCAAGTAACGCCAAAAGGAGAAATTTCATCAGGCAATTCGGAGGTGTAAATCAAGAAAAGAAAAACGAGATAAAACTCCACCCTGTGGCACTCCATTAGAAATGCTGTGAATTGAGGATAGCTCATTACCAATTCTAACCTGATAGGTGCGATTCTGCAAAAAACTAGTAATCCACTGGACTGCCCGAGGATGAATACTAGAGTGAGGACCGAATATTCGAGTTCGAATAAATATTCGAATTTTTCGAACGAATTTTTATTCGAACATTCGAATAATCGAAAAGTGTGAATATTCGAACATTATTCGAATTCGGCTATTCGCAAAAGGTGAAAATTCGAACATTATTCGAATTCGACTATTCGCAAAAGGTGAAAATTCGAACATTATTCGAATTCGACATTTCGAACATTATTCGAATTCGACTATTCGGGAAAGGTGAATATTCGAATATTATTCGAATTCGACTATTCGGGAAAGGTGAATATTCGAATATTATTCGAATTCGACTATTCGGGAAAGGTGAATATTCGAATATTATTCGAATTCGACTATTCGGGAAAGGTGAATATTCGAATATTATTCGAATTCGATTATTCGCAGAGGTGAATATTCGAACGTTATTCGAATTTGAATACCCGAGCTGATTTAACAAAAAATATGAAAATCAGCTCTAATGTATAAAGGAATCGACATACCTTTCAAGACTGATGTCAGTCTCTTCATTACTCTATTGTTCCATTTTCCCGAACGCAAGAACTAAATTTTTCCCCACACCGTCTGATGAGGCTACTAGGGCGGTTCTAACAGGGGGAGCCATATGGCAATCGCACTTGGCCACTCCCATTTGTCCATGCCGCTGGGCAATGATAACACCAACCAAAGCTTCGTTGGGTGGAGCCATGTACTCCACCAACACTCACCTCTGGGCAGGTGAAGGGGGAACCTCCATAATTGGGAAAACCGGTGAAACGCCCCGAGGCACAGGAGGAGATGGGAATACGTGGGGGTGGGGTTTATCCCTCCGTTGACCAATCACCCACGTCTTAAAGGCAGCATACACGCTCGCAAGCATAGTCGAGATAACAGCATAGATAGGTCCGCACGGCCCGTACTATGTCGTCAACGACGTTTGAAGCCCTGAAAACTGTCCAGGATGGCAATATTTGACAATGTTTGAGCAATCTTGCCTTCCAAGCCCGTATTTTCACACCCCTTTCGAGTAACAGAATGAGAATAGATACTTGTGAAAACGTGTGATAATTGAGAGTGATAGCACTATGAAATGGGAGTGCACGAGAGAAATAGCTTGGTTTACTTGAGTATAACATGTCTGCATACCTATTGACTCTCGTCCACTTTCGAGAATGCCGCTCTACTTTGGCTGACCTCTTAAAATGGAGGATTTTATCAGTGCACAAACATGTTATATTGAGGTAAATCGAGTTTTTTCTCTACTGCACTCCTTTTTTATAGTGCTATCATTCTATGTTATCACATGTTTTCTCAAGTATCGATTCTCATTCTGTTACTCGAAGGGGTGTGAAAATACGGGCGTGGAAGGCAAGATTGCTCAAACATTGTCATCCTGGACAGTTTTCAGCGCTTCAAACGTCGTTGACGACATAGTACGGGCCGTGCGGACCTATCCATACTGTTATCTCGACTATGCTTGCGAGCGTGTATGCTGCCTTTAAGTGGTGGAGAGACGTCTGTCGATTGGCCGACGGAGCAATAAACTCCGCCCCGTACTCCGATCTCCCCAGTACGCGCCTCGAAAAAAAATGAAAGTCACCCAACATTCATGCAAGTCGTTTTCAAGATTGTGTGGGTGTCACTGCCGGTTTTTCGTCCATAACTTTTTTGTGCTTGGAGATAGAATTCTGCGTCAACTTGTGCTTCCAGTTTGAAAAACTATTCTCGATCCTTCAGCCTATTTCATTTCACGAGACACCGGGTTTTCGCCTATAACTCTTTAGCCTGGTGAGGGTTGTTTTTGAAATCTGCGTAAAATTCTGCGTCGAATGATATTTCGGATTCCTAACTTGGCTCGCTCCATACTCTGAGTGGATCCCCCGCGATCGTTCACGGATAGAATCTCCGGTTTCTGGTAGGGGCCGAGAGGATTCTAGCATGGGGCTATCGCGCAACGATCTCGAAATTCTGCCAGTCTCAAACCGAGAGTGTACCGCGTTCGTTCATCGATGCTCCCACGATGCTCTAAAGCAAAACCGCGAGGAGTCGAGCCTGGGCCTATCACGGAACAATTGCGAGATCCTACCAGTTTCAACCTGAGGGCGAATCGCGTCTATGCATTGACGTATTCGGGGCGTTACATCGCGGATCCGCGACGAACCGAGCTTGGAACTATCGCGGGACGATCGCGAGATTCTTCCAGCCTTCTGAAAGTACCGCATCCAGGCCCTCTCGATGTTTCACCCGAGCGAGTGTTGCCTATCAGACGAACACGAAGCTATAAGCTATTGCCCTCGCCGCATTTCGCGCTGCTTTACAAATCTGCACAACATGAGAACGCGGGAGCGGGGAGAGACGATCACGGTACCATCGCAGATCGCGAGTGCACCACGGTATTAGCGCCGTAAACCTCTCAACGATCGCGGTATTATCACGGTATGAGAACGAGAATGTCAACGGATGAGTCGATTGGGTAACTATCGCGGAACGCACGCGAATCACGGGGGCATCACGGTACTAGCGCAAAAGATTCTCTCAGACTAAGCCAGCCAGGTCGGTGGAGCTGAGCCCCGTTGTTGGCTCCAGCAGAACTCTGCGCCTCTCATTCAAAGGCAGTGTTCACGATGATTTTCATCCGCGAGTTTTTGACATAAAACAATGCGCTGGCCTCCAAGTGTTACCAAAATTACGAAGAAATGGCGAGAAACGCATTAAAACGTCGTATTTCAGTGACATTATTCTTTAACATGGGCCAGTTGTCCGGTCGGATAAACATGTTAATGATGGTTGTCACCGTTGGAAAACTGTGTCAATCGAAAATAGAAGAATATTTCATGCAAAGCAGAATCAGTTAGGGCTCTAAGGAAGGAACGGAGCAATAGAGAGTAAAGAATTGCAAAGGACGCGTCCACAAAAGATTTCATTGTCACAACAAACAATTCCTGAGATACTTAAGAGGCGGGGTGATACTTAAGGATTTCGCGTACTTCTGTTGCGTTTTTCTCAATTTTTACGTCATTTTAGATCTACCCGGGGGCCAGTTATTCGATATAGCGAATAATCTCAAAATTAAAGATTATCGTGAACACTGCCTTTAAACCATAGAGGCGAAAGCACCCTCTGGAGATAACTATGGAGCTCGGCTCCACCAATCTCGCTGGCTTATGGAACAGGCAAAATTAGTAAGGTCCTCGAATAAGCTCCTTAGGCTAAGCTACAGAGGAAAAGTTTTTTGTAGCATTCTTTGCGTTGTAGCCCGTACAGGTCTAGAGATGAGTCGTGCCTTATTAATTCCAATTGTAAGTGGAAATAAAGCTCTAGAAGAAGAATTCAACTTGTTAGTGCCGCTCACTTCGCAGTTGCGCGATAATGCTATGGATGCTTAAATTATCCGTCATTCGAATATTCGAATTTCGAATATTCGTTCGTTCGAAATAAAAAATGAACGAATTCATTCGAAATTCGTTCGTTCGGAATAAAAAATGAACGAATTTACTCGAAATTCGTTCGTTCGGAATAAAAAATGAACGAATTTATTCGAAATTCGTTCGTTCGAAATGAAAAATGGACGAATTTATTCGAAATTCGTTTGTTCGAAATAAAAAATGAACGAATTTATTCGAATTTCGTTCGTTCGGTCTTTTTCTAAAAAGTCCTCACTCTAATGAATACCAACAGCTTCCAATTTTTTGACCAATTTATATGTTGGTACTCTGTCAAAAGCTTTTGCAAAATCAAAGAATACAACATATACAATCTCCTTATTCTCCACTGCTGAAGACCAGTCATTGAAAGAAGTGAGTAAAGCTGTCTCACAAGACCTCGCTTTGCAGAACCCATGCTGAGAGCGAGGGATGACATCATACTTGTTCAAGTGATCAGTCAGTTTGTTTTTGATTATCTTCTCAAATGTCCTTGCAAAAATGGAAGTAATGCTGACAGGACGGTAATTTTTCACAGAGTTAAAGGTGGTTTTTTTGGAATTGGAACAACATAAGAATGGCGCCAACGCAAGGGGACCTCGGCTCTCATGTAGGACAAGTTGAAGAGATATTCAAGAGGCGAGGCTATTAAAACCAGAATCCTTTTAATAGAATACAAAGGTACTGAGTCGGGCGTAAAAGAGGATGAGCGGGGCCACTTAGCCAAAAAGTTAAAATTTCGCCTTTGTAGAACCAAATGGTCGGATCCATAAGCGGAAAACGAACAGGAATATCATCACACTCTTCAGCAATACTATCGTTGTGAACCCTTTGATACCCCTTCCGTGGCAAACAGTTCAGCTTTATCCTTATCAGAAATGACTATGGTCCCATCCTCATCACCGACTAGAGTAGGAATGCTTTTTTTCTGCTTAAGCCTTTTGGTAATGTATTTGTAAAGTTTGGAAGGATTCTGGGATTCCACCAACTTATTCTCGAAACTAGAATTATATTTGATGAGTGATCTCTGTACTTTATTATTAAAGGACTTGTATAGCGCCCATGATGATTCACTGCCATCAGCTACTGCGTTATCCCACAATCTATCGCGACGAAAAAGCATTCTCTTCAGATAAGTTGGAACCTCATGGTCAAAGCTGGTGATTTTTTTCATTGGAAGAAAGGTCTCCATGGTGTGATGCAAAGCGGCTAGAAACATCTCATACTTCTCAGAGACAGATTCAGCATTTCGAAAAGACCCGAACCAGTCGATTTGGCCCAAGTAATTCTCAATAGCTGAAAAATCTGCAGATTTGAAATCCTTTATCCATTCCTCTGGCTTGACCGGAGCGGTTACGTTTAAGCGAAACTCGATTGTAGAATGATCACTGTTTCCGATAGGCGAGCGGACATTCAATTGACTGATCAAATTATCATGATTGCAAAAGACGAGGTCAATTGTAGAACTGCCCCTAGTTGGAGCAAGAACAAATTGCGTCAAGTTATGAGCAGAAAACGTATCAGTAAACTCTCTAGAAACGGCACTAACGTCACTGCTACCCATCCAATCAATATCAGTTAGGTTAAAGTCTCCCAAGAGCAAACTATGTCCATTGTAGGAGCATAAAATCACGGATAGCCTTTCTCAATAAAGCAGAGTTATAAGTGCTACATGAAGGAGCTCTATACCCGGAAGTGTAGATCCTGAAGGGAAACGAATTCGCCTGAATCAGCTATTTGGAACTGACTAGCGTCATCAGGGGTGGTAGTAAACTAGGCAGAACTGAGAGTTTAGAATCGTGATCATTCCACAGTAAACGAGAGGTGTTACATTGTGAAATCACGAGCTAACTCGGAGGTGTCACAGATTGCTAGCAAAAGTGACATCGCCCTGGGAGCCGTACTCTTCCGCTCGGTTCCTATAGCAGCGAGACTCCGCATTACGCCAAAGGGCACTGAGCACCATGTGAGAGAAATGCTAGACATTCCCACTCGTTGCACACCCATAGACAAAACTATGAGCGCACAGAGAACGAACCATGGCCGCACAGGCGTCAACGGCGCAACACCATACTGCTCCACGGGAACACACAGGAAAAGGAGAGTGAGAGGCATTCCCAAGTTTACGACACGGGTTTTCTGTTACCGATATCGTCCGTATCGTACACTCTGCCAATGCGAAATCATTGGGCGTTTCATAGTTTGATTACTAGCAACATGAAAACCACCTTTTCCCGTTCAAAGCCTTCTCTTCCGTGAGATATGATAGCCTTGCTTTCATTGATTGATCCGCTCGGTTGATCTTTTCTTGATCTTTTCCCTCTGCTTTTTCTTTGTCTAGTTTTCATGAGCATTATGTGATCGCGATTTCTCTTGTCGCTGCTCTGAATTTAACGAGAATCGTGGATGCAGGTAAAAGTGGCCGGAGAAATCTGTCAGAGGAATAGCTAGGCTAAAATCTGCTGAAAGGCTAATATGAAATTATTGTTTTTTTTTCTCAGTCCGCCATTATGAAATCCGTACAACTCATTTTTTGTAATGACCCTGCATTATTCCTTTTCCTCGGGTAGTTAAAAAAAAGAAAGCACACATACTGACATTTTCACCTCCGCAGCATCTTCACTAATTTGAAACCTGTCTGGAGAAATATTTTTGAAAAATACCCTGGAAGAATAAAATCTCGCTGTTAGTTTTGAAATAAATTTCAAAAGTTTCATGAACAAAATCAAAAATTCATTACTTTTCTTCCCCTGTTATTCTTTGTTATTCCGTATATTCTGCCAACTTCAGTGCAGGACGCTCTAATATTCAGGAATTTCTGATTGAGTAACAGTACATGCAAATTAAGGGCTTTTAACATGTTACCTGCGACTTATCTTTACAAGTTTGAGTTACATGTGACCTTCAACATAGCGAGTATGCTGCACGGAGCAAGTTGACTTACAAGTGACATAAAGTAGTTGGGAAACTTAAATGTGTTACTTTATCGCACATGTGGCCGGGGCCCGCCACCGACACGCGATGCGGCCGGCGAACCGAGCGCCACCTCTCAGGAATTTCTGATAAAGTTGCATGCGATTAAGACTCTGAACAGCTTACCTGCGACTTATTTTCATAACTTTAAGTTTCATGTGACGTTCAACAAAGCAAATATATTACACGGTGCGAGTTGACTTACACGTGACATAAAATACTGACGGGTAATTTAAATGTGTTATTTTATCGCACATGTAACTTATCTCGGGGCGGGCTGTTTCCTAGGGAGGTATACGACACGACGCACTCTCGAGACAGAACTAAGATGCCGATAGCGTCTTCGGTTCAATTACCCGAGTTTGAAGTACTTCGGCCCGCACGCCGACTGGAGAAGCCGCTGGCGCCCCCGGGATGTTCGGCTGGCATGCCGCGTGTCGGTGCCGGCCGCGTTGCGTGTGGGTGTCAAGTAACAAGTAACAACGTGGCAACTTACTCGCGATGTTGTGTAATATTAGAGCAAGTTACATGCTTCGGCCAGCACGCCGGCTGGAGACGCCGCTGGCGCCCCCCCCCCGGGATGTTCGGCGAGCATACCGCGTGTCGGTGTGCTGAACGCGTCGCGTGTCGGTGCCGGCCGCGTTGCGTGTGGGTGTCAAGTAACATGTAACAACGTGGCAACTTACTTGCAATGTTGTGTAATATTAGAGCAAGTTACATGCTCCGGCCCGCACGCTGGCTGGAGACGCCGCTGGCACCCCCCGGGATGTTCGGCGAGCATACCGCGTGTCGGTGTGCTGAACGCGTCGCGTGTCGGTGCCGGCCGCGTTGCGTGTGGGTGTCAAGTAACATGTAACTACGCGGCAACTTACTCGCAATGTTGTGTAATATTAGAGCAAGTTACATGCTACTTTAATCAAAAAACTTTTCAAGTGACACATAACATCGCTTCAAGTTACTTGTGAATTTAAAGTAAGTTGCGTGAAGCCATCATGCAACTTTCGTTAAACTCTCAGGTAACTTGTTCAGAAATTCCTGAGCTGGGGCCGCCAGATGTTGGGCGGGGCCTAGGCGGCAGGCGTCTCCAACGAAAGAATACGACGCACTCCTGAGGCAGGACTCAGTGCTCCATCGTCGGTTCAATTACCCAGTTTTTTGAAGTACTTGGACCCGCCTAACCGCTGGAGGCCCCGCCCAACATCTGGCGGCCCCAGGTGGCGCTCGGTTTGCCGGTCGCATAGCGTGCCGGTGTGCCAGCCGCATCGCGTGTCGGTGTTAGGTTACATGTGAAAACATTGCAAGTTAGTTGCAATGTTGCGTAAGTTACGTGTCATATTGAGGCAAGCACGCGTGGCTTTAATCGAAAATCACGGCAATTTAGATGTGAATTCAGAGTAAGTTGCGTGAAGCCATCACGCAACTTGCGTCAAAGCTTCAGGTAACTTGTTCAGAAATTTCTGAGCATCCAGCAACTAAAAATACCCAATCGTGTTGGTTAACAGTTCGAAAATTATTGGAGCATTTTCTCAGATAAATGTGAGACAGATACGAGCATTTGACTATATTTTTCGGATGAATGATTCAATTCCTGTATTTTTAGACAACCTCGATTGAGAAAATCATTTGATTGACCCCTTGAAAAAACTTTTGAATGAGTGAACTCATTTAATGAACCTTTTCGAAAACCCCGAATGCTTGAACAATTTTGGATAAGGCCTCACAGTTTCTCTCCTAAATGAATGAGTAAACTCGAAAACCTGTCCTACGTTCTATATAAATGAATGTTCGGAAAATGGTCTCAATTAAGAATCCTGGATACTCAAACGTGCCCTGAAGGTGGCCGAGTGTTCGATAAACAGAATAATTTGAAATTTTGGATGAGCGGATTACTAAAAAAGCGCCAATGTACCGAATATTAGAAAAATAAATCATTTAATATACAAAACCAACTGATCAATCGAAAAAAACTTGAAAGTTACATATGAATAAAATATTCAAGTAAGCGAATTATTCCACTGATAAATTGCTTCTGTCGCAAGCCTAGTCAATACTGCGGAGGTTAAAGTAACAGTGCATAAGTTTTCTCTGTCTCTGGAATTTCATTTACCAGAGAAAGCAAAAATGCCTGGTTAAAACAAAAGTGATTTGTAAACATTCACGAACACAGGCGAAAGAAAAAGCAAAATAGACGTGAAATTCGAAAACAAAGACTTCAAATAATAAAATTTAGCGAGTTCTAGTCTAGCTATTCCACTGACAGGTTTCTCGGTCAATATTGCCTCAATTCGTAGTTCTCCATAAATACAAAAACACAAGAAAATCGAGAACACAAAGCGCCAAACAAAGAAAAAAAGAGTTTAAGGGAAGCGGTCAGCTGAGCGGAACAATTGGAGGGGGCAATCTCAGATAAAAACAGCCCACTTCCTGCTGGCCAAGTCGGCCTAGTCGACTTCGCGCGGCCCAATTTTGTGGGCGTGGCACAGCGCCCCACTTACCGCGGAGTGTCGGCGGGCAGTCGGCTATTCCTGGGGGTCATCGAACACTGACTCATCGATTTCCACAATGGAATCATCATTGCACCACATACTAGAGTGGAGCCAATGAACAATTGCTGAGCAGAGAACGCTGTGTTGAGACTCTTTCCAAAACCCGCGCTGTGTGCGACGCTGGCCTTGGGCAGGTGAACCACTGTCCGTTAATGGCATCTGCGAATGGGAAGACTGCAAGAACCAGTGCGTGTAGGAAGCCTTCCCGTAGAAGCTCACTCCTTACTTGTCAAGAGCAGTTCAAGATGGAGTCCCCAGAAGCGGATTTTTGAAATTTTGTTTTAACATACCTTTATTTGAAGGGGGATTTTTAAATGTGCCGCAAACTCCTTTGGATTGTCTTCTGTCAGTCATCAGATTAGTCGTAAGACGGTGGCAGAAAGGCCGCAGAGTGCGTGTTTACCGTGTACTGGCAGTTAACGAAACAGCGCTGCCGACTGCCAGCGACCGATCTATTGGCTTTCCGCGGGAGGGGTTACGGGACGTCGGCTAGTGGTACCGCGGGAAGTGTGATGTATCTATCTGAGAATAATGGGCTATTGATCGCGTTATCACTGCTCAGATACAGACAGCCCACTTCCCGCGCCACCAATAGCCGACGTCCCGTAAGCCTTCCCGCGGGAGATTAGTAGATCGGCCGCGGACGGTCGTCAGCGCAGGACCGCCAACTGCCCGCGCACGTTTTTCGGTCGTTCTCTCACCGTTTTGCTAGCCTTCTATCAGCATTTGGCGGCCAATTACATCACTGCCTGCGCACACCAAATTAGCACTCCGCGGACATTTTGAGATCTATTTGTCATCACTCTGCGGCCAATCACACGATCAAGACCCGACCTTCTGCGGACCACGATACGCAGTTGAACAGCGATTAGCAGACCTTTTGCGGCACTTTCATAGACGTTTCGTAACCCTTCCGTGGACATTTTTAGGCAGTGAAACAGCACTGGTTTGTTATTTCGCCGTCGCTTCACTTGAATTTGGTGGCAATTACATTCCTCGTATTTGGCAAAAAAACGTTATTCGGCGATTTTTGCCCTTTACTCATAACTCCGTCAAATTTGCGTTTTCCGGGATAAAAGAATATAGCTAGAATTTCTCATCTAGATCTACAAGTTGGTAGTGAATTTTTTTGTTGCTTTAGGTATTCGTGAACTATAGGTATATATGTTGCTTCTCCTCAAACACGTTTTGACTTGTTAGTATGCCCAGCGGGCTCTTCCATTCTGACGAGTTAAAAGGTGTTCCGGAAAGGGCAACATACCTATAATTAACGTATAGTTAGAGCTATCATCAAAATTTTAACACCGTTTTGTAGATCTTGATGAGATGGATCTAGCCATATATTTTTATTTCGGAAAACGTAAAAATGATGGAGGTACTAGAAATGGGCGGAAAATCGCAAGAAAACTTTTTTTCGCTGTCCTGCCAAGTTGGAGGGTGGATGTTGTAGGTATTGTTTTTGCCCACCATCTAATGACTACCGAGTTTTCGCGGCCGTTTATTTGTATTTTACTAGTCTTAATGCATGAGCAGAGCAAAAGTTGTCATTCCCGGTTTTTTCTTTCGCGAACCACCGAAATTTGGATTACGTTTCGCAACAGAATGTAGTATGCACTTTTCGCGCCAAAACCCTACTGCCTAGCATTTTCTAAGTCACTATCTCAGCTTTTCATTACTGGCCGACACTAAACAATATTTGGAAAAATACTTACAATGCAGTAACCATCGAAAGAAATCTAATTTATCATAAACACATAACGGCGCTCAACAGAATACATCAAAATAAACCATACCTAACGCAAACAGAGTTGCCCACAACACAAAGAGCGTATAAATGTAGTTACAAACAGGAAGATTTCTTTCAAAGTTGACTGTAAAAACAACACTCAATGTCCACAGGCTGCTGCAACTTTCAAGAATGCTTTCGGGAGGGTTTGCACAAAGCACTCCTGAAATGTTGTTCTATAAGTTAAACACAAACACGTCTCAGGTTCAGCATGATTCTATTTTTGCCGAAAAACATCCAGATACAGAATTTTCTGGGTAGGGGACGAAAAAATGTTTTAGATGAGTCCAAAAAAACGTTCTTTGTTAGTTACCATTCGGTTCATAACCAAAACACATTGAATCTGAATCTTTATGTAAAGCCAAAATCCAACGGAAAAATACCATTTTGAATCAGTCGGTTTCAGACTTACCATGAATGGTTAATCCGGATCATTGAAAATACGAGTCGCAAAGTACACCCCCAAATCCGCATAACCCAAAATTGTGGTGCGCGCGAAGCGCGCACCAGATTTGGTTTTGAATTGGCCATGCGCGCGACCCGTTTTTCGAAATCTCAATTCAGAGTGAACGAAGAAATTAGCTCTAAATTGCATTGAAAAGAGCGCAAAAAGTTGGTATAGTAACCCAAAAATGGTTTGGAATGGTTTACTGGTTTTCGAGTAAAAATTGAAAGACCGCGCGTTTTTGTTGTTAATCTCCTTTTTTTCAGACGGCGTTCACGATCTTGCGGGTACACTTAAAATTGAGCTAGGGAGCTCATTTTTGGACAGGAGGCTGGAAACGGATGCAGGTCGCTCCTATTCCATTTTGAACTTGATACCTCAACTTTGAAAGGTACCTCAAAATCGTGGTGTTTACATACTAAATTAGCCGTGGAGCACGAAAACTGCTTCTTTCTGCTACGACTGTGGAGACCGTGGTGGGTGGGTGAATCTGCAGGCAACCAACACAGGTCGTCGGAGGTAAGTACTGAACTTGTCAGAATTCGTACTCATGACGCGTCATCGATCGATAATCAATATTATCGATTTTGGCGCTTTCTGCACTATATGCGGCCAGTAGTAGTGATTACTGAAGGGATTGGTTTTCTTGGTTGGGATATTTTGCTAATCAGTCATTATCGATAAATACCAATCAATAATATTGATTTTTTCGCCCGTTGCACAAAATGCCGCAATGATTTTTTATTGTTCACTTTTATGGGGAATTTTCTCATCATGCAAGATCAAATATTAATGATCAATAATATCGAGCTCTCACATGTTGCACAAAATGCGGGATTGAGTGGTATTTTTTATGGTTCTGGGTCATAAGTTTTAAAAATTGTACTCATACGCCAATATCGTTTGTTAGATGTTTCATCATTCCAAAATGGAAATTTCTGAGCAATATTGAAGTCAGAAAGGGAACCTTCGGGAAAAATATGTGAAATTTCTGAAAATTTAGCTTCCTGGCAAAAGTAACGATTTGGTAATGGTGAAAAAAAGTTTCAAAAATACCTTGAAATGTCTTAAAAATGATTTGGCGTAAAATAGCCTGGAGTAATAAAAAAGCTAGGAAATGAAGAAAAAAATGCGATTTGGTGGTCGATCATTTCACAAGCTTCTCCGTTAAACTTATCAAAACGAAATCAAGCGCGCAACGGAAACATTAAACCATTTTTGAAAGCTGTAATAAGCAAATCAGAATAGCTCAAGCTAGATGATCTGCATTCCATATCGTGCTTGATTTCGTTTTGATAAGTTTGCCAGGAAGCTAATATTTCAGAAATTTAATTATCCAACAATGAATTGGATCCTATGTATATGTAGTAGGTGAACATCAAATCTAAGAATTTAATTCTTTGTCAGCTCTATTGTTTTTGGACTGCATTGGCGGAGAAATACCCAATGAAAAACCAAATTAAAAAAAAAAGCAAGAAAAAGAATTTCCCACATACCTGTATAATACGGTGAGGCAGAAGCCAAAACACAACGAAAGAACGGATCAATGAAGCATTAGCGTTTTCCTCACCGAGAGATTTAAAAAACCTAAATAAGTGAACCTAAATCTACTAAATAATTAAATCAGGTGCACATGGGAAATTTCACATAAAGGTAGAACCGGAGAAAATGAAGATCATAAAGAAGGGAGCAAGAACTCAACGCAAAAAGGCTCCAAGCAGGGCGGTGACGACAAGAAATGTGCGCCGTCGCCGAAATGTTCTTTGTACCCACATAGCCAGCGCTCTTCCGACAGGAAAGCCGACTGACCGATGACACTCCGCGGGAAGACGGGAAAACCTTTCTCTCCGCGGGAAGTGGGGCGCTGTGCCACACCCACGAAATTGGGGCCGCGCGAAGTCGATTATACCGACTTGGCCGGCGGGAAGTGGGCTGTTTTTATCTGAGTGGGCATGTCAAATGGTGCGCCAGCCGTTGAGGAACTCACTCAGATAAAAGCAGCCCACTTACCGCCGGCCAAGTCGGGCTAGTCGACGTCGCGCGGCTCCAATTTTATGGGGGTGGCACGGCGCCCCACTTCCCGCGGAGAGAGAGGCTTTCCCGTATTTATGCGGAGTGTCGGTGGGTAGTCGGCTATTCCTGGGGATCATCGAACACTCACTCATCGATTCCCACTTTGATATCATCAGTGCACCACCCACTAGAGTGGAGCTAATGAGTGATTGCTGAGCAGAGATCGCTGTGTTGAGACTCTTTCCAAAACCCGCGCTGTCTGCGACGCTGGCATTGGGCAAGTGAACCACTGTCCGTTAATGGCATCTGCGAATGGGAAGACTGCAAGAACCAGTGCGTGTAGGAAGCTTTCCCGTAGAAGCTCACTCCTTACTTGTCAAGCGCAGTTCAAGATGGAGTCCCCAGAAGCGGATTTTTCAAATTTGTTCTAACAGACCTTTACCTAAAGGGTGATTTTTAAATGTGCCGCGAGCTGTTTTAGGACTGCCTTCTGTCAGTTATCAGATTAGCCGTAAGGCGGTGGCAGAAGGGCCGCTGAGTGCTTGTTCACCGTGTACGGGCAGTCAACGAAACAGCGCTGCCGACTGCCTGCGACCGATCTATTGGCCTTCCGCGGGAGGGGTTACGGGACGTCGGCTAGTGGTACCGCGGGAAGTGTGATGTCTCTATCTGGGCACGTATATTTGAACAGTTCCTGACCCAATCACGGATCCATAGAAGATGGATGAGAAACCCGGAGTTGGCGGGTTCCTCGAGAGAACTTTTTTTGCCTGACCCGCCATCGCCGTCTAGCGCACTCTTCAACGAGCGCAGTGCCTCACCGTTGGCCTGTGGAAGGCGCTGATTAATTAGCGAACACCAATGGTCGCGGTCGAGAGTTTCTAGGGGGTTGAAGCCCCTCTCACAGTTATTTTGCCGTCCGACGTCCGGCAATGCTATCCGACGTCGCGCGCTGCGCACACTACGCCTTTGGTAGAGCAACCGATAATATCGACCATCCTACCATCAACGGGGAAAATTCGCACCGACGTCGAGCGCCGCATTGCGACGTCGGTCATAAGGCGTCGCACTGCGGCACTCCACGACGCCGCAGTCCTATCTTAGGCCTCTTTCAGAATTCGATCGCTCTGCGACGCGATCGTGGGCACGGCGAAGCGACCGTCGCGTCACCGTGGAAATCGCAGATTTTGGAAGCGTGAATGCCCAATCGCGGAAGTTGGCGACCACGCACTTTTACGTACACATTCTAATCGACGCCTGTTTCATGTTCGCGGTGTCGCGCAATTGGTTAGTCATATATGATAAAAAAGCGCATTGTGCTTTGCCATTTACTTTAGCTTTATTACACGCCCTTGCAGACGTGTAGAAACATAGAAAGGGCAGAAAAACAACGAAAACATCGAGGAACTTAAAAAATGACAAGTTTCGAAAGGAAAAAGCGTAAAACGATTGATAGATCCTTTCTTGACAATGAAGATAATTTTTGAGAAGTGTTCAAAATTTAGTGAAGTTGATCGGTATCTGAACAGTATGACTCATCTTCAAGTATTCCATGCCGGCCCTGAAGGTGAAGAAGCTGCGCCAGTGCGCGGCCGACGGAATTTAAGCTTGAACCTTTCTCCCCTAGTATTTGATTCAACCAATTTGAAAAATGAATGAGCTTTGAGACCCAGTTTTCCAGTTATAATATTATATGCCAAAATTAAATCATTTCTCTTGCGTCTGTAATGTAAAGTTTTCCAAACTAAGCATACGATTCCTCACTACGCCACTTGGAATACTCCTATACGTGAAGCCAAGAGACCTTATGAAGACCTTCCTTGTGAAGTTGTTTTGCACTCTTTCTAGTTTGGCAACGCAGGTTTTTCAATGAGGAAAGTAGATACAGGTACCATATTCAAGAACAGGTCGAACGTAAATCTTATAGGCTCTAACCAAAAGCAATGGACCTTTAGTGTTCAGCGATTTAAACAGAAGGACAAGTTTCTGTTCAGCTTTCGCAACAATACTATCCAAATGCTTATCAAAAGTCAATTTCGAATCGACAAGATACCCTAAATCTTTAACTAGGTTAACATGCTGGAGTATTGAACCATCGATATTGTACCCGTCTTCCGGGTTACTAGTTCTACCCAGGGGCCGGATTCATCAACGATAAAACCGTGGTTTTAGGGTATAATTTACTCCTCGGGGTAAATTTTTGCGATTCATCAAAAAATAAACCCCAATTTTTGGGGTATAGATGGGAGTATCCGATACATACATTTGGGGTTTATTTTGGGGTATGGAGCGGAGTTAATTAAACTCGGAGTATAAATTACCCCAAATTTCGTTGATGAATCCGGCCCCAGGTGTAGTACTTGACTTTTTTGAGTGGAAAGAGGGAGAAGGTTCCGTTTAGACCATTGAATTACATTGTCAATTGTGGTTTGGATCCTAGTTTTATTGTCATCCTCAAGTGTATCGTAGATTTTTTTAATGATAATAATCATTTTATGATAATAATTTTTTGTATTATGATTGTTTTGCCTACTTATACTTATTTTGCCTGAATCAACGTGAAAAAATAGGAATTTGAACGAGGACATATGAAGCGGTCGCCGCGATCGGTCGCGTCGCCGTGCACTGCACGGCGACGCGATCTGGCCATCTCAGTCGCCCAATCGCGCGATTGGGCGACTTTTCCCGCGATCTTGTCTGGAAGGCCGGCGACCAGATCGCGCGACGCGACCAGATCGATACACAGTGTTTCATTCGGTCGCGTCGCAGAGCGATCGAACTCTGAAAGAGGCCTTATAACGTGCCAGACGGCGTCGTCCGGCAGACTGTGAAAGACGCATAAGGTGGTAGTTTTAGAGTACTAACATTGAAGTTTAACTCAAAGATTTTCATAGAAGGTTATTCCGGCCCTGAATATTAGTACACTGAATTCAGTCTAAACTAATAACTTCTGAGTTAACATTGATGTTAAATGTCTTAGTTAACATCGTAGTTAGGCAGGTTTACTACCACCCCAGATTTGTGAAATTTGCGCCCCGTCGAAATTTACACATTCAATTTTCTGATCGAAGATTCCTGCAGATTATGACCATGCTCAAAAGATGCGCCGTGGTCATTTTAGTGTAATAAAAACACTTACTAAGCTTATCTGGGCCAAATTCCTGTCCGCAATTGCGTCTCGACACGCTTTGCGGCCGCACGCTCCCGAGTCAGAAGAGCTTCCAGCGCCGCAGCCGCCGATCTGCTGACTCTAGGTGGGTTTCGGAAACTGGAAACTAGGAAAAATTGGAGAGAATTGTTTAAAAAAGCCACATCGAGTCGGCTTTGGCGCTGAAAACCCGACTGACTCGAACGCGTGCGGCTGCAAAGCATGTCGAGACGCAATTGCAGACCGGAATTTGACCCAGATAAGCACAGTACTTAAGTTGATGGGAAATTCAGCTGGCGATCTTCTCCACAGGAACCAAAACTTCCATTTGCTTTTTTGGCCACTTGCATCAGGCACAACTAGCCATGGTCCATGAAATATTTCGAGATCGAGTCGGACCATCTTGATCGAGACCGTTCAAGTAGCCTCCTTTTTTTTTTGGGAGCCGTTCCATGGCACGGAGACTCCATCTAGAATCGGTTCTCTGTAGTAAGTGGCAGGCTCGCCAGTAGCCAGCGATCCGCCCGGCAGTAGCCAGTAATCCGCCCGCCAGTGGCCAGCAATCCGGCCGCCACTAGCCAGCGAGCCGCCCGCCATTAGCCAGCGATCCGCCCTCGATGCCACATGTTGGTTTCCGGTGGTTCCCACCACGGTCTCCGTGAGGGGATGGTCCCCCCTAGCCGTGGGGACCATCCCCTCAGCTGCCAAAAATTATCCTTCGGCCTATAGCAAGGCATGCTTAAAAAGGACGCGAAAGACGCGTTTTTGAGCCAAAATAGGCTCTCCCTTGTTTACGTTGATTTTTGAGCAAGGAGGATTTGACTGCTAGATGGATGATACCTATCGGTGCAATGAAGCAAACAGCTCACTTATCAGCACTTCCTTCACTTGATCATTCCTATAATCTGAGTCTTCATTTGTTCCTTTCAGGGGGCGGATCTGGGGCACGGGGCGTGTCAGGGGCACCAAAACGCTTGTTTGCAGCCGTTATTCTGCCACTCCTGGCTCGTTTTCTACCGTTCTTTCAACACTGGGAGCCTAGGATCCTTCTCCCCTATCATTTTACTGTGGAAAGTCAACGAGGATGATCATCTTGAACACTGCCTTTAAGTCACCATCCAGGATTGGCCTCGAAATGCCGAGTGAGCAGTCAGTGCAATAAGGCGCCTTTCTCAGGCACTCAACGGGTCCGACCCCAGCCTAATAGCAATCTGAATAGCGTTCGAACGGACGAGGGGCAAAACGCTTGACGTCGGCGTAGTTCCCGACAACTTCCGTTCGAACTCGCAGCCGTCCGTTCGAACTCACATCCGCCCCCTGCAGAGTGCCGCGCGATCGACTTGTTTCTACCCATTTTGACCTGCTTCTCGTCACCGAACCACGTCGACGATATCGATTTCATTTTCTATTTCTCTATCTTGTTAAGTCGTCTAAAGTTGTCAATTTCTTTGCTTTTTTATTATCTTCACGATTATTCTCCACGTTATATGTACCTTCTCATATTCGCTTCTCTTTCTTCTGCCGAATAGGTTGTTGGTAAGGGCGAGAATATCTTCGATTTTGTCGTTCAAATCAAATATTATCTATCCGTCTCTAGCTTTGAAGCACTTGAACCGCCGCGCACAGTCTAAGTTAAGTATAGAGGGTAATTTTTTATGCGACAATTGTCCTTAAAGGCACAGTACACCCTCAGATTTGAATTTTGAGATTTTCATGTAATTGTGTAGAAGACCCCTCCTGTATAACACGTGCCAAATGCGAGATCCTAATTCCTCCAAATAAACGAGATATAAGCGACCACCACGGGCCCGACCCCCTTCGCTCACCACCACAGGCCCGACCCCCTACCAAATTTCCGACCTCGATAGCGGCTAGATGGATGGATGAACTTCGACCGCGTCGCGTTCTTCAGTCCATTACCAGACTGTCTCCTTATCCTGGCTTTCTCTCACGCAACGATTGCAACTGAAGAGAAATACAGGCCTGAGACAACTCGTCCACCAATTTTTCACCCTCAAAATCTAGGCATCTTTGAGGAGCTATAACTCTGTTCAAAGGGGGTCTTGGACGATTTCAGAGATACCACTGCGATCAGCGTGTGACTCTCTCCAAGATAAGCATGAAATCTGAAAATTGGTTTTTTGGGTGTCCTGTGCCTTTAAAGGCACAGTACACCCTCAGACATGAATTTTGTGATTTTCATTTGATTGTGTTGTAGGCCCCTCCTGTATAACACATGCCAAGTACGAGATTTCAATTCCTCCAAATAGGCGAGAAATAAGCGACCACCACGGGCCCGACCCCCTCCAGCCACCACCACAGGCCCGGCCCCCTTCCTGATTTTCGATCTCAATAGCGGCTAGATGGATGGATGATTTTCAACCGAGCCTACGTTCTTGAGTCCATTACCGGCCCTTCTCATAATCCTGGCTCGCTCTCGTGCAACGATTGCGAATGGTAGGAAATACAGGCCTAGGACAACTCGTCCACAGATTTTACGCCCTCAAATGATAGGCTTTTTTGAGAAGCCATAACTCCTTTCGTAGGGGGTCTTGAACGATTTCAAAGATACCACTGTGATTTCCGTGTGACCGTCTCCAATATGAGCAGGAAAACTGAAAAACAATTTTCTGGGTGTACTGTGCCTTTAAGGAGGACATAGCTATTTTGTCATACTGTCATACCAACATATAACAGTATAGAAATCGCCCTTTTGTTGTAATAGAAGAGTCACCTCCATAATTATTCCAGTCTGTACTCGGCAGATGAAGTACCCAAACCCAGAAACGGACGGGTAGCAGTTTCTTCAGACTGATTTCATGCTTTGAATGAGACTTTCGTCTGGAATGATTGGCTAGAGTAGATCTTATGCCCCGACAACCTGTACTGCAGAAAGGAAGAAGGAAAAGTGGAGCAAAAATTTTTAGGTCGAAACATAGTCGAACATGAAAACTGCCAGATATTCAAGACAGATCATACTTTTTTTTTGCACTGAATGATCATGAAAAGAATTGAAGTTTTGAAGTATTCATTCCGGTGCGAAATGAAATGAAATGACAAACTGGAAAACAATCTGTCTGTGCATATCCTCTGGTTCCGAGCCAGATTTACTCTGTTCCCTCGCGCGCTTGTGCGGAGCAAGGGTAGAGACAGCGAGAAATTGTGGTGAGAAGGAGACGCAGCGTACGCACGCAGACGCACGCGACGAACGGAAATAAATCACACTCACGAAATAAATCACGCACGCGACGAACGGAAATAAATCACACTCGGAAACAGAGGATATCTGCCATACCCGAGCTAAGTTTTGTAAAAACGGGAAGCATTTGCCAAACTTGGCAAAAAAGCGTCCGATGTTTACAACATTTTTGAACGATAACTTTTTTTGGCTTCTGAAAACGCTAACATATTCACAGCTCAAATCCCTATCTAATAATGTACAATGTGGACCGAAATTCCCTGAAATCGCTTTGTTTTTGAATGAAATTGTTTTTGCAGCTTTTTTTTTTTGAAAAAACGTCGCGCGCGGCAAGGTGCGACGAAACTTTGAGTTGTAATTGTACAAGTATTAGGAGAGCGGTCTCTATGTTTCCTTCGTAAATTAGATGAAGGCGGGATTATCTCGGGATTTGTACAGGTAGAATTTTCGACTTCCTTCCTTTAACGTTTTGGGGCTTGCGCAGCACAAGTCCGACTTTTCCGAAGTTTTCAAGCATGTTTAATGGAAGATTTCCAAAATTCTACCTGCACAAATCTCGTGACCGTTCCACCTGCGTCTAATCATCTAATCTAAGAGTTTGCTCATCCATTACTTGTCTAATTACAAACCAAAGTTTCGCCGCATCTTGCCGCGCGCGAAGTTTTCAAAAAACGACCGCAAAAACAACTTCATTCAAAAACAAAGCGATTTTAGGGAACTTTGGCTCACAAAGCACACTGTCATGTGGGAATTTTAGCTGTGAATATGATAGCGTTTTTAGAATTCAAAAAAGTCTTCGTTCAATAAAGTTACGAGCATCGGACGTTTTTTGCCAAGTTTGGCAGATGCTCTCCGTTTTTACAAAACTTAGCGCGGGTATTGCATCTTGTCTATTTTCTAATTTATTTCGCTCAGTGCAGGGGCGCGAACAGGGTACGGCACCAGGTGTGGATATCCACAGGGGGGGGGTTAAGTTGCGGAGGGTTAGAGGGGATATGAGCCCGTGATCTTATTCACTAGTAATGTCTTGTTTATTTTTCAATTGCTCCTCTTCTTTGAAATTCATATTTTTTGAAATAAACTGCTCAGATTCTTAGAATTTAACAACAGAAACGGATCAAAAACGAGCTATGAAACGGCGAAAATCACATGGTTCCTGCGCGTGCTGGTGCGGAGCGGAGGTAA
Organism: Aplectana chamaeleonis; assembly: GCA_029168955.1. Classification (NCBI taxonomy): domain Eukaryota; kingdom Metazoa; phylum Nematoda; class Chromadorea; order Rhabditida; family Cosmocercidae; genus Aplectana; species Aplectana chamaeleonis. The sequence goes on from JAPDOI010000265.1 coordinate 356,087, forward strand.
GAGTTAGTGAGAGAGCGGAGTGCAGACGGAGGCTGCAGCATCGGGCGCACCGCTCGCGCCTCGAACGATGAGAATCATGACGTTTTATTCAGGTTAACACTCCTGGAGATCTGGGAAAATTGCCAAAAATTTGACTAAATCACACTCCTGGGGGCGGGTCTGAGTAAAATTGGCCTTCTCCACACCTCCTCGGACGAAGTGAAAATCTGACCGCGCGCAAATCGCGGACCGCCACCGGGATGGGCGTTGGTCGAACCGGTTTCCGCTCGCGGTCAGTCCGCGAGCTCCCGCGGTCAGTCCGCGAGCTCCCGCGGTCGGTCCGCGAGCTCCCGCGGTCGGTCCGCGAGCTCCCGCCGTCAGTCCGCGAGCTCCCGCCGTCAGTCCGCGAGCTCCCGCGGTCAGTACGCAAACTCCCGCGGTCAGTCTAGAAAGCACCGCTGGCAGTCCGGAATGTCCCGCGGTTGGTCAGAATTTAACCACGGTCAGCCCGCGAGCTCCCGCGGTTGGTCTGAATATAACCACCGTCGGTCCGCTAGCTCCCGCGGTCAGTCCAGGACGCCCCGCTGTTTGTCCGGAAGGTTCCGCGGTTTGTCCGAAGAGTCACGCGGAATGCCCGAATTTAGCCGCTGTCGGATTTCGCGGTTGACAAATTACCCTCGGTTGATCATTTAAGTTTATCCACTGTCGGTACGCAAAGACCCACGGTTATTCCAGATTTGGCCACTGTTAATTCAAAAGCTTTTCACACTTAGTTCGCAACCTGTCGTTGCTATTCTTCCAGCTTCCGCGGCTAGCCCGCAAGCTGCAGTTATTCATCGGCCAGCTTAAGCGGTTAAATAATAATAATAATAATAATAATAATAATAATAATAATAATAATAATAATAATAATAATAATAATAATAATAATAATAATAATAATAATAATAATAATAATAATAATAATAATAATAATAATAATAATAATAATAATAACAATAATAATAATAATAATAATATTAATAATAATTGTGATACTATCAGTGTCGAAGTTAATTTATAAAAAATAAGAAACAATCAAATGAACCATGAAAATTGTTATTTGCAAGGATTAATGCATGATTAGTCGGGCTGACCTGCTGAAAAGTGCGCATAACTGTTTAAGCATTAACTGCATCATTTGATACGTATTCTCAAGTTCCCTCATTGAACAACATAGTAAAGGAACCGGCCAAATGCCGCGCCGCCCTGCCGCGCGCGACCGCTGAGTGTGCGTTGCGCGCGGTCCGACCGTCGTTTTTTACCGCGGTTCGACCGCGCCTAAACGCGGTTCGACCGCTGTCAACACTTAAGCGCGGTCGGAACGCGCTTCAACCGCCGCATTGTCGCGGTCAGCTTTTTTTCACATAGTTGCCCGCGGTCAGGTTTCCCCTTTGTCCGAGTCGTGCAGTACCTTTGGAGTGATAGATTCGGTGGTCTCGTGCAATCGTATACTGTTAGATTGAAGTTTGATTAAGCAGAGTTCATCTTTACCAATAATCCAGCTTAATTACCTGTACTTTGGCTGTCCATGGTATTTAATATCATTGCAGAAAATTCCTGGATAGGCTTCTGAAGCTGTTATATTCTCTACTGTCATATTGGATGCGGTGAGCTGTCACTAAAGTTTCTTATTGATCACTCCTGATCCAAGTAAAGCGCGTGCATGCTGTTTAGTGCGCATTGCATCAATCCCTGAACCTAAGGGTTGAAGTAATAGCGAGAGGGCACAGAAAGGAGAAGAGGAGATTGCGGCTCAAACTGTCCTGGAAAGTGCTCTACATGTTGAGAAAAGAACGGAGTTTCTGGTCAAAGTAGGGAAGGAGTAGGAGCGCTAAAAATTGAGAAAAAAATCAAGAAGCCGGCGTAGAGAAACTACGGGAGTGGGAAGCGCCCTCAATATCAGAAGGATACATGAGGCAAGAAAAAAAGCCAGAGAAAAGAAGAGATTAAAGGCAGTGGTCATGATGAAGAAGGTTATCGAAAAAACTACAAAAATCAGCTTAGATATAAAACAGCTGAAAAACTATGAAGGTAGCGCGGTGAAAACCGGCCTAGAATTAGGGTTATTAAGACCCTAAACCTCCAGTTCGTGCACACGTGCGCAGAACGATCACAGGCTCTTGATAAGCAGTCGAAAATCATCGACATTCAGAGGAAGAAATAAATGCAAATTTACCCAATAAAACAGTTGAACAATGGAAGCAAGCACTTCAGACAATGTTTTTGACTAGATGTGTACATAGATCCGAAGGTTCATTGATTGAAATTTAATTTCAAGCCAGCCGATTTTCTTGATACTAGAGATCATCGATGCCGGTGATGTGGAGTGGACTCGTCCACCTTCAAAAGACAAGGAAGTTCAGGCTTCAAATTTGTCCTAGAACAGCGTTTTTTTCGTGATTTTTTCTTATAGGTTATACTACTCTATACCCAGATAAGGGTTTAGACAGGAAAAGAAGACGAGCATATTTGAGCGCGACCACTGCCTTTAACAAAAAAATCGGCAAAGATAAGTCTCACAACACGGGGCTGAGGGGAGAGCGAGAGAAAAAAACAAACTATTGTACCAGTCTTGCACGACAGCGGGAACGGAAACGAAAGGTTTTGTAGGTTAGGATAGAGGTATAAAGGTTGCTATAAAATGCTAGCGTAGCATTCGGCTACTGAACATATAGTTAGGTCCGTGGCCTGTGTCCTCAAGAAAAAACGTTTAAATTCAAACCGCGGCCGGCGCGGCGGTTCGATTCTCGGAGATTGAGATTTAAACCGCCACGCCAGCCGCGGTTTGAATTTACATGTTTTTGCTTAAGGACACAGGCCGCGGATCTAACCATAGTTATTAGGTAGCTATCCGAAGCGTGAAATTGCGGATCGATGACGTCACAGCCTCTGCATTCTCCCCCACGTCCGGCAAAACCTGCTTTTTCCCCCACGTAGGGCAAAGTTATTTTCCCCCACGTCGGGCAACTACGCCGACGTGGAGGGAGAAAGGAAGGGTCCGACCCGACAGAAATCTGGGGTCGGACCTCGTTCAAGCTGGGGTCGGACCTTTCAAATATCTGAGTTTATACCCTCCGGTTTGTTTACTCTGAGCATGATAATGATAACAGAAAAGAACTCGTCAATGATTGACAAGCTTCACCGAGTAAAACTTGAGCGGGCGGGTCGCTGGCTATCAAAGCAATGGCGGGCGGATCGCTGGATATCAAAGCCCTGGTTGGCGGATCGCTGGCAGGTTGCGGGCAGATCGCCGCTTCAGAGCTTGCCAGCGATCCGCCCGCTAGCGTGATCAACTTTCCCAGGTGCCGCTATCCGCCCGCCAAAACGCAGCGATCCGCCCGCTGAGACGACGAGAGGCAGCGATCCGCCAGCCGAGGTAACGACGAACAGCGATCCGCCCGCAACTTGCCGGCGTACCGCCCGGAGAGGCCTTGATTGCCAGCGGTCAGTCTGCACCTACTGTCTGAACTTGCTAGCGTAGGCTCGTCTTCGAAATACACCTCTCCAAGGCACGGTGCGTTATGTGCATGGCATTGGTTGGTCTTGTTGTCAGGCCAGGTTTCCGCCGCGTAGCACATTGCGGGTAAAATAACAGCGTCAAAAATCGAAGCTCTCATGTCTGAATCCAAAGTTTGATATATCACTTCCCGAATTGATCCCAAAGCTGTCCATGCCCCCCGTCCCCTTCGTGGCGTTTGGTGGATGATGTTGTTCAGCATTCAGAGCGCTCTTCCTAGGTAGACGTGTGAACCCACATTCTGGAAAGCAACTCCTTTCAACTTCGCTGATCCGCAGTCGCACGATTTATCATCACTTTCATTTTGGACCAGTTAATCTATAATTGTAAACAAATCCTACCAGCCGCATTGCGTCTGTTGACCTTTGTTCCTATTTCAGCCGCACTATAAGAAATCAAAGCAATATCGTCGGCGAAGCGAAGAATATTGACCTTTTTGCCATCTATGGAGCAGCCTTTGTCGTCCCAGTGCAAGTCTACCATGGCGTCTTGAAGCGCAGCCGTGAATAACCTGGGGCGATATGGTGTCTCCTGGTCGCGTTCCTATCTCGGCTGGAGTCTTCAACTTTCGTTCGAACAGCTGAATTGTTCTAACGTCCGCAAAACAGTGTCCAATTAATTGAGTATAGGCGGAAGATATTTCAGCATGCACCAATTGTAGGGCATGAGGAGAGCATTCAAACGACAGCTGATTACCTATCATGGCATTTTGATATCAGGAAAATTCGTTTCCCTTCAGAATTTACACGAAAAAAATCGTCGAAAATTGCTCAACTTTGCAAGCTCATAGTTTTCATACGAAAGCTTTTTTGAAAATTCTAGTAGTGAGCATGGAATTTTTTCTCGCTCTCAATCGATCCATTTCAAAAACCGCATTTACAATTGTGTTTCAAACCATCTCGAATCTTAAGCCCCGCTTTGACTGCATCTGGTCGCTGAGACCATGCGAGGGACAACTGCTCCTTTTTCATTGCGCGTGGTTGAAAAGCGCTCCAATTCTGATCGCTTCGTGAAAGACGTCCTTCATCGCTGGGTCGCGGAGACCACATCTCATGTTTTACTGCTTCGCTGCTGCAGAAGCGATTATCAACGGTCGCTGATCATCGCTCGGTCGCGGCCCAAATGACAGCGATGAAGCGATTGCCAGCAAATGACGCGTTTTCTCCTGTGAACATTCATCCATTCACTTGACGAGATTTACGTTTACAAGTCTGAACGTATTATTAGTGGTGGCTGTCTACCGAGTTTCATCGATTGATTGATTTGCTCTGATTATCAATGGGGCTATGCGCTATGAACAAAATCGCTGCCGCTACCAGATCGCTGCAGCAGCGGGTGCAAAATCGCTGCGATGGAAAACAGCAGCGAAGAAGTAGAAACGGGACTTTTGGCGTACGGCCTTATATAGTCTATAGCAATGGAAGTAGGACCTGGTGAGTTTGCGAACTCCTCCCAACATACTGTAGTCTGATTGTGTTATCACTCAATTTTTCGAAATAACTGAGATTGGTCGGTGAGTTTTTGTTTCCACTCTCACATTTTCACCTGTTTCCATTGCTTCCAAAGATGTAGTCATATCGGTGGAAACACAGACTCACCGATCTATCACGGCTGTTTCGAAAAAAAAATGAGTGATACCACTAACAAACTACGGTATGTTAGGAGGAGTCTGCAACCTCACCAGGGGTCGTATTTGCCATCAACCCGTCGTAAAGTCGAAGGGAAGATGAGGTGAAAATTCGGTACAAAACGCGCGCTCCATGGCCACCCCTCGCCCCCTTGGTCTCTTTCGCTACAGCCGGATTTTTTCGCATCGCCTCGCTTAAAGGCACAGTACACCCAGGAAAGTGTTTTTCAGTTTTCATGCTTATATTGGAGACGGTCACATGCCGATCACAATGGTGTCCTTGAAATCGTTCAAGACCCCTTACGGAAGGAGTTATTGCTTCTCAAAGAAGCCTGCTAATTGAAGGCGAAAAATCGGTGGACGACTTGCCCTAGGACTGTATTTCCTTTCATTCGCAATCGTTGCACGAGAACGAGCCAGGATTATGAGAGGGGTCGGTAATGGACTCAAGAACGTAGACTCTATTAAAATTCATCTATCCGTCCAGCCGATATTGAGGTCGAAATTTAGAAAGGGGTCGGGCCTGTGGTGGTCAGCGAAGGGGTTCGGGCCTGTGGTGGTCGCTTATATCTCGCTTATGTGGAGAAATTGAGATCTCGCACTTGGCAAGAGTTATACACGAGAGGTCTACAACTCAATCGAATAAAAATCAAAAAATTTATGTCTGAGGGTGTACTGTGCCTTTAAGAATTGTCGCTTTGCGATGGCGATATCAGTGATATCGATACGTAACACAGTTTGTACTTCAATTTGCTTTGCCGTACAGGTTTGTTATCTGGTAGAACTGGTTTATTTGTGGCCTGACGTTTCGAGCAAATCGTCGTTTTCAAATACCTGAAAGTGTTTCTAAACTAGAGCGACCTATGAGATACTCGATCAAACGCCTTTTTGGCTCTCAGACTAATTACAAACAACCCCCGAATTCGAGCGAGCCACAGCAACAGATACAGAAACCCACCCACACCAGCTCCACCAGCGACGAGCTCCTTATCGACCAGGTAGAACGCGGGACAAGAGGCAAGTGAACTACAGTTCACCTCCGCACTGCCGTTCAGTCCGCAAAGTGCACGCTGATTGCGAAATCGTGGTGCAGCGCGGTTGCAAGTATCCTCAGACAGAGATTCAGGATCACCCGGGCGGTTTTTGCCTTTGGTGCCCGGGTGATCCCACCGCCCGGGTGATCCTACATCTCTGTCTGAGGATACTTGCAACAGCGCTGCACCACGATTTCGCAATCAGCGTGCACTTTGCGGACTGAACGGCAGTGCGGAGGTGAACTGTAGTTCACTGGACTCTTGTCCCGCGTTCTACCTGGTCGATAAGGAGCTCGTCGCTGGTGGAGCTGGTGTGGGTGGGTTTCTGTATCTGTTGCTGTGGCTCGCTCGAATTCGGGGGTTGTTTGTAATTAGTCTGAGAGCCAAAAAGGCGTTTGATCGAGTATCTCATAGGTCGCTCTAGTTTAGAAACACTTTCAGGTATTTGAAAACGACGATTTGCTCGAAACGTCAGGCCACAAATAAACCAGTTCTACCAGATAACAAACCTGTGCGGCAAAGCAAATTCAAGTACGTTCAACAAGCCCAGGTTTAAAGACAACCAAACGGGGAATTTAACACAGTTTGCATTTCTATTTTACTTAGTGTAAGATAGGTTGGTCTGTTCCTCTGCCGAGCGCGGTATCATCCCTTCCGCTTTCCTTCGACTTCCCTCGGCGGGTTGTTGGCGAATACGACCCCAGGGCCTACTTCCATTGCTGTAAACTATATGTGAAAACTGCTGAGCTGATATCGGATTATAATCTTGAGGCCCCTGTCAGAGATGGTTGAAAAAACGCCGTGGCTAACCCGGTCGATACGTAGGAAAAGCATGGACGATGGCGGTTGCAAAAAAACACCCGGTGTAGCCAGCTGTGGCTGACGCGGTCAATATGTATGAATTATGTGGAACCATATCATGGATATCATTCAATTCTTGCCTTCTATCATGTGAACATCGGTCGGGTCAGCCACATCGGGTGATTTTCCACCCCACCTCATTCATGTTTTTCATGATTATACAGGATTATAATTTGCCACCAGCACGAAATTCTCACGGAAGTGAAGTAGTTTTTCTTACCAGAGTTTTTCATGAGTAGGCCCCAATATCGTGTGAACTCTATCACCGATGAGGCTGTTTCCCTAATCCCTAGTGTGTTCAGCTTCAGCCGCTCACCTCCGGAGAATGACGGTGTGTGATTGAAAACACACCGCTCTCAAATGCTTTTATACCCTACCCTTTATCAACTGGTTATCATCAAATTTGTTTACCGTGAGAATTTTGTGCCGGTGGCAATTTATAATCGTCTCATGATTATCGACCGGGCTGGCTACGCCAGTCAACCAACTATGACCGAGGCCTGAGGTAGAACCGTATGGTCCATTCTCTCCTAGTATAACTCGTTAACCAGTCACAAACCAAAATGGATGGAAAAGGTTTGTTCATCGGTCACTTTCCCTAAAATTGAAGGCTTGGCTCCACTGTTTTGGAATCACAAGTGCGTCTAAAATTTTTGGTTCACCGCTCCGAAATCACTCTCAAATACACTAATCTACACTGATCCACGGAGAAACTGTCACGTTTAGGTTTCAATTTCCGTCGAAAATTCTTATTCAAAATCAAAGAAAAGGTGGGCAATGTGGAGGAGACACAGATGACACCCGAATTTAACAATGTGAGGAAATTCAGTCTCAAATCGAGTCGTTTCCAGGATTGTAAACTGAGATTATCAAGCCGAAGTTACTTTAGGACATGCAAAAATATGACACATATCACGAGTCTGTGTCGAAACTCGTAGATCTACTAGAAGCCGTTAATCAACCAGACCCGACAGTTCTAGCCACAGGGGTAAGGTGTATGTCTCCCAAACACTGCTCCCGATGAATTCGCCTTGATTTCAGAGAGTTGAATGTGCAAAAGATGAAGATCCTCTTGACAAGATGAAAAGAGCACTGGAAGCATTCCAAGTTAGCAAAAAAATTAAACCACTTGAAGGCAGCGTCTACCCAGAAATTCACACCTGGTTTTTTCCCAATTCCGTACTCTCACCAAGTCGAGGTGGATAGTTGGCGAGGCTTGCGGCTTCAATGTTGTGAATCCATGATATTATAGCCCCGTGAAGACGTTTCCCCGGTCAGTCATCTATCGATCGACCAAGTTACCAAGGAGAACAGACTAGAATGCAGATAGCGGGCCGTGCCTATTATCTTGAGGGCACAACATGATTTGCAGCACTCATCTGGGGCCGTATGCAAGAACGCGTCGGTTGGGGCAGGGGCAGTGCATTCGGCGCCTTTGAAGATCGCCGTTGCTCACAAGACAGGGCACGTCTATCGCGGTTGGTCACAAGTCAAGACACGTATGTCGTGCCCCATAGCTGTGCCCTACTCAGGCACTCGGGGGGACGGCCCGCCACACTTTTGAGGCCGAAACGGCCATCCCCCAACCTTGAGAGAGTCATTCGGCCATCCGCGCCAGTTCTCGACCGCCACGCAGATTCTCGACCGCGACGCGTCTACGCACATCGGCAGTCGCAGCCATCCGCGCCCCTACGCACTTGCTCAGAATCATCAACATGTTTAGACAAAAGTATTAACAATGTTGCTGGTATAAAAGGCTCCTCATCTCACCGTGTGCCTCAGTCGGCTCTTCGGAGCCGGACCTGGAAGGTGGCCTCGAGTCACTCTCCAGAAGATCCACCGGACACCGGAGGATAATTTTGGTCGCCGAGGGGAGAGGGCTCCCACGGCTCGGGGGGGGGGGAGGGGGTGGTATCCAACTGGGGGCCATCTCCCCACGGTCCACGGTGGGGTGCACCCCACTGCGGACCGTGGCGGTGGGGTCAACCTCTCCCCTCCGTAGGGATCCCAACGGGGGTGATCCTTGTGGACTGTCCCCGAGTCCCCTGAACGAATCCGGAAACGCCGAAAATGGACATGGAGCCGCTTATGGACAAATTTTGGACCGCTTGGGAGCCGGGGACTGACAGGTTTTATTGGAGGTCGCCGATCCGCGCACCTTTCGACATCGATGCGCTGATCGGAGGCGCGGCTCGGCGGCCAATGGTGCGGCGGCCGTAGCCGCCGAGTGCCTGACTAGCCGCCCCAGCTAGGAGATTGGTGCGGCTGGGGGAAGCGAGAAAGACTGCTGGGGCACGACATACGTTTCTTGACTTGTGACCACTCAGGTACTGAGGACGACGGCCGGCGAACTTCTATGCCGAAAACGACGGCCGGCGCCCCACATTTCGAGAGTGCCGGCCAGCGGCGAACCATGCTGCATGCGACGCACACGCAGCGCGGATATTGGCTCGCCCGCGAACCACAATTCACGCCACGCCATCTTCAATTCGGCCGGTTGGAAAGACAATTGATAATGATCACGATTGATCACGTCGTAAAAAGCTTATCACGTGCACAGCCGGTATAAAAGGCGCCTCATCTCACTAGAGTCTTCAATCGGCATTCTAATGCCGGCCCTGGAAGGTGACTTCGAGTCACTTTCCGGAGGCCAGCATATTTTTGACCGCTGAGGGGATAGGGGTATCTCCACGGCTGGGGGGGGGCGGTTTTCGCCGTGATCCGCGGGGAGGGTGGTTCCTCACCGCAGACTGCGGAGGACCGAGGCGGGGCGTTTCTCCGCCGTGGGGCCGGGGTGACATGCTTGAGGTAAACAATAATACAAATAATGATCGCGGGCCATCAGGTAAAGGTCGGCGGGCCGCCGACATACGGCTGGCCGGCCAACCAAAAGCGGGCGGCCGGAGGACGGAGACCGCGGACCAGCTGGGAAAGGTTCGCCGGTCGTCGTCCTGAGTACCTGAGCAATTGAACAAAACATGATAACGAACAATAACACACGCTCATTACATGCGGGGTATAAAAGGGCAGAGGAGCGGTATGCTTTCAGGCCCCGGTCATAGTTGGTGCTATTTGCATCTGTATCCCCGTACCCCCCCCCCGGTCGATACGTATGTTTAAAATGATGGAGCGAGGTTGAGAAAATCACTCGATGTATCCAACTAGATATGACAATGATTACGTGGCCAACAGGATCGCACTTGTTCAAAGAAATAGTGAAGGTGAGTATGGTGAAGTGACGGAGGTAGCAGTAAGGTTAGCTTTCTAGTGACACGCAATGTTTTATCATCGGCCCGCCCACCCGGTGATTTTCTCATCCGCCGTCATCCACGTATTGTATGGATATCGACCGCGTCGGATACATCGAGTGTTTTTCTCAACCTCACTCCATCATTTTAAACATACGTATCGACCGGGAGGGTGCGGGGGTGTTGGGGGTGCAGGGGTTGCGGGGATACACCGAGTGTTTTTCTCAGCTTCACCTTACCATGTTGTTCATACGTATCGACCGGGAAGGTGTTGGGGGGTGCGGGGGGGGGGTGTTGGGGGGATACACCGGGTAATTTTTGCATCCCATTTTCAATGCATTCTGTGTGTATCGACCGGGCTGGAGGCGTCGGCTCATCCAACTATGACCGGGGCCTCATTCACACACAGCTCTCTTCGAGAAGCCACTGGGAAGTGGCTGAGGAGGTCGAAATTGTGCAAACATGTTTGTTGGCTATTACGATGTGCTCATATCCGAGCTGACACTTGGAAATTTTTTAAAGGAGCGTTACGGTAGCCCTGCGGAAAATATGATCGGCATGAGCGTGCTTGTCCCTGCCCCATCCAGCGCGTTCTTGCGTACGGCCCCTGAAAGCTAGAGTCGGTCGGTCTGATAGTGAAATGACATTGGTTCAGCCTTGTTTACCGAATAACAGACGAAGCAAAAGTGGTCGGTTGCAGATCAATGTGCATCAACCTCGGGACAGGGGCTCTCCACACAGCGAGGGTTCTAACGCGACGCGAGCGGCGGAAATCACGGCTTGAAACTATTTGGGGGGGGGGGAGGGCGCTCGAGGAAATGAAATGATTCATTCATGAAAATGAAAATTCGGGCTGATATCATATGCCTGATAGCGCTATTCGTGTTTTCGTGTCATTGTTTTCGTGGAGACTCCATGGAAATACTTCGACCTCTGAAAGCGGTATCATTCATTCTCCGACTGAATTCTGAGTGACCCCCCCCCAAATGGCTTCATACCAAAACTGCTACACTTCAACCGTGAGAATTTTGTGCCGTTGGCAAATTACAGGCTTGTGAACATATTCAAAAGACTACGAAAACGTAACAATTGTGGGAGGGTCGTCTAATTCGAAAAAAGCCGAAATTCAAGGCGCAAAACCATTTCTGACGTCTCAAATTCGGTGCAAAGCTGGTTGGTGGGGGGGAGCACTCAAGATTCAGGCACTATCCTAGACGGGGGGGGGGGGGTGGGGCACCTAAGACTTTCACTCGAACGCTAACGTCGGACAGAGAACGAAATTCTCACGCCGTAAAATAGCGTGTATGACCGCGTTGGTTGCGAATACCACAACTCATTTTACGACTACCCGAAAAATATGCGCTGTCCGATATGAGAAGTTGGACTTTTCGTTTTATGTAAGACGAATAAGGAGGAGTTTTGTGCCCGTTGATGTTACGTGAACTAGTTTGATTGCATTCAAGTTGAATTTCGGTGTCTTTGGGCAGTTCGAAGAAACGTATTTATAATTCTATCCAAAAGAGGTCTTCCAAGCGAAAGAGGTTTGGTTCGCGTCAGAAACGTTCCAACAAAAAGGGAACAATAGGAAAGTGAAGTGAGGAGAGTGTACAAAAAGTGAACAATATTTTCTCCAAGCGATATTCTCGGTCGACTCTTCTACACAGCGAAAACAAACCGTTGTGGTATTTTAAGAGGAAGAACATAATGGGTTTTAAAAAAAGGACTTTTATTCATTCACGAGATTATATGGGATTACTCTTGGTTGATAATGCATTTCAATTGTTTCATTTTTCCCAAGAGCTGGAGCTAACCGTCTGCTCTGGTCAGTTTGACATCATCTCTTTCAATGAAAACTGTCAGATACAAAAACATGTATATTTTTAATGGTTCTCGCATGATCGGAGTTATTTTTGGAACTACAAAGTACTTCCGAGTAGAATACCACAACGGTTTGTTTCCGCTGTGTAGAAGAGTCGACCGAGAACTCAGACACTCGTGGCGTCCAACGGGTGGTTGACACGTCACCCTTGTGGCTTACCGGTCGCTGGGTGGTTTGACTGCAAGGGGCGGATCGACTGTCTGTCGACCGTTATGTGTCCGATCGACTGTCTGTCGACCGAGGTCCACAGACAGTCGACCACCAATCGACCGGTAGCATGGGATGACGTCACTTCGTCGTTTTCTCACCTTTGTGCGCGTATTGACGTTCAAAACTTCTGACCACAGGACCCGCTGCACCGCCAATTGTTCGGCGCCGAATTTCTCGTTTCGGTTTTCCTCCTGATTCTGAGAGATTAATTTCCCATGTCTTGCACGTCCGTTTTGAAATTTTTAAGTTTTCAATTCCTTCCTATATCCTGACTCGTTATTAAAACATGAAGTTTTTCTTTCATTTATTAATTCGGTGAAGAATTTCTTATTTTCGTTGATTCGTTGCTTGGAAGAAATTTCGATTTCCGATTCTTTCCATGACCTTTTTAAATTTTTAGAGTTTCCGAATCTTGCCTTATACTGACTCGAATTCGAAACGAAAAGTTTTTTTTTTTTCATTTCTTGATTCGGAGTCTGAAATTTAATTTTGGTTGATTTTTTGATGGAAAATTTCCGATTTCCGATTTTTTGCACGTCCTCTTTGAATTTTGGAGTTTCCGATTCTTTCCATATCCCGACTCGATATCGGAACGGGATTTTTTTTTCATTTCTTGATTCGTCTTTCCAATCTTAACATTTTGGTTGATTTCTTGAGAGTAAAGGAAAATTTCCGATTCCTTCCGCGTCCTTTTTGAAATTTTCGAATTTTCGATTGCTTTCTGTATCCTGACTCGCTATTAAAACATGCCGTTTTTTCATTTCTTTATTCAGCGTTGAATTTCTCATTTTTGTTGATTTATTGTTTTTGGAAAAATTTTCAGATGTCCGATTCTTTTTTATGATCATTTGAAGTTCGGAGTTTCCCATTCTTTCCTTAAACTGACTCGAAATCGCAACGGAAAGTTCTTTCATTTCTTGATTCGTCTTCCCAATCATAACAGTTTGGTCGATTTCTTGCTCATGAAGAAGAATTTCCTTCCATCTCCTTTTTGAATTTCTGAGTTTTAGATTCTTTCCATATCCCGACTCGATATCGCAACAAGAACTTTTTTCGTTTCTTGATTTGGCGTCGAAATTCTAATTTTGGTTGATTTCTGGATCTTGAAATGAACTTTCCGATTTCTTCCATGTCCTCTCTGATTGCTGGGATTTTCTATTTCTTTACCACATCCTGACTCGATACGAAAGCAGAAAACTTTTCCTTTTTATTCGGCGTCAGATTCCTCTTTGGCTGATTTCCTGAAGAAAAAAATCTTTTTGTCTTTTTACAATTCTGGAGTTTTTTATTGCGTGGCAAAATGAGCAGTTACATGGCTTTTGTTTCTGATTTTTCATTTTGCGTTGCACTCTCATTTTTCCTGTATGCTTTTGATTACAAGTGAGACCCATTTGGAAAAACAACAGCAAATAAAATAAACTGATTGAAAACTATTCAAAACATAAGGGATCTAATTCAGATCTCTTGCTGGGAAGTGAATGAAGTGTATGTGAATAAAGGGGTGTAATTGCTTCTCCCTTTCTTTGTTTGATTGTTTTTCATTCATATTTTTCTCGTTAGTGGTCACAGTATATGACAGTCAACTCGTAACATCAAATAATCAGAAGAAATATTCAAAAATTTGAAAAATCATTTTGAAAATTTGAAAATTTTGCTCTTTGAGTATATTCGAAAAAGCGAAGTTTGAGAATTTAGGCCGTTTTGGTCAAGTACACTTTATCTGCCACAAGTTTCCGGGATATTTAGATGATCAACGAATTCATGAGTCTCCGGCCATTTTTTCACGTTTGGCGATTGTGTATTCTCCGCTTGCCCCAGTCTTTCATATCATTACCATGGAAGTGGTGCGCTTATTGAAGCTAAATCATGAATTTCAAGAGTGGTATGTACTTTACAGAAAATAGTCGCTACGCGTCTATGATTGGTTTCTGTGGTATGTACAACAATCAGGCACTGGGCGACCAACAGGACAAGCTAGTCTACTAGACATCGCTGCTGAAAAGAGCAATCGGGTGAGCCTTGTAAGCCAAATGCATTTCGTTCAGTCTAGACTGACATTGCAATAATTTCTGAAATTTGCAGGAAAGACGTTTCCGGATACAGTTTCGAAGACGACTGCGCTACTCTGATGGCTTCATACGAACGCTCTTCTAAGATCTCGTCTTCCTTGAGGCTTGTATATTTTCACTCACGAAATATATCTCGAAAGCGGCGTTTTTCCCTCGAAATTTCTCCCGTTAGGGAAGCTTTGAACGAAATTAGCCGAAAATTCGGGAAAATCGACTAATAAACCACAGATTCGTGATCAACGCCCCCCCAAAAAAAACCCTTGGGAGAATTTTAAGTCAAATCTGGAACATTTTCTAAAACGCTTCCAGAGCCCTCTAATCGGTATAAATATTCGCCCAACCGAAAGTCCTAAACGCTGTAAGCCTGGACAAAGTATGGAAAATGCGCCTTCACCTAAATTTTGCTCAGGGGGGTTTGCTCTGAACACATTTATGAGGCCCGTTTCCAAACTTTCGAAAGAATAATTCCCTTTTTGGAAGGTACAAAAAGCACAAAATAACCTTTTTAAGCTTATAACTTCTTGGAACCGGCAGCTCGGGCGGAATACTGCGCAGTTTTACTATTGACCCACTAGAGATACTAACGATACTAGTCGTTTTGGCAGATGTGTTTACCACTCTAAACACTTCCCTTGTTAGCAATGTTTAAAATGTGTGCTGCGTGTGGGTGTGGGTGTGGGTGGTGTGGGTGTGGGTGCGATTGTCAAGACATCATTATGGGCTGGGATTCATGAACGCAGCTGGCTAGGTTTGGGTTTGGTTAGGGCAGCAACACCAGCGGTAGCCAAACCGCGAACCGGCATTCACAACCGTCTCATCGCGGTTGGGTGGCTAACCATTCCGCGGCCACGTACTTGCCACTCAATTGACGCCGAGAATCTCGATTGGAGAAAATCAATATTGACACTCGGGTCGGAATTTCCCTAACCAGTCACTGTTTTTATTGCACATGGTTGCTAATTTTGCTTGCTTTTTGAATTCTATCTACCTTGTGCTTTACCTTCTTCAATGGATCGCAGGCATTTAAAGGGATTTTCCTCAACTTGGAGATGTTTTTTCCATTTTTAAGTTTTTGATTTTTTCCTTTTTTTAAAAAATCCTTTTTGGTTTTTTAAAAGTACATAAAGTGATGCTGATCTCTCACGATGAGCCGCAAACCTGCTGGTGAAATTTTTAACCCCCAATTTAGCTTTTTTCTAGCATTACTAGCCTTTTCAACTTCTTTTTTTTCGAAACGCCCCTCTAATTTTTTTGTGTGTTTCACATGGCTTAGGTGTTGCTGCAGGGATCATCATCATCCTCTCGATGAGTTTTTGGCTTCAAGTTCTCCGTTTGTCGTTTGAGTTCCGAGTTTTTTCCATCTCTTTTCTTGTCTAAGAATCCTTTTTTTTCTCTTTGTCATTCTCACATAAGCTTATTGTCGCTGACAACAGGAGAAAAATAAAACGGCTCCTTAGAAAAATCATATGGAAAAAGCTCAAAATGCAAGGGAAAAACAAGTTTGAACTAAAAACATCGAGAAAACCCAGGTTGATCACAGAATCATGTAAAAAAACATTTACATTTGAAATCCAAGCGGGCGCTTCGGAAAAAAAGTAGAAGAAAACAGGGTTTTCCAACAGAAAAATAACGAAAACGTGTACGAAAAATGCTGGGAAAAAATTCTGAGGAAAAAATGAGGGAATTCGGAGCCGAAATAGGAAAGAAACCCCTGCGAAGAGCCTGTGGCTGCTCGGTAAATGGTCAGCACACGGAAGACAAGAATTAGGAACAAAAAGTGGAGGCAAAAAGAACAACGATGTGCTATAAAATAAAGAAGAGAGTGAGAGTAGGAAGGACAGGCATAACGATTTTAGTTAGCCATGGGCAACATACATATGGTTAGGTACGTGGCCTGTTTCCTCAAGAAAGAACGTGTAAATTCAAACCGCGGCTCGCGTGGCGGTTTAAATCTCAATATCTGAGAATTTAACCGCCGCGCCAGCCGCGATTTGGATTTAAAAGTTTTTTCTTGAGGACACAGGCCACGGACCAGACCTTAAAAGTTACAGATGAGGTTGATGAGTCTAAGAATTTTCGTTGTTATCGAGAGGAACACATTATGGCTAGAGAGCCTATAATGTGGCAGTCAATAACGGCGGCACTCCTGTATTTTCAGCTTGCCTCGAAGATATCTAGTTTTTATGCGTATTCGCGAAAGGTGCGTTTCCTCAGTGTTGTGCACTAATACAGCACACCATCAATGCGACGACTAAGCCGCAAAACCGCTGCAAACCGCGGTTAACCGCAGCTCCGAGGTGCGGTTACGCGTAGCCCAATCGTAGCCCAGCCGTAACCAAACCGGATTTTTCGTGAATGCCGGTTTCCTCCGCTAGCCCAGCCGTAACCGTGGTTTGCCTTTCATGAATCCCAGCCATGATCAGCGCGGAATTTTCCCCAAGATGAGCAGAAAAACGAAAAATCGATGTCGGGGTTAGAGTGTGCCCTCAAGATCCAATCAATAGATATTTGCATATATGTAAATAAACATGTAGCATTTCTGATGAAGTAAGTCAGTCGATCAAAAAATAACCTGGAAAAAGTGTTCGAAGTTTTTGGCTCATTTCATTATAGCACCACAAATGGACTGAACTGAGGCTTTGATAAAACAGTAACATATTTTTGCCGGTACAAAGTGCACGTTAGGTCTTACTAGTTATTTCCTTTTTTTGGAAACTATTCGGTAGTATCGTTCATCATCCGTCATAATGTTGTCTTGTTATCTCATATTTGGGTTTTGACAGTCGTTATTTGAGATCAGGAGTTCTTATCCTACCCTCATTCTAAATTGTTAAAATGTTGATCAATGATTAGGATAAAATTTCGTTACTGTATGTGTTTTACCAGCATTTGAAAGATTTTCCCCGTAACGCGGCGGATTTGAAGAGCCAGCGGCATTCATCTCCGAGGTCTACAGGTGTCCAACTGCCGGTCGACAGGTATCCATCTACCGGTGGACAAGCATCTAAGAAACGGTTGATGGGTGTCCAATAAAGGGTCGACAGGTATCCAACTACCGGTGAACAGGTATCCATCTACCGGTCGACAGGTATCTAACTACCGGTCGACAGGCATCCAACTACCGGTCGACAGGTATCCAACTAACGGTCGACAAGAGTCCAACTACCGGTCGTCGGGTTGTCGACGGACAACTCTAGGGGAGTGATGGACAACTCGAGGGGGGTGACAGGCAACTCTAGGGGAGCAGTCCCGCCCCTTTTTAGCGGTCGTGGGGAAGCATGCTGTGAGGTGATTGCTTGTCGACCACCCGTTGAACGCCACGAGTGTCTGAGAATATCGCTTGGAGAAAATATTGTTCACTTTTTGTACACTCTCCTCACTTCACTTTCCTATTGTTCCCTTTTTGTTGGAACGTTTCTGACGCGAACCAAACCTCTTTCGCTTGGAAGACCCCTTTTGGATAGAATTGTACACTTTTTTCTGATATTACGCAGTAATATCTCTCAAAAATATGCAACACTTATCAACCTTTTTGGACTGATACGATAATCAGTAAGCAATCATCAGGCGATTATAAGTTGCCATCGGCACAAAATTCTCACCGTAAACAAATTTCACGATAACTAATTGAGAAAGAGTAGGGTATAAAAGAAATTGAGAGTGGTGTGTTTTCATTCATTCTCACCCCGTCTTTCTCTGGAGGTGAGCGGCTGAAGCTGAACAGACTAGGGATTAGGGAAACACACTCACCGGTTATAAAGATATCACGATATCTGGGCCTAAACATGGAAAACTCTGGCAAGAAAAACTGCTACACTTCCGTGAGAATTTTGTGCCGATGGTAAATTATAAACTTGTGCAATCAACTTGAGAAGCACGCTACAAATGAAGCGCTACTCACATTTCGCGGCAATACGCACATATTACATGAACCGCTCTGCACTTTCCACGACGTCTTGAAGACGTCATTTGAAGCCCGGTGCACTTTTCACGACGTCATCGGAAGCCCGATGCACTTCTCACGACATCCCGATGACGTCATCAGAAGCCCGAAGCACTTTTCACGACGTCCCGATGACGTCATCAGAAGCCCGAAGCACTTTTCACGACGTCCCGATGACGTCATCAGAAGCCCGAAGCACTTTTCACGACGTCCCGATGACGTCATCAGAAGCCCAAAGCAGTTTTCACGACGTCCCGATGACGTCATCAGAAGCCCGAAGCACTTTTCACGACGTCCCGATGACGTCATCAGAAGCCCGAAGCACTTTTCACGACGTCCCGATGACGTCATCAGAAGCCCGAATCAGTTTTCATGACGTCCCGATGACGTCATCAGAAGCCCGAAGCACTTTTCACGACGTCCCGATGACGTCATCAGAAGCCCGAAGCACTTTTCACGACGTCCCGATGACGTCATCAGAAGCCCGAAGCACTTTTCACGACGTCCCGATGACGTCATCAGAAGCCAGAAGCAGTTTTCACAGCGACCCGATGACGTCATCAGAAGCCCGAAGCACTTTTCACGACGTCCCGATGACGTCATCAGAAGCCCGAAGCAGTTTTCATGACGTCCCGATGACGTCATCAGAAGCCCGAAGCACTTTTCACGACGTCCCGATGACGTCATCAGAAGCCCGAAGCAGTTTTCACGACGTCCCGATGACGTCATCAGAAGCCCGAAGCACTTTTCACGACGTCCCGATGACGTCATCAGAAGCCCGAAGCACTTTTCACGACGTCCCGATGACGTCATCAGAAGCCAGAAGCAGTTTTCACGACGACCCGATGACGTCATCGGAAGCCCGATGCACTTCTGACGACGTCCCGATGACGTCATCAGAAGCCCGAAGCACTTTTCATGACGTCCCGATGACGTCATCAGAAGCCCGAAGCACTTTTCACGACGTCTTGATGACGTCATCAGAAGCCCGAAGCAGTTTTCACGACGTCCCGATGACGTCATCAGAAGCCCGAAGCACTTTTCACGACGTCCCGATGACGTCATCAGAAGCCCGAAGCACTTTTCACGACGTCCCAATGACGTCATCAGAAGCCCGAAGCAGTCTTCACGACGACCCGATGACGTCATCAGAAGCCCGAAGCACTTTTCACGACGTCCCGATGACGTCGTCAGAAGCCCGAAGCACTTTTCACGACGTCCCGATGACGTCATCAGAAGCCAGAAGCAGTTTTCACGACGACCCGATGACGTCATCAGAAGCCCGAAGCACTTTTCACGACGTCACGATGACGTCATCAGAAGCCCGAAGCACTTTTCACGACGTCCCGATGACGTCATCAGAAGCTCGAAGCACTTTTCACGACGTCCCGATGACGTCATCAGAAGCCCGAAGCACTTTTCACGACGTCCCGATGACGTCATCAGAAGCCCGAAGCACTTTTCACGACGTCCCGATGACGTCATCAGAAGCCCGAAGCACTTTTCACGACGTCCCGATGACGTCATCAGAAGCCCGAAGCCATTTTCACGACGTCCCGATGACGTCATCAGAAGCCCGAAGCACTTTTCACGACGTCCCGATGACGTCATCAGAAGCCCGAAGAACTTTTCACGACGTCCCGATGACGTCATCGGAAGCCCGAAGCACTTTTCGCGACGTCCCGATGACGTCATCAGAAGCCCGAAGCACTTTCCACGACGTCCCGATGACGTCATCAGAAGCCCGAAGCACTTTTCACGACGTCCCGATGACGTCATCAGAAGCCCGAAGCACTTTTCACGACGTCCCGATGACGTCATCAGAAGCCCGAAGCACTTTTCACGACGTCCCGATGACGTCATCAGAAGCCCGAAGCACTTTTCACGACGTCCCGATGACGTCATCAGAAGCCCGATGCACTTTTCACGACGTCCCGATGACGTCATCAGAAGCCAGAAGCAGTTTTCACGACGACCCGATGACGTCATCAGAAGCCCGAAGCACTTTTCACGACGTCATGATGACGTCATCAGAAGCCCGAAGCACTTTTCACGACGTCCCGATGACGTCATCAGAAGCCCGAAGCACTTTTCACGACGTCCCGATGACGTCATCAGAAGCCCGAAGCACTTTTCACGACGTCCCGATGACGTCATCAGAAGCACGAAGCACTTTTCACGACGTCCCGATGACGTCATCAGAAGCCCGAAGCACTTTTCACGACGTCCCGATGACGTCATCAGAAGCCCGAAGCACTTTTCACGACGTCCCGATGACGTCATCAGAAGCCCGAAGCACTTTTCACGACGTCCCGATGACGTCATCAGAAGCCCGAAGAACTTTTCACGACGTCCCGATGACGTCATCGGAAGCCCGAAGCACTTTTCGCGACGTCCCGATGACGTCATCAGAAGCCCGAAGCACTTTCCACGACGTCCCGATGACGTCATCAGAAGCCCGAAGCACTTTTCACGACGTCCCGATGACGTCATCAGAAGCCCGAAGCACTTTTCACGACGTCCCGATGACGTCATCAGAAGCCCGAAGCACTTTTCACGACGTCCCGATGACGTCATCAGAAGCCCGAAGCACTTTTCACGACGTCCCGATGACGTCATCAGAAGCCCGAAGCACTTTTCACGACGTCCCGATGACGTCATCAGAAGCCCGAAGCACTTTTCACGACGTCCCGATGACGTCATCAGAAGCCCGAAGAACTTTTCACGACGTCCCGATGACGTCATCGGAAGCCCGAAGCACTTTTCACGACGTCCCGATGACGTCATCAGAAGCCCGAAGCACTTTTCACGACGTCCCGATGACGTCATCAGAAGCCCGAAGCAGTTTTCACGACGACCCGATGACGTCATCAGAAGCCCGAAGCACTTTTCACGACGTCCCGATGACGTCGTCAGAAGCCCGAAGCACTTTTCACGACGTCCCGATGACGTCATCAGAAGCCCGAAGCACTTCTCACGACGTCCCGATGACGTCATCAGAAGCCCGAAGCACTTTTCACGACGTCCCGATGGCGTCATCAAAAGCCCGAGGCACTTTTCACGACGTCCCGATGACGTCATCAGAAGCCCGAAGCAGTTTTCACGACGACCCGATGACGTCATAAGAAGCCAGATGCACTTTTCACGACGTCCCGATGACGTCATCAGAGGCCCGAAGCACTTTTAACGACGTCCCGATGGCGTCATCAAAAGCCCGAGGCACTTTTCACGACGTCCCGATGACGTCATCAGAAGCCCAGAGCACTTTTCACGACGTCCCGATGACGTCATCAGAAGCCCGAGGCACTTTTCACGACGTCCCGATGACGTCATCAGAAGCCCGAAGCACTTTTTACGACGTCCCGATGACGTCATCAGAAGCCCGAAGCACTTTTCACGACGTCCCGATGACGTCATCAGAAGCCCGAAGCACTTTTCACGACGTCCCGATGACGTCATCAGAAGCCCGAGGCACTTTTCACGACGTCCCGATGACGTCATCAGAAGCCCGAGGCACTTTTCACGACGTCCCGATGGCGTCATCAAAAGCCCGAAGCACTTTTCACGACGTCCCGATGACGTCATCAGAAGCCCGAAGCACTTTTCACGACGTCCCGATGACGTCATCAGAAGCCCGAGGCACTTTTCACGACGTCCCGATGACGTCATCAGAAGCCCGAAGCACTTTTCACGACGTCCCGATGACGTCATCAGAAGCACGAGGCACTTTTCACGACGTCCCGATGACGTCATCAGAAGCCCGAAGCACTTTTCACGACGTCCGGATGGCGTCATCAAAAGCCCGAGGCACTTTTCACGACGTTACCGATGACGTCATCAGAAGCCCGGAGCACTTTTCACGACGTCCCGATGACGTCATCAGAAGCCCGAAGCACTTTTCACGACGTCCCGATGGCGTCATCAAAAGCCCGAGGCACTTTTCACGACGTCCCGATGACGTCATCAGAAGCCCGAAGCAGTTTTCACGACGACCCGATGACGTCATAAGAAGCCAGATGCACTTTTCACGACGTCCCGATGGCGTCATCAAAAGCCCGAGGCACTTTTCACGACGTCCCGATGACGTCATCAGAAGCCCGAAGCAGTTTTCACGACGACCCGATGACGTCATGAGAAGCCAGATGCACTTTTCACGACGTCCCGATGACGTCATCAGAGGCCCGAAGCACTTTTCACGACGTCCCGATGGCGTCATCAAAAGCCCGAGGCACTTTTCACGACGTCCCGATGACGTCATCAGAAGCCCGGAGCACTTTTCACGACGTCCCGATGACGTCATCAGAAGCCCGAGGCACTTTTCACGACGTCCCGTTGGCGTCATCAAAAGCCCGAGGCACTTTTCACGACGTCCCGATGACGTCATCAGAAGCCCGAAGCACTTTTCACGACGCCCCGATGACGTCATCAGAAGCCCGAAGCACTTTTCACGACGTCCCGATGACGTCATCAGAAGCCCGAAGCACTTTTCACGACGTCCCCATGACGTCATCAGAAGCCCGAAGCACTTTTCACGACGTCCCGATGACGTCATCAGAAGCCCGAAGCATTTTTCACGACGTCCCGATGACGTCATCAGAAGCCCGAAGCACTTTTCACGACGTCCCGATGACGTCATCAGAAGCCCGAAGCACTTTTCACGACGTCCCGATGACGTCATCAGAAGCCCGAAGCACTTTTCACGACGTCCCGATGATGTCATCAGAAGCCCGAAGCACTTTTCACGACGTCCCGATGGCGTCATCAAAAGCCCGAGGCACTTTTCACGACGTCCCGATGACGTCATCAGAAGCCCGAAGCAGTTTTCACGACGACCCGATGACGTCATAAGAAGCCAGATGCACTTTTCACGACGTCCCGATGACGTCATCAGAGGCCCGAAGCACTTTTAACGACGTCCCGATGGCGTCATCAAAAGCCCGAGGCACTTTTCACGACGTCCCGATGACGTCATCAGAAGCCCAGAGCACTTTTCACGACGTCCCGATGACGTCATCAGAAGCCCGAGGCACTTTTCACGACGTCCCGATGACGTCATCAGAAGCCCGAAGCACTTTTTACGACGTCCCGATGACGTCATCAGAAGCCCGAAGCACTTTTCACGACGTCCCGATGACGTCATCAGAAGCCCGAAGCACTTTTCACGACGTCCCGATGACGTCATCAGAAGCCCGAAGCGCTTTTCACGACGTCCCGATGACGTCATCAGAAGCCCGAAGCACTTTTCACGACGTCCCGATGACGTCATCAGAAGCCCGAAGCACTTTTCACGACGTCCCGATGACGTCATCAGAAGCCCGAAGCACTTTTCACGACGTCCCGATGACGTCATCAGAAGCCCGAAGTACTTCACGACGTCCCGATGACGTCATCAGCCCGAAGCACTTTCGCGACGTCCCGATGACGTCATCAGAAGCCCGAAGCACTTTCCACGACGTCCCGATGACGTCATCAGAAGCCCGAAGCACTTTTCACGACGTCCCGATGACGTCATCAGAAGCCCGAAGCACTTTTCACGACGTCCCGATGACGTCATCAGAAGCCCGAAGCACTTTTCACGACGTCCCGATGACGTCATCAGAAGCCCGAAGCACTTTTCACGACGTCCCGATGACGTCATCAGAAGCCCGAAGCACTTTTCACGACGTCCCGATGACGTCATCAGAAGCCCGAAGCACTTTTCACGACGTCCCGATGACGTCATCAGAAGCCCGAAGAACTTTTCACGACGTCCCGATGACTTCATCGGAAGCCCGAAGCACTTTTCACGACGTCCCGATGACGTCATCAGAAGCCCGAAGCACTTTTCACGACGTCCCGATGACGTCATCAGAAGCCCGAAGCAGTTTTCACGACGACCCGATGACGTCATCAGAAGCCCGAAGCACTTTTCACGACGTCCCGATGACGTCGTCAGAAGCCCGAAGCACTTTTCACGACGTCCCGATGACGTCATCAGAAGCCCGAAGCACTTCTCACGACGTCCCGATGACGTCATCAGAAGCCCGAAGCACTTTTCACGACGTCCCGATGACGTCATCAGAAGCCTGAAGCACTTTTCACGACGTCCCGATGACGTCATCAGAAGCCCGAAGCAGTTTTCACGACGACCCGATGACGTCATAAGAAGCCAGATGCACCTTTCACGACGTCCCGATGACGTCATCAGAGGCCCGAAGCACTTTTCACGACGACCCGATGACGTCATCAGAAGCCCGAAGCACTTTTCACGACGTCCCGATGATGTCATCAGAAGCCCGAAGCACTTTTCACGACGTCCCGATGGCGTCATCAAAAGCCCGAGGCACTTTTCACGACGTCCCGATGACGTCATCAGAAGCCCGAAGCAGTTTTCACGACGACCCGATGACGTCATAAGAAGCCAGATGCACTTTTCACGACGTCCCGATGACGTCATCAGAGGCCCGAAGCACTTTTAACGACGTCCCGATGATGTCATCAGAAGCCCGAAGCACTTTTAACGACGTCCCGATGACGTCATCAAAGGCCCGAAGCACTTTTAACGACGTCCCGATGATGTCATCAGAAGCCCGAAGCACTTTTCACGACGTCCCAATGACGTCATCAGAAGCCAGATGCACTTTTCACGACGTCCTGATGACGTCATCAGAAGCCCGAAGCACTTTTCACGACGTCCCGAAGACGTCATCAGAAGCCCGAAGCACTTTTAAAGAAGTCCCGATGACGCCATCAAAAGCCCGAAGCACTGTCCCGATGACGTTATCAGAAGCCCGAAGCACTTTTCACGACGTCCCGATGGCGTCATCAGAAGCCCGAAGCATTTTTCACGACGTCCCGATGACGTCATCAGAAGCCCGAAGCACTTTTCACGACGTACCGATGACGTCATCAGAAGCCCGGGGCACTTTTCACGACGTACCGATGGCGTCATCAAAAGCCCGAGGCACTTTTCACGACGTCCCGATGACGTCATCAGAAGCCCGAAGCACTTTTCACGACGTCCCGATGACGTCATCAGAAGCCCGAGGCACTTTTCACGACGTCCCGGTGACGTCATCAGAAGCCCGAAGCACTTTTCACGACGTCCCGATGACGTCATCAGAAGCCCGAAGCACTTTTTATGACGTCCCGATGACGTCATCAGAAGCCCGAAGCACTTTTCAAGACGTTCCGATGACGTCATCAAAAGCCCGAAGCACTGCACGACGTCCCGATGACGTCATCGGAAGCCCGAAGCACTTTTACGACGACCCGATGACGTCATCAGGAGCCCGAAGCACTTTTCACGACGTCCCGATGACGTCATCAGAAGCCCGAAGCACTTTTCACGACGACCCGATGACGTCATCAGAAGCCCGAAGCACTTTTCACGACGTCCCGATGACGTCATCAGAAGCCCGAAGCACTTTTCACGATGTTCCGATGACGTCATCAAAGCCCGAAGCACTTTTCATGACGTCCCGATGACGTCATCAGAAGCCCGAAGCACCTTTCACGACGTCCCGATGACGTCATCAGAAGCCCGAGGCACTATTCACGACGTCCCGATGACGTCATCAGAAGCCCGAAGCACTTTTCACGACGTCCCTATGACGTCATCAGAAGCCCGAGGCACTTTTCACGACGTCCCGATGACGTCATCAGAAGCCCGAGGCACTATTCACGACGTCCCGATGACGTCATCAGAAGCCCAGGCACACTTTTTCACGACGTCCCGATGACGTCATCAGAAGCCCGAAGCACTATTCACGACGTCCCGATGACGTCATCAGAAGCCCGAGGCACTTTTCACGACGTCCCGATGACGTCATCAGAAGCCCGAAGCACTTTTCACGACGTCCCGATGACGTCATCAGAAGCCCGAAGCACTTTTCACGACGTCCCGATGACGTCATCAGAAGCCCGAAACACTTTTCACGACGTCCCGATGACGTCATCAGAAGCCCAGCACTTTTCACGACGTCCCGATGACGTCATCAGAAGCCCGAAGCACTTTCACGACGTCCCGATGACGTCATCAGAAGCCCGAAGCACTTTTCACGACGTCCCGATGACGTCATCAGAAGCCCGAAGCACTTTTCACGACGTCCCGATGACGTCATCAGAAGCCCGAAGCACTTTTCACGACGTCCCGATGACGTCATCAGAAGCCCGAGGCACTTTTCACGACGTCCCGATGACGTCATCAGAAGCCCGAAGCACTTTTCACGACGTTCCGATGACGTCATCAAATACCCGAAGCACTTTTCACGACGTCCCGATGACGTCATCAGAAGCCCGAAGCACTTTTCACGACGTCCCGATGACGTCATCAGAAGCCCGAAGCACTTTTCACGACGTCCCGATGACGTCATCAGAAGCCCGAAGCACTTTTCACGACGTCCCGATGACGTCATCAGAAGCACGAAGCACTTTTCACGACGTCCCGATCACGTCATCAGAAGCCCGAAGCACTTTTCACGACGTCCCGATGACGTCATCAGAAGCCCGAAGCAGTTTCACGACGCCCCGATGACGTCATCAGAAGCCCGGAGCACTTTTCACGACGTCCCCATGACGTCATCAGAAGCCCGAAGCACTTTTCACGACGTCCCGATGACGTCATCAGAAGCCCGAAGCACTTTTCACGACGTCCCGATGACGTCATCAGAAGCCCGAGGCACTTTTCACGACGTCCCGATGACGTCATCAGAAGCCCGAAGCACTTTCACGACGTCCCGATGACGTCATCAGAAGCCCAAAGCACTTTCCACGGCGTCCCGATGACGTCATCAGAAGCCCGAGGCACTTTTCACGACGTCCCGCTGACGTCATCAGAAGCCCGAAGCACTTTTCACGACGTCCCGATGACGTCATCAGAAGCCCAAAGCACTTTTCACGACGTCCCGATGACGTCATCAGAAGCCCGAAGCACTTTTCACGACGTCCCGATGACGTCATCAGAAGCCCGAAGCACTTTTCACGACGTCCCGATGACGTCATCAGAAGCCCGAAGCACTTTTCACGACGTCCCGATGACGTCATCAGAAGCCCGAAGCACTTTTCACGACGTCCCGATGACGTCATCAGAAGCCCGAAGCACTTTTCACGACGTCCCGATGACGTCATCAGAAGCCCGAAGCACTTTTCACGACGTCCCGATGACGTCATCAGAAGCCCGAAGCACTTTTCACGACGTCCCGATGACGTCATCAGAAGCCCGAAGCACTTTTCACGACGTCCCGATGACGTCATCAGAAGCCCGAAGCACTTTTCACGACGTCCCGATGACGTCATCAGAAGCCCGGAAGCACTTTTCACGACGTCCCGATGACGTCATCAGAAGCCCGAAGCACTTTCACGACGTCCCGATGACGTCATCAGAAGCCCGAAGCACTTTTCACGACGTCCCGATGACGTCATCAGAAGCCCGAAGCACTTTTTCACGACGTCCCGATGACGTCATCAG
Source organism: Aplectana chamaeleonis (assembly GCA_029168955.1). NCBI lineage: Eukaryota > Metazoa > Nematoda > Chromadorea > Rhabditida > Cosmocercidae > Aplectana > Aplectana chamaeleonis. Next base: position 383,944 of record JAPDOI010000265.1, read on the forward strand.
AAGCCCGAAGCAGTTCTCACGACGTCCCGATGACGTCATAAGAAGGCCGAAGCACTTTTCACGACGACCCGATGACGTCATCAAAGCCCGAAGCACTTTTCACGACGACCCGATGACTTCATCAGAAGCCCGAAGCACTTTTCACGACGTCTCGATGACGTCATCAGAAGCCCGAAGCACTTTTCTCGACGTCCCGATGACGTCATCAGAAGCCCGAAGCACTTTTCACGACGTCCCGATGACGTCATCAGAAGCCCGAAGCACTTTTCACGACGTCCCGATGACGTCATCAGAAGCCCGAAGCACTTTTCACGACGTCCCGATGACGTCATCAGAAGCCCGAAGCACTTTTCACGACGTCCCGATGACGTCATCAGAAGCCCGAAGCACTTTTCACGACGTCCCGATGGCGTCATCAGAAGCCCGAAGCACTTTTCACGACGTCCCGATGACGTCATCAGAAGCCCGAAGCACTTTTCACGACGTCCCGATGACGTCATCAGAAGCCCGAAGCACTTTTCACGACGTCCCGATGACGTCATCAGAAGCCCGAGGCACTTTTCACGACGTCCCGATGACGTCATCAGAAGCCCGAAGCACTTTTCACGACGTCCCGATGACGTCATCAGAAGCCCGAAGCACTTTTCACGACGTCCCGATGACGTCATCAGAAGCCCGAAGCACTTTTCACGACGTCCCGATGACGTCATCAGAAGCCCGAAGCACTTTTCACGACGTCCCGATGACGTCATCAGAAGCCCGAAGCACTTTTCACGACGTCCCGATGACGTCATCAGAAGCCCGAAGCACTTTTCACGACGTCCCGATGACGTCATCAGAAGCCCGAAGCACTTTCACGACGTCCCGATGACGTCATCAGAAGCCCGAAGCACTTTTCACGACGTCCCGATGACGTCATCAGAAGCCCGAAGCACTTTTCACGACGTCCCGATGACGTCATCAGAAGCCCGAAGCACTTTTCACGACGTCCCGATGACGTCATCAGAAGCCCGAAGCAGTTTTCACGACGACCCGATGACGTCATAAGAAGCCAGATGCACTTTTCACGACGTCCCGATGACGTCATCAGAAGCCCGAAGCACTTTTCACGACGTCCCGATGACGTCATCAGAAGCCCGAAGCACTTTTCACGACGTCCCGATGACGTCATCAGAAGCCCGAGGCACTTTTCACGACGTCCCGATGACGTCATCAGAAGCCCGAAGCACTTTTCACGACGTCCCGATGACGTCATCAGAAGCCCGAAGCACTTTTCACGACGTCCCGATGACGTCATCAGAAGCCCGAAGCACTTTTCACGACGTCCCGATGACGTCATCAGAAGCCCGAGGCACTTTTCACGACGTCCCGATGACGTCATCAGAAGCCCGAAGCACTTTTCGACGTCCCGATGACGTCATCAGAAGCCCGAAGCACTTTTCACGACGTCCCGATGACGTCATCAGAAGCCCGAAGCACTTTTCACGACGTCACGATGACGTCATCAGAAGCCCGAAGCACTTTTCACGACGTCCCGATGACGTCATCAGAAGCCCGAAGCACTTTTCACGACGTCCCGATGACGTCATCAGAAGCCCGAAGCACTTTTCACGACGTCTCGATGACGTCATCAGAAGCCCGAAGCACTTTTCACGACGTCCCGGTGACGTCATTAGAAGCCCGAAGCAACTTTCACGACGTCCCGCTGGCGTCATCAGAGGCCCGAAGCACTTTTCACGACGTCCCGATGATGTCATCAGAAGCCCGAAGCACTTTTCACGACGCCCCGATGGCGTCATCAAAAGCCCGAGGCACTTTTCACGACGTCCCGATGACGTCATCAGAAGCCCGAAGCACTTTTCACGACGTCCCGATGACGTCATCAGAAGCCCGAAGCACTTTTCACGACGTCCCGATGACGTCATCAGAAGCCCGAAGCACTTTTCACGACGTCCCGATGACGTCATCAGAAGCCCGAAGCACTTTTCACGACGTCCCGATGACGTCATCAGAAGCCCGAAGCACTTTTCACGACGTCCCGATGACGTCATCAGAAGCCCGAGGCACTTTTCACGACGTCCCGATGACGTCATCAGAAGCCCGAAGCACTTTTCACGACGTCCCGATGGCGTCATCAAAAGCCCGAAGCTCTTTTTCCCGACGTCCCGATGACGTCATCAGAAGCCCGAAGCACTTCTCACGACGTCCCGATGACGTCATCAGAAGCCCGAAGCACTTTTCACGACGTCCCGATGACGTCATCAGAAGCCCGAAGCACTTTTCACGACGTCCCGATGACGTCATCAGAAGCCCGAAGCACTTTTCACGACGCCCCGATGACGTCATCAGAAGCCCGAAGCACTTTTCACGACGTCCCGATGACGTCATCAGAAGCCCGAAGCACTTTTCACGACGTCCCGATGACGTCATCAGAAGCCCGAAGCACTTTTCACGACGTCCCGATGACGTCATCAGAAGCCCGAAGCACTTTCACGACGTCCCGATGACGTCATCGGAAGCCCGAAGCACTTTTCACGACGTCCCGATGACGTCATCAGAAGCCCGAAGCACTTTTCACGACGTCCCGATGACGTCATCAGAAGCCCGAAGCACTTTTCACGACGTCCCGATGACGTCATCAGAAGCCCGGAAGCACTTTTCACCACGTCCCGATGACGTCGTCAGAAGCCCGAAGCACTTTTCACGACGTCCCGATGACGTCATCAGAAGCCCGAAGCACTTTTCACGACGTCCCGATGACGTCATCAGAAGCCCGAAGCACTTTTCACGACGTCCCGATGACGTCATCAGAAGCCCGAAGCACTTTTCACGACGTCCCGATGACGTCATCAGAAGCCCGAAGCACTTTTCACGACGTCCCGATGACGTCATCAGAAGCCAGAAGCACTTTTCACGACGTCCCGATGACGTCATCAGAAGCCCGAAGCACTTTTCACGACGTCCTGATGACGTCATCAGAAGCCCGAAGCCCTTTTCCCGCCGCCCCGATGCCGTCATCAGAAGCCCGAAGCACTTTTCACGACGTCCCGATGACGTCATCAGAAGCCCGAAGCACTTTTCACGACGTCCCGATGACGTCATCAGAAGCCAGAAGCACTTTTCACGAAGTCCCGATGACGTCATCAGAAGCCCGCAGCACTTTTCACGACGGCCCGATGACGTCATCAGAAGCCCGAAGCACTTTCACGACGTCCCGATGACGTCATCAGAAGCCCGAAGCACTTTTCACGACGTCCCGATGACGTCATCAGAAGCCCGAAGCACTTTTCACGACGTCCCGATGACGTCATCAGAAGCCCGAAGCACTTTTCACGACGTCCCGATGACGTCATCAGAAGCCCGAAGCACTTTTCACGACGTCCCGATGACGTCATCAGAAGCCCGAAGCACTTTTCACGACGTCCCGATGACGTCATCAGAAGCCCGAAGCACTTTTCACGACGTCCCGATGACGTCATCAGAAGCCCGAAGCACTTTTCACGACGTCCCGATGACGTCATCAGAAGCCCGAAGCACTTTTCACGACGTCCCGATGGCGTCATCAGAAGCCCGAAGCACTTTTCACGACGTCCCGATGACGTCATCAGAAGCCCGAAGCACTTTTCACGACGTCCCGATGACGTCATCAGAAGCCCGGAGGCACTTTTCACGACGTCCCGATGACGTCATCAGAAGCCCGAAGCACTTTCACGACGTCCCGATGGCGTCATCAAAAGCCCGAGGCATTTTTCACGACGTCCCGATGACGTCATCAGAAGCCCGAAGCACTTTTCACGACGTCCCGATGACGTCATCAGAAGCCCGAAGCACTTTTCACGACGTCCCGATGACGTCATCAGAAGCACGAAGCACTTTTCACGACGTCCCGGTGGCGTCATCAGAAGCCCGAAGCACTTTTCTCGACGTCCCGATGACGTCATTAGAAGCCCGAAGCACTTTTCTCGACATCCCGATGGCGTCATCAGAAGCCCGAGGCACTTTTCACGACGTCCTGATGACGTCATCAGAAGCCAGATGCTTTTTTCACGACGTCCCGATGACGTCATCAGAAGCCCGAAGCACTTTTCTCGACGTTCCGGTGACGTCATTAGAAGCCCGAAGCACTTTTTACGACGTTCTGATGACATCATCGGAAGCCCGAAGCACTTTTCACGACGTCCCGATGACGTCATCAGAAGCCCGAAGCACTTTTCACGACGTCCCGATGACGTCATCAGAAGCCCGAAGCACTTTTCACGACGTCCCGATGACGTCATCAGAAGCCCGAAGCACTTTTCACGACGTCCCGATGACGTCATCAGAAGCCCGAGGCACTTTTCACGACGTCCCGATGACGTCATCAGAAGCCCGAAGCACTTTTCACGACGTCCCGATGACGTCATCAGAAGCCCGAAGCACTTTTCACGACGTCCCGATGACGTCATCAGAAGCCCGAGGCACTTTTCACGACGTCCCGATGACGTCATCAGAAGCCCGAAGCACTTTTCACGACGTCCCGATGACGTCATCAGAAGCCCGAAGCACTTTTCACGACGTCCCGATGACGTCATCAGAAGCCCGAGGCACTTTTCACGACGTCCCGATGACGTCATCAGAAGCCCGAGGCACTTTTCACGACGTCCCGATGACGTCATCAGAAGCCCGAAGCACTTTTCACGACGTCCCGATGACGTCATCAGAAGCCCGAAGCACTTTTCACGACGCCCCGATGACGTCATCAGAAGCCCGAGGCACTTTTCACGACGTCCCGATGACGTCATCAGAAGCCCGAAGCACTTTTCACGACGTCCCGATGACGTCATCAGAAGCCCGAAGCACTTTTCACGACGTCCCGATGATGTCATCAGAAGCCCGAAGCACTTTTCACGACGCCCCGATGGCGTCATCAAAAGCCCGAGGCACTTTTCACGACGTCCCGATGACGTCATCAGAAGCCCGAAGCACTTTTCACGACGTCCCGATGACGTCATCAGAAGCCAGATGCACTTTTCACGACGTCCCGATGACGTCATCAGAGGCCCGAAGCACTTTTAACGACGTCCCGATGGCGTCATCAAAAGCCCGAGGCACTTTTCACGACGTCTCGATGACGTCATCAGAAGCCCAGAGCACTTTTCACGACGTCCCGATGACGTCATCAGAAGCCCGAGGCACTTTTCACGACGTCCCGATGACGTCATCAGAAGCCCGAAGCACTTTTTACGACGTCCCGATGACGTCATCAGAAGCCCGAAGCACTTTTCACGACGTCCCGATGACGTCATCAGAAGCCCGAGGCACTTTTCACGACGTCCCGATGACGTCATCAGAAGCCCGAAGCACTTTTCACGACGTCCCGATGACGTCATCAGAAGCCCGAGGCACTTTTCACGACGTCCCGATGACGTCATCAGAAGCCCGAAGCACTTTTCACGACGTCCCGATGACGTCATCAGAAGCCCGAGGCACTTTTCACGACGTCCCGATGACGTCATCAGAAGCCCGAAGCACTTTTCACGACGTCCCGATGGCGTCATCAAAAGCCCGAGGCACTTTTCACGACGTCCCGATGACGTCATCAGAAGCCCGGAGCACTTTTCACGACGTCCCGATGACGTCATCAGAAGCCCGAGGCACTTTTCACGACGTCCCGATGACGTCATCAGAAGCCCGAAGCACTTTTTACGACGTCCCGATGACGTCATCAGAAGCCCGAAGCACTTTTCACGACGTCCCGATGACGTCATCAGAAGCCCGAAGCAGTTTTCACGACGACCCGATGACGTCATAAGAAGCCAGATGCATTTTTCATGACGTCCCGATGACGTCATCAGAGGCCCGAAGCACTTTTCACGACGTCCCGATGGCGTCATCAAAAGCCCGAGGCACTTTTCACGACGTCCCGATGACGTCATCAGAAGCCCGGAGCACTTTTCACGACGTCCAGATGACGTCATCAGAAGCCCGAGGCACTTTTCACGACGTCCCGATGACGTCATCAGAAGCCCGAAGCACATTTTACGACGTCCCGATGACGTCATCAGAAGCCCGAAGCACTTTTCACGACGTCCCGATGACGTCATCAGAAGCCCGAAGCACTTTTCACGACGTCCCGATGACGTAATCAGAAGCCCGAAGCAGTTTTCACGACGACCCGATGACGTAATCAGAAGCCCGAAGCACTTTTCACGACGTCCCGATGACGTCATCAGAAGCCCGAGGCACTTTTCACGACGTCCCGATGACGTCATCAGAAGCCCGAAGCACTTTTCACGACGTCCCGATGGCGTCATCAAAAGCCCGAGGCACTTTTCACGACGTCCCGATGACGTCATCAGAAGCCCGAGGCACTTTTCACGACGTTCCGATGACGTCATCAGAAGCCCGAAGCAGTTTTCACGACGACCCGATGACGTCATAAGAAGCCAGATGCACTTTTCACGACGTCCCGATGGCGTCATCAAAAGCCCGAGGCACTTTTCACGACGTCCCGATGACGTCATCAGAAGCCCGAAGCAGTTTTCACGACGACCCGATGACGTCATAAGAAGCCAGATGCACTTTTCACGACGTCCCGATGACGTCATCAGAGGCCCGAAGCACTTTTCACGACGTCCCGATGGCGTCATCAAAAGCCCGAGGCACTTTTCACGACGTCCCGATGACGTCATCAGAAGCCCGGAGCACTTTTCACGACGTCCCGATGACGTCATCAGAAGCCCGAGGCACTTTTCACGACGTCCCGTTGGCGTCATCAAAAGCCCGAGGCACTTTTCACGACGTCTCGATGACGTCATCAGAAGCCCGAAGCACTTTTCACGACGTCCCGATGACGTAATCAGAAGCCCGAAGCACTTTTCACGACGTCCCGATGACGTCATCAGAAGCCCGAGGCACTTTTCACGACGTCCCGATGACGTCATCAGAAGCCCGAGGCACTTTTCACGACGTCCCGATGGCGTCATCAAAAGCCCGAGGCACTTTTCACGACGTCCCGATGACGTCATCAGAAGCCCGAGGCACTTTTCACGACGTCCCGATGACGTCATCAGAAGCCCGAAGCACTTTTCACGACGTCCCGATGACGTCATCAGAAGCCCGAAGCACTTTTCACGACGTCCCGATGACGTCATCAGAAGCCCAAAGCACTTTTCACGACGTCCCGATGACGTCATCAGAAGCCCGAAGCACTTTTCACGACGTCCCGATGACGTCATCAGAAGCCCGAAGCACTTTTCACGACGTCCCGATGACGTCATCAGAAGCCCGAAGCACTTTTCACGACGTCCCGATGACGTCATCAGAAGCCCGAAGCACTTTTCACGACGTCCCGATGACGTCATCAGAAGCCCGAAGCACTTTTCACGACGTCGCGATGACGTCATCAGAAGCCCGAAGCACTTTTCACGACGTCCCGATGACGTCATCAGAAGCCCGAAGCACTTTTCACGACGTCCCGTTGACGTCATCAGAAGCACGAAGCTCTTTTCACGACGTCCCGATGACGTCATCAGAAGCCCAAAGCACTTTTCACGACGTCCCGTTGACGTCATCAGAAGCCCAAAGCACTTTTCACGACGTCCCGATGACGTCATCAGAAGCCCGAAGCACTTTTCACGACGTCCCGATGACGTCATCAGAAGCCCGAAGCACTTTTCACGACGTCCCGATGACGTCATCAGAAGCTCGAAGCACTTTTCGCGATGTCCCGATGACGTCATCAGAAGCCCGAAGCACTTTTCACGACGTCCCGATGACGTCATCAGGAGCCCGAAGCACTTCTGACGACGTCCTGATGACGTCATCAGAAGCCCGAAGCACTTTTCACGACGTCCCGATGATGCCATCAGAATCCCCACTCACCTACAAATCGATCACTTACCAGCCTACGTACCACCTACCAACTTACCTGTCTGCCAAGTTGATTGCATGCAACCATTGGCAGTGGCTATTAGCAGTGAGGACTGAAAAGCGTGACGGCCTACGGCCCACGGCCTACGGCGCACACCATGAAATTTTCTTAAGCTTTCGGGCTCACAACTTTGTTATTTGTGAACCGATTTGGCTGAAATTTGGACAGCAGGTGTCTTCTGGACCCCTTCACTTATATCCAGAAGGAAATCTTCAGAAATTCTGTTTTAAGGATTCTACAAACTATTTTATAAAATTCTAAGTGATCACAAGGCCTAGGCAAAACCAAACCTCTCCAGCCGCTTCGCGGCTGGAGCGATTTTTTTAAGAATGCATGTTGCAGATGATTAATACAGACTTCTATTTGCGTCTTACTCCAATGACACGATTTCTTCGCAGTGGGTTTAAAAACCTGTTGCTTCACTGGTTGGAGCTCTAATAAGCACCATATGCAACAACTGATTTAGCATCAAACAGTGAATAACAGACTTTCTGGCAGCATTACTCTGAGATTTTTGGTCGATATATAGCCGGAAAATAGCCCACCAGGCTCCGCAGCGGCTCCTGGTGGGCTATTTCTCGGCTATTTCGCGGCTATGTCTCGGTTATTTCTCGGCTATATCGCGGCCAATGCTCGGCTGAAACCACGTTGTCCGAGATATAGCCGGGAAATAGCTCACCAGGAGCCGCTGCGGAGCCTGGTGGGCTGTTTCTCGGCTACTTCGTGGCTATATCTCGGTTATTCCGGGGCTATATCGCGGCCAATGCTCGGCTGAAACCACGCTGTGCGCAAAATAGCCTAAAGTAACCTTCTAGGGGCCGCTGCGGAGCCTGGTGGGCTGTTTCTCGGCTACTTCGTGGCTGTATCTCGGTTATTCCGGGGCTATATCGCGGCCATTGCTCGGCTGAAACCACGCTGTGCGCAAAATAGCCTAAAGTAACCTTCTAGGGGCCGCTGCGGTGCCTGGTGGGCAATGTTTTGGCTATTTCTCTGCTATCTCCCGGCAGCTGGTGCTCTACACAAAGCAACCAACCTGGAAATGAGGCTGCGAATTTTTATTGCTGGTCCTAACTTTATTAAAAATTACGGACAACGATACCATCAATCATAACTATTGTCATGTGTGCCGTAAGAAGAAGTTCAAAGAAAATAAATATTGAGGTCTCTACGTCGGTTTGCCAAACCCACGAATGAAGGCAAAAACCAGAAGACTTTTCTGGTTGGACCCCAACGCAGGGCTTATGTCTATCAAGGCTATTGTTCCCGGCCAAGAATCACTTTTGAACGTGATAAAGATGTATGAAGTAATTGCAGGGAACTAGTCCTTCCGTACCTAGTCTCGGAAGTGAATATGAAGCATGGCTCACTAGGGAAGTTGTTGGGGCTGGTGAGATACTTTGCTGATGTTGAACAACAACTGTGTGGGTATCTGGCTCTTTCGGGGTAGACTGAGGGCTGCTTGGTGCCCCTTTATTCATAATGGCTAAGTTAAAGGCAGTGTTTACGATAAAATGAATAGGCGTGATGACTGTTCATTATCCTAAACTAATGATGATGATAGGGGATACTGTAGCTTGCTCTACAAACCTCTGAATCTCATCGGTCAACGGTGTCAGTGTGACGGTATCTCATTTTATCGAAGAAAATCATCGGTCAAACTTGACAGTTATGAGTGTTTGAGGGTCCTCTATCAATTGAAGTCACAGCCGTGGAATTTTATCGATTTTCTGGAATTATCGATTTCATTGATTTTTAGCAAAAATCAATAAACGACTGTGGAAGTGGATTCAATCGATAGAAGGCCTTAGACAACCCCAAAACTTTCCGTTTCACCTCAGCTTTCCCACCGTAGATGGAAATAACCATAGCACTGCTAGCGTTGACCGATGAGATTCAGAGTTTTGTGCTTGTTCTACTCAGAGAAGCTCACGGCCCGTCCGCGGCGAAAGATGAGCTCTCCGGACGGTCCGCGGCTCTTGACGGCTGATCCGCGGCACAATTGATAGCGGGTTGGTCAAACGGCCAGTCGGCGGCGCTGATTGTTCTCGATGGGGTGATTCCGGGGCGCACCGGCAGTTGAACGACTTTTACCTGCTCATCTCACTCGTTCACATCTTACTTGACAGACGATTATAAATTGCCACCGGCACAAAATTCTCACGGTAAACAAAATTGATGATACCCAATTGATAAAGGGTAGAGTATGAAAGAAATTGAGAGCGGTGTGTTTTCATTCACACACCATCTTTGGCCCCGGTCATAGTTGGTGCTATTTGCATCTGTATCCCCCCCCGCACCCCCCAACACCCCCCCCCCCCCGCACCCCCCCGGTCGGTACGTATGTTTAAAATGATGGAGTGAGGTTGAAAAAATCACTCGGTGTATCCAACTAGATATGACGATGATTACGTGGCCGACAGGATTGCACCTGTTCAGAGAAATATTGAAGGAGAGTATGGTGAAGTAACGGAGGTAGCAGTAAGGTTAGCTTTCTAGTGATACGCAATGTTTTATCATCGGCCCGCCCACCCGGTGATTTTCTCATCCGCCGTCATCCACGTATTGCATGGATATCGACCGCGTCGGATACACCAAGTGATTTTCTCAACCTCACTCCATCATTTCAATCATAAGTATCGACCGGGTGGGTGTTGGGGGGTGTTGGAGGGATACACCGGGTGATTTTCTCAACCGTACCCCACCACATTGTTCATACGTATCGACCGGGCTGGTGTCGGCGGGTGTTGGGGGGCTATCGACCGCGTCGGATACACCGAGTGATTTTCTCAACCTCACTCCATCATTTTAAAGGCAGCATACACGCTCAGAAACATGGTTGAGATAACAGCATAAATAGGACCGCCTGGCCCCTACCATGTCGTCAACGGCGTTTGAAGCGCTGAAAACCATCCAGGTTGACAGAATTCGAGCATTCCCGTCTCGAAAGCCTGTGGAACCCCACCCCTACGAATAACAGAATGTAGAATGAGGCATGTGGAAGCATTTGATAATCTAGAGTGATAGCACTATCAAATGAGAGTCTACGAGAGAAACAGCTTGATTTCCCTGATTATAACGTGTTTACATACCGATTAAGTTCCATCCACATTCGAGGATGCCGCCTTACTTTGGCTGGCTTATAAAATGGAGCATTTCATCAGCAAACAGACATGTTATATTCAGGTGAATCAAGCCGTTTCTCTCGTAGACTCCCATTTGATAGTGCTATCACTCTAAGTTATCTAATGCTTTCACATGCTCCACTCCTCATTCTGTTATTCGCAGGGGTGGGGTTCCACAGGCTTTCGAGAGGGAAATGCTCGAATCCTGTCAACCTGGATGGTTTACAGCGCTCCAACCGCCGTTGACGACATGGTAGGGGCCAGGCGGTCCTATTTATGCTGTTATCTCATCCATGTTTCTGAGCGTGTATGCTGCCTTTAAACATACGTATCGACCGGGGGGGGGGGTGCGGAGGGGTGTTGGGGGGTGCGGGGGGGGATACACCGGGTGATTTTTGCATCCCATTTCCAATGCTTTCTGTGTGTATCGACCCGGCTGGATACGTCGGCTCATCCAACTATGACCGGGGCCTTTCTTCGGAGGTGAGCGGCTGGAGCCGAACACACTAGGGATTAGGGAAACAGCCTCACCGGTGATAAAGATAATACGATATTGGGGCCTACTCATGGAAAACTATGGCAAGAAAAACTACTTCACTTCCGTGAGAATTTTGTGCCGGTGGCGAATTATAAACCTGTTTACATTGCGGACCACGCCGCAGGAATAAAGAAAAGCGATTTTTCTCGGCAGTTCCACTTATTTTTTGTGGCATTGTTGACCTTACCTTCTAAATAAAAGAGTTTTGCATTGTTTCCAAACAAATAATGGTTCCAAAAAACGATGGGGTGGAACTTGCTTGAGCAAAATCTTAAAACTACGACTAAAGTTACTAATTGCTGGAAGCTCTGCATGAAATGTGATTTCTCGGTATCCTTTTTATATTTTCTCGCCTCTATCATCGTAAATAGGTCATAAATACACGTTTTTCCCTTTCATATGCTGTCTTTTATGTTGGTGAACTGTGACGTCTGCAATTTCGCGCCACATACGCAAGGTTGTGACGAAAGATTGCGGACTAGTCGCTTCGACTAGACGAATCGCTTCCATCATGGAAGCGACGCGATTAGTCGAAGCGACCTAACAAAATCAAGCAGGTCGCTTCGACCAGCTATGAAATACCCCAGTCGCTCGGCGATCGCGACTGAAACTGTTCCAAACCGTCGCGGCTCAGTACAAGATCTGTTGGAGCGATGGGTTTTGTAACTGTTGGCAGTGCCGCAACTAATCGAAGCGACCAGCTATGAATGGGGCTTTAGGGAGTAACCGCCGCGCGCGACGAAACACATAGTTTTTATGAGGGTAGTGGGGAGTAGAATGCACTCCATTGAGGAAGACTTGGGGAGTAACACTGATCACGTGTCACATCACTTGTAAAAACGCGCTTCTTCACTCCTCAAGGGGACAGGTCACCTTACTCCCCAAGACTCCCCTAAGGTAGTAAAGTCACGCGTCATCTTCATTTCAAATCATTTTATCGATCAGTCAATCTTTTTATGGGTTTGATTTGCTATATTTTTGTGCAACCTCTCTTCTTTTCATGCTTATTCTTACAGTTTACGGCAACAAAAAAGGTGGTCGTGTGGTTGCGTATTTCCACAATACTGTTGAGTGCGCCACAAACGACGGCAAATTTGTACTCTTTTCCTTTTTTTTTGAAGAATTATCGGAAACGTTGAAAAATGGTGAGTTTACCCCGCACACAAACATTGTCAACGTATGTACCTAAAGTCTTCACCATAAGTACACGTAAGAAGTACAAGAAAAAAAAAGAATTTCCCACTTATTTCTCTTATTTTTTTAATTTTCAGTCTCTCGTGTTATTCCTGCGTGTATATACGACAAAATGCTTTTAAAGTGTGCCCGAATGAAAATGGCGACCCACGCGGTCGGCGTGCTTGGCAGGCGGGCGTCGCATGTGTCGGCCTTGGACGAGTGTTGGATTTCAACGACAGCCGTCCCCTCTCCCACTGATTGATCGGCGCAGTGCTTGCTGCCAGCCGGTGCCGGCCTCGTTCGTTGTTGATGGCGGTGGGGACTTTTCGCATGCTCGTCCGAGAGCGGCGATCGCGACGGCCGCCTGCCAAGCACGCCGGCCGCGTGGGCAGCCATACTCATTCGGACGCACCTTAGGTGTACTAATAATTGAGAGCAAACTTACCGTTTTTCAACGTTTGCGATGTTTCTTCTCCAGAATTTTTAGAAAAAAATTGCAAAATTACCGTCCTTTATGGCGAAGCAAACAGTATGCCTAGTAGAAATACGCAACTTCACAAGCGCCCTTTTGTGTTGCCGTGAACTGTAACATTCTTTTCGAATCTCATCCATGGTTCCCATTCCAAAAAGATGTTTAGTATCATTATCATCGAACTGTTGCTGCTTCTAAGCCATTCCTACGCATTTTATTCGTCCTATTTCATTTCACCCTCCTTGTATGATATTGGAATGGAATACTGCTCATAGGATTTAATCGTAATCGCGTATTTAGCGTCATCTTTTAACAACTCACTTAAGATTACTTTTTCAGAGAATTTTTTTTTCAAAGATCGTTGTGAGAAGGGTTACCTAAATTCATAAGGATTACTAGGATTCAGTCCAAACAAAAGTTTTGGGTAAAATTTTTAGTGTTCCGTACAGTGTACAAAAACAGTATGTGAGTGCAGAGCGCTACGTGTAGTGTATAACGATCTGGAGCTCACATTCCGAATATTTTTGTTAGCCTTACCAACTGCATCCCAAATAACTTTCCTGATATGAAAAGACCGATTTTTGAGAAAGGTATTGAAAAAGGACGAGAAATACTCGAAAACGCTGTCCTGCGCGCCTTCTGACCATAACCTACGAGCGGTAGTGTAAAAAAATCCCACCCCTCTTTTCCGTCGTTATCGTACAACTCTTCCTCGTTACCCGGAAATAACCTTTCATAACTGCTTCATTCTATTACAGGATTGGAATTTTACAAACGCATCATGGTTTTGGACAGGACTCTAAAGCTGGCTCGTTGATATTATAGATATGCTTCTCAAAAAGGGCATAAAGCCAACGAAAATTGATTTCTCAGTTCTTTTCTCTTCAGAAAACTGAAGCTGAGCTTTATGGCACATTTTAACGAAATAAGATGGTGGACGTTCAAGTACTGAGGGCACGCGCTGTGCATGGGAGGCCATTCGCCTAACAATAAGAGTCGAGAAGCTTTGGAAAACATAAACTTTTTTCGTAGTTTTTTTTTTGTAATAGATCGATGCAGGGTGCAAAAAAAATGTAGGCCCTCTTTTCAAGAAATTCCGAAGAACACAAAACTATGAAAATTATGAGCCCTTAAAAACTAGCAACTTTCAACGATTTCTTCTCGTGTAGATCATTTACGTAAACGGGCTTTTCTGATATCGAAGTGCCATCAGAGATGATGAGCCATAAGGAATCAATTGGGTTTGTGAGGTTTGTAAACGTTCCGTCCCGTAAAATGCTATATTTTTAACTTTTGGACAATGATTTCTGCAGATTATGACCATGCTCGACATTGCGCCGTATCAGTCTTAGTCTGATAAAAATAACAAATCTAGAAAAATCGGACCCTATTCCCCTCATTTTTCTTCAACTCAGAGTGTCGCTATAGACAAAAACCGTTGTGCGAAAGACAGATCATACTTTTTTTTGCACTGAATGATCATGAAAAGAATCGAAGTATTGAAGTATTCATTCCGGTGCGAAATGAAATGAAATGACAAACTGGAAAACAATCTGTCTGTGCATATCTTCTGGTTCCGAGCCAGATTTACTCTATTCCCTCGCGCGCTTGTGCGGAGCGAGGGTAGAGACAGCGAGAAATTGTGGGGAAAAGGATACGCAGCTACGCACGCGACGAACGGAAGTAAATCACACTCGGAAACAGAGGGTGACTACATGTAGGAGTGGCCTCTTGCACACGGGCTTTCGCGAGCAAATTTTGATGGAAAAAAAGGCATTCACTCGGAAAAAACTTCTTGGAATTCTGATTTTTCTCATGCCAAAAGAAAAAGGCGGAATTTTGAGCATAAACTGCAGTATTTATATACAATACCGCTCGTAGGATTTGGTCAGAAGGCGCGCAAGGTCGGGTTTTAGCGTCTTTTTCGTCTTTTCCTTATAACTCACTTCAAAATCATGCCTGAGCGAAACTATGGTGATATTCGTGATCCTGGTGTCAAGGGCTACCAAATGGTATAGCCCTTGTTGTGGTTTCGTTTTGAACTAACGAAGTTTGACAGGCAGGGTATACTGTATATTACCATTTGGTGGAAGAGGGAGGCTCGGCGTCCTGTGTCTGCGTCCTCGTGGCTCTACCACACCGTCTGCAACGCGCTGGCCGTCTGTGGCCTCGCCGACTCGCGTGCTGCCTTTCCCTGCACACGTTCGGCCTCGCACACTTCTATTCATGCTTTCTCCCACCATGGTCAGCAGCGCTGATTTTCGCCGGTCCCTCAACCAGCAACTCAATCGGCGTGGGTGCGTTCACTACCCGATGCGCCCGGCACTAATCGACGTATGTTACGTAAACATACCTCGCCTTCGTCGGAGGCGCGCGCGCTCGCGTCGCGGCTTCGCATTGGAGCGCTCTTTCTCACAACACAATGCAGTGCCACACCCATACACTATTCAAGCTAGGTGACTTGCGATATTTAGTGTATGTGAGGAGTACAAAGACCTCTGTATAGCGTTGATAACTATTGATAACTACAGTATGGAGGATACGTCGCTCAGAAACGCGATTCTCGCGAAAAATACTAACCTGAGTTCACAATTACTGAGAAACCCTGCAGAGAGTCAGTCGTGCAGTAACTGTATCATGCGAGCTAGAAACTTTGAGGAGGAGCTGTAAAATTACCCACATCTCTTCGGCTTCCACGTCTTTAAATCTACATATTGTCCTTATAGGGTTGAATACATATTGGGCTAGATAAATGTAAACAATATACACATTTTACGATACCTTGAAGGCGCAGCCCAACCTCAAAATCGTTTTCCGGTTTTCTTGCATAGTTTTGTGAGGATTCCGGGCTGATCACAATGATGTCTCCAGAATCGCTAAGAACCCACCACGGACACAGCCATTATCCATCGTGACCACTGCCTTCAGCTGTGTAGAAAGCGGGATAAATTCACATACTCGCTGTTTCAGCAGGGAATAATAGATCTCTTTTTGAGACTCAATGATCATGCACAATGCTGAAACCTGCGGCTCTACGCTGACTCACGCCATGGATCACCTATCATTTCCTAGCAGATGGTGAAATTTCTCTGAAAAAAAGCATCATCTAATAGTCATCGATGCTGTACCCTTGAAGCATGCGAGGTGGATTGGTCATCTTTATTTTCCCTTTTATATTTTGACTGCCAAATATCTCGATGTTGTCATTTATTGTGGTATTTAGCATTTGAATTACAATACCGCCGCTATCCAAGGGAAAAAATGGGCAAAGTGGGCAACTAAAGCGTCTTTCGTCCACAACTCGCCTCAAAGTGCTCCGTTTTCAAATTCAAAAAGTCGTGGCCTTGTCGATCGCGTGAAAATATTTTGCGATATTTGAGAGCAACTTTATTTTTCAAGGCGGAATACATTTCCATTTTGACCATGCTAGAGATCATGCATGGTTGTTCTTTGCCTGATTGCGCTCGTTATCTTGTGATATCATTATCAAATCCATAGCTAACTCCATCTTTAAAAAAGGCGTTTTCATTAGTGAATTCCAATTTTGTCTCACATAGTTAGATAAATTGTGACACGGTGAACATTTTGGTTCTTTCGAAATTGAAAACGGAGCACTTTTAGGCGTGTTGTGGTCGAAAGACGCTTTGGTTGCCCACTTTACTCATTTTTTCCCTTGTATAGCGGCGGTATTGTAGTTTATATGGATTTATAACAATTCTATGTCGCTTAGGTATTTTTCCTTCTACTGCTTTATAATGCAGAAAAAAGATGAGTACAGCAAGTAAAACAACTGCAGTCAGCTGCTTTTCGCCTTGTGAGAATATTTAAACTCAAAAGCGCATTCATGGTCTCATAGAGGACCAGTTCGAGAGAATGAATGCGAAGAAAATTTAAATGAGGTTTTCCTCAATAAAAATCTATAATTAAGCACAGAATCTCCAAGTAAAAGCAAAAATGCTCAAGCGACATAAAACTGTTATAAACTTACAAGAAATAATTCTGATTATCGAAGCCTAAATAGATGGAACATCAGATGATTAAACAGTCAAAATATAACATCAGTTTCAGCAGAAAACGAGTCTTCTACTCACATTTTTGGAGAATAGGGGTGGGTGATGCTGAAGGATTTGCGTGGGAACTTGACCAATTTTGCACAATGCTATGTATCGTATTGTTACCACAGTCACAGCTGATAATTTTGTGAGGGGGGAACGTCGAACTGTTCCTTCCCCGCGCGCGTCACCATCCCTGCCGCTTAACCTCGAGATTTCCCAACGGTTCACACCAAATGGAATGATGGTGGGGGAACCGCCGAAAATCTCGACGCGGAGAGGCAGCACGCGAGTCGGCGAGGTCACAGACGACTAGTGCGTTGCAGACGGTGTGATGGGAGCCGCGAGGACGCAGACACAAGACGCCGAGCCCCTCCTCCATCAAATGGTAATATACAGTATCCCTGCCCGTCAAACTTTGTTAGTTCAAAACGGAACCCCAACAAGGGCTATACCATTTGGTAGCCCTCAACACCGGGATCACGAATATCACCATAGTTTCGCTCAGGCATGATTTTGAAGTGAGTTATAAGGAAAAGACGAAAAAGACGCTAAAACCCGACCTTGCGCGCCTTCTGACCAAATCCTACGAGCGGTATTGTACTACAAAATTAACCATAATAAAATTTGACAAGGCGCGATTTCTCAAAATGTATAATGCCAATCAATTTTCATAGCTGTGTACCTAGAACGGCCTTTAGATGGCGAAAAATTCCTTCCCCTCAAAGGCAACATACACGTTTAAAAATGAAATCAATATTATGCCATGAATTCAAGCCTTTGAGCCTTTAGTAGAGAAAAATGATGAAAGCCCCAGAAAACTCGATTGAAATGAGAAAAATGCAGTTCTTTTCGCTCTGGTTCGGGAAAGAACGAGATGCACCGCACTGACATAGGAACAGCGGAGCTAGCGTCAGAGTGGTCGTGATGACGATGCTATTAGACTCGACTTGTACGGCCTTTACTGGAAAGCTTATAGTTAGGTCGCTGGAAGCGTCGAAAACGAGCCAAAATGACCAAATTCAAGCAGTTAATTCAAGGGTCTTGGTACTGAGGGGCAGAATCAGTATTGAGAGAATGCGGAGAACGGATGATTGGGTGACTCGATATATATCTCGAATACGGTAATTTTGCCTTGATCTGGGCGCTTGCGACGGCGTGCGAATGTTCTAGTAGGAGCTTTATGACCTCGTTGACGTTTTTATCTCCACCACATTTGCGAGCGTGTGTGCTGCCTTTGAAGACCTACATCAGAAAAATCGTCGAGAAATATTAAATTTGGGGGCTCACATTTTTCCTTCAAAAGCTATTTCGAAGATTCTAGAGAGGAGGGTCTCAAATTTTCACTTTCTATCGATTCATAACGAAAAACCCGCAAAAGAGTTCTGAGCCTCAAACTGTCCCAATTCTTAAAGGCAGCATCCGTGCAGAAAACTAAATTTGATTTTTCCTTCTCAATCCAGTGTTTGAACCAAGTGCACCTATACACTGGAGGGGGCTAGCGCAGCTCTACAGGGGGGCAACCATCCGAGCACCAACGCTTGCCCCCCCCCCCTCCCCCCTAATCGGGGAAGTGACAATTTGGCTTGATCGGAACCCCCCGTCACTGCCCTAAAGCCTCCCTGTCACTGCCCCGAAGCCCCCCCCCTCTTTCCTTGCCATGAAGCCGCCCGTCGCTGCCCTGAAGCACTGAAGTCACGGCCCCGGATCAGTGACGTCACGGCCCCGGAGCACTGACGTAACGGCGTTGGAGCACTGACGTCACGGCCCCGGACCAGTGACGCCACGGCCCCGGAGCAGTGACGTCAGACTTCCCCCCGGAAAGCGTCGCCGCTCTCTTCCAAAAATATCCCTCTCTGACAGGGACTCAAAGTCCCCTTCCAGGGCCGGCCCTGCTGGCCGAATGCGGCTCTCTATGAGGTGAGGCGCCTTTTATACCGGTTGAGCACGTGATAGATCACAGGAGAAACCACGTCAAATTGGGACAAAACTTGACGTGAATGACGATGCGTGCGTTTGGTCTACTATGCCTTCTCTGGCCTCTATTTTCGTAAACTACCTTCTACGACTTCTTCCCATTTTTTCCGTCTCTTCCTTTCGGGGGAAGGGGGGGAGCAAGCGCCGGAGGAGAGCAGGGGCCTCCCCTGAAGCCCCCCCCCTCGGGGGAGGCCTCCGCTGTCGCTCCCCCAAGTCGAAAACGGGCTCTAGTGTCCGGCGCTTGCCCACCCCCCCGCAGTCTGAGTGGAGATAGTTGGCAAAGCTTGAGACCTCAATCCTGCGTATTCATAATGCTGTAGCCTCTTGAAAACTATTCCGTGGTCTGTAAAGGCGTTTTCCCGGTCGATCATCTACCACGAGGAGCAGAAGCGCCCCGACAGGCTCCGAAACGACGCGGAAAACCAAAATTCAATATTACTTATTTCGACAGATCCTCGCGTTCAAAATTGTGTATTGGAGGCTTCATGTTTTTGGAGAATTCTTAACAATGAAAACGCCAAAATAAATAGTCAACTCAACAGGGTTAAAGGGGCTAAACCATTTCAGACGTCCAGTTTTCCGACATTTGTGTATTACACAATACACACCTGACAGACGTGAAAAAGGAAGCTAAGGACTTCGGGATATCTGAGCTAGCTTTTCTCCGTAATATGAGGGTTTCGGGTGGCTTCTTGGCGATATGTCACAATCTGGTAGGCCTAGCTGCGCAGAATGATGAAAAATTCGACACCCTATATATATAAACTAGCGAGACCTAGCGAAGTTCTCGCTCAAGAAAACTTTTACGTGCACCAACTTCCTGACGCAGATTAGTTTGCCATAACGGTGTCAACTGACTTCCGTCTACCCAAAAGTTGCTGCCCGGATGGACTCTCCTAAACAGAGCAGACTGCCGGACATTAATAACTGGGCGTGGGGTTATGAAAATGTGCGATCAAACCGCAAAACATAAGGAGCCAGCGGTAGATTGGTTGCTACCGGCACCAAATTTACGACCTCTGCCGTCCCTCCTTCCTTTATGTCGCAACCCTCTGCCCTTCCGAGTTGCGAAATTCCCAAGCGATTATTCTTGCTTTATCATTTCTGTCATGATAAGGAAAAGTGCACTCGCATTTTAGGTGCTGCTTTCCTAGATGACCAACACCATGCCCTTGTTCTCGATAAATGAATTATGCACGTAGATGTTGATGTTTTATGAAGCAGATTTTGATAAGCTCGGACTTTCAACATATATAAATCTGGTTTTGGGGAGTTAGTAAATCGAAATGACTGAGCGGTTGTAATGAGCGACGAACAGAGGTGTAAAAGGGAAGCTGTTGCTTGCTTCCCCAGATTGGCAAGAAAAAAAATTTCTGAGGAGTTCTTCGCACGGTTCTCGAGATACGTGTTCTCCTATATTTCTTTCCTACAAAAAGGCTGAGATTTGGCATGGAAAAATTGACGAAATCTCTTTTCTTTGAAATTCTACATTCTTGGTGACGTTGCACACACTACCATTGCGGTCCTGTACACTCCCATTTGGATCCTGCACACTTTCTGTGACGTCATGCACACTATCATTGCGGTCCTGCACACATTCTATGACGTCCTGCACACTCCCATTAGGGTCCTGCACATTTTCTATGACGTCCTGCACACTCCCGCTGTGGTCCTGCACACTTTCTATGACGTCCTGTACACTCCCGCTGGGGGCCCGCACACTTTCTGTGACGTCCTGCACACTCCCACTGGGATCCTGCACACTTCCTATGACGTCCCGCACACTCCCGCTGGGGACCTGCACATTTTCTATGACGTTCTGAACACTCCCGCTGGGGTCCTGCACACTTTCTATAACGTCCTCAGCACTTCCACTGGGATCCTGTTTACTTCCTAAGACGCCCTGCACACTTCCACAGGGGTCCTGCACACTTTCTATGACGTCCTGTACACTCACGCTGGGGGCCTGCACACTTTTTGTGACGTCCTGCACACTCCCACTGGGGTCCTGCACATTTTCTATGACGTCCTGCACACTCCCGCTGTGGTCCTGCACACTTTCTATGACGTCCTGTACACTCCCGCTGGGGGCCCGCACACTTTCTGTGACGTCCTGCACACTCCCACTGGGGTCCTGCACACTTTCTATGACGTCCCGCACACTCCCGCTGGGGACCTGCACATTTTCTATGACGTTCTGAACACTCCCGCTGGGGTCCTGCACACTTTCTATAACGTCCTCAGCACTTCCACTGAGATCCTGTTTACTTCCTAAGACGCCCTGCACACTTCCACAGGGGTCCTGCACACTTTCTATGACGTCCTGCACACTCCCGATGGGGTCCTGCACACTTTCTATGACGTCCTCCACACTTCCGCTGGGGTCCTGCACAATTTCTGTGACGTCCTGCACACTCCCACTGGGGTCCTGCACACTTTCTATGACGTCCTGCACACTCCCGCTGGGGTCCTGCGCACTTTTTATGACGTCCTGTACACTCCCGCTGGGGGCCTGCACTCTTTCTGTGACGTCCTGCACACTCCCGCTGTGGTCCTGCACACTTTCTATGACGTCCTGTACACCTCCCGCTGGGGGCCCGCACACTTTCTTGTGACGTCCTGCACACTCCCACTGGGGGATCCTGCACACTTCCTATGACGTCCCAAGTAACACCTCCCGCTGGGGACCTGCACATTTTCTATGACGTTCTGAACACCTGCCGGGGTCCTGGGCATTACTTTCTATAACGTCCTCAGCACTTCCACCGATCCTGTTTACCCTAACATCGCCCTGCACACTTCCACAGGGTCCTGCACACTTTCTATGACGTCCTGCACACTCACGCTGGGGGCCTGCACACTTTTTTGCAGACGTCCCCGCACACTCCCACTGGGGGTCCTGCACATTTTCTATGACGTCCTGCACACTCCCGCTGTGGTCCTGCAACACTTTCTATGACGTCCTGGTACACCCCGCGGGCCCGCACACTTTCAGACGTCCCGCACACTCCCACCGGGGTCCTGCACACTTTCTA
Organism: Aplectana chamaeleonis; assembly: GCA_029168955.1. Lineage (NCBI taxonomy): Eukaryota > Metazoa > Nematoda > Chromadorea > Rhabditida > Cosmocercidae > Aplectana > Aplectana chamaeleonis. The sequence continues at coordinate 406,228 of JAPDOI010000265.1, forward strand.
TGACGTCCCGGCACACTCCCGCTGGGGACCTGCACATTTTCTATGACGTTCTGAACACTCCCGCTGGGGTCCTGCACACTTTCTATAACGTCCTCAGCACTTCCACTGAGATCCTGTTTACTTCCTAAGACGCCCTGCACACTTCCACAGGGGTCCTGCACACTTTCTATGACGTCCTGCACACTCCCGATGGGGTCCTGCACACTTTCTATGACGTCCTCCACACTTCCGCTGGGGTCCTGCACAATTTCTGTGACGTCCTGCACACTCCCACTGGGGTCCTGCACACTTTCTATGACGTCCTGCACACTCCCGCTGGGGTCCTGCGCACTTTTTATGACGTCCTGTACACTCCCGCTGGGGGCCTGCACTCTTTCTGTGACGTCCTGCACACTCCCATTTGGGTCCTGCACACTTTCTATGACGTCCTGCACACTCCCGCTGGGGTCCTGCACACTTTCTATGACGTCCTGTACACTCCCGCTGGGGGCCTGCACACTTTCTGTGTCGTCCTGCACACTCCCGCTGGGGTCCTGCACACTTTCTATGACGTCCTGCACACTCCCGCTGGGGTCTTGCACACTTTCTATGACGTCCTGCACACTCTCACTGCGGTCCTGCACACCTTTTATGACGTCCTGCATTTTTTGCGTCGCTAGACGACTCATAGAAGTTTTCATGAGCCACGGCCAAAAGTGCGCCCCACGGACAAAATCGGTTGCCCCGAGGCAGGTAAGAGGTGACTCGGGTTGATTTTTTGGTAATCGATAAATGTCGTGCCCACCTAAATGTTGGTGCCATTTCATACAAGTTTTGATCGGCCATTCCCAAGATAAGCGGGACACATGCACACACACACACACACACACACACACACACACACACACACACACACACACACACACACACACACACACACACACACACACACACACACACACACACACACACACACACACACACACACACACACACACACACACACACACACACACACACACACACACACACACACACACACACACACAGCTGACACTACACACACACACACACACACACACACACACACACACACACACACACACACACACACACACACAGACTACACACATACACACACACACACACACACACACACACACACACACACACACATAATAATTCACTAAGCTTTATATAAGGATACTAATAATGATAAAAATATTGTGTTCACTGATTTCTTTGGTTACTGTTATCAATATAATAATCTATTATTATTATTATTATTATTATTATTATTAGTATTAGTATTATTATTATTAGTATTATTAGCATTATATTATTATTATTATTATTATTATTATTATTATTATTATTATTATTATTATTATTATTATTATTATTATTATTATTATTATTATTATTATTATTATTATTATTATTATTATTATTATTATTATTATTATTATTCAGTAGTAGTTGTTTGGTTTAACTGACCACGAGGTTGGTAGATGCCTTATTGGCCTAGGCACGTTTCGGCGGGGATCGTCGTCTTCAGAGCCTGAAAGGAACAAATCAGAAATGTGCTTATTCGGCCAAATGCCGACTAAACCCGCTACTAAAACTCCGAGAGAAGTTCTTTCAAAACGTGGTGAAAAAACAGAGAAACCAGGAAGTTACGCTACGCACTTGTCAGTGGAAACTCGCTAGAGTGACCAAAGCAGCATAGAACGGTTGGCGGATGGCGGAGCACAGATCGAAACCGCTACTCTCGACGTTAGAATGCGAGTCTGAGGTAGGGCTTCGAGCTCTCCAGCCATATAGGCATTCCTCCTTCCGATTGATTTGGTCGCTCGCCTGATCCAAAAATGCCTCCAGGGTTTTTCTGGCAGGTTATCGGTTTCCGCGCAAATTATCTCGACGTCGACATGGTAATTATCGCCGTTGTGTGGTTAACACGGTGACACCTCAGAACTGGTTGGATACCCGCAGCCGATCCTGCCGTTTAAGTGCTCTTTGATTCTAACCCAGAGCGGCCGCGAGTCCTCACCAATATATTGCTCGCCGCACAGCTGACACGAGATCCTGTAGACCTCACACCGCATGCAGCGTAACTCCTCTACCAGTTGGGCAGACCACACAATTGGGAGTTGCGCAAACGCGGTCATATAGACGGTTTCTCGATGAGGCGGTTTTTGAGGTTATTTGGAGGATGTCAGCAATGGCGACAGAGCTTTCAGACCGGTTTTTATGCAGGCATTTTTGCAGAGATTCTTCTCACTTCATCCGAAATCAAGGCATTTTTATGGAATTTTGCCATCAACTGCTGATTCCTGCTCTCGGCGTGCGGCTGAGCTTCTGATCTGCGCAGAACCATACTGGGGATATCCGTTTAGAGCAGCAATTTCTGCGCCATTTGAACAGATTCTTTTTGCTCGTTTTCTCCGGTACACATACATTTCGCCGTTCGATTACATATTTTTAACAACCGCCCTTTTCGTTTGTGAGGGTGTGCTGATTGGTAATGAACAATTAGGTTTTTGTTACTTCTGGTTTACGATACCATTTTGCAGCGAAAAGGCTGCTCTGAAAATTTTATCTGACATTTAGGAAAGGAAGCCAGTCTACCACCAGTTTTTCCTGGGTAAATTTCACATTTTCCGACTGATTGCTGATAAGTTCAAAAACACCGGTCCATTTTCCCAGGGCAGACGACGAAGCAGTCGTCTATGTACCTACAGTATAGCATTGGAGCCGTGCCAGCACCGGAGTACTCGATTTTACTCATAAATGCTATGGCAAGCGCGGGAGCCAGGCGCTGTCCCGATGGCCAGCCCTCTGACCCGACCAAAGTATTGTCCTGACCATCTGAAAATGCCGCATTTAAGACACATACCCCATGGAGGAATGTCGTCATAAGCTGCGCAATCGTTAACCCGGAACATGTTAATGGAGCCTTCTGGTGTTGGGTGAGAAGTCCGGCAAACGGCCTCCATAGCATGGTCATTGCCGACATTGGTGAGGGCGGTGGCGTCAAAAGACTCCATTATGCGCGGGCCTGCGGGTTGAATGCTGCGGAGATGGTCAAGGAATGCGCGGGTACGTTTGGGAGGTGGGCCGGAATGTGGTCTAGTAGTTGTTTTAAAATGCTGTTAATAAACCAGGCAGCGATCAGTGGACCACTCGGCACGCAGCTCGACGATGGGCCCTGACTTTTATGGAAATGGGGCTGATAGTACAGATCCTTTCTCCGCTGAGAACTTGTGAGTCTTTACGAGAAGGTACAAACAGCAAGGCAAGTTGGGGAGTCAATTTTACAGGCGAGTGATGAGAGACGGCTCAATTAAATCTGCTGATTTTCTCCAACTTTAATCCACTCCCTGTTGAGTCTACGATACTGTGCTTGAAATTTCTTCTGGCAGTGGAGGGACGGTAAAGAGAGATATCCTGCCAGGTGTTGCCCGTTAGCCTGTCCAGCTGGTTAGGAATTATGACGAATCTCTCCTTTGCTTTATCGCTGACGGAAAGGCGTATAGCCTTAGACTCACCAACCCCGAATTTCTTCTGAGGCCACAGACCTGGAGCATGAGAAAGATTTGACGAGATCTTCTGCTTGCGAGCGCGGTCAAAACTTTGAAAACCTCGTCGGCGAAAATGCGAAAGTGATATCAGAGCCGAGGTTGGGGTCCTGTTGTCAAAAAGTTTTGGGGAAAGGAATCTGGGGTAAAGCTCTGACTGGCGCAGATATTGTCGCATTGCTCTATGTTGGCTCTATAGCGCAGCCGGTCTTGGAGCTCGTGAAGACTACAGATTACCTTGCGCATGGTGACGGTAGAAATAGGTTGAGATGGCGAGAAACTGAGACCCATTGCCAGAATTGAACGAGCGTTCTCGGAAAGGTGGAAATCGCCTAATACCGTAACTCGAGACTGAGTAGAAATAGGCTCCGTTCCTGTAACGTTCACTGTGTGATCATCAGGGTTCCGTGAAGACACGGCACTCAAAGTCTCCCTCTCTTGGTCACGCGATGTACTCAAAAGTCTCTCGAATTTAGCTTGTAAAGTTTGTTTTACATTAGACTGAATAGAGTCACAGATCGTTTTTGATCCGTCCACTATTCTCTGCCAGGCACGCCCATCCAAATATTTAACACAATGTGATTCCTTACATACACACTTATTCAACATCGAAAACAAATCATCTCTTCTTTGCCGAAGTGTCATGTGTAGTTGTCGCAATTCGATTTGGCGTATCTGGCGATCGTTGTTTCCACTGCCGCATAGACTTCGTAGGTGTTTTTGGGTGATGAAGTTCGGCACGATACGATTCTGCAGACTCTATTCGGTCTAATGTAAAACAAACTTTACAAGCTAAATTCGAGAGACTTTTGAGTACATCGCGTGGCCAAGAGAGGGAGACTTTGAGTGCCGTGTCTTCACGGAACCCTGATGGTCACACAATGAACTTTACAGGAACGGAGCCTATTTCTACTCAGTCTCGAGTTACGGTATTAGGCGATTTCCACCTTTCCGAGAACGCTCGTTCAATTCTGGCAATGGGTCTCAGTTTCTCGCCATCTCAACCTATTTCTACCGTCACCATGCGCAAGGTAATCTGTAGTCTTCACGGGCTCCAGGACCGGCTGCGCTATAGAGCCAACATAGGCAATGCGACAATATCTGCGCCAGTCAGAGCTTTACCCTAGATTCCTTTCCCCAACACCTTTTTCAAACAACAGGACCCCAACCTCGGCTCTGATATCACTTTTCGCATTTTCGCCGACGAGGTTTTCAAAGTTTTTGACCGCGCTCGCAAGCAGAAGATCTCGTCAAATCTTTTTCATGCTCAGGTCTGTGGTCTCAGAGAAATTCGGGAGTTGGTGGAGTCTAAGGCTATACGCCTTTCCGTCAGCGATAAAGGAGGGGAATTCGTCATAATTCCTAACCAGCTGGACAAGGCTATAACGGAGCAACACCAGCAGGATATCTCTCTTTACCGTCCCTCCACTGCCAGAGAATTTCAAGCACAGTATCGTGGACTCAACAGGGAGCGGATTAAAGTTGGAAAATCAGCAGATTTGAGCGTATCTCATCACTCGCCTTAAAATTGACTCCCCAACTTGCCCTGTTTTGTACCTTCTCGTAAAAACTCACAAGTTCTCAGCGGAGGAGGATCTGGCTACCATCAGCCCCATTTCCATAAAAGTCAGGCCCATCATCAGCTGCGTGGGTGGTCCCACTGATCGTATTGCCTGGTTCATTAACAACATTTTAAAACAACTACTAGACCACGTTTCGGCCCACCTCCCAAACACCCGCGCATTCCTTGACCATCTCCGCAGCATTCAGCCCGCAAACCCGTGCATAATGGAGTCTTTTGACGCCACCGCCCTCTACACCAATGTCAGCAATGACCATGCCATGGAGGCCGTTTTCGAGCTTCTTACCCAACACCAAGGCTCCATTAACATGTTCGGGTTAACGATTGCGCAGCTTATGACACTTCTCCATGAGTGCCTTAAATGCAACATTTTCAGATGGTCAGGACAATACTTTAGTCAGGTCAGAGGGCTGGCCATGGGACAGCGCCTAGCTCCCACGCTTGCCATAGCATTTATGAGTAAAATCGAATCTCCGGTGCTGGCACGGCTCCCAATGCTATACTGTAGATACATGGACGACTGCTTTGTCGTCTGCCCCACCCAGGAGGAAATGGACCAGTGTTTTGAACTTATCAACAATCAGTCGAAAAATGTGAAATTTACCCGGGAAAAACCGCTGGTAGTCTGGCTTCCTTTTCTAAATGTCCAAATAAAATTTTCGGGGGGCATTTTCGCTACAAAATGGTATCGTAAACCAAGTAACAAAAACATAATTGTTCATTACCAATCAGCACACCCCTCACAAACAAAAAGGGCGGTTGTTAGAAATATGTATCGAACGGCGAAATGTGTCTGTACCGGAGAAAACGAGCAAAAAGAATCTGTTCAAATGGCGCAGGAAATTGCTGCTCTAAACGGATATCCCCCCAGTATGGTTCTGCGCAGATCCAGAGGCTCAGCCGCACGCCGCGAAGAGCAGGAATCAGAAATTCCCATAAAAATGCCCTTCATTTCGGATGAAGTGAGCAAATCTCTGCGAAAATGCCTACGCAAAGCCGGTCTGGAAAGCTCTGTCGCCATTGCTGACATCCCTCCAAATAACCTCAAAAACCGCCTCATCCGAAACCGTCTATATGACCGCATTTGCACAACTCCCAATTGTGTGGTCTGCCCAACTGGTAGAGAGGGAGATTGCACCGCATGCGGTGTGGTCTACAGGATCTCGTGCCAGCTGTGCGGCGAGCGATATATTGGTGACACTTCGCGGCCGCTCTGGGTTAGAATCAAAGAGCACTTAGACGGCAAGGATGAGCTGCGGGTATCAACAGTTCTGGGGTGTCACCGTGTTAACGCCCACAACGGCGATAATTACCATGTCGAGGTCGAAATAATTGCGCGGGAAACCGATACCCCTGCCAGAAAAACCCTGGAGGCATTTTGGATCCAGGCAAGCGACCCAAAAATCAATCGGAGGGGGGAGTGTCTATATATACCTGGAGAGCTCAAGCCCTACCTCAGACTCGCATTCTAACGTCGAGAGGTAGCGGTTTCGATCTGTGCTCCGCCATCCGCCAACCGTTCTATGCTGCTGGTCCACTAGCGAGTTTCCTGGCAAGTTGCGGCAACTTCTTAGTTTCTCTGTTATTGACCACGTTTTGAAAGAACTTCTCTCGAATTTTAGTAAGGTTTAGTCGACATTTGGCCGAATAAGCACACTTCTGATTTGTTCCTTTCAGGCTCTGAAGACGGCGATTTCGCCGAAACGTGCGTAAGCCAATAAAGCATCTACCAACCTCGTGGTCCAGTTAAACCAAACAAATACTGCTGATTACAATGCCGAGGTTCATGGAGAGTCGTACCTGGAGAATTATTATTATTATTATTATTATTATTATTATTATTATTATTATTATTATTATTATTATTATTATTATTATCTTGACTTACTTGACTTAATCGGTTGGCTTTCGCCTGACGCGGTCATTCCGCATCTTCACCGAGGTGTGCCGTCCTAGTAGTCAGCCGTGTCCATTTTTCACGGTCTTCAGCCACAATTTGAACACATTCCATCCAGCTGTCACTATTCCATTTCCTGCGAAACGAAACATCGCGCCTGAACTGTCTTTCGATGCCGAGTGACTTTAAATCCTCTTTAACCACATCCGTCCAGAACTTTCGCCTACGCCCAGGTGGCCGTTTCCAGACAGGATTTGGAAGCATTTTTAAAGCGTGTTGTACGAGACGATCCGGCGTTCTTCTTAGTATATGCCCGAGCAGTCGAAGTCGACTTTCCATTGCTGCTTGAGATGGCGTTAGGAGATGCTGGCACCTCCCTCGTGTCAAGCGTTGATGTACTGCGTCGATTTCCTTGTAAAGGTCTTCGTTATGGCATACACGCGGCCAGAAATATCCAAGCAAACGCCTAAAAGCTTCCTCTCCGTGCAATCCAACCTTTCCATCTGCGTCCTCGGTGCTGCCCACGTCTCCGGATCCGTACATCATGATAGGGCGAATAGCGGATAGGTAGACGCGCAACTTGACTTCCTTCGCGATGGTGGTAGACCACAAACACTTGGTTAGAGAATTGAATGCAGACGTAGCTTTCGCACATCGTTGTCGAATATCCGCTGCATAACTACTACCATCGTTCTTCAGCAAACAGCCCAAATAACAGAAATCGTCCACCAGTTCGATACGTTGTCCGTCCACACAAACTCCAGTTGAAGGCCTCTGAGAGACCCACATCTGCTTGCATTTGTCGGGACGAAGACGAAGTCCATAGGCTGCGGCATACTTCGAAACGAGGTTCACAATCCTTTGCAGTTTTGCGTTGTTTTCAGCGAATAACACAATGTCGTCGGCGTACTCCAGGTCGACAAGGGAGCGTCCTGATGGTGTTAGGATCACATCCGCAGGAAACTGTTCTGCAACTCTACGCATGATGTCATCAACGGCGAAGTTGAAAAAGAAAGGTCCTGCAACGGCTCCTTGCCTTACTCCTGTTTTCACCTCGAAAGCTGACGTAAATCCGACAGGTGTACGAACTGCTGCTGTTGTTCCTTTGTTCATGTCCTCGATTAACCGAACATACTTTCCGGGACTCCATCTGCTCGCAGAGCATTGAGCAATCGATCACGATGAGGAGAGTCGAACGCGGCTTCAAAGTCCAAAAAAGCAAGCTGTAATGGCTTCGAAAACCGCTGCCACGATTCAATTACTCTTCTCACGACGAACACTTGGTCGATGGTCGATCTTCCAGGTCGAAAACCGGCTTGCTCATCTCTGGTCGTTCCTTCACGATGTTTGATAAGTCGCTCGAGAATGATACGTTCTAAAACCTTGTACATGACACGAAGTAGAGAGATTCCTCTGTAGTTCTTAGGATCCGTGACGAATAGTTTCTTGTGAAGAGGTACGATGATCGCATGTCTCCACGAATCGGGTATCCTTTCGCTCATCCATATGGCACGGATGGTGTTGGTCATTTCACGAATCCCAGACGGAGGAAGAGCTTTCAGCATTTCAGCAGTGATGTTGTCATCTCCACCTGCCTTTCCATTCTTCATTTTCCGGACACAATCCAAAACTTCAGACTCAGTCGGCGGTTCCTCACTGACATCGTAATGTGCTCTCTGAACATGCGGGAGCTCAGGTACTGATGGCGCTGGACGATTCAGTAGTGAACTGAAGTAATCCTTCCATATTGGCAGCGTCGCATCACCAACTGCAACTCCATTGGTAGTGTTCAAGACAGGAGAACATCTCTTCATCTTCCCGCTATACTGTCGCAGCAACGTGTAGGCTTTCCTCGGATTCTTCTCCTCCCAAGCCTTCTCGAACTCCTTAGCTCTACACGTCCACTCTCGTTCGCGGTCACTTTGAAGCTGCCGACGCAACTTCCTCCTCAGACGCTTCTCCTCCACGAAGTTTCCTGCAGTTCGGAGAGCACATACTCTGTTGTAGGTAGATGTTGTTTCTTCTGAGACGTAGGCGAACTTCTTCTTAGGCTGTACAACCGGGAGTGCCTCTTTCCGAAGCATCCTGGATGCATTTGACAAAAGAATCCGCGTCGCAAAGTTTCTTCTTAGTCCGTACTCCGATGTGAATAGAAACGCGTTGTCGGAAATTCCTTCTGCACTCTTCATCTCTGAGACTTGTCATGTCAATCCTCTGGAGAGGCTGAGCCCCTCGCTTCCTCTTATGAATCCTCGCAGTGAAGTTCAACAGAACAGGACGGTGATCCGAATCGAATGCGACATCCCACACAGCTCTAGATCTTCGAATGTCCGATACTGGAATATTCCTCGTCAGGACATAGTCAAGCTGTAGTTTCAAAGTTGTCATCTTCCGCTTCCGCTGCTCTTCTGGAGATAGCCGGGTTGGTCCCTGCCACGTAAGCTGATGGCGGCGATGATTCCTCTTGAATGTCGATGCAATAATCAGACCACTGCGTTCACAAAAGTCGACAAGGCGGTAGCCATTGTCCGATGTTTCCACACTGGGTAGAACCATTTACCGAGTACTTCGGATTCCTGATCAAGTCCCATCTTCGCATTTGCGTCAATCCCCACGACAACAGCATGTTGACAAGGTATCCTGGCCAGCAACGTATTGAGTTCCTCATAAAACGCATCCTTCGAATTGTCTTCGGCGGTTTCAGTGGGCGCATGAGCACTCACTATCCACAGATTGAATCCTCTGTGATCCCGCAGTCGTACGAATGCATTCCGACACGACGTTGAGCCGAACTCCTTGACCATACCATTGAAATCCTTCCTTACAGCTATTGCACAGCCTCCCACTCTCCTATCGTCAGCGTTACCGCAGTAGATGGTGTACTCTCCGGACGCTGATGACGGGTCTATCAGCTGAGGCGGGTTTACTGCAAAGCAGCAAACGGTGCATGGAAATAGCTCAGAAGTCTGGATAGCGCAGTTTTTTGGATATCACTCGACAGCGATCGACAGTTCAGGGTGGCGAGAATTGTGGCTTGTGGCCAAAGACTCCATGACTCCCTAGGTACGGATCCTAAGGTGTTATGGACCAGAGGCCTTAGTGTGCCGGACGGCGACACCTTTATGCAATGTGCGGGATACTTTCGCTGATATAGTTGTGCACGCTATATCGCTCGAACGTTCCCTGTGTACACTCAAACGTCTGCTGGGTTCTAGTAGAAGCAGGGGCACCAACGAGCAGGTACCAACAGACTTGTATACACACCCCCATTATTATTATCATTATTATTATTATTATTATTATTATTATTATTATTATTATTATTATTATTATTATTATTATTATTATTATTATTATTATTATTATTATTATTATTATTATTATTATTATTATTATTATTATTATATATTATTATTATTATTATTATTATTATTATTATTATTATTATTATTATTATTATTATTATTATTATTGGGGTGTGTATACAAGTCTGTTGGTACCCTGCTCGTTGGTGCCCCCTGCTTCTACTGAACCCAGCAGACGTTTGAGTGTACACAGGAACGTTCGAGCGATATAGCGTGCACAACTATATCGCGAAAGTATCCCGCACATTGCATAAAGGGTGTCGCCGTCCGGCACACTAAGGCCTCTGGTCCATAACACCTTAGGATCCGTACCTAGGAGTCATGGAGTCTTTGGCCACAAGCCACAATTTCGCCACCCTGAACTGTCGATCGCTGTCGAGTGATATCCAAAAAACTGCGCTATCCAGACTTCTGAGCTATTTCCATGCACCGTTTGCTGCTTTGCAGGAAACCCGCCTCAAGGATAGACCCGTCATCAGCGTCGGAGAGTACACCATCTACTGCGGTAACGCTGACGATAGGAGAGTGGGGAGGCTGTGCAATAGCTGTAAGGAAGGATTTCAATGGTATGGTCAAGGAGTTCGGCTCAACGTCGTGTCGGAATGCATTCATTACGACTGCGGGATCACAGAGGATTCAATCTGTGGATAGTGAGTGCTCATCCGCCCACTGAAACCGCCGAAGACAATTCGAAGAATGCGTTTTATGAGGAACTCAATACGTTGCTGGCCAGGATACCTTGTCAACATGCTGTTGTCGTGGGGATTGACGCAAATGCGAAGATGGGACTTGATCAGGAATCCGAAGTACTCGGGAAATGGTTCTGCAGTGGAGCAAACATCGGACAATGGCTACCGCCTTGTCAGACTTTTGTGACCGCACTGGTCTGCTTATTGCATCGACATCCAAGAGGAATCATCGCCGCCATCAGCTTACGTGGCAGGGACCAACCCGGCTATCTCCAGAAGAGCAGCGGAAGCGGAAGATGACAACTTTGAAACTACAGCTTGACTATGTCCTGACGAGGAATATTCCAGTATCGGACATTCGAAGATCTAGAGCTGTGTGGGATGTCGCATTCGATTCGGATCACCGTCCTGTTCTGTTGAACTTCACTGCGAGGATTCATAAGAGGAAGCGAGGGCTCAGCCTCTCCAGAGGATTGACATGACAAGTCTCAGAGATGAAGAGTGCAGAAGGAATTTCCGACAACGCGTTTCTATTCACATCGGAGTACGGACTAAGAAGAAACTTTGCGACGCGGATTCTTTTTGTCAAATGCATCCAGGATGCTTCGAAAGAGGCACTCCCGGTTGTACAGCCTAAGAAGAAGTTCGCCTACGTCTCAGAAGAAACAACATCTACCTACAACAGAGTATGTGCTCTCCGAACTGCAGGAAACTTCGTGGAGGAGAAGCGTCTGAGGAGGAAGTTGCGTCGGCAGCTTCAAAGTGACCGCGAACGAGGTGGACGTGTAGAGCTAAGGAGTTCGAGAAGGCTTGGGAGGAGAAGAATCCGAGGAAAGCCTACACGTTGCTGCGAGAGTATGGCGGGAAGATGAGGAGAGGTTCTACTGTCTTGAACTCTACCAATGGAGTTGCAGTTGGTGATGCGACGCTGCCAATATGGAAGGATTACTTCAGTTCACTACTGAATCGTCCAGCGCCATCAGTACCTGAGCTCCCGCATGTTCAGAGAGCACATTACGATGTCAGTGAGGAACAGCCGACTGAGTCTGAAGTTTTGGATTGTGTCCGGAAAATGAAGAATGGAAAGGCAGGTGAAGATGACAACATCACTGCTGAAATGCTGAAAGCTCTTCCTCCGTCTGGGATTCGTGAAATGACCAACACCATCCGTGCCATATGGATGAGCGAAAGGATACCCGATTCGTGGAGACATGCGATCATCGTACCTCTTCACAAGAAACTATTCGTCACGGATCCTAAGAACTACAGAGGAATCTCTCTACTTCGTGTCATGTACAAGGTTTTAGAACGTATCATTCTCGAGCGACTTATCAAACATCGTGAAGGAACGACCAGAGATGAGCAAGCCGGTTTTCGACCTGGAAGATCGACCATCGACCAAGTGTTCGTCGTGAGAAGAGTAATTGAATCGTGGCAGCGGTTTTCGAAGCCATTACAGCTTGCTTTTTGGACTTTGAAGCCGCGTTCGACTCTCCTCATCGTGATCGATTGCTCAATGCTCTGCGAGCAGATGGAGTCCCGGAAAAGTATGTTCGGTTAATCGAGGACATGAACAAAGGAACAACAGCAGCAGTTCGTACACCTGTCGGATTTACGTCAGCTTTCGAGGTGAAAACAGGAGTAAGGCAAGGAGCCGTTGCAGGACCTTTTCTTTTCAACTTCGCCGTTGATGACATCATGCGTAGAGTTGCCGAACAGTTTCCTGCGGATGTGATCCTAACACCATCAGGACGCTCCTTGTCGACCTGGAGTACGCCGACGACATTGTGTTATTCGCTGAAAACAACGCAAAACTGCAAAGGATTGTGAACCTTGTTTCGAAGTATGCCGCAGCCTATGGACTTCGTCTTCGTCCCGACAAATGCAAGCAGATGTGGGTCTCTCAGAGGCCTTCAACTGGAGTTTGTGTGGACGGACAACGTATCGAACTGGTGGACGATTTCTGTTATTTGGGCTGTTTGCTGAAGAACGATGGTTGTTATGCAGCGGATATTCGACAACGATGTGCGAAAGCTACGTCTGCATTCAATTCTCTAACCAAGTGTTTGTGGTCTACCACCATCGCGAAGGAAGTCAAGTTGCGCGTCTACCTATCCGCTATTCGCCCTATCATGATGTACGGATCGGAGACGTGGGCAGCACCGAAAACGCAGATGGAAAGGTTGGATTGCACGGAGAGGAAGCTTTTTAGGCGTTTGCTTGGATATTTCTGGCCGCGTGTATGCCATAACGAAGACCTTTACAAGGAAATCGACGCAGTACATCAACGCTTGACACGAGGAGGTGCCAGCATCTCCTAACGCCATCTCAAGCAGCAATGGAAAGTCGACTTCGACTGCTCGGGCATATACTAAGAAGAACGCCGGATCGTCTCGTACAACACGCTTTAAAAATGCTTCCAAATCCTGTCTGGAAACGGCCACCTGGGCGTAGGCGAAAGTTCTGGACGGATGTGGTTAAAGAGGATTTAAAGTCACTCGGCATCGAAAGACAGTTCAGGCACGATGTTTCGTTTCGCAGGAAATGGAATAGTGACAGCTGGATGGAATGTGTTCAAATTGTGGCTGAAGACCGTGAAAAATGGACACGGCTGACTACTAGGACGGCACACCTCGGTGAAGATGCGGAATGACCGCGTCAGGCGAAAGCCAACCGATTAAGTCAAGTAAGTCAATTATTATTATTATTATTATTTGTAAAAACCTCGCAAGGCAGAAGTATAACAAAACACATCATTTCAAATGCCGAGGTTTCAAGAAGAGAGAAGTTGGGAGCTATTATTATTATTATTATTTTTATTATTATTATTATTATTATTATTATTATTATTATTATTATTATTATTATTATTATTATTATTATTATTATTATTATTATTATTATTATTATTATTATTATTATTATTATTATTATTATTATTATTAGTAGTAGTAGTAGTAGTAGTAGTAGTAGTAGTAGTAGTAGTAGTAGTAGTAGTAGTAGTAGTAGTAGTAGTAGTAGTAGTAGTAGTAGTAGTAGTAGTAGTAGTAGTAGTATTATTTTTGATATTATCGCTCCAGCCGCGAAGCGGCTGGAGAGGTTTGGTTTTGCCTAGGTCTTGTGATCACTTATAATTTTATAAAGTAGTTTATAAAACCATTAAAACAGAATTTCTGAAGATTTCCTTCTGAATATAAGTGAGGGGGTCCAAAAGACATCAGCTGTCAAAAATTGGGCCGAATCGGTTCACAAATAACAAAGTTGTGAGCCCGAAAGCTTAGGAAAAATTCATGGTGTGCGCCGTAGGCCGTGAGCCGTGGGCCGTAGGCCTTCACGCTTTTCATTCCTCACTGCTAGTATCCACTGCCAATGGTCACAGGCGGTCAATTTCAGGCAAGTAAGTTGGTAGGGGGACGCAGGCTGGTGAAAGTACATCTGGCTTCTGATGACGTCATCGGGACGTCGTGAAAAGTGCATCTGGCTTCTGATGGCGTCATCGGGACGTCGTGAAAAGTGCATCTGGCTTCTGATGACGTCACCGGGACGTCGTGAAAAGTGTATCTGGCTTCTGATGACGTCATCGGGACGTCGTGAAAAGTGCATCTGGCTTCTGATGACGTCATCGGGACGTCGTGAAAAGTGCATCTGGCTTCTGATGACGTCATCGGGACGTCGTGAAAAGTGCATCTGGCTTCTGATGACGTCACCGGGACGTCGTGAAAAGTGTATCTGGCTTCTGATGACGTCATCGGGACGTCATGAAAAGTGTATCTGGCTTCTGATGACGTCATCGGGACGTCATGAAAAGTGTATCTGGCTTCTGATGACGTCATCGGGACGTCATGAAAAGTGCATCTGGCTTCTGATGACGTCACCGGGACGTCGTGAAAAGTGCATCTGGCTTCTGATGACGTCACCGGGACGTCGTGAAAAGTGCATCTGGCTTCTGATGACGTCACCGGGACGTCGTGAAAAGTGCATCTGGCTTCTGATGACGTCACCGGGACGTCGTGAAAAGTGCATCTGGCTTCTGATGACGTCACCGGGACGTCGTGAAAAGTGTATCTGGCTTCTGATGACGTCATCGGGACGTCGTGAAAAGTGCATCTGGCTTCTGATGACGTCACCGGGACGTCGTGAAAAGTGTATCTGGCTTCTGATGACGTCATCGGGACGTCATGAAAAGTGCATCTGGCTTCTGATGACGTCACCGGGACGTCGTGAAAAGTGCATCTGGCTTCTGATGACGTCACCGGGACGTCATGAAAAGTGCATCTGGCTTCTGATGACGTCACCGGGACGTCATGAAAAGTGCATCTGGCTTCTGATGACGTCACCGGGACGTCATGAAAAGTGCATCTGGCTTCTGATGACGTCACCGGGACGTCGTGAAAAGTGCATCTGGCTTCTGATGACGTCACCGGGACGTCATGAAAAGTGCATCTGGCTTCTGATGACGTCACCGGGACGTCGTGAAAAGTGCATCTGGCTTCTGATGACGTCACCGGGACGTCGTGAAAAGTGCATCTGGCTTCTGATGACGTCATCTGGACGTCGTGAAAAGTGCATCTGGCTTCTGATGACGTCATCGGAACGTCGTGAAAAGTGCATCTGGCTTCTGATGACGTCATCGGAACGTCGTGAAAAGTGCATCTGGCTTCTGATGACGTCATCGGAACGTCGTGAAAAGTGCATCTGGCTTCTGATGACGTCATCGGGACGTCGTGAAAAGTGCTTCGGGCTTCTCAAGACGTCATCGGGACGTCGTGGAAACCCTTAGAATGGGCAGGTATTTGGGACCCGTTGCTGGTCATCCGAGAAGTTGTGCAAACCACCCCGTAGAGTGATCAGGAGTCCCGGACCCGCCGCTGGTCATCCGGAAAATTGTGCAGGACACCCCGGAGAGTGAGCAGGAGCCCAGACTCGATGCTATCCATCCGAGAAATTATGCAGGATACCTCAAAGAATGAGCATCAGTCTTGAGCTTTGCGCTAGTCGTCTGAGATACTGTGCTGGATGCATAGGAATTTGCGGAGGAGTCTGAGAACACCTTGCAAAACTTCTGTAAATGTGTAAGGATGACAAGCATAGCGTGCAGAAAGCTTGAGATGTTATGTATAGTTAGGTCCGTGGCCTGTGTCCTCAAAAAAAAAACGATTAAATTCAAACCGCGGCTGGCGCGGCGGTTTAATTCTCAGAGATTGACATTTAAACCGCCACGCCAGCCGCGATTTGAATTTACACGTTTTTTCTTGAGGGAACAGGCCGCGGATCTAACCATAGGTCATGTTGCCAGGCTGCTTTTCAGTTTCGTGAAGCGCTCAGGCCATTCACACAACGCCACTTTTAGTGCTTCCTCATTCTTCTTCACCAGCCTACTGATTTTTTCTGCAATAAATGGGACTTGCTTATCAGCATCCAAATTCGAAAACAAATTTGTTAGAACTATCTCCATTAGCAGCTCAGCAGAGCTTTTCCATATCAAATTCATGGAAACGAAGCGGCTGTTCTGCGAAGGAATTTGTTCCACTGATGCGAAAGTGTTCAGATGGAATGGAAGGTATACTGCCTTTATTCGGGAGTGCACAAGCCCCCTTTTTCACCCGCCCACGCTGCTACAGTAATGCACCACAGCGGCGCGGTCTGTGGTGAGCCCGTTCTCCCCACCCCATGCGACAGGCATCGACTTTCGCATGACCACCGTCCAGTCGTCCGTATGACCGGCGATCATGCTCAGATATGGTGAGTTTTTTCAAATTTTTCTTTGCCGTTTTACGTTGTTTCGGGGATAATTCAAATGTCATCGTATCGGCTAAAGGTTAGGGTGTACATGAAGCTTTACACAATCCTTCGCGCTACCAAGAAATTGAGAAAACATCTGTTCTGTCTTTTTTTGAACATTTATCTACTGTTTCAAATTCATGGGTCATTAAGACATTTAAAATATCATAGAAAGAACAGAGGGCGAAAACAATTTTAAAACTCACCTTCTCTGAACTTGGTCGCCGGTCATGCGGACGATTGAACAGTGGTCCTGCGAAAGTCGATGCCTGCTATATGGGGTGGGAGAGAACGGGTTCGTCACAGACCGCGCCGCAGTGATGCATTACTGTAGCAGCGTGTGCGGTTAAAAAAGGGGGCTTGTGCACTCCCGAATAAAGGCAGTATACATAGTTTCTGACTGTGCAGGTTTTGAGTTAGTTTCATTTGAAAGCGAAGAACTGCGGGCAGATTATGCATTCGGTTGTAGGCCAGCAGGCTTTCATAATTATAGACCGGGCTGGCTACGTCTGAGCGACCAACTATCACCGGATCCTAAGACCCCTGTCAGAGTTGGTTGAGAAAATCACCGTGGCCGACCCGTTCGATACGTATGAAAAACATGAAGGTAGCAAATAACACCCGGTGTAGCCAGCTGTGGCTGACGCGATCAATATGAATGAATTATGTGGAACGATATCATGGATCTCATTCATTTCTTAGCTTATATCATGTGAACATCGGTCGTGTCAGCCACATCGGGTGATTTTTCTGAGATAGTTTTATAACAGGTTGGGTCATTGATTCTTGTGACCACAGAAAGAGGACTGATCTAGTGGGGAGATGAAGAGGTCTTTGTTCGAAATTCTCGCATGGGATATTACTGCGTAATATCATGAAAAAGTGAACAATTCTGTAAAAAAGGGGTCTTCCAAGCAAAAGTGGTTTGGTTCGCGTTACAAATGTTTCAACAAAAAGGGAACAATAGGAAAGTGGAACGAGGAGAGTCTACAAAAAATGAACAATATCCTCTAAAAACTTTTCTTTGTCAAAACTTCTCAACAGTGGAAACAAACCGTTGTGGTATTTCACGAGGAAGAATTGAATGGTTTCCTAAAACAATTTGGCATCATTTCCTAAAACAATTTGGCATCATCTCCTTTTTTAATGATCGCTATTAGGTACACATGCATATATGCATATTTTATCGGCACTCACATAATCAAAGTTCTTTATGGAGCCAAAAGCGCTTCCTCATGGAGAACCGCAACGGTTTGTTTCCGCTGTTGAGAAGTTTTGACAAAGAAAAAGTTTTTAGAGGATTTATAGGAGTAGCATTAACAATAAAATGTTAGTAGTAATGGTAAAATTAGTAGTGGTGTTGATAGTGCTATGCCTGAAAGTTTTTCGGAACAACGTCACTGCTCCATGGCGATTAAAAAACAATTCATTTAAAGGCACAGTCCAACCTCAGTATCGATTTGCTGGTTTTCTGCCTATCTTGAGAGTGGTCCCACGCTGATTCCAATAATATCTCTGAAAACGTTTAAGACCCCCTAGGAGCGGAGTTATGGCCCCTCAAAAATTGAGCTACGGAATCATGGTGGACAAGTTTTCCGGGGCTCGTAACTTCCGTCATTTGCAACCTAACCTCCATTTCCCCGCTACTTGCACTTTTCTGTATCACAATCATAGAAGCGGTGTGGTTTTGAGAGTGATTTCTTCATTTTCGTAGTTGAAATTTCCGAAAAACAACCGCTTCGCACCTACGATTATGATAATAGGACTGCGAGTAGCGGGGAAATGAAGGTTATGTAGGCGAGTCGACCAGAATAAAGAGATAGGCTGAGAATGAAGGGAAGAACGGGGCTACTTATCAGAAATCATCTCTCATCTCACCACTATTGGGCTCGAAATATCGTAAAAGGGGCGTGCAAAGCTTCCGGGAGTGGGCGCCCCAGGGTTGCTTCCTCCTATATCTCGCTTATTCAGAGGAATTGAGAACTCGCGCTTGGCAGGTGTTATATACGGTTGGTCTACTTCACAATTGTAAGGAAATCTCAGATTTTGTCCCTGAGCTTGGACTGTGCCTTTAATGCTACTCATCATTGCAAGCGAGCACTCAGTAATTACTGACACGCCCGCTAAGCTCTAATATATTTCAAGTTCACCTTCGATTCCTGAAAGACGATAAAATGCAATCAATTGGTGTACTCGACGACGATTCTGCTGGTCACGGTAGACCTAGCTCGCGAAACCTGTGCACAGAGTCGAGTTCTTCCACTCGGCAATGCAACTGAAATCATGATCGCCTACATAGATGGCATTTCACATAGCACAAAAGGTAGTCGACGAAATAGAGTAGTGGCATTGCTCCCCGTTCTGAGAGAAGCGGGGAGTGGATCGATCTCGTGCGTTAGCTAGTTATTGAATGGGGAGCGCCACTCAGCTCACCGTCATCTGTCCATCATATCATCCTCTGAAAACTGGTGTTGCACTCAAGTGCCACTTCGACATTCATGTTAAGTGGCAATTTCAAGAGGTTTACTACCACCCAGGGTCAAGAGAGGCAAAAACACTTAAACATGTTATTATAAACCATCCGAAATTTACTCATTCGTAAAAATGAACTAGTGAAATAAACATCGTTACTGATAGGCTTTTGCTCACGATTGAACGCTCCCTGGGACGGGACAACGCTTCAATCATTACGGCAGGATCTCGGAAGTACTTTTTGGAATGCCGCACGGTGTGACTCAGAAGTGAGCCACAGAACGCCGTAGATAGTGTGCGAGGTGGGATGCGCATGACGCCGTAGAAAGTGTGTCGGACCCAAATGAGAGTGCGTCGGACGCCATAGAAAGTGTGTGGGACCCAAATGGGTGTGCGCAGAACGCCGTAGAAAGTGTGTGGGATCAAAGTGGGAGTGCGCCGGACGCCGTAGGAAGTGGACGGGACCCGAATGAGTGTGCGCAGAACGCCGTAGAAAGTTGTGGGACCAAAGTGGGAGTGCGCTGGACGCCGTAGAAAGTGTGTGGGACCCAAACCAAAGTACGTCGGACGCCGTAGAAATTGTGCGGTGACCGAGTGAAAGTGCCCAAGACGCCGTGGAAGGTGTATGGGACCCAAATACAAGCACGTCCATCATTTTTTCGCAGGGCTACCGTAACCATTCTTGAACAAAACATGATAACGAACGATAACACAAGCTCATAACATGCGGGGTATAAAAGGGCAGAGGAGCGGTAAGCATTCGTTCACACACCGCCCTTTTCGAGAAGCCGCTGGGAAGTGGCAGAGGAGGTCGAAATTGTGCAAACATGATTGTTGGCTATTAAGATGTGCTCATATCCAGGCTGACACTTGGACAATTTTTAAAGGAGGGTTACGGTAGCCCTGCGGAAAAAATGATCGGCATGAGCGTGCTTGTGACTCAAATGGGTGCGCGCTATACATTGGATCCGACTCACTCATTTTCGGATATCCATCCGAATGAACCGAAATTTTCATGATTCAAAATCCGATTCACCGAAAAAACGTCATAATCCGAATGATCCAAAATCCGAATCACCGAAAAAGTGTCAAAATCCGAATGATCCAGAATCCGATTCACCGAAAAAACGTCAAAATCCGAATGATGCAAAATCCGATTCACCGAAAAAACGCCAAAATCCGTTTGATTCAAAATCTGAATCACCGAAATGTGCCATGAGTCGGATAATGATTCGGATACCGAATATCCGAAAAATGTCATGATTCGGATCGGATAACGAGTCGGATATTGGTGAATTCGGTATGCCCTGTGACTCAAACAAGCGTATCGTATGTCACGACTCGACATTCCATTCTACAGTAGCCATACAGGTGCGTAGTTACCCTCTATGAAACGTCGTAATTCACATCATTCGAGGCGCGAGCGGCGCGCGAGACGCCTCGGCCTCCGTGTGCCCTACGCTCTCTCACTGTCTTTAACCTCCGATCCACACCAGCACGCGTAGGAACCATGTGAATTTCGCCCTTTTATAGCCGTATTTAAAATTAAAATTAAATTAAATTAAATTAAAAAACAAAATTTACGCCGTATTTTCTGCGCATCATCAGCGCAGATTTTGCGCATAATTGGCATTGAATCTCTTGGTTTGAGTTGTCTGTGCGATTATAGG
Organism: Aplectana chamaeleonis; assembly: GCA_029168955.1. Taxonomy (NCBI): domain Eukaryota; kingdom Metazoa; phylum Nematoda; class Chromadorea; order Rhabditida; family Cosmocercidae; genus Aplectana; species Aplectana chamaeleonis. The sequence continues at coordinate 427,241 of JAPDOI010000265.1, forward strand.
GCCTTTCAGAGTGGCGCCGCTGCGAAATTTGTGACGTCGCTCTCCAGAACGAGAGAAAGTGGGCGTGACCATGACTGGTCGCCGAATCATATTTCTGTCTCTGCGTCTCTTACCTCTTCGCCGCCGTTTGTTCGATAGGAGAAAACACTGAAATAGGGGAAATAATTAATTTTATAGAGAGTTTATGGACAGGTAGTAACAAAGTAACATCAACAAATAGAAAGAAACTAAGGCGGGACGGCAGAGACAAAAATGGTCCAAATCATTTCCACCGCGCGACGTTGCTGCCGTCGCTGCTAGCTCGCGCACTCTGAAAGCGCGGTCGCCTCCCTCGCACGGTACAGTTTTCGCTGCGTAGTAGAGTGAGGACTTTTTAAAAAGAGACCGAACGAACGAATTTCGAATAAATTCGTTCATTTTTTATTTCGAACGAACGAATTTCGAATAAATTCGTTCATTTTTTATTTCGAACGAACGAATTTCGAATAAATTCGTTCATTTCTTATTTCGAACGGACGAATTTCGAATAAATTCGTTCATTTTTTATTTCGAACGAGCGAGTTTCGAATAAATTCGTTCATTTTCTATTTCGAACGAACGAATTTCGAATAAATTCGATCATTTTTTATTTCGAACGAACGAATTTCAAATAAATTCGTTCATTTCTTATTCCGAACGAACGAATATTCGAAATTCGAATATTCGAATGACGAATACTTTAAACATCCATAGCAATATCGCGCAACTACGAAGTGAGCGGCAATAACAAGTTGAATTCTTCTTCTAAAGCCTTCTTTCCACCTACAAATGAAATTAATAAGGCACGACTCATCTCTAAACCTGTACGGGATAAGAGATTCTTAATCCACAGCTCAAAAAAGCCTCTTGGTGATGTTTTAGCCAAATCGGTGCTATCACTAGAAGGGGGGGGGGGTGGAGTACCAGTTGCCATCCCACTAGGGCGCGCCCATTTTCCCGTGCCGCCGCGCAATTATAACACCAATCCGGGGTTTCCTCCCCTGCCAGAAGCGTTGCGGCGCGGAGAAATTGGTGTAGTCATATGCAGTGGACAAGTGGCCTGACTGGCGAGATAGCACGGCCAAATCTAAAACGTCGACAAATCTCGGCACTGTGCTGCAGCCTTCCGTAACACCGGAAACGGATGTCAAATCTGTGCTTAGCACCCCCAAAGGTTGTTATCGCTGCCACTTGGCCACCCCTATTTCTCCGCGCCGCAACGATTTCGGAAGGGAAGGAAAACCCCGGGTTGGTGTCATAGGTTCGTTGGGGTGGAGACAACGGTCCGAGAGGTGAAGGTTGTTTAGGATACCTGAGTGGGGAATGGTGAAGGTTCCCTATAGATTTGCAACTTCAAAATTTGACGTTTTCTTAATCCTCTTTTTCTTGCATTCCATGTATTTTTATTTTTAAACATTAATTTTGAAACATTTTTTTCCGTTAGATGATCTCCTTTAGAAATTCACTATTCTTAGTGGCATGATCTGCGTAGGTCATGAAAAATTTCCTTTGAGCTATCTTGGAGTCAAAATCTGTCGCAAAATTTCTTCAAGCGAATTTTGAAAAACTACCTGTTCTTCGCTCATCCCATTTTAACCCTTTTTGATGGACCTTTCAACAGAGCTGTTTCCGAAATCTTCATGAAATTTTGCGTCAAATAATGTTTTCAATTTGAGAAAATACGTTCCCAATCTCTCAGCCGATTTCAATCTATGAATTAACGTTTCTTTCACTAAAAGCAATCAGTTTTTCGTCCATAACTTTTTTACCCTAGGAGACAGCCCTTTAGTGAAAGTTGTTTTCGGAATCCCCATAAAATTCTGCATCGAATAGCGTTTCCAATTTGGAAAAATTTTTTCTCGATCCTTCAGCCTAACTCATTTTACGAAAGACCGGTTTTTCGCCTATAACTCTTTAACCGTTGAAGACAGGGTTTTGGTTAAGGTTGTTTCTGAAATCTCTGTAAAATTCGGCGTCGAATGATATATCGGCTTCCTAACTTTGCTTGCCCCTTAAAGGCAGTGTTAACGATAAATTTCACTACCGATATCTCCACGATTTACGGAAGGTCTGGTGCCCTATATAGCAAGGCATGCTTAAAAAGGACACGAAAGACGCGTTTTTGAGTCAAAATAGGCCCTCCCTTGTTTACGTTGGTTTTTGAGCGTGGAGGAATTGACGGCTAGAAGGATGATACCTATCAGGGCAATGAAGCAAACAGCTCACTTATCAGCACTTCCTTCACTTGATCATTCCTATAATCCGAGTCTTCATTTGTTCCTTTCGATTGGCGGATCTGGGGCACCAAAACGCTTGTTTGCAGCCGTCATTTTGCAGCTCCTGGCTCGTTTTCTACCGTTCTTTAAACATTGTGAGCCTAGGATCCTTCTCGCCTATCATTTCACTGTGGAAACTCAACGAGGATGATCATCGTGAACACTGCCTTTAAGTCAGCCAGGTCGGTGAAGCCGATTTTTATAGGTATCTCCATAGGGTGCTCTCGCCTCTATGGTTTAAATGAGAGACGCAGAGTTCTGCTGGAGCCAACAACGGGGCTCGGCTCCACCGACCTGGCTGGCTTATGAAGCAAACAAAGTTAGGAACCCGATATGTCATTCGACGCAGAATTTTACGTAGATTTCAAAACCAACGTCCTCCAAAACCTTATCTCCAAAGGGTAAAGAGTTATAGGCGGAAAACCAGTGCTTCGTAAAATGAATTAGGCTGAAGGATCGAGAAAATACTTTTCCAAACTGGAAGCGCAGGTTGACGCAGAATTCCATCGAGGTTTTAAAATCAAGCTTCACCAAAGGTCTCTCCAAGCACAAAAAAGTTATGAACGAAAAACAAATAATTTCAGGCTAAGAAAATGAATTTTATAGACCGAATTCGGCTGGAAGAAGAAGAACTTATTTTTCAAAACTGAAAGCGTTTTTCAATGCAGAATTGTATGCGAATACCGAGAACAACTTTCACCAAAGGTATATCTCTGAGCACAAACAAGTTATGGACGAAAAACCGGCAGTGACACACACTCAATCTTGAAAATGACTTGCATGAGTGTTGGGTCACTTTCATTCTTTTTCGGGGCGTTTCACTGGTTGTCACCGGTTCTCCCAATGGTGAAGGTTCCCCACTTCACCTGCCCAGAGGTGAGGGTTGGTGGAGTACATGGCTCCACCCAACGAAGCTATGGTTGGTGTTATCATTGCGCAGCGGCATGAAAAAATGGAAGTGGCCAAGTTTGATTGCCATGTGGCTCCCCCTGTTAGAACCGCCCTAGTAGCCTCATCAGACGGTGTGGGGAAAAAATTTAGCTCTTGCGTTCGGAAAAATGGAACAATGGAGTAGTGAAGAAAATGAATACAGTCTTGAAAGGTATGTCGATTCCTTCATACATTAGAGCTGATTTTCATATTTTTTGTTAAATCAGCTCGGGTATTAAAATTCGAATAACGTTTGAATATTCACCTCTGCGAATAATCGAATCTGAATAATGTTCGAATATTCACCTTTTCCGAATAGTCGAATTCGAATAATATTCGAATTTTCACCTTTTGCGAATAGTCGAATTCGAATAATGTTCGAATATTCACTTTTCGAATATTCGAATGTTCGAACAAAAATTCGTTCGAAAAATTCGAATATTTATTCGAACTCGAATATTCGATCCTCACTCTACTGCGTAACACCTCTCACCCCACATCACTCACACCGTCACCGCGACAGCGAGTATTGCTGCGACGCAACTCTGAAAGGCTCTTAGGGGCATGGTATACTTTGCCGCTGTCATGACCGACAGGCATGCAATCTAGCAGTGCGGGACCTGCATCGTAACAACGGCATCGGTCGTCGTAGGCACGATCATCGCGCGTCTGTCGCAGCGACGTGACGCGGAGGGCCGACATACTGCGGATGGGCTGAAGCCTGTCGCTGCCATTGCCCCTGTCGCGGCCGAAGCTTGCAACACACTGCGATAGCGACAGGTTGAAAGGGTAGAAGCTCCGCGACCGTCGGTCGCTGTCGCTGTGCAGAGCGACGCGACAGTGTGTCGCAAAAATATATCATACCCCTTATGGTGCATTGAGGGTTCGATTGCCTACCAAAAACCATGTGTATTGATCGAACCGGCAATCCTTTTTCAGTGGATTAGACAGTACCTCACGGGTATTTACGGATTCGATGTGAAGGATTGATTCTCTTTTAGACTAATGCTTTAACATTACTCTCACTTTGAAGAGAATGTGAAAGGTGATCACATCTGTTTGGTTTGCAAATATTTCGCGATAAAGATGATTATCAATGAGTTCGTTTATCATAGTAAGGTAGAAAAATCTCTTTTTTTTTGAGGATTTTCACCAGACTATCAATTTTCGATAAACTTTCTGAATTATACCACCTTGTATCCGACCGGATATCCGACTCGGATACTCGGATTCCGACTCACCGAAAAAAGGTCAAAATCCGAGTGATCCAAAATCCGAATCACCGAAAAAACGTAATTTTCGGATTGATCCGAGATCCGACTATCCGTTTAGCCTCCCTATCCGATTGAGTTGGATTATCCGATCTTGCTATTTTGAATCTATCCGTTTGAGTCGGATATCCGCGACCTTTGATTTTTGAGTTATCCGAAATCCGAGTATCCGAATTTTTTTGATTCGGATCCAATGTATAGTGCGCGCAGAACGCCGTAGAAGGTGTGCGGGACCCAGATGGGTGTGCGCAGAACGCCGTAGAAAGTGTGCAGGACATCAGTGGGAGTGCGCAGGACGTCATAGAAGGGGGGGGGGGGGGCAGGGCATCAGTGGGTTTATTTTCAATTAACATCACCAGGCATAAATCATGTTAGAAAGGAAACCTTTAGGAAAAATAAATGAAATTCCTGAAAGTTTAGGTTCCTTGCAAAAGTACAGATTTGGCATGGCCATTTTTTTTTCCGAAGGATTAGAAATATACTCAATTAAAAGGGGAAGGTGAAGAAAAATGGAAAACGTTTTGAAATATTCCTGAGAACGATTTGGCGTAGAATAATTTGATTTTTGGGAAATGTAGTGAAATAGTTGAAAGTATGATTTGGCAGTCCAGTTTCAACCAACTATTGATAAGAGTTGTGCAAAACGAGAGATCGCATTGTATGAGCTTATCCGTAGAACATATCAAAGCAAAATCACGCGTGATATGGAACAAACACTTGATTTTACTTCACTTAAAGGCAGGGTCCGGGCAGAATTTCGATTTTGAGATTCCCCGCTGAATCGGTGCTCATGGTACAGGTAGCCCGAAGGAACAGGCGAAAACTGCGTTAAAACCGGTCTTCTTCAAGTTATTCCAGCCACTTCCGTGAGCCGATGATTCAGAAAAGTCAGAAAAGTGTGGCCGTCGTCCATATTTTAGCGGTCGTCCACGCATTCTTCAAAACTGCAGAGTAAATATCGGTCATTCCAGCCATGATTATCATGCCGTAAATACCGTAATCCCTGACTTTGAGGCTGTTTTCTCCAGAATTAAGGACTCAGAGTTCGTGAAACGTTCAAAAGATGTTCAGCTAGGCCAGCCCAATCAATTTAACCCAAATTTCGGTAGTGTCAAAATTTGACCGGACCTTGCCTTTAATACGTGAAGACCGCGGCATTCCCGCTCCCAAACGAACTTTTACTGATTGTCTTATCACCCGTGATTTTGCTTCGATATGTTCTACGGATAAGCTCATACGATGCGATCTCTCGTTTTGCACAACTCTTATCAATAGTTGGTTCAAACTCGACTGCCGAATCATACTTTCAACTATTTCACTACATTTCCCAAAAATCAAATTATTCTACGCCAAATCGTTCTCAGGAATATTTCAAAACGTTTTCCATTTTTCTTTACCTTCCCCTTTTAACTAAGTATATTTCTAATCTTTCGAAAAAATGGCCATGCCAAATCTTTACTTTTGCTAGGAACCTAAACTTTCAGGAATAAGTCATAGATTCCTGACAGAGCCTGTCTGAGCGCGGCTGATTGATACTTATAATTTGCTTGGGAGCCAACCGGGCCTCTGCAGCTCCACACTCGCACTCATACAAATACGTATCCTTCAACAAAATCGTAGACCTGTATTGCACAAGGAAATGATCTGATATCGAGAAGAAAAGAGCAGCTGCAGCGGCAAGACAAGCCCGTGCTCTAAGAAATATTGCCGCGACTGCCCCGCGACTCCTCCGCGGCCCTGGACTCTCCCGCAACTAAGCAGGCGCCGGGAAAGTCGCAGAGAAAATTCTCGGAGAAGACGATAAAATGTCGAGGTTCGTCGAAAGGAGGTCGAGTCTACAAAGTTGAGGTAAAATATAGATAGAACCTTTCACAATCAATATTACTTGCCTATGATGTTTAATGGGTTCCTTTGACTGGACCAGCCTATTTACAAGAACGTAGTGTTTTGTTGTAAGGCAGCTGTTCTAGCAAAAACATTATCCGTGGCAAAAACACATTAAAGGTGGTCTCAGTTTCGACGATCACTGTACTCAGGTGGCTTCGTATCGTAAGCAAATAAAATGATGCACAGCGTGTTCAGGGCGCTGCCAACCAGCAATCCTGGTGCTCTTGTCGAGGTTTTCAAGTTATATGTTAGACCTCTTCTGGATTATGGGACGGTGGTGTTCAACCCGTATAAGTTGAAGTCAATAGAGGTACCTAAGAGGGTGCAGCGGAATTTCACACGTGGCTTTAATTACGATAGAAGTCTGGGTCATTTAGGCAGAAATGCTTTGCTAGGGCTCATGAATTCAGCGCAGAGGAGGAAATTCGATTTGATAACGCTGTATAACAATAATCATGGTGGTGCCGGCATTTGTGTAGGTCGTCTATTCAACCCGAAGGCATATTCTACCAGGGAGGGTCCTGTGAATCTGGCCCTCCTTGGGTCTAGATGGAACGTGCTGATGCAGCTCTTCGTAAATGGAGCCGGTACCGAATTCAGTAAGCTGCTTAGAATGGGCCTGGTCAGTGGGTCATTGTCTACATTCAAGAAAGCCCTCGAGGTTTGCCTGCGGTCTGGGAATGGTTCTTAGCTAGCGAGTGATTGATTTTGTGTTGTTTTATTTCTCTTTGATTTTTCCATTGTTTTATGGACACGGGTTCGCCTTGTAATAAATTGAAAATATAGCGACCTTTTACATATCATTCGTCAGTTATTATCCCATACCATGCTAGAGGTTTATTTTTGGCTGAGTGTATAAACATGTCTCTCAGTGAGATTTATAAAGATTCTGTAAAAAAGGGGTCTCCCAAAGCAAAAGTGGTTTGGTTCGCGTTACAAATATTTCAACAAAAAGGGAACACTAGGAAAGTGGGATGAAGAGAGTCTACAAAAAATGGACAATATCCTCCAAAGCTCTTTCCTTTGTCGGCACTTCTAAACAGCGGAAACAAACCGTTGCGGTTCTCCAAGAGGAAGCGCTCTTGGCTCCATGAAGGACTTTCATTATGTGAAAACCGATAACAAATGTATATATGCATGTGTACCTAATAGCTATCATAGAAGAGTTGATGATGTCAAATTGTTTTCGAAAACTATTCAATTTTTCCTCGTAATATCCCACAACGGTTTGTTTCCGCTGTTTAGAAGTGCCGACAAAGGAAAGAGCTTTGGAGGATATTGTCCATTTTTTGTAGACTCTCTTCATTCCACTTTCCTATTGTTCCCTTTTTGTTGAAATATTTGTAACGCGAACCAAACCACTTTTGCTTTGGGAGACCCCTTTTTTACAGAATTGTTCACTTTTTCTTGATATTACGCAGTAATATCCTATGCAATGGCTGACACGACCGAAGTTCACATGATATAAGCTAAGAAATGAATGATATCCATGATATCGTTCCACATAATTCATTCATATTGATCGCGTCAGCCACAGCTGGCTACACCGGGTGTTATTTGCAACCTTCATGTTTTTCATACGTATCGAACGGGTTGGCCACGGTGATTTTCTTAACCAACTCTGATAGGGGCCTTAGGCCCCAGTTATAGTTGGTCGCTCAGACGTAGCCAGCCCGGTCGATAATCATGGAAGCCTGCTGGCCTACAGCCGGATGTAGAATCTGCCTACAGTTCTTCGCTTTCAAATGAAACTAACTTAAAATCTGGACAGTCAGAAACTACCTTCCATTCCATCTGGGCACTTTCACATCAGTGGAACAAAGCGGTTTTCCAAACTCATTATTCCGTTTCCGCCGCTCCATTCCTTCGCAGAACAGCCGCTTCGATTCGATGAATTTGATATAAAAATGCTCTGCTGAGCTGCGAATGGAGATAATTCTAACAATTTGTTTTCGAATTCGGATACTGATAAGCAAGTACCATTTGATGCAGAAAAGATTAGTTGGCTGGTGAATAAGAATGAGGGAGCACTCAAATGTGGTTGTGTGAATGGCCTAAGCGCGTTACGGAACTGAAGAGCAGCCTGGCAACATGACCTACATAATATCTCGAGCTTTCTGCACGCTATGCTTGTTATCCTTACACTTTTACAAAAGATTTGCGAGGTGTTCTTGTACTCCTGCGCAAATTCCGAGGCATCCAGCCCACTATCTGAGACAACTAGCGCAAAGCTCAAGACTCTTGCTGATTCTTTGGGGTATCCTGCATAATTTCTCGGATGGCTAGCATCGAGTCTGGGCTCCTGCTCACTCTACGGGGTGGTCTGCACAACTTTTCGGATGACCAGCAACGGGTCCCGAACACCTGCCCACTATCCGGGTTTCCACGACGTCCCGATGACGTCATCAGAAGCCCGAAGAACTTTTGGGACTATCCTAGACGGGGGGGGGCACCCACGATTTGCTCGTGAAAATGAATGGAAAACCTGATAAAAGATGCTTGATGCTGCTATAAATCATTGTTGTTGATGAAGTTCTGTAGAAATACTTCGATTGATAGCGTTATAGATCGGTGGTTCATTCCATTTCTGACTTGAACCTTGAGTGCCCCCCCGTCTAGGATAGTCCCGCACTTTTCACGACGTCCCGATGACGTCATCAGAAGCCCGAAGCACTTTTGGGACTATCCTAGACGGGGAGGGGGGGGGGGCACCCACGATTTGCTCGTGAAAATGAATGGAAAACCTGATAAAAGATGCTTGATGCTGCTATAAATCATTGTTGTTGATGAAGTTCTGTAGAAATACTTCGATTGATAGCGTTATAGATCGGTGGTTCATTCCATTTCTGACTTGAATCTTGAGAGCCCCCCCCCGTCTAGGATAGTCCCGCACTTTTCACGATGTTCCGATGACGTCATCAGAAGCCCGTAGCACTTTTCACGAAGTCCCGATGGCGTCACGAGAAGCCCGAAACACTTTCCACGACGTTCCGATGACGTCATCAGAAGCCATAAGCATTTTTCACGACGTCCCGATGACGTCATGCGAAAGCCACAAGCACTTTCATGACGTCCCGATGACGTCATCAAAGCCAAGCATTTTTCACGACGTCCCGATGACGTCATCAAGCCAAGCGCACGGACGATGTCGATGACGTCATCAGAGCCCGAAGCACTTTCACGACGTCCCGATGACGTCATCAAGTCCAAACGCACTTTTGACGATGTCCCGATGACGTCATCAAGCCCGAAGCACTGACGGTGTCCCGATGACGCCATCAAGCCCGAAGCACTTCTGACGATGTCCCGATGACGTCATCAGAAGCCCGAAGCTTTTTCACGACGTCCCGATGGCTTCATCAGAAGCCCGAAGCACTTTGACGATGTCGATGACGTCATCAAGCCCAAAGCACTTTTGACGGTGTCCGATGACGTCATCAGAAGCCCGAAGCACTTCTGACGATGTCCCGATGACGTCGTTAGAAGCCCGAAGCACTTTTGACGACGTCCCGATGACGTCATCAGAAGCCCGAAGCACTTTTGACGATGTCCCGATGACGTCATCAGAAGCCAGAAGCATTTTTCACGACGTCCCGATGACGTCATGAGAAGCACGAAGCACTTTTCATGACGTCCCGATGACGTCATCAGAAGCCCGAAGCATTTTTCACGACGTCCCGATGACGTCATCAGAAGCCCGAAGCACTTTTGACGATGTCCCGATGACGTCATCAGAAGCCCGAAGCACTTTTCACGACGTCCCGATGACGTCATCAGAAGCCCGAAGCACTTTTGACGATGTCCCGATGACGTCATCAGAAGCCCGAAGCACTTTTGACGGTGTCCCGATGACGCCATCAGAAGCCCGAAGCACTTCTGACGATGTCCCGATGACGTCATCAGAAGCCCGAAGCTTTTTTCACGACGTCCCGATGACTTCATCAGAAGCCCGAAGCACTTTTGACGATGTCCCGATGACGTCATCAGAAGCCCGAAGCACTTTTGACGGTGTCCCGATGACGTCATCAGAAGCCCGAAGCACTTCTGACGATGTCCCGATGACGTCGTTAGAAGCCCGAAGCACTTTTGACGACGTCCCGATGACGTCATCAGAAGCCCGAAGCACTTTTGACGATGTCCCGATGACGTCATCAGAAGCCCGAAGCACTTTTGACGATGTCCCGATGACGTCTTCAGAATCCCCACTCACCTACAAATCGATAACTTACCAGCCTACGTACCCCCTACCAAGTTACCTGTCTGCCAAGTTGATTGTCTCCGACCATTGGCAGTGGCTATTAGCATTGAGGATTCAAAAGCGTGACGGCCTACGGCCCACGGCCTACGGCCTACGGCTCACGGCCTACGGCGCACACCATGAAAATTTCTTAAGCTTTCGGGCTCACAACTTTGTTATTTGTGAACCGATTTCGCTGAAATTTGGACAGCAGGTGTCTTCTGGACCCCTTCACTTATATCCAGAAGGAAATCTTCAGAAATCTTGTTTCAAAGATTCTATAAACTGTTTTATAAAATGCTAAGTAATCACAAGGCCTAGGCAAAACCAAACCTCTCCAGCCGCTTCGCGGCTGGAGCGATTAATTGATCACGAGGTCAAAGTGAAACCAAATCACACCAGCCACTTCGCGGCTGGAGCTATACTCGACGAAGTAAGAAACTCGTAGGTGTTCACTCCTATAGAGAACATCATCTTCCCACAACATTTGTATCTTCACATATTTCATCCTATAATTTCTGATTTCATCATTTTTTTTCACCTTCTAGGGGAGTGCGAGTACGGAGCTTCGGGGAACCGTTGTGTTCCTAACTAAATCATGCGAATCGATCAAACGTGTTCAAACAAGTAATTGCAGTTGAACATATTTTGTCACTTCAACAACCATGTTTTAACGTTAGAAGCCGATCGGATCCCCGAAGCTCTATACCGCTATTCCTTCTAAGGATCACACCTCAACTCAACAAATTGTTTTCCGAAAGATTTTTAACACAGAGTTGCGGCAAAACGCAATTTTAAAAGTCGCCGTCGTTCATGGTGTGTCGTCTGCACTGGTGCAAGCGAAACACCATAATTGACGTCGGATGTCAGGCGTAGATTTAGCCGCGTGTCTAGCTGGGGCGGCTGGGGCACAGCGATGGTGCACGACCTACGCGTCTTGACTTGTGACCAACCACGATAGACGTGTCCTGTCTTGTGAGCAGCTGCGATCTTCAAAGGCGCCAACTGTACTGCCCCAGCCAGCGCATTCTTGCATACGACCCCCGGTGTCGGACAGCCATAGTCGGCGGTCCACCAAAACCCTGCCAGCGGTCAGCCAGGACGTTGGCCGATCGCTGGCAGTCTCTCAGCTATTACCTGGCAGTCCACTGTTTGGCAATCATTTGCCAGCGGTCCGCCAGTCTCTTGGCAACCGATCGATCGAGGTGGGTCCCTCACCGCAGATCGTTGCGTGGGAAATCGCCTACGCAACTGTCTAAGATAAGAACGTAAAGGCCAACCGAATATTGCTCGACACGACGCGGTCACGTCACGGCTCTCGTAAACAAAATTTATGATAACCAATTGGTAAAGAGTAGGGTATGAGGCCCCGGTCAGAGTTGGTGCTATTTGCATCTGTTCGTGAACACTGCTTTTAAGAAAGTTACTTGTGAACTTCAATGTATGTTACTGAGGAAAACATGTAACTAGGGTTGAAACTTCTGAGGAGTGAACACTCATTGGACTGAATCGCCTTATGTACCGGCTCGGCTTATCAATGAAATCAGAGATCCACCTATAACATGTTACAACGTGAGTAGTCGTCAACTCTCGAGTACCAGCCATAGGACGACTCAGTGCCAAGCGAAGGCCACTGGGCTGTTAGGCATCAGCCGAGTGCCGATTGGTGGATAACTGCGTTTTCATGCGCTCGGTAGTTTCGAGGTCCGATCGCCCTTGCCAGCTAAATGCAAGTTATCACGCAGCTTCCGGGCAACTGGCACATTTTCGCCAACAGTCCGCCGCTCGCACTAATTGAGATGCCAAGGATGAGCCAGCTGTCGGCCTCGAATCGCCCATCGCCAGCTAAATGCCAGTTATCACCCAGCTGTTAGGCAACTGGCACATATTCGCCAGCAGTCCGTCGCTGGTATCAAATGACATGGCGGGTGTATGCCAACTGTAGGCCTCGTGATTGTCATTGGCCAGCAAGTGCCAGCTGCCCCCCAGATATTGAGCAACTGGCGAATTTTCGTCAGCTGTCCGCTGCTCTAAAGGTCTGAGCAGCCTCCTCTAGAAATGATAAGCCTCCTCCGTATTTGATGAATATTTTGATTTTTTGTGTGCTTCATGTCTTGGCTCGGTTTCTCTGAAGAATTTCGCGGACATGGTGGTCTCCTAGAGGGGCACAAGTTTTCCACTTAGTAAGACCGCTCAGATGCTCTGAAGAGCACCTGAGCGGTCCTACTGAGTCCAAAACTTATACCCTCTAGGAGACCACCGCGTCCGCGATGCGTTATTAAGAATTGCGGTAACTATATTGGCGCGCGAGGCTGACATTTCTGGCCGCAAAGTGCTTGAGGCATTCTGGTCCTTAAAGGCTGTGGTCACGATGAAAAACGTTATAGAAAAAACTACAAAAATCAGTTCAGATCAAAAACAACTGAAAAACTATGAAGGTAGAGCGGTGAAAAACGGGCTAGAATTAGAGTTTCTAGGGCCCAAAGAAGCTGTTTCGTGCACACGTGCACAGCGATGACGAAAAAGATCGCCGTCTCATGTCGAGCAGTCAAAAATCATCGACATTCACAGGACGAAATAAATGCAAATTTAACGAATAAAAAAAGTTGAACAATGAAAGCATCACTTCAGTCAATGTTTTTGACTAGATGTGTACATAAATCCAAAGCTTCATTGATTGAAATTCAATTTCAAGCCAGCTGATGTTCTTGATATGAGAGGTCACCGATGCCGATGATGTGGAGTGGGCTCGTCCACCATCAAAAGACAAGAAAGTTCAGGCTTCAAATTTGGCCCAAAACAGTGGTTTTTTCGCGATTTTTTCTTATAGGTCCTACTACTCGAGACCCAGAAAAGGGTTTAGAGAAAAAAGACGACAAGCATATTTGATCGCGACCACTGCCTTTAAAGGCACAGTACACCCAGAAAATTGTTTCTCAGTTTTTGCGCTTATATTGGAGACGGTTACACGCTGATCACAGTGGTATCCTTAAAATCGTCCAAGACCCCCTACGAAAGGAGTTATGGCTCCTCAAAAAAGGCTGTTATTTGAGAGCGAAAATTGGTGGACGAGTTGTCCTAGGCCTGCATTTTCTTTCATTCGCAGTCGTTGCACGAGAGCGAGCCAGGATTCTGAGAAGGGCCGGTAATGAGCAGAAGAACGTAGACACGGTTCAAATTCATCCATCCATTCAGCCGGTATCGACGTCGAAAATCAGGAAGGGGGTTGGGCCTGTGGTGGTGAGTTAAGGGGGTCGGGCCTGTGGTGGTCGCCTATATCTCGCTTATTTGGAGGAATTGAGATCTCGCACTTGGCAAGTGTTATACAGAAGGGGCCTAAAACACAATCAATTGAAAATCACAAAATTCATGTCTGAGGGTGTACTGTGCCTTTAATCAGTCGCCCCAGGTGGTCCATTAAGGCCCCGGTCATAGTTGGATGAGCCGACGCCTCCAGCCCGGTCGATACACACAGAATGCATTGGGAATGGGATGCAAAAATCAGTCGGTGTATCCCCCCGCACCCCCCAACACCCCTCCGCACCCCCCCCCCGGTCGATACGTATGTTTAAAATGATGGAGTGAGGTTGAGAAAATCACTCGGTGTATCCGACGCGGTCGATAGCCATGCAATACGTGGATGACGGCGGATGAGAAAATCACCGGGTGGGCGGGTCGATGATAAAACATTGCGTATCACTAGAAAGCTAACCTTACTGCTACCTCCGTTACTTCACCATACTCTCCTTCACTATTTCTCTGAACAGGTACAATCCTGTTGGCCACGTAATCATCGTCATATCTAGTTGGATACATCGAGTGATTTTTTCAACCTCACTCCATCATTTTAAACATACGTATCGACCGGGGGGGTGCGGGGGGGGGGTGTTGGGGGGTGCGGGGGGATACAGATGCAAATAGCACCAACTATGACCGGGGCCTAAGGCAGTTCGCTACCATATATCAAGGGGCCCTAGGCGCAAGGCTCATCCCCTACGTTTGCCTTTGTAATATCTCTTTTCTTCATGGTGCCGGTGTATGCCTAATAGTCAGTTTATCCGCATGCTTTATTGTTGTCCGTATCTTCTTAAAGTTTTTAGCCGCTTTAAAGGCAGTGTTCACGATAATCTTCGATTTTGAGATTAATTGCTAAATCGATTGTTTGGCACCCGAGTAGAACTGAAATGACGAAGAAACCGAGAAAAACGCACCAGAAGGGCACGAAATCCTCAAGTATCAGCCCGCCTCTTAAGTATCAATGTAACTGTTCGTTATGACAATGAAATCTTTTGTGGACCCGTCATTTGCAGTTCTCCATTCTGTGTTGCTCCGTTCTTTCCTTTGGGCCCTAACTAATACTGTTTTGCCCACAATATTCTTCCATTCTCGATTAGTCTCATTTTTTACCGGTGATAACCACCGTGAACATGTTCATCCAACCAGACAACTAGTCCAGGCCATAGAATAATGTCACTGAAATAAGACAAATTAGTGCGCTTCTCACCGTTTCTTCGTGATTTTGGTAACACTTGGTTGCCAATGCGTTGTTTTGAGTGGAAAACTTGGAAACGAGAATCATCGTGAACACAGCCTTTAATAGCCGTTTGGGTGTTTGCTTGTGTTGTTTGTCTTTGACACGGCTCTACCGTGTAATGAATCAAATCAAATCTGAGGGTGACTCGTTGAGCTCGCCTGCTCACAGTCGTCAGTTTTCCATACTTTTACGCGTGGTGGGTGGTCCTGCTTCCCACTGAAAGCGATTCTGTAGAATGATAGGACGCTTGATTGGATAGTTTTCCAAATGCTCTCTACTTTCCAGGCTCCGAAGAAGGGGAAGACACCAAAACCTCAGCCGAATAAATTTGCATAGAACTACTGCCATAAACAACTTTGCCAATGCCGATATTTATTGAAAGTCGTATATGGACAGTGCTCTGAAAATTATCAGTGTACAACCGTGTGGATAGAAGCAACTACCGAGTCAGGAAATGAATCGAACAAAAATGAGAGTTCTTATCACTTCCAGTGGAGGCTAGGGGAAGCTAGGGAGGCTAGGGGAGATCGGAGAATACCGACCCTGAGTACCCCCCCCCACAACTAGTTTTGCACCCCGAATTCGGAATTTCTAACATTGAAAAAGACATTAGGGGTGGGAAATTGGAAGCTCTGCAGCTCCCAAACGAGGTTTTCCCAGGGAATGTGAAAGCTCTCTGAGGACTTTCAGCTGTATTCCATAATATCGTAGCGCAAAATGCGCAAAATAATAGAAAAATGGGCACTATCATACACGGGGCACCCAGGATTTAAGACAGAAATGAAATGAACCACCGATCGGTAACGCTATCAATCGGGTGCCCTTATCCAGCCCACCCCCCCCCAATCGGCTCACTCAAAATTTTCCAAGTTTTTACTTCGATTTTGTTATATCTTGACCATCGGTGGTGCTGTTTTCCTACTTTCTAACCCTGCTGACGCCTGGAGAAGGACGGTGCGTGAATCAAGACACACCGCTCTCCACTTCTTTTATACCCTACCCTTTATCAATTGGTTATCACCAATTTCGTTTACGAGAGCCGAATGGGGGGGGGATGGGCTGTATAACATTATCCCTATCAATCGAAGTATTTCTATAGAGATTTCATAGCAACAACGATTGATAGCAGATGCGAGCATTTTCCATCAGAGTTTTTTTAATCTATATATTTATGTTTATGTTTATGTTCATTACATTTACATAAGGCAAATGCGCGAAAAAAATTCTAAATATGAAAATATATGAATAAATTCTGGGTGACCCCCGTCTAGGAGAGAGCCGAAAAATGAGATGCGGTTCTTTACATGTTCGCTGCCTTCAAGCAGTTCCAATACTCAAAAAAAACTGATTCTCTTAGGAATTCCTGCCTCAAGACAAGATAGACAAAGTCGTTAAAATTTGCAGTATTCTAGACAACGCATCCAGATGCAAGCGAGACCACCAGGTGAGAAGTCAGCTACAGATTTTGTTCCACATATCGAAGAGCAATCTTCTGACATTACGTCTGAATACCAACCCATGCTGGCAGTTTGCTGATGACATCAAAATCTACCGAAAAATAACTCATTATATCGATCAAATCGTTTTGCAGTCAGCAATCGATAGAGTTGTCTGGGGTGGTAGCAAACCAGGCGAGAGCTCGACATCACGATGAGCTTAGGATGCCACTAGAGTGGCACCTTAAGTTTTTGGCACACATTTGTTAAATTGTTCTTTGAGCTGCAAAACGCTCGAAAATTCAAAAATTATACGAGAGGTCGACATTATGTCGACCTCATGGAGAGAAACATTAGCTATTTCCGGGTGGTCCTGTTGTCCCCATGATGGCGACGAGAGCGCCATCTCGTTCTTTGCGCGAGAGGACGGCAAAATAGTATGTGTGAGGAGAGGGTGAGACAGTGGGATCGCCATCTCCGAAATTCTACTCTCGAGTAGATTTTGGTCACCATCATAGCAAGACTGCCTCAAACGGAGATGATGCCAGCCGTCGACAGCCGGCTCGTTCGTTCTTTCATCGATTTGCTTTCGACGTGTTTTGCAGGGCCAGTAGCAATCCCCTCGGGAGGTGGCAGCTACCGGCTGTCACTGCGTGGTGACAGTGTCAATCAGTGATTGGCTATCGATGTGAACACGCCGGCATAGAATTGCACAGGCGGCGCCCAAGTTAATGACCGTTGTTGTAAGCCACCTGGCAGCAGTGAGCGTTCTTTTGCGAGGTGGCTGACTGCAAGAAACGGGTGGTGACTTCGCTCACCGCCGGAAAGGAAAGAGAAATAGCGCGCGATGCGAAGAGAATTTTGGTCGATACCGCGGACGTGGGGTCGTGCACGTCCAATGGTGGCGACTTTTTGAGTAAAGTGCGCCCCGAGAGAAGGCAGTGGAGCGCTTGCGAACTGACCAGTCCGCTGTCCACTTATCACCCCATCACAGCAGGGCGGCCATTCTCGCTGTTTAGGGGGCCAAGGAATAATTGCACCTGCCGGCTGGCAGCCATCCAGCTCCGCTGCCAGCTGAAAGGAAAGACAGGCGAAACGTTCGAAGGTTCAATTGATGA
The DNA here is from genome assembly GCA_029168955.1 of Aplectana chamaeleonis. NCBI lineage: Eukaryota > Metazoa > Nematoda > Chromadorea > Rhabditida > Cosmocercidae > Aplectana > Aplectana chamaeleonis. The sequence continues at coordinate 444,948 of JAPDOI010000265.1, forward strand.
TTCGAAGATTCCTGGCAGAGATTGGTGAGAGATTCACTTCGAATTGAACGCAGCTGTCATGAAGGAGCCTCCTTTATAGATTTCACATGCTTTACTACAATTCTGAGCTAAATTTTAATTTCCTAGAAGTTGTTTTGGCCATATTCGACCAATTTTCGATTTTTTTAAATAGTCGCTCACTGCAGGTAAGAACAGATTCGAAAAGATAGCCATCTAAAAGTGATGGCTGCGCAATTGTTTCGTTCTCGAGAAAAAGCATAAAATTTACGTGATCCGCGTGTTCTAGTTACTAAACTCTGTAGAATTGTTCATCTGAGTGCGGCTACTGTCTTTCACTTCTCTAGGAACAATTTCACTACTTTCTATGTGGACTGGGAAGCATGAAACAGACTGAGGAAAAATTAGTCCATAATTTAAAAAAAAATCCTCTCTGAACTCTTTGGTTTACCTTGCGAAGGAAAACACAAGGTTGCAATGAAATTGCGAACTTGTGTTTTCCAAAATGAAATTTCAAAGTATTGCGTATCGTGATATCGGTGATAAATGGCCATCTAACAAAATAATCTCAAAATCGCTTTCTAAACCTAAAATTCTGTCGGTTCGATGATTTTCGTGGAAGACTCTAGAATCCCATCAATCAATGCGGAAGAATTGTTATACCTGAAAGGTACACATGGGCACGTTCTCGAAACCCATATATACGACCACTACCTCGATCAAAGTTGCAATGGATACGAAGAACTGTGGAGGGAGTGTATGTAGGAAAACATGAAACGTCCACTTATATGTGTACGTGTGGCCTAGTGGTCTAAGGCGCTGTAATGGGCGTCCGTCGCCTAGGCTCGTGCTGTGTTGGTTCAAACGCTCCTACGATTGAGAGTTTTGCATTCAACACCACCCTTCGAGATGAATCTCGTTCCAGGGTGTCAACCATAGGAGGCATCTAGGCGTCACCAACCTCAGGTTGGCTGCCTATTTAAAGTCACCACAATCGGGGATTGCTACTGGCCCAGGTGTTCTCGCTCGAAATTCCTAATAATATCAGAAGTCTAACACCTTTAAGAGGTCCATTTTGGTGATACACAATTCACAAAAAATATTTATACAGCACTGCACGCATTTTATTGCAATTTATGAAATTTTTTGAAGCGGCTTCCGTCACTACCCAAACTGGTTACCCATTCAATGAGCTCCGTGAAGATTTTTTATAGTGTTGTGATAGGAGGTTTCGGCCGAGTTCTGAGGGCAGGCATCTACAGTGCAATTGTTTTCGCAAAAAAAACAGCGTTCTGTGGCAATTTTTGGGCAAAAAGAGCCGCATTGCCAAATTTCTTTTCAAAATGGACGTACTAAATTTAAAGTTTTATTTCCTGCGCAAAATTCCATCGACCACAGGTCAGAACAAGACAGATTTCGCTATAATGACTGCCTGATCAGTTCATGACGAGAATCTTTGAAATGGAGATATGGAAATTGTGATATTCTTTCGGATTCGAATCTATCCCCTTGTAACACTATAGTATGAGAATCGTTGGAAGTAAATCAAAAATAACTTTAAAGTCTACTATGGACCACTTTTAAGCCAGTTATCTCAATGCGGCGCTTTGAATTATTTTTTCGTGATATTAGTTTTTTGGAGAAATCTACAAAAATCAGACCATGTTGCACTATTTGGTTGGATTAGTTCGTTAGATTCTGCCGCTCACATTGGAACGTACACGTAGAGTTGATGAATCGAATATGAGTTATTGGAGTCTGCTTATCGCATCTAGGGAACCCAGGAAACAATTTTTTGAGCATCCGAAAAGATGTTATGGATGCCCTATATGAAACAAACGTTGTCGAATCGCTAACATCGTCGTTGGGTGGTAGAGCGAATCCGCCCTCAAACGGTCGGCGCTCTCCGAGCTCGTGTGAATGGGGTTGTGGGTATAACAACGCCTGCAATGCCGGTCACGGCAAGCGCTGTGATGGCACAGTGGCAACGCTCGCGTCACTTGTGCGGTGAGCGATGGTTCGAATCCACGATTAGATGTTGTTTTGTAGGCAAGTGTGTCGGAGCATCAGTCTTCTGCTCATCATGTCCCCTTGTGATAATCCAATTGCACAGAAGTGCCACTTTGACGTTCGCGTTAAGTGGCGATTTTGAGAGGTTTGCTACCTCCCCTGATGATCACGTTCATGGGAACTTCCTCTCGCCCCGGAAAAAAAAACAATTTCCATGCGGCTGGGATCTTCTGACATTAGGCGATGAACGTAATGCATGTCAATCGCTAGAGAGGCGGTGAAAACTTCGTATTCCTTCCAATCACGCTCGTCGCTCCTCCCAGTTCGTTCAATCACGGGCGCCATTCACACCCCCTCTCTCGCGGTTGGAATACGTTACAATCACCGCCCTCTGACATTACTTCTGAATTATAGTTGTAAAATTTCGAAAAAAAAGTCGAACGAACGAAAATTGAAATTTTTCGTTCGAAACCTTTTCGAGCGAACGAAAAATGAAAATATTTCGATCGACGAAATTTCGAACAAACGGAATCTGAAAAAAATTCGTTCGACGAATCTTCGAACGAACGAAAAATATTTCGAAAAATTTTTCGAAAATTTTTCGAAACCTTCGTTCGTGTACAACTATATTCTGAATACATGATCGATGAGCAAAACTGTTGTGCCGTTGCGTCTGGTAGAGAGAAGAGCAGGTAGACAGTTTATTGAGCAGCAGACACAAATTAAATAACTAAATAAATAAATTTGAGTCACACCTCAGAGTTTACCTTTTTTAATGTTGGTCGGCTAACAGATGTTTATGAAGAGTTAGAGTTAACATCCGATAACCATGGTATGGCTCATTCTCCAACAAAAACATTTCGAGGGCTCACAATATACAGATCGTCAATTTCACTATGGCCCGTAGTAAAGCCGGCGAAAATTTCAGTTAAGCCTAACTGAATCGATGTTCTTAAAAGAATTCAGACTAGCCGCACATATTTCAGACGTGCGTGTTGGTGTTGTAGGATAGCGACCTAGGCTAAGGCCCATAGTAAACCCACCACACAGTGAGGATCATCTTATTGGGTGATAAGACGAGCTCTAAATGATTCAGACATGGCTCAGACAATTGCGAAATTGTATCCAGCGATAGATTGCATTCAAGCGGTCGGTCTCGCAAATCCATGATGATGGGGGCATGATGATACCTGTGATGACAAGAACAACCGGCCCTTGTTCTCTACGTGGTCGTTCGCTAATTGACCAACTCCATGCTCCGTTTCTCAATAAATGAAATGCTATTTGTTTCGTGGAAGCTGATATTGATATCGTCGATCACTGGTCGAGAGGGGTGGTGGGCTTTAGGACAAAACGATTATAGCATACCTCGTTAACGATGGTTCGCACCTGCTCATAGTTTGCCGATGGGGAGCAAGGACTCCCCCAATTAATTATCTTTCGCAGACGTCGCACTACGACCAGCCCGTCGCGGCGCGACGAAGGAACGTGCCTTCGCATCGGAGATGGAGGGAGAGTGGTTACGCTTAGCTGACCCAAGCTAATCGCTTCGCCATTGGGGAAATCAGTGGCCTGATTCTCTCGTCGATTTGGTTGTAGAAAGGTATCCCGAAGAACGACTGAGTATTTATCAGATGAAAGAGTACGGAATATGAGTGCAATAAGATGGTTGAAAATATTTAATTGATTACGGCGTGATAACATATACATATGGAATAAAATCAATATGATAAATTTGGTAAAATGAATACCTAGCCGAACTGATCGAATGAAAAATTTGAAAATTGAATGAAAAAGAAACGAAAAGAGGTGGAAGGCGGTACATAAAATAGTAAAAAAATAATGTCATATTAGACAACACGTTTTATTCTTGGCTTGGAGTACATTTTCCAATATCTAGAACAGAGATTCTATGGATTTAGTGACTTCCGGTTATGACCAAAATAGATTCGGTTCTGATTTCCAGTCGTAACTTTCCATGAAGGTGTTTTTCAAATTAAAAAGATAAAGATAAATTTCTGAAAGTTGGGCTCCGCAGAAAAGGTCAAGGATTTGGCATTGCTCCTAAATGTTGTGAAATTGTTTTATTGGATTTGGCTCTCAACTTGATTTTTCAAATGTAGTGAAATTGTCGAATTGATTTGGCTGTGATGATACTATATGCAGATAACATAATCATTAAATGTAGTGAAATTGTTGCAAACGGATTTGGCAGGAGCTCTATCAATTATCACAGCCAAATCACGCGTCAGAAGGGGTTTTCCTTGGAGCGCATATTGAATCGAATGAGAACAGGAATAAACCTAGCAGCAAAAACGTTTCTATACAATGCGAACCGTGAAAGCGTTGAGGACACGAAGACATAGAGTCAGTAGCGAGTAAATTGCGTTAGATTTCGTTTTCATGATTTTTATCTCATCGGTGAGGGAAGGTCTGGTACCTTATTGTTAGTGGGAGCTACACTGAAAAGGCAGAATAGCATTCGGAAACCTTATTCCTAGCCCATAAGGCCACGTTTCGTTCAGCATTGTTGACTGAGGATTGTTATTTTTTCTTTTTGTCTTCATTCGCTCGCCAGAGGACCTTCTGACGCGTGATTTGACTGTGATAATTGATAGAGCTCCTGCCAAATCCGTTTGCAACAATTTCACTACATTTAATGATTATGTTATCTGCATATAGTATCATCACAGCCAAATCAATTCGACAATTTCACTACATTTGAAAAATCAAGTTGAGAGCCAAATCCAATAAAACAATTTCACAACATTTAGGAGCAATGCCAAATCCTTGACCTTTTCTGCGGAGCCCAACTTTCAGAAATTTCACAACTTTTTACAAGGGTTTCCCTTCTACAATATCGTCAAGCTCTAAAAGGCAAGTTGTTTTTCTTCAAGACATAGTGGTAGAAATGAAGAAACAGCTGCTAGGATTGCAAGATAATAGTTGCAACGCGGCTTCCTACAGACAAGATACAAGGCATATACTTTTTGAATTTAAAAGTCGAGAAAAATGAAGAAATGAGTTTTAAAATGACCCAATTGTACAGGGTTGGGGCACAATTCTAGACGGGGAGAGGGGGCACCCACCATTCAAGACAGAAGTGAAATGAACCACCGATTGGTAAGGCAACCAGTCGGAGTATTTTCATGACGTTTCTATAAAAACAATGATTGATAGCAGTATCAGACATCTTTTATCAGAATTTTTCATCATTTATATGAGTGAATCTTGGGTGGCCTCACCCCGTCTAGGATAGACCCAGGGTCAGTCGCTCTAGCCAAACTTCACCGGTTCTTGCTGACGTGGCTCGTCTGCGCCGGCCTCCGGCCCATATGTCTGATTCGGAACAAGAACGAGAGTTAAAGGCATCGTACGCGCAGAAAACCGTATATTATTTTTTCATGTTTTTGCGTAGCTTGGCCCCTCTAGTGAACGAAAATGTTGAAGGGGCCCATGAAAAACCTTCATTCTTCTTTCAACTCCCTTCTTCATTAAAGAAAAGTCAATCGGAACACATTGTAAATACGAATTTGAATTTCGCGCCAAAATCATTTTCAGAGTTTTTTTGCATGTGGAGTTCGTGCCGTAACTATTTTTCCTGTTGTCTTACGGTCGCACCAACATTCTAGGAAAAAGTGCTAGATGACTGGTGAGAATTGGTGGCGGATATTAATCTTTGACGCCTTCCAACCTCATCGTCCAACGTTTTTGACGCGCCAAAGTTTACCAGTGTGGTCTACCGGGCTGAATCATAAAATTGAGCCTGAAAAATGGAAAATGATTTCCAGCGCGAACGATAGTTAAGTGCGCCAGAAGAGGACCACCGTAATCTTAGGAATGATGTTATTCGGCTCTCTTAAACAAATGTGATGATACCCAATTGATCAATGATAAAGATAAAAGAAGTGAAGAGCGGTGTGTCACAGTCCTTTTCCAGAGTTCAGCTGTTGAGGATCTGCCTGGACTACAAAGCAGAAAAACAACACCACCGGTGGTGAAGATGTAGCGAATTCGGAGTCAGAACTTAGAAAATTTTAGAGCCAACTCGAGTGAGATTACGATAGCCTTGTTCTGGCGCACTTGCCTATCGCTCTTGTTGATTCGGGGGCATGACTTGCATACGGTGTCCTGGACATTAAACGGAGGTCCTGCGCACGTCCTTTGATGTTCTGCACACTCCTACTAAGGTCCTGCACACGTTCCATGATGTCCTGCACTCTCCTACTGAGATCCTGCACACATTCTACGACGTCCTGCACACCCCTTCTGGGGTCCTGCACAGGTCCCATAATGTCCTGAACACTCCTACTGAGGTCCTGCACACATTATACGACGTCCTGCACACCCCAACTGGGATGCTGCACAGGTCCCATAATGTCCTGCACACTCCTACTGAGGTCCTGCACACATTCTACCACATCCCGCACACCCCTACTGGGGTCCTGCTCCCGACCCATGATGTCCTGCACTCTTCTACTCCGGTCCTGCACACGTACAATGATGTCCTGCACTCTCCTACTGAGGTCCTGCACAGGTCCCATGGTGTCCTGCACACTCCTACTAAGGTTTTGCACACGATCCATGATGTCCTGCACACTCCCACTGAGGTCCTGCACAGGTCCCATGATGTCCTGCACGCTCCTACAGAGGTCCTGCACAGGTCCCATGATGTCCTGCACACTCCTACTAAGGTCTTGCACACGTTCCATGATGTCCTGCACACTCCTACTGAGGTTCTGCACAGGTCCCATGATGTCCTGCACACTCCTACTAAGGTCTTGCACACGTTCCATGATGTCCTGCACACTCCTACTGAGGTCCTGCACACATTCCACGACGTCCTGCACACCCCTACTGGGGTCCTGCACACGTCCCATGATGTCCTGCCCACTCCTAGTACGGTCCTGCACACGTTCCATGATGTCCTGCACACTCCTACTGAGGTCCTGCACAGGTCCCATGATGTCCTGCACACTCCTACTAAGGTCTTGCACACGTTCCATGATGTCCTGCACACTCCTACTGAGGTTCTGCACACATTCTACGACGTCCTGCACACCCCTACTGGGGTCCTGCACAGGTCCCATGATGTCCTGCACACTCCTACTAAGGTCTTGCACACGTTCCATAATGTCCTGCAGACTCCTACTGAGGTCCTGCACACCCCTACTGGGGTCCTGCACAGGTCCCATGATGTCTTGCACACTCCTACTAAGGTCCTGCACACTCCTACTGAGGTCCTGCACACATTCTACGACGTCCTGCACACCCCTACTGGGGTCCTGCACAGGTCCCATAATGTCCTGCACACTCCTACTGAGGTCCTGCACACCCCTACTGGGGTCCTGCACAGGTCCCATGATGTCCTGCACACTCCTACTGGGGTCCTGCACAGGGCCCATGATGTCCTGCACACTCCTACTAAGGTCCTGCACACTCCTACTGAGGTCCTGCACACATTCTAGGACGACCTGCACACCCCTACTGGAGTCCTGCACAGGCCCATGATGTCCTGCACACTCCTACTGAGGTCCTGCACAGGTACCATAATGTCCTGCACACTCCTACTGAGGTCCTGCACACCCCTACTGGGGTCCTGCACAGGTCCTATGATGTCCTGCACACTCCTACTAAGGTCCTGCACACATTCTACGACGTCCTGCACACCCCTAGTGGGGTGCTGCACACGTCCCATGATGTCCTGCCCACTCCTACTAACGTCTTGCACACGTCCCATGATGTCCTGCCCACTCCTACTACGGTCCTGCACACGTTCCATGATGTCCTGCACACTCCTACTGAGGTCTTCCACACGTTCCATGATGTCCTGCACACTCCTACTGAGGTCCTGCGCAGGTACAATGATGTCCTACACACTCCTACTGAGGTCCTGCGCAGGTACAATGATGTCCTGCACACTCCTACTGAGGTCTTGCACAGGTCCCATGATGTCCTGCACACTCCTACTAAGGTCTTGCACACGTTCCATGATGTCCTGCACACTCCTACTGAGGTCTTGCACACGTTCCATGATGTCCTGCCCACTCCTACTGAGGTCCTGCACACATTCTACGACGTCCTGCACACCCCTACTGGGGTCCTGCACACGTTCCATGATGTCCTGCACACTCCTACTGAGGTCTTGCACAGGTCCCATGATGTCCTGCACACTCCTACTAAGGTCTTGCACACGTTCCATGATGTCCTGCACACTCCTACTGAGGTCTTGCACACGTTCGATGATGTCCTGCATACTCCTACTGAAGCCCTGCCCACATTCTACGACGTCCTGCACACCCCTACTGAGGTCTCACATAGTCAACCGACACTTCAGCACATCCTGCGACGCCTTCTTATCGATGGTGCGCTTTGAACGAATACGCGCCGCGGTCAAGTACATCAACCCGCACAGCGTCCTCTTCCGAGCCGGACGTTCAAAGTACACCACCCTGGAGAGCAAGGTGTTTATATGGAGTCTAAGAAAACAATGACTGATAACGAAAAACCCACCATTTTCATAAACTATTCTTGAGAGGCCGGTTTCCGAGTTTCAAACGCCCGTTAGGGCCCAGAAGTCATTATGGTGAGTTCTGACAATTATTTTCGTCATTCCCGTGGCCGATTACCTCTAGTCACAAATTTTCGAGCGATTTGGTCTACGCCTTCCAAAAAAATGGTTTTCGACGGACGGAGGTGGAGGCGGAGGCGGAGGCGGAGGCGGTGGTGGAGAACGTTTTTGCGTACTTTGAGAGGTCATAACTTTAGAAAGCGGGGACCAGTTGGGATGAAAAGTTGCACACATATGTAATTTCTTGCAGCGCGTCGAATAGTGTACAGCTCATACCTCTGTTGACGGTATGAATAGGTGATCTCATTGTAGGGCATCCGCGCGGGAAGAGATCAAAGCCAAATCCTGGTGAGCGCTTCGCGCTCACCACAATTATGTTATCCGTTTTATGAAAAATTTTGTCGAACACTTTTTCTGTGCGGTAATTTTTTATATGGTTTTTTTACCTCTCTTTCAAAACGTACAAAATTTCATAGCCTGAAATCGTTTTCGAAAACAATGGCGGGCAAGCGCCTTAGGGGTCCTAAATTTGTACCAAATAAATCGGCTCGTAGTCATATTCGATGATCTTTCCTCCTTCCCGTATGCGGGCCCAGAGAACTGCTCTCGGGATCAAACACCGGTGAATCCGGTTAATCGGTAAACGGTATATGCCCACCTCTGGTCGGAAACTTATCCTTAACTCGAGTGCATGAGCACTGTATCTGCTTGTTTCATCTGAAAAAGATGATCAGGTGGCCATGAAGGAATAATTTAGTTCCCAAAGGAACCCTTTTGAGATCTTCTGATGTATTGATTCACGTGCTTTCGTAATAAACAATCTCTACCACTCCTAAACAATAGTGGCGAGGAATCAGTTCCCTTCTGTGGTCCAGTCGTGAGAGGCGATGAGCAGCCTTCATCGTGGAGGGCGCCTGCAAAACTCGTCCGAGCCCCAGCCTTTCCCGCCGCGGCCAGATCTTGGTTGTCTAATGTCTCTCGCAGAGACTCGGGAGGAAGATTGCTGTTGGCAACCTTGACGAGGCGCGAGATGGCGTATAATTACTCCATCCTATAATGATTTTGTCCTAAAGTCCCCCTCCCGTCGAGAGAGCGCCGCGTCGAACACATGTGGCACGCACGCAAGCGAGGAGGTATAGTGGATCCATCCACGGCAGGGACCGATGCACAACCTCTGCCAGCGGTGGTGGCGGGCGCCCGGCGGAAGGGCATCGATCGATTGCTGGCCGCACAGCTGACCAGCACCATTGCATTTTCCTCTTTTCATCCCTTTTCTGCTTTCTCCTTCCATATTTGTATCTATCTCCTTCCTCCATTATTAATTTGGTGTTTCTAACTGCGTGTGCGTTTGATTCACGTATCTTCGTCAATAAACTACGTGATGTTAACATTTTTTAATGAAAATTCTTTTTTTAGATTAATATTCCATCGCACACGCAGTTAGAACACCAAGTGAATAATGGAGGAAGAGAAAAAGTAGGAGATAGATACAAATATGGAAGGGGAAAGCAGAAGAGGGATGAAAAGAGGAAAATGCGTTGGTGCTGATCAGCTGTGCGGCCGGCAATCGATCGATGCCCTTCCACCGGGCGCCCACCACCACCGTCGGCAGGGGTTGTGCATCGGTCCCTGCCGTGGATGGATCCACTATAGTGATGGGATCATTACCTCCTCGCTTGCGTGCGTGCCACTTGTGTTCGACGCGGCGATCTCTCGATCAGTGATGGATCATACATTGATAAACCGATATCTCTGCTTAATTATTTAAAATACTCCTTTGCTCCTTAAAAAAGTCTCGAGCACACTTCTGACCTGGCACGCTGTTTCTCCCCTCTCTAGCCAAGAAGTCAGTCAGATTTGACTGAGTGATTCGGCTGATCTTGTTTGTTCCTGACTTTCTTTACTTAGCCTGGGTCGCTATTCTACAACACGTACGTCTGAAATATGTGCGGCTCGTCTGAATTCTTTTCAGAACATGAATTCAGTTCGGCTAAACTGAAATTTTCGCCGGCTTCACTACGGGCCTAAGTAAAGAAAGTCAGCAACAAACAAGATAAGCTGAATCACTCAGTCAGATCTGACTGAGTATATTCAGTCAGATCTGACCGACTTCTTGGCTAGAGAGGAGAGAAACCGCGTGCCAGGTCAGGAGTGCGCTTGAGACTTTTTTTAACCCATTCACGATCATGAAAACTCGAAATGCCGAACCGGACATATGGTCAGTGATACCATCACATCAGCCATTGATTCAACGTGAAAAACGGGTGGGTTGGTCAGATCAACAGCAGTCGACAGCTCAGGGTTTTCCTCCTTTGAGGGACGGTGGTGCACCGTCTAAATAGGGTTTAGACTGTTTTCCATCCCCGGAATACCCGATACACGATAGATTTAACCTCCACGCAGGGGATTCCCTCCCCTGAGCGACGGTGCATCCGCAGGCTGCACCTTCCAAATAGGGTTAAAACTGATTTCCACCTTCGAAATACCCGATACACGTTAATATGACACACCCAACCCTTGATCACGTCGATTCAATGGCTAATGCCATGGTATCATATCGCACTCGAAATATGTCCGGTTCGGCATTCTCCTCCAGTTTCATGACCACGCCTAATTTTGGGTTGCTGCACGTTCGGATCGCGTGCAATATTGCGTCACCGTATAACCTAACATGTCCCACCGGTGGGACACGCTGGCTTGGATAGCGTCCCACAATTAATTGCTTTTTCTTTTTTGTCTCTATATTGTAGGTCGGACAGTATCAGAGTTTGAGCTTCCGAGAGGCTTTTGTTATCGAGAAACAATTACTCAAAACCAAAACGGGGTCAACTGAGCTGCAACGCTTTCAGAAAAGTAAACGAGTTTCAGACGATAGGTTTCTACTAACAAGGGAAGTGTTTAGAGTGTCAAACTCATCTGCGAAAACGACTAGTACCGTTAGTATCTGTTGTGGCTTAATAGTGAAACTGTGCAGTATCCAGCCCCGAACTGCAGGTTCCAAGAAGTTGCAAACTTAAAAAGATCGTTTTTTTGTGCTTTTTGTACCTTCTAAAAAGCGCATTAGTCTTCGGAAAATCCGGGAACGGACTTCATAAATGTGTTCAGCGCCCAAAACTGCCCTCCCCTGAGCAAAATGTGGGTGAAGTCACATTTTCCATACTTTGTCCAGGCTGACAGCGTTTTGGACTATGGATTTTCGGTTGGGCTTTTATTCATACCAATTAGAGGGCTCTGGAAGCGTTTTGAAAAAATGTTCCAGATTTGACTTGAAGTCCACCCAGGATGGTTTTTGGGGCGCTGATCACGAGTCTGTGGTTTATTCGTCGATTTTCTGAAGTTTTCGGCTAATTTCGTTCGAAGCTTCTCAAACGGGGAAAATTTCGAGGGAAAAACGCCACTTTCGAGATTTCCGGATTCCTTCGATAGATATGTCTCAAAATCATTCTTTGAGGATTATTTGGAGTGCTAAACACGAACCTGGAGTCCGTTTATAGATTTTTTGCAGATAACGGTAGATTACGGTGGGTATGCGGTAGTTCGGTCAAAATCTCAGATTTGACTCAAAATTTTTACACGGGGGTTATTTGGGGTGTAGAATTCGAATTTGACGTCCGTTTGTCAATTTTCAAAATACTAAGGTGGGTTTCGCCCCCTTAATGACATGTTACCTACCGTAACCTACAGTAAACCTCAAAATTTCGACAAATGGACTCCAGATTCGTGTTCACCACCCTACAAGTTTTGAGCTAAATCTGAGGAACTTTTTTGAAACTCCAAATAAAAAATGCCGGTACCCTTGCCTTTTCGCGAGGCCTAAAAAAAGCTCATAACTTTTTTGAACCTGCAGCTCGGGGCGGGATACTGCGCATTTTTACTATTGAGCTAGAAAAGATACTACCGATACTAGTCGTTTTCGCAGATGCGTTTGACACTAAACGCTCTCCTCGTAAGCAACCTAAACGCTAGCAACAAAAGGAAAAAGAAATTATAAGGTGTCTCTGAAGTTGCTTTACAGCCGTTTTTCTCTCTAATTCAGCCCACCTGATTTTGAATAAGTCTAAATATGTTGTTGTATTTGACCTACTGATGAACCACGAGGTTTTTATTTAGAGGCATCGTTCGCGCTGAAAACCGATTTCCATTTTTTGGGCTCAATTTCATGAATGAGCCCGGTAGACCACATCGGTGAAGCTTTGCGCGTCAAAAACGTATGGTTCTGAAGTTGGAGTGGTTCAAAATGACGATCCACCACCAGTTTTCACCAACCACCACAAGGAACAGAAGCGCCATCACAGGAGCAGACGTTTTTTCAGTATTTGAAATTTTTATCTCGGGATTTTCTAGCATCCAAACTTGCCCAATGGATACTTTTTTTATAAAATAAGTTCCAGTGAACGAAAGGCAAGAGAAATTCACCCACTAAATAAGTTCAAAGCGAAAAACACATCCGACGTTTGTGAAAAAAAAAACTTCCGACGTATTGCACCATACACACCGAAATTGACGGAGGGGTGAAAAATGAATAATTCGAGACGTTTCAAAACGAATTCTTCTGCGAAAGTTGATGGTTTTGTGGAGCCTTCCACGCTTATTCTGTATGTCAGACAATCGCCTGCGCAAATACATGAAAAAATTAGATACGGTCTTTTGCGCGTACGATGCCTTGAAGTCTTCGGTAGGTCAAGATCATATGTAGGTTCGAAAGTGGTTTCTTGTTGGGGGAGAAATCGATTTTCGAAAACGGTGTCCCATCGGTGGGACACGCGGTCCGAAGTGGTAGTCAACGCGTGTCCCAAAGGTGGGACACGTGGTCGTGCATGGGTTAAAGGCAAGGTCCGGTCAACTTTTGACACTACCGAAATTTGGGTTAAATAGATTGGACTGGCCTAGCTGAACATCGTCTGAAGGTTTCACGAACTCTGAGCCCTTAGTTCTGGAGAAAACAGCCTCAAAGTCAGGGATTACGGTATTCACAGCATCATAATCATGGCTGGTATGACCGATAATTACACAGCACTTTTGAAGAATGCGTGGACAACCGCTAAAATATGGACGATGGCCCCACTTTTCTGACTTTTCTGGATCATCGGCTAACGGAAGTGGCTGGAATAACTTGAAGAAGACCGGTTTTTACGCAGTTTTCGCGTGTTCCTTGGGACTACCTGTAGCAAGAGCACCGATTTAGCGGGAAATCTCAAAATCGAAATTCTGCCCGGACCCTGCCTTTAAGGAGCAACTTAAAGGCACAGTCCAACCTAAGAATCGTTTTTCTGTTTTTCCGTCTATGTTGAAAACGGTCCCATGTTGATTCCAATGATGTATCTGGAATCGTACAAAACCCCCTAGGAACGGAGTTATGATCTCTCAAAAATTGAGCTGCCGGAGCATGGTGGACAATTTGTCCGAGGCTTTTAACTTCCGTCATCTGCAACCGATGTATGCAAGCTGACCTGAATGGATAGAGAGACTGAGAATGAAGCAGAGAACGGTGCCATTCATTGGAAATCATCGCTCATATTGCTGCTGTTGATCTCGAAAGATCGTAAAAGGGGCGTGCCAAAGTGGCTTCCGGATGTGGGCGCCCCAGGGTGGCTTCCTCCTATATCTCGCTTGTTCGGAGGAATCGAGAGCTCGCACTTGGCAGGTGTTTTATGGGGTGGGTCTACTTCACAATTATGTGGAAATCTCAGATTTCGTCCCTGAGCTTGGACTGTGCCGATAAAGGCAGTGTCTCGGCAGGATTCCGATTTAGAGATTTTCCGCTGAATCGGTGCGTATGAATACTGTTATGGAGCTTCGGGGGCCCGACCTGTTCCGCAGGCTGTCGCGGCGCGGCGTAGCTCACCGTTACCATCTCAGCCCTCTTGCAACATTCATCAGATCGCCAACGAACCCAACGAATGAAGAATCAATACGTGCTATGAGAGTTTCTTTAAAGGCAGTGTTCACGGTAAGAATCGTTTTTCTGCTCTTCCGCTTATCTTGAAGACGGTTTTTTGAATGTTACAAGACCTTCTGAGAACGGTGTTATGGTCCCTTGAAGATTGAGCTAAGGAAACATGGTGAACGAGTTGTCCGAGGCTTGTAACTTCCGTCTTTTGCAGCCGATGTATGCGAGCTGACCTGAGTAAAGAGAGAAGTTGAGAATAAAGGGAAGAACGGGGCTATTGATCGGAAACCATCGCTCATCTCACAATCTCGAGCATTCATTTGTTCACGTCGATGGGCGTGGAAAGTGCATCTGGGGTGTGACGAGCTGATGGGTGTCCAACTTTGGGGCCGTAGGGGACCGTTCCGAGCTCATTTTTCTTAGTTTTTTCAACGTTAGGGTTGCGCTAGGCCCCGCAGCTGCCGATCTCCACCAAAAAATCAGACATGGTTTTTATCGTGGACACTGCCTTTAGGTAGCGGACTCCTGATAGCGTTATCACTCATTGTTTTCTATAAACACCATGGACTTCGACTTTTTAAAGAAGAATCATTGTGGTGAGCGCGAAGCGCTCACCAGATTCGGCTTTGATCGCTTAGGCCCCCGTCATAATCGGTGGATCTACTTTGTCCCACCGGGTCGATACGCATCGAAATCGTGGGAAACGGGTGCAAAAAAATCAACCCACTGAGTCCGACTGCAACCGCCTGATGCCCACCGCAATCCCCCCGGTCGATACTGATGGTTTTCATGCGTACAAGGGCGGGGCCAATGCACCGACTGAGCACGACTGAGTCCCACTGAGTCCCACCGAAATCATCCTCATCCCACCCGGTCGATATAGGTGTTTTTCACGTGATTTGGGTGCATTTTTTTCGGCCGACTGCGACCTGCCGAGTCCCGCCGCATCTCGACTCTCGCCGTCTGCGCTCGCGATACGGAAATCAGATTCAGACATGTTGAAAATAAGAAAAATCAGCCACCAAACACGTTCCAATTCACAGCTGAGGTGATAATCGTCACTATCAATTGCGTGTTTCGCAGAGGAACCGGTTGGTGATGGGGGCAACCGGACTCAGTGGGACTCAGCAGCTTTTTCCACCCTGGACTCATACGGACTCAGTCGGACTCAGCAGGTTTTTCGACGAAGTCTGACCGGGGCCTTACCGCGCGCATGCCATATACCGATATCACCTATTCATACTACCGCCAGAAAAATAAGCTGTATCCTCCATTTCCCAGCTACTCGCAGGGTCGGGCATCACTATCGTAGATGCGAAGCGGTTGTTTTTCGAAAAAAAAGCAACTATGAAAATGAAGAAATCACTCTCAAAACCGCACCACTCCTATGATAGTGATGCCCAACCCTGCGAGTAGCTGGGAAATGGAGTATACAGCATGAGTGCTCTTATCCAGCCTACCCCCCCCCCAATCGGCTCACTCGAGTTGGCTTTTTTTTTGATTCTCTAAGTTTTTACTCCGGTTTTCCGGTTGCTCCGGTTGCTACTTTCTAGTCCGTGCTGAGCCTCAACTGCTGACCTCTAAGGCCCCGGTCATAGTCGGTGGATCTACTGAGTCCCACCGGGTCGATACGCATCGAATTCGTGGAAAACGGGTGTAAAAAATCAACCCACTGAGTCCCACTGCGACCGTCTGATGCCCACCTCAATCCCCCCGGTCGATACTGATGGTTTTCATGCGTACAAGGGCGGGGCCAATGCACCGACTGAGTCCCACTGAGTCCCACCGAAATAGTCCTCATCCCACCCGGTCGATATAGGAGTTTCTCACGTGATTTGGGTGCATTTTTTCGGCCGACTTCGACCTGCCGAGTCCCGCCGCATCTTGACTCTCGCCGTCTGCGCTCTGCTCCACGTACTGCTGATACGGAAATCAGATTCAGACATGTTGAAAACAAGAAAAATCAGCCACCAAACGCGTTCCGATTCACAGCTGAGGTGATAATCGTCACTATCGATTGCGTGTTTCGCAGAGGAATTGGTTGGTGATGGGGGCAACCGGACTCAGTGGGACTAAGCAGCTTTTTCCACCTTGGATTCATTCGGACTCAGTCGGACTCAGCAGGTTTTTCGACGAAGTCTGACCGGGGCCTAAGGAAGGACGGTGCGTGAATGAAGACACACCGCTCTCCACCTCTTTTATGCCATACCCTTTGTCAATTGGTTATCATCAATTTTGTTTACGAGAGCCGAATGGGGGGGGGGAGGGGGTGGGCTGTATAATATTATTCGTAGACTCTGGTTCATTTCAAGTGAACTCATGTTTTCGGTTATCACAACGCGGAGCGGTGGCTTTTTCGTCGCAAACTCCTCATCACTAGTTATATTTCACCGAGGCCCACCGCTCCGCTGCTGGTGATAATCGAAACCCACAGGTCACTAGGGGTTTTCCAGAGTCTACATCCTTTGGCAAAAGCTCCCTTGTAGTCCCGGAGTAAGTACAAGTTTATAATTTGCCACCGGCACAAATATCTCACCGACTCAGACACTCGCTGTTGTGAGTTCGATACCAGTAGAATGTCTTCCTATTTATACACGCCGGAATATATCGGTTCAATTGGAGGAAGATAACAGTATACACTGCCGGTTATGAGCTCGAGACTAAAAGGATATGTTCCCCTAGACACTGCCGGAACATATCCGTTTAGTTGGCGGAAGGTAATAACAAACACTACCTGTTGTGATCTCGATACCAACAGGATATCTTCCTATTTATACACGCCGGAACTTATCGGTTTGGTTAGAGGAAGATAACTGCATACGTGAGCTCGATTTGTGTCACAAGTGCCCTCCACGATGTTAGCACAAGTGGGTTAGCGTGCTAGGAACGTATCGACAGGTAAAATGGAGCAGGAAATTTAACGATACGAGTCTAGCATGTCAGCGCACTCCTCAAACTCATATCGGCATATTTGGAGTACTGCGGCCCAGCTGGAACATAGCCGCTTGGCTGAAACACATTCACTACATCGGAGAGAGATCACTATTTTATTCACAAATAGGATAACGTAGAACAACATTTCCTCTCCATTAAAGGCAGTGTTCACGATAAAAATGTGTCTTAGTTTCCTCTAGGAATGGGTAGTGGAGGGGCACACTGTAACGTTGACGTCGAAAGAACTCATGAAAACGAGCCAAAAAAAGCTCCAAAAGAGCCCGAAGTTGCCACTTCGAGCGCAAGGCAAACCTCAAAAGCGCATGACACGCCCACCGACGTAAACAAATGGATGCTCGAGATCGTGAGATGAGCTAAGGTTTCCGATCAAAAGCCCCGTTCTTCCCTCCAATCTTAACTTCTCTCTTTACTCAGGTTAGCTCGACTACATCGGGGGCAAAAGATCGAGGTTACAAGCCTCGGAAAACTCGTCCACCATGTTTCCTTAGCTCCAACTTTGAGGGACCATAACTCTGTTCCCAGAAGGTCTTGTACGATTTCAGAGACATCATTGGAATCAGCTTGGGACAGTTTTCAAGATAGGTGGAAAAACAGAACAACGATTTTTATCGTGAACACTGCCTTTAAGCTCGTCTCATCTCAGATATAAAAGTGACAGTATTACTCATTCCGGAAGCAGCGAAACGTGAGCAGGGAACCTGAAGCTTTTCCATGACGCCTTGCTATCGTTCTTTTTCATTTATTTCTACTGCAAGCTGGAATGCTCATGACCATGCAGTCATCATTGGCAGGTTAAAGCCACCATTCTTCTTGTCTAATCGCGACGATCAATCTGGAACTCAGACAGGCGGGGGGAGGAGGAGGTAGTACTTCGGTATCATAAGGGTTGTGTTCCACGGCAAACATCGGATACAGCTCATCGTTGTCTACGGAGGCTGCTGCTTATGGCAGCATATGCTGCCAACGTATGCTGGGATTCAACCCCTCGTTGTCGATAGTCTTTTCTGCAGACGGAGAGAGAACTTTGACTCCTAACTCTTTAGCGGTGTGGGTATGACCCTTATCAGGGCCTGCAGCAAGGAGGCCAACCTTGTCACGGTCCACAACAAGGGCATCATCTTCGCCACGGTTCACAACGAGGAAGCATTGGTCGCGATGGACCATCGGGACGATCCCCTCAGCGTCCAAAATTGACGTCCAGAAAGGGACGGATGGTCACCTTCTCGGACCGGCCTCGAACGGCCAACTGTCCCCTCAGTGAGCCTGGCCGCCTTATATACCCACGAAACAAAGCGACAAGACTTCAGATTTAGCTTCTGGAACGCCGCACGGAAAAGCTGCGAACAGTTTTATGTGAAGCCGTGTACTTTAAAGCGTGTAGGACCACCGGTGTGAGTGCGCAGGATGTCGTCAAGAGTGTTCGGGTCTAAAAATTTCTCCAACACACACGGGTGCGTTTGGTATGACCAGTCTTGAAATGGAATGGCGAAGCCTATCTCTTTGTGCCACAAGTGATCTTCTTGT
Source organism: Aplectana chamaeleonis (assembly GCA_029168955.1). Lineage (NCBI taxonomy): Eukaryota > Metazoa > Nematoda > Chromadorea > Rhabditida > Cosmocercidae > Aplectana > Aplectana chamaeleonis. The sequence goes on from JAPDOI010000265.1 coordinate 463,895, forward strand.
ACGAATCAGTTAATTTTCTGTCTATTCTGCTCTCAACCTCGCGCTCGAGCCTTTTTGGGGAATCCTTCTTTAGCGAAAAGCTGAATTTATAATCGGTCAATGCAGTAATTCCGAACCCCGAAAAATCACTGACTTTCTCATATTCTTGTTTTTTATAAGGTTTCTTTCACAGTTAGTGGTGGTCAACGCTCAATCGCAAACGACGGTGGAAGTTTTCAAATGCAGATGCACTCCAATTATATATTATGTGCCCACATATTCCATATTAGATACACAATGATACCCTAGTACCTGAATTTTGATTGCAGACGTTTGACTTTTTCATTATGGCTGTCTGAGAATTGACGCATGGAATGATAGAATCTGAGGAATATTTTCTCGCTATCATGGGAGCCGAGCGGCTGTTTCTCTGATTCTACATTGTGGTTTCTCAGAAACAAATTTCAATGTTACACCCTCATCATAAAATAAATCCCAAATACCGACCATTACCGATTGCCACAAGAGCATGCAATGATGATAACAGTTGCATTTCTATACCACACCGGCCGACTAAATTTCTCAAATGAAAGTTGGAAAGCGTATTATGGCTTTATGGCAATCGGTACCGCACGGTATTTTGCGTCTATCCTCCATTTCCCAGCTACTCGCTGGGTTGGGCATCACTATCATAGGAGTGGTGCGGTTTCGAGAATTGTGGTGCGCGCGAAGCGCGCACCAGGATTTGGCTTTGATCTCTTCCCGCGCGGAAGCCCTACAATGAGATCACCTATTCATACCGTCACCAGAGGTATGAGCTGTACACCATTCGATGCGCTGCAAGAAATTACATATGTGAGCAACTTTTCTTCCTAACTGGTCCCCGTTTTCTGAAGTTATGACCTCTCAAAGTACGCAAAAACGTTCTCCACCACCGCCTCCGCCTCCGCCACAGCCTCCGCCACGGCCTCCGCCTCCACCTCCGTCCGTCGAATCCCATTTTTTTGGTGGGCGTGGACCAAATCGCTTGAAAATTTGTGACAAGAGGTAATCGGCCGCCGTTGCCGGTCCCAAACCCGGATGTGAAAGGAGGAGGGTTGGCCCTTTCTACCGACGGGCTGGAAAACCTTCAGGTAGAACCATGGAGAGTCTCTTAGGATATCACGATGAAGCTACCGCATCCGGGGCAGCCGATGCGCCAGCGCTGGGGTACCAGGGTGCTGGTGAGAAGAATGTTACTGGTCAGAAGAGATGACGATTTGTGGCACCGAAGAAGGAGATACGAATCGGAGCATGGAACGTACGAACGGCGCACCACGTTGGGCAAAAGGAGATCATCGCGAGAGAATTGTCCAAAGGCGGGATATCGGTTGCTGCACTGTCCGAACTCAGGATAAGTGGATGCGGAACAATGACCGTCCAAGTGCCAGACAGTGACGAGAAGATGACGTTGCACTACTCCGGTAGCGACGGACACCACCAAGGCGTTGGATTTAAGCTGAGCAATCGTGAAGCTGGAAGTGTTGTTGCGTTCGAGCCGATTTCTAGCAGGATCGCTGTTCTCACATTGAGCGTAACAGTCAAGACACACATCGTGGCCGTCTATGCGCCTACGGAACCTAGCTGTGATGCCGAAAAGGACGTGTTCTATGCTCAACTTCAAGATGCTCTGAATTCTATGCCAAGGGCTGATCTCATCATGGTCTCAGGAGATTTCAACGCACGTGTCGGCAGGGACAGATCAGGATGGGAACAAGTTATGGGAAGTTACGTGTCTTCTTGACCTCATGTAGAAGCCCGCTTCTGGGCTGTGCTGCTGTAGGCGACCGTCGGAGAGAAGTGATTTATTCACAAGAAATAAATAACTTGTGAATAAATCACTTCTCTCCGACGGTCGCCTACAGCAGCACAGCCCAGAAGCGGGCTTCTACATGCGTTATGGGAAGATTCGGTGTTGGAGAATTGAATTACAATGGACTGCGTCTGCTCTCTTTCGTCGCGTTCAATATCATGTTCATCATATGAAACACTCAATTTCAACACCGTAGGAAACATCAGTTGACGTGGAGGAACCCTAGTGGAAAAGAAGTGGCCACGCTAGACTACGTGCTGATAAATTTACGCTTCAGGTCGTCATTGAATGACATGCGCGCTATGAGAGGCGCTGACTGCGGTTCGGACCACTATCTCCTGCGTGCATTTGTGAAGCTTCGGTTGCAGCGAGTTAGGCGTGTGGAGCCTCCCAGAAGAAGACTTGATTGGTCGCGTTTAATGGCATCTAATGGGAAGGAGGCTTTTCTAATCGCGCTGTCGAACCGTTTTGCTTTGTTAGCTGAAACTGATTCAGTCAGACAACGGACGCCATCTTGGAATGCGCGGAGCCACTTTGTCCTGTCACCCGTCATCGGACGCAACCATGGATATCTGACGAGTCATTCGCCTCATAAACGAACGGAAGCAAGTTAAACTGCCTAATTTCAATCGGTATCCGGAGCTGTGCAAAGAACTTCGAGGCGGAACGGGTGCCATATTGGAACAGGATAGCCGACGAAATGGAGGAGTCTGCTGTTAAGCATGACTACCGTTCACTCTACCGTACGTTGAAGCGTCTCGGGAAGAAGACTAAGCCCGTTAGCGATAGCATCAGGAGCTCAGACGGGACGTTCGTGCGCACTGCAGAAGAACGTCTACAGCGTTGGAGACAGTTCTTCAGTGAACTTTACAAGCACGAAGCACCACGGGGACCGGTTGTCGAGTCGCCTCCAATAGAAGTGCCGCAGGAAGCCGCTTTGGATTCAGAACCTTCTATGGACGAGTTGAGACAGGCTGTCAAGTTGCTGAAGAACGGCAGGGCGTCGGGCGTTGACAACATATCTGCTGAGGCAATTAAAGCTGGTGGAGACATTCTGTTGTGTCAACTTCATAAGCTGATTAAGCTCATTTGGCAGTCTGAGAACATACCAGCCACTTGCAAGCGCGGAATCATTGTGCCTATTCACAAGAAAGGTGACGCCAGGGACTGTCATAACTATCGCGGAATAGGTCTCTTATCAATTGTTGGAAAAGTCTTCAACAGGATAATTCAGAGCAGACTTCAGCGACATCGAGAACAAACCAGCCGTGAAGAACAAGCAGGGTTTTGACCGGGACGTAGCTGCACCGACCAAATTTTTGCTCTGCGTCAGCTCCTGGAAGAAAGGATCCGGATCGGTAAACGTGTTGTCATCGTGTTTATCGACTTCAAGTCAGCATTCGATTGCGTTTACTGGCCGGTTTTATGGAGATCACTTGAATGCGAGCACATACCGAAGGAGATAGTGAAGCTCCTTCAGGAAACATACAATGGATCAACTAGTTGCATTCGCATTGGAGATAGGCTGTCTGAAGAATTTACGATCAACGCTGGTGTTCGTCAGGGGGATGTCATTTCACCGCTACTTTTCAATACCGTGATCGATGCCATCATGAGAAAGGCCTTTGAAAACAGAAGAGGCGTCCAGTACGGTACCAATGATTACGTCACGGACTTGAAGTTTGCGGATGATAGTGTTGTGTTCGCGGATACCGATGCTGAGGCGGCGTATTTAATTGGGAACATAGCGTTGATTGCGGACTCATATGGCTTGCGAATCAATGAGGATAAGACAAAGGTCATGACATCAGATGGGTCGCACGCCTCTGTTCTCTTCGAAGAAGTTGAACTCCAGCAAGTGAAGGACTTAAAGTACCTAGGGTCAGTAGTGCAGGAGAAGAAAGTAGCAGCAACGACGGAGATCCGCAGCAGAATCGGACAGGCTTCCACTGCTTTTGCTTCGCTTGGCTGGTGCCTGTGGTAGAAAGCCAACGTATCGATGACGACGAAGGTTCGGCTGTTCCGTGCTTTGATAGTTCCTGTACTATTATAAGGCTCGGAAACGTGGACGCTGCTCAAGTCGGACGTGGTGAAACTCGAGTCCTTTCAGATGCGATGCTTGCGCCAGATCCTCGGGATTACCCTTTGTGACCGCATACGCAACGGAATCATCAGGGAGCAATGTGACCGCCAGCCCACGATCGAGTACCAAGTTCAGACCAGACGATTGCGGTGGTTTGGACACGTTTGCAGGATGGACGCGGGTCGACTACCGTACAGCGTGCTATGGAGGAAACGTCCAGTGCAGTGGAAGACCCAACGAACGGCCCCTAAAAAGACACGGCTGAAACAAATCGAGGATGATCTGAAGAAACAACGGTGCAGTGTCCTTAATGCTAGATCTATTGCTACGAATCGTTCTGAATGGAAGCGTATCGTTTAGGCCGCTCGGGCTCCCATGGTACCCACAGCAGTGTATTGGCTGAGAGGTCATCCTGCTCCGCCAAACGCCAGCTAACGGTATGAGTGAGAGTGAGTGATTCCGCCACGAGAATGCCGAAAATAATTGGCAGAAATCACCATAATGACTTCTGGGCCCCTAACGGGCGGTTCAAACTCGGAAACCGGCCTATCAAGATTAGTTTATGAAAATGATGGGTTTTTTCGTTATCAGTCAATGTTTTCTTAGACTCCATATAAACACCTTGCTCTCTAGGGTGGTGTTCTTAAACGTCCGGCTCGGAAGAGGACGCTGTGCGGTAGGGATGTTCTTGAGCGCGGCGCGTATTGGTTCCATGCGCACCATCGATAAGAAGGCGTCGCAGGGTGTGCTGAAGTGTCGGTTGACTAGGCGAGACCGCAGTAGGAGTATGCAGGACGTCGTGGAACTACAGCAACCCCCCAGTAGGGGTGTGCAGGACGCCGTATAATGTGTGCAGGACCTTAGTAGGAGTGTGCAGGACATCATGGAACCTGTGCAGGACCCCAGTAGGGGTGTGCAGGACGTCGTAGAATGTGTGCAGGACCTCAGTAGGAGTGTGCAGGACATCATGGGACCAGTGTAGGACCCCACTGGGGGTGTGCAGGACATCATGGAATGTGTGCAGGACCTTAGTAGAAGTGTGCAGAACATCATGAAACGCGTGCAATACCCCTGTAAGGATGAGCAAGACTTCATGGAATGTGTGCAGGACATCAGTAGGAGTGTGCAGGACATCATGAAGCCTGAGCAGGACCCCAGTAGGGATGAGCAGGACGTCATGGAATGTGTGTAGTACCTTAGTAAAAGTGTGCAGGACATCATAGAACGTGTGCAGGACCCCACTAGGGGTGTGCAGGACATCATGGAATGTGTGCAGGACCTTAGTAGGAGTGTGCAGGACATCATGAGACCTGTGCAGAACCCCAGTAGGGGTGTGCAGGACGTCGTAGAATGTGTGCAGGACCTCAGTAGGAGTGTGCAGGACATCATGGAACCTGGGCAGGACCCCAGTAGGGGTGTGCAGGACGTCGTATAATGTGTACAGAACCTCAGTAGGAGTGTGCAGGACATCATGGGACCTGTGCAGGACCCCAGCAGGGGTGGTGCAAGACCTCAGTAGGAGTGTGCAGGACATCAAGGAACTTGTGCAGGATCCCAGTAGGGGTATGCAGGACGTTGTAGAATGCGTGCAGGACCTTAGTAGGAGTGTGCAGGACATCATGAGACCTGTGCAGGACCCCAGCAGGGGTGTGCAGTACGTCGTATAATGTGTGCAGCACCTCAGTAGGAGTGTGCGGGACATTATGGGACCAGTGCAGGACCCCAGTAGGGGTGTGCAGGACGTCATGGAATGTGTGTAGTACCTTAGTAAAAGTGTGCAGGACATCATAGAACGTGTGCAGGACCCCACTAGGGGTGTGCAGGACATCATGGAATGTGTGCAGGACCTTAGTAGGAGTGTGCAGGACATCATGAGACCTGTGCAGGACCCCAGTAGGGGTGTGCAGGACGTCGTAGAATGTGTGCAGGACCTCAGTAGGAGTGTGCAGGACATCATGGAACCCGTGCAGGACCCCAGTAGGGGTGTGCAGGACGTCGTAGAATGTGTGCAGGACCTCAGTAGGAGTGTGCAGGACATCATGGGATCTGTGCAGGACCCCAGTAGGGGTGGTGCAAGACCTCAGTAGGAGTGTGCAGGACATCAAGGAACTCGTGCAGGATCCCAGTAGGGGTGTGCAGGACGTCGTAGAATGCGTGCAGGAGCTCAGTAGGAGTGTGCAGAAAATCATGGAACGTGTGCAAGATCTTAGTAGGAGTGTGCAGGACATCATAGAACGTGTGCAGGACCCCACTAGGGGTGTGCAGGACATCATGGAATGTGTGCTGGATCTCAGTAGGAGTGTGCAGGACATCAAGGGACGTGCGTATGACCTCAGTTTAATGTTCAGGACACCGTATGCAAGCCAGGCCTCCGAATCAACAAGAACGATAGTTGAGTCCGCCAGAACAGTGCTACCGTAATCGCACTCGAGTTGGCTCTAAAATTTTCTAAGTTCTGATTCCGAATTCGCTACATCTTCCCTACAGTGGCCGGATTCATCAACGATAAAACCGTGGTTTTAGGGTATAATTTACTCCGCGGGGTAAATTTTTGCGATTCATCAAAAAATATACCCCAATTTTTTGGTTATATATGGGAGTATCCGATACATACATTTGGGGTTTATTTTGGGGTGTGGAGTGGAGTTAATTAAACTTGGGGTATAAATTACCCCAAATTTCGTTGATGAATCCGGCCCCAGGTGGTGATGTTTTCCTGCTTTGTAGTCCAGGCAGATCCTCAACTGCTGACCTCTGGAGAAGGACGGTGTGTGAATCAAGACACACCGCTCTTCACTTCTTTTATACTTTACCCATGATCAAAATTGTATCATCCAATTTGTCTACGAGAGCCGAATAACATTATTCCTAAGATTACGGCAGTCCTCTTCTGGCGCACTTCACTATCGTTCTTGTTCCGAAACAGACATATGGGCCGGCCCAGACGAGTCACATCAACCGGTGAAGTTTGGCTAGAGCGGCTGACCCTGGGTCTATCCTAGACGTGGTGGGGCCACCCAAGATTAGGATCATAGAAATTATGAAAAACTCTAATAAAAGATGCCTGATACTGCGCTATCAATCAATGTTTTTATCAGAGCTCTATGGAATTACTTCGACTGGTAGCCGTACCAATTTTCCGTTCATTTCATTTCTGTCTTGAATGGTGCGTGCCCCCCCCCGTCTAGAATAGTGCCTAGAACCTGTACAACTGGGTCATTTTAGAACTCATTCCCTTTTTTCGACTTTTAAATTCAAAAAATATATGCCTTGTATCTTCTTTGTAGGAAGTCGCGTTGCAACTATTATCTTGCAGTCTTAGCAGCGGAGCGGTTGTTTCTTCATTTCTACCACTATGCTTCGGGAAAAAAAACAACTTGACTTTTAGAGCTTGACGATATTGTAGAAGGGAAACCCTTAGAAAAAGTTGTGAAATTTCTAAAATTTAGGCTCCGCAGAAAAGGTCAAGGATTTGGCATTGCTCTAAAATGTCGTGAAATTGTTCCATTGGATTTAGCTATCAAACTGATTTCCTAAATGTAGTGAAATTATTGAATCGATTTGGCTGTTGTTGGTATATGCAGATAACATAATCATTAAATGTAGTGAAATTGTTGCAAACGGATTTGGCAGGAGCTCTGAATTATCACAGTCAAATCACGCGTCAGAAAGGGTTTTTCTTGAAGCGCATATTGAATCAAATAAGAACAAGAATAAGTCTAGCAGCAAAAACGTTTCCATACAATATCAACCGTGAAAGCGTCGAGGACACGAAGACATAGCGTCAGTAGCTAATAAATTGCGTTAGATTTCGTTTTCGTGATTTTCATTTAATCGGTGAGGGAAGGTCTGGTACCTTAGTGGGAGCTACACTGAAAAGGCAGAATAACATTCGAAAACCTTATTTCTAGCCCATAAGGCCACGTTTCGTTCAGCATTGTTAATTGAGAAGTAGCTTTTTCTTTTCGTGTTTATTTGCTCGCCAGAGGACCTTCTGACGCGTGATTTGACTGTGATAATTCATAGAGCTCCTGCCAAATCCGTTTGCAACAATTTCACTACATTTAATGATTATGTTATCTGCTAAAAAAACCACAGCCAAATCGATTCAATAATGTCACTACATTTAGGAAATCAGTTTGATAGCCAAATCCAATGGAACAATTTCACGACAATTTAGAGCAATGCCAAATCCTTGACCTTTTCTGCGGAGCCTAACTTTCAGAAATGATTTCTTCATTTTCATAGTTGCTTTTTTTGAAAAACAGCCGCTTCGCATCTACGGTAGTGATAATACGACTGCGAGTAGTTCGGAAGTGAAGGACAGTTTATCATAAAGCCTAGATTGCTCGGATGAGTCCGGGAGAAGAAAGCAGCGGATTCGTCGGTCATAGCAAAATATAACCGTGATAATAAGAATTTGACAAGATAAGCCCGATAAGCCTTGCTACTTTGGTGAGAACCGCAAATGCCGCGATTATCAGTAGGAAAATAAGGAATCAGATGTCTGACACCCTTCCTAAGCAAGAAATCAGATGCCTAGCACCGTTATCAGGCATCCAATGTTTCATCTTTCCCATCATCCATCCAGAGACTAACGACCTATGCTGAGGTTCCGCACACGTCCCAGGATGTCCCACACACTGTGACACACTCGCAGTTAACCGTCACGGCTTCCTCTTCTTTGCAGCACATAGAGGGCTTTGTCATAGGCGGAGGAACGGGGCGACCAGTAGTGGATTCGTCCATAGGTACATTGGTGTCAGCGTGGTAGGTCCCTCCGGACAGCTGAATAAATGTGCGGTATCATGGCCTACGGTACCGCAGTCCGGGCACACATCAGATTTGCTGCTGTCAATCTTGCTGACATAAGACATTAACATTGTAGAGTGACCACAGCGTAATGATGCGAGCGTGCATCTTGCCCTTCTTCCGAGTTGAGACTCTGAGATGCACACGGGGGGCGGTCTATCTCCTAGTATAGGATTTATGGCCGCCTTCACAAGATGACACCGTACGAACTTGGTGTGCTCCTCGCGCAAAAGACGGAGTCGTTCTTGCTGTGAGTCGTGCCATCTTTGCAAATTGAGTTTGTTTGGAGCATCAGCGAATGGCTTTCTTATAATTCTCTCTCTAACGGCTTTTAGCACTCTCGACAACAGGTGATTTGGTTGCTCTATAATGTTAATGCGGAATCGCTGGTCTGGAGCTGACAGTACTCCTTCACTGGTAATAGACGGGTCTCAGCATGCAGGTGCTCGATTGGTGAGCTCTTTGCACATCCGGTGGCGATACGGAGAGCAGCATTTTGTACTCGCTGCGTCTTTGTCCGGGAGGATTCTGAGACGAGATGCTGCCATACCGGTGCAGCGTATTCCAGGGCGGGCTAAAGAATTGCCTTATACGTTGTGAGTAGAGTCTCTTTGCTGCTACCGCACGAAGTGCCGCACAGGGCCCTGAGAACGTTTAGCTTAGCTTTACGACTGCCTGCTTCTGCTCGGTATTCTTATAAAACTTGAGTGACGGATCGAGCCCAAGACCGAGCAACTTTGGAAAGCGAGCAGCAAGCAAACGGTCTCCATCCCACACGACATCCGGATGAGCGCTGTGCTCGGATGGGTCCGTCGTGAGAACGGACACTGACGACTTGGCTGCAGAGATCCTTAGCATCTTGCGGTCAAAGAAGCTCTTCAGTGTGATCAGGTACTCGTTGATCTTATTGGCGGCCACCTGTAAGTCCCGATCTCGACACATGATTGTTATGTCATCAGCATACGCGACGACCTTGATGTCCTGTGGAGGCTCAGGCATATCTTCAAGGTACAGACTGAAGAGGGCAGGCGATAAAACCCCGCCCTGAGGGACCTCTAATAAAAGCCGATATCCAGCGCTTTTGCCAAGATGGTATTGACGACCCCAGTATGTTGCTTGACAGGACTCCAAGGTTAACCGCATCAAATGCCTTGGTGAGATCCAACGCAACAGCTACAGTTCTCAATGGCTTGTTAGAGTTGAACCCGTCGATAGCATAGCTCGTAATTTCTAGCAAAGCCGTAGTTGTGGAATGTAGCCTCCTGAACCCATTTTGAAACAACTGCTTCTCGTTGTGCTCCGCTAGAGACAATGAGCTTTTCGGCTACCTTAGCGAAAGGTGACATCAAGCTAATGGGACGATATCCCTTTACTGATGACTGAGGTTTGCCAGGCTTGGGCAACGGGATGACGTTGGCTGTCTTCCAGTTTTGCGGAATAGTGCAGGAGCTGAACGAAGTGTTAATCATATCAACGATGAGCGGAAGGGTCTCAGTCGGAAGCTTCTTCAGTACAGCAGGACAAATGCCGTCGGGACCGACAGCTTTGGAGTTCCGCATGTCTTTTATAATCTTCTCTACTTGCGCCACAGTGTACACTTCGGCCGTGCTCGTGAGCGGAAGGCGGCAGAGCTCTCTTACTGTCACTCTTTTCTGCGGACCTCGCCTTGTACTCGTGACAAAGAAACTTTTACCGAGAGAGTGGGCGGCTTCCTTTCCTGACTTGAAAACATTATTACCAAACTTAATAGTGGAGACGGTGGCTGGCGAGCTCTTTCCCGATAGTTTCCGAAGCACCTTCCAAGTAGCTCCACTGTCCGTCTTGAAATTCAACTGTTCTGTGAACTTTTCCCACTGTTCTTTCTTGTGCTGGTCGAGATCTTTTCCGATCTCACCATCCAGCTGAGCGACGACAGGGTCTAGATGGTCAACTGCTCTTCTGGCATCTCTAGTCCTAATTTTCTGAAGAATTTCTCTGGTGACGTTTGGATAGAACGTCTTAACGCGGCCAACAGGGATAGCCGCCTTCATGGCCCTGCGAATTGCATCAGATAAGTGATGCTTCTTCTGGTGCACATTGCCATTCCACGGGTAATCAGTAGAGTGAGGACTTTTTGAAAAGAGACCGAACGAACGAATTTCGAATAAATTCGTTCATTTTTTATTTCGAACGAACGAATTTCGAATAAATTCGTTTATTTTTTATTTCGAACGAACGAATTTTGAATAAATTCGCTCATTTTTTATTCCGAACAAACGAATTTCGAATAAATTCGTTCATTTTTTTATTCGAACGAACGAATTTCGAATAAATTCGTTCATTTTCTATTTCGAACGAACGCATTTCGAATAAATTCGTTCATTTTTTATTTCGAACGAACGAATTTCGAATAAATTCGTTCATTTCTTATTCCGAACGAACGAATTTCGAATAAATTCGTTCATTTTTTTAATCGAACGAGCGAGTTTCGAATAAATTCGTTCATTTTTTTTATTTCGAACGAACGCATTTCGAATAAATTCGTTCATTTTTCATTCCGAACGAACGAATTTCGAATAAATTCGTTCATTTCTTATTTCGAACGAACGAATTTCGAATAAATTCGTTCATTTTTCATTCCGAACGAACGAATTTCGAATAAATTCGTTCATTTTTCATTTCGAACGAACGAATATTCGAATGACGAATAATTTAAGCATCCATAGCAATATCGCACAACTACGAAGTGAGCGGCAATATTAAGTTGAATTCTTCTTCTAAAGCTTTATTTCCACCTACAATTGAAATTAATAAGGCACGACTCATCTCTAAACCTGTACGGGCTACAACGCAAAGAATGCTACAAAATCAACTTTTCCGCTCTAGCTTAGCCTAAGGAGCTTATTCGAGGAGCCTTACTAAATTTGCTTGCCCCATAAGCCAGCCAGATTGGTGGAGCCGAGCTCCATAGTTATCTCCATAGGGTGCTTTCGCCTCTATGGTTTAAATGAGAGGCGCAGAGTTCTGCTGGAGCCAACAACGGGACCTGGCTGGCTTATGGAGCGAGCAAAGTTAGGAACCCGATATATCATTCGACGCCAAATTTTACGTAGATTTCAAAAACAACCCTCACCAGGTCAAAGAGTTATAGGCGAAAAACCGGTGTTTTGTAAAATGAATTAGGCTGAAGGATCGAGAAAATATTTTTCCAAACTGGAAGCACAAGTTGACGCAGAATTCTATTATCTCCAAGCCTCACCTATCTCCAGGAGAATATCTCCAAGCACAAAAAAGTTATGGACGAAAAACCGGCAGTGACACCCACCCAATCTTGAAAATGACTTCCATGAGTGTTGGGTCACTTTCATTCTTTTTGGGGCGGGTATTGGGGGAAAAATCGGAGTATGGGGCGGGGTTTATTGCTTCGTCGGCCAATCGACATACGTCTCTCCACCCCTGAAGACGTGGGTGATTGGTCAACGGAGGGATAAACCCCACCCCGTATTCCCATCTCCCCCTGTGCCTCGGGGCGTTTCACCGGTTGTCACCGGTTTCCCCAATGATGGAGGTTCCCCCTTCACCTGCCCAGAGGTGAAGGTTGGTGGAGTACATGGCTCCACCCAACGAAGCTATGGTTGGTGTTATCATTGCGCAGCGGCATGAAAAAATGGGAGTGGCCAAGTGCGATTGTCATGTGGCTCCACCTGTTAGAACCGCCCTAGTAGTCTCATCAGACGGTGTGGGGAAAAAATTTAGCTCTTGCGTTCGGAAAAATGGAACAATGGAGTAGTGAAGAAAATGAATTCAGTCTTGAAAGGTATGTCGATTCCTTCATACATTAGAGCTGATTTTCATATTTTTTGTTAAATCAGCTCGGGTATTCAAATTGGAATAACGTTCGAATATTCACGTTTGCGAATAATCGAATCTGAATAATGTTCGAATATTCACCTTTTCCGAATAGTCGAATTCGAATAATATTCAAATATTCACCTTTCCTGAATAGTCGAATTCGAATAATATTTGAATATTTACCTTTTGCGAATAGTCGAATTCGAATAATGTTCGAATTTTCACCTTTCCCGAATAGTCGAATTCGAATAATATTCGAATAGTCACCTTTTGCGAATAGTCGAATTCGGATAATGTTCGAATATTCACACTTTTCGAATATTCGAAAGTTCGAATAAAAATTCGTTCGAAAAATTCGAATATTTATTCGAACTCGAATATTCGGTCCTCACTGTAGTAATCAGGCGCTAGGCGTAGCTTAACCTCACTGAACAGGCACCAGTCTGCTTGGCCTAAATTGAGATAAGAACGTTGACGAACACCAGAATAAGGAGCAAGAGAATTTGAGAGATCGATGTGCACAAAGACGGGAACATGATCACTAGACAATGTTGCTGAGGTAGACCATGAGCAAGCGTTGGAAAGGTTGGAAGAGACTAGAGTTATGTATGGGCTAGAAGATCGGCCGTTGGCAGGAGACGAGTGGGCTGATAATCGTTTAAGATGACCAAGTCGCACTCCTCAGCCCATTCTTCGACTTCTTCTCCTCTAGCATCAGAACCAAGGGAGGAGCAGAAGGTGTGGACGTAAAGTGATGAGAGGGAATAATCGTTAAGTTCTTTGAGAAGAGGAATGGGATTGTAGGAGGAGGAACATGAGTTGGTAGGGGGAATATAGATGGTGAACAGAGAAAGGGGAGTGTAAAAGCGGAGGTGGATTGAAAGGTACTTGAGAGTACCATCCGTGGGTGTGTTTGGTATGAGGTGGGAGGGAGAGAAGATAAAACAAAGGTTGAAACTCCTCCGCCAAGAGGTGACCTTAGAGCATAAAAGGCAGTGTAGCCCGGGATATTAGGATGAGGACGGGTAGGTGATGAAGAGAGCTTGGTTTCTTGAACCGTGATCACGTCTGAATGGTAAGTGCTTGCGAAGAGAGAGAGCTCAGAAAGTTTGGCACGAAGGCCGTTGAGATTGATATGTACAATGGAAAGGGGGCGATTTGAGGAAGAGGAAACAGAGTTGGTAGGTGAAGAGCATAAAACACAACGAAAAGAAGAGTTATGATGCCTCACAGAACTGAGACCCCGAACAGGAGAGATGCACCCACCTTTGGCATCCGAAGCAGTTGACGCTGGTATCTCTCCAGGTAACATCCTTGCCGCACGTGACGCATAGGTACTTCTGAGCGGGTCCAGGATTCCTCTCCACGCCGGCCCTTAGCAGGAGAATCCAAAGGAGAGACGCGGCCGGCCAGCACCTCTCCCATGACAAAAACCCTCTTCGTGGAGGGGTGACGTCGGTCTGCGTAGAGGTGATCTTCTTTCCTCCACACTGCCACAGCGTGAACGTACGACATCTCGGCAGCAGCTGCGGGATGTAACTCGTCAATGCGTGCAGGGTGCTCACGGATTTTGGGGAAAGGTATTGAAACCTCCGGGAGGGTAAAGTTTGCATGTGCGTGTGGGAGCCTTTACTACTTTAAAAGAAAAGGAAATCCCAATTTTGGTTGCATATCCTTGGTGTAAAAGGGACGCGGAGGACGAGTTGTTTGCCTCCTCTTGAAAACACAACTCAACCGAATTCCTTGATAAGGGACCCGAGTCAATCCCCTGTTTTCAGGAAGGTGAGGTTAAATCCAGAACACATTTGCGCATTTCAACGGATTTAGGTGCACGCAAATGAGGAAAAAAATGAGTTACTCCCCCCGCAGCCGCCGTGATGATTAGCTTCGAGTCTGTGAGACAGAAGTCCTTCCCGCATTGTATGACGTCCCGCACACTCCTACCGGGGTCCTGCAAACATTCCATGACGTCCTGAACTCTCCTGCTAGGGCCTGCACACGTTCCATGTCGTCGTGCACACTCCTACTGGAGTCCTGTACACATTCCATGGCGTCCGGTGCGGTTTTCTAATGCAGCTACAGGATCATTTTGTCATGTTCTTGCTTCTAAATATGTAGAAGCAGAGAGCAACATGAAAAATTTGTGCAAAGAACATTTAAAAAACACCAGGAAAATCAAAGTTTATTAGGTGGGTCGTCTATTCAGAAAAAGTACCCTGTACAATCCTAGTGGAATCCTGCACACACTCGATGACGTCCTGCACACCCCTACTGGGTTCCTGCACACGATCCATAACATTCTGCACAGTACAACTCTCTTCCTGCACACATTCCAGGACGCCTGGAGCACTCTTGCTGGTGTCCTGCACAAACTCTATGACGCCCTGCACACCACTACTGCGGTCTTGCATACCCCTTACCTGTGGCTATCTGTAGCTTTACCTCCAGTCGAATTGTTCGGAGTAGTCCATCGGTACACCGCCCATAATAGGATTGAAGTTAAAAATGGATTGAAGATTTAATGATTTCCCACAAACTATATCCTCAGAGTATCATTCATATCATGCATGTGGTAAACATATCCACATAACAGAACACGGTTTTAGTCAGCGGTTCATAAGACAACATAGTCTTCAGTTAGCGGTTCATAAGACAAAACAATTTATATTAGCGGTTCACAACAGCCTCTTCTTTACACTAACACCAAACCTATAGCAAACCAATTGACCGCTCTATTGGTTGGCGTTTGGGTTGTGAAAGCTTTTTTAGTTTGCTATTCGTTGGCGGTTGATAACAACTGTGCTTTTTGGTATCGAACTCACAACAGCTTCAGCCGCTTTCCTCTTCAGAAAGACGGTGTGTGAATGAAAACACACCTCTCTACATTTCTTTTATACCCTACCCCTTATCAAATGGCTATCATAAACTTTGTTTACCGTGGGAATTTCGTGCCGGCGGCAATTTATAATCGTCTGGAGTAAGTTGCCGGTTTTAATGACGTTTTCGTCAGTGTGTCAACTTTCACATTTGCGCGACAGCCGACGAGCAATCCACACAATGGGCACTTCGTCGGGCCGGCGGAGCGTTTATGTGCACTTCCTCGTGCCGGCGGGGCGTTTATGAGCACTTTCTCGCGCCGCTTCTCATGAAGTGTGACGTCGTTATTCAGCGTCCTCGTCATTGATTGGTCACCATCTTAGCTGCTTTCAATGCAGCTTTCAGACTTAATACATTTACGCAGCTCTTATCGGTGAAAACACCAAACTAAACAGTCGAATCGTTCCAAAATGAGTTGGTGGGTATGCTTTGCTTGGTGTTTTCAAAGATAAGAGCTGCGCTTGTGTTCCTTTTTTTTTCAAATTTGCTGGCAGTTTATCTGCTCATTTCATATTCTTCCTGTTTTTTCGTCTTTGTTTTCACATCCCTCGTAAACTCCTTTTTTCAAATTGAAATCTCTTTGTATACAACTTTTTTGTGTGTTTGCTTATATCAACTCTTCCAGTGCGCCGAAGTAACCAGTTCGGGGGCCTGCGGACGTTGAAAAGTGATGAAACGTGATGACATCCAGGAAAAAGCAGGGAAAGTTCCACAACAGGAGAGTTGCTTGTTCTAACTTGTTTTCAATACCAGTTTAGTTTTTATCGTAATAGGTTTCGTTTATAGTGGGTGTATCCGCCGAAGGGATAGGTGCGGACCCCTCAGCAGGCCGAGCGCCTGTCGCGTGCGCCGATCGATCACATTTCTCGTGGGCGCACACGACGCAGCGCGGTCTGCTGAGGTGTCCGCAGCTATCCTTTATCTGGTTACCCAACTGTGCTACTGTGCTTATCTGGGTCAAATTCCGGTCCGCAATTGCGTCTCGACACGCTTCGCGGCCGCGCGCTTTCGAGTCGGAAGAGCTTCCAGCGCCGCAGCTGCCGATCTGTTGACTCTAGGTGGGGTTTAGAAGCTGGAAACTAAACAAAATTGAACAAAACTGTATAAAAAAAGCCATATCGAGTCGGCTTTGGAGCGGGAAACTCGATTGACTCGAGCGCGTGCGGCCGCAAATCGTGTCGAGACGCAATTGCGGACCGGAATTTGACCCAGATAAGCACTATACATGAGGAGAGCGTAAAAGAAAAGCATACAATTCTGAAAAAAAATGTTTAAAGCGTACACTTTTCGGAGAAAATAAAACAAAACCTCATCTTCAGCAGTTCTTTAATCATCCCCTCCAGTTGTGAACGAAATAGCACTGGTATGGGATTCATGCACATTGATCCCCAGCTGACCGCTTCTTATTGATAAGTAAATGAGACACTCTTGGTGGACTCCACTATACATGTCTGACAAGGCTCTTTTTTTCATCACAGAGCCGAATTTTCTTTTGGCGTATTGCGCTATGTATAGTTAGGCCCGTGGCTTGCTTCCTCAAGAAAAAAAAACATCTGAATCTCGGCCGTGGCCAGCGCGGGCGGCTTAAATTTAACAGGCGGCTGGGGGAATGGTAAGCTGATCAGCTGCGCTTTTCTCTCTCTAGCCCTGAATTGATCAGTGGGCCGAGGCAAGCTACCGCCGCGGATGAGATTTAACTGTTTTCTCGAGGAGGCAAGCCACGGAACTAACTACATATATGACATTCAAAATCGCATTTCGCCTTCTGCCTAGAACTTCTTCTAGCTTTTCTTTTAAAGGCAGTGTTCACGATGATTTTCGTTCGCGAGTTTCCCACTCAAAACAATGCGTTGGCAATCAAATCTTACCAAAACTAGGAAGAAACGGTGAGAAACGCATTAAAACGTCGTATTTCAGTGGCATTATTCTACGACCTGGACTAGTTGTCCGGTTGTATGAACATGTTCATGGTGGTTGTCACCGGTGTAAAATTGGGTCAATCGGAAATGGAAGGATATTTTATGCGAAGCAGGATTAGTTAGGATCCTGAGGAAAGAACTGAGCAATAGAGAGTAGAGAGTTGCAGTGGACGGGTCCACAAAAGATTTCGTTGTCACAACAAACACTTCCCGTGATACTTAAAAGGCGGGGTGATACTTGAGGATTTCGAGTACTTCTGGTGCGTTTTTCTGAATTTCTACGTGATCTTAGTTCTATCTTGGGGCCACTTAGTCAATATAGCGAATAATCTCAGAATTGAAGATTATCGTGAACACTGCCTTTAACTGGGTCTTTCTCGAATTCCACATTTCGATGTAGTGTGCGATTTCGATTGTGATAACTTTACATAATGATATTATTGTCCTATCAAGACCCCAATTAGGCCGTCTTTGAAGGAACGCTTGATTCCTCCTGGCTGTTGCCGGCTAGAGAGTTAAAGACATCGTACGCGCTTTAAAGGCATCGTACACGATGAAAACCATATTTGGGTTTTTGATGTTTTCGTGTTGTACTATCCCTATAGTGACTAACGGTAGCAAAACGCCCCCTCAAAAACGTCAACTTTTTGAGAAAAACCCATTTTTAGAAAGTTCATAGCAAATTTGAACTTCGCGCCGGCATCAACTTGTGATATTTGCGCAGAGAATGCAAGGAACAGTGTTACGCTTCGTTCCTTGGCGCAGCGTTGGAAGCAATTCATCGAGGATGCCTCTCAACTACGACTTCAGCGAAATTGAAATGGGCTACCCACCTGCTGCGTCCAGTGCTGCCGGCTGCTTTCGATCGATGCCGAATTCGAAATCGACTGGCGTGTGTATTGCGCCCTACGACGCGTCAAGGCACGCCCGCCGTCGGCAACCCAAGAGTTTTGTTCTTTGTAACAACGGATCGACCCCAAGGCCGGCCCCCCAAACCCAGGAAGCCATTTTGAGGTAAGCGAATCTCCACTCAGAAACGGTTTTGTAACTCCAAACTTTCTGAGTGACATTGTCATGGCCCACTAGTCCGAATGAACGCATAAACCCAAATTCGGTTTTCATCGTGGACGATGCCTTTAAACCACTCACCGTTTTTTGAGTTTGAATCGTTGGTTGGGCCCGCCTGAGAACATGGGTAGAGTTTCTCGGGTCACCGACGCATTATTGGGAAGATATGGGTGATCGAATGCCTCGAATTCCACCAAAAGGGGCCGGCCTTCTGACAGCCATATGACATAAAATGAAAAAGAAAGAAGGTTTTCAACAAGCGATAGCGCGTAAATGAGTGGAAGTTGATGTATCATTTGTTGATAAGCTACCTTCTTTTCTCATTTGAGGCCACATGGCTGTCAGAAGGCCGGCCTCTTTTTGTGGAATTCGAGGCATTCGATCGCCCATACCTTCCCAATGATGCGTCGTGTACCCGACAAACTCTACCCACGTCCTCGGGCGAGCCCAGCCAATGATTCAAACTCAAAAAAACGGTGAGTGGTTTTCAGCGCGTACGATGCCTTTAAATCAATTCAAAAAAGCGTAGAATAATGTGTGCCGTCTGCAATCACACTCAATACACGGCACTTACGTTTTTGTACTACCCAGTCATCTCGAAGAACCGCGGTCTTCTCAGGTCACCTTCTTCCCAGGTCATACGGCTTCACCGACGCTTGGCGCACTCCCTGTTGGGTCCCGCTCATTTAGCCCGGCGCTTTTCACGACGTCCCGTTGAGTTCATCAGAACCATTGGCAGTGGCTATTACTGAGGCAGCGAGGAATGAAAAGCGTGAGGGCCCACGGCGCACAGCATGAAATTTTCTTAAGCTTTTTTTCTTAAGCCGTCTTTGTTATTTGTGAACCTAAATTACTCAAGTTTGTGAGCAAGTGTCTCTTAAAGGCAGCATACACGCTCGCAAGCATAGTCGAGATAACAGCATAGATAGGTCCGCACGGCCCGTACTATGTCGTCAACGACGTTTGAAGCGCTGAAAACTGTCCAGGATGACAATATTTATTTATTTATTCATGCGTGGGGAACCACGCGGGAAACATGAAACACAAAAAGTTAAACGGACCACAGACACAATTGACAAATCATGCTGAAAAAATTATCCGATAAACGACCAGGGTTGTGTTGAGCCTCAAGCAGTCTCTTTTAGGTACTTGTCGGCAAGCTTTTTGAACTGCGCTAATGAGGTTGGTATAGGATATTTCTTTGAAATTTTCAAAAATTCAGACCCAGCTCTCTGCGTGAAAAATGAGGCCCTCATACGAGTTTTGGCTGTTGTAAAACTCAGTTTAACCCGCCCACCTCTAGTGGTTGAGTGGGAGAGTGTGTAAAAATTATTGAGGGGAACATAGATTTTCCCGGTGATCAATTTATACACCATAATGAGATCATACTTCCTTCTACGGTAAAGCAGAGTGGGAAGTTTGAGTAAACTGTTACGGACAGAAGCTGAAGGAATTGAAGCGTAATCATATCCATGTAGGCGAATCCAGAGCTTTCTAGTGAAGTTCTTTTGAACTGATTCAAGTTTCTGAGTGCAACGTTTAGAAACAGGGTTAAACACCGTCGTACCATATTCCACTAGGGGGCGAATGTATGATTTGTAAGCTAGTATAAGATGCTCCGTTGACTTTGTTGATAGAGCTTTGAACAGATTTCGTATGGCTCTATCTGCTTTATTAGCAATCGTTTCACAGTGTTCAGTGAAGCTAAGCTGTTCGTCCAGTATGAATCCTAAATCTCGCAATGTTTTAGAGCTATTGAGCTCCAGCTCACCAAGGTAATATATGTGTCTATCAACGGAATCACCAAGATGAAGCACCTTAGTCTTAGGGGCTGATAGGGGGAGCTGCCATTTTTCTGACCAATCAGCGATTGAATTGACTGCCGATTGTATAGCGATGCAATCTTCGGTGTTAACAATGTTTTTGTAAATCTTGATATCATCCGCAAACATTTTGCATGAAACACTGAAGCTACTTCTCAGATCAGGAATGTCTGAGGTATACAAACTAAAAAGAATTGGTGAGAGGACACCGCCTTGTGGTACGCCACTGGTAACAGGATATGATTGAGAAAATGAATCATTAATTTTTACTTGGAAGGATCTTCCAGTTATAAAGTTGTTTATCCATTTGACTATCCTAGGATGAATGCTGAGAGACAGAAGTTTCGAAATGAGCTTATCAAAGGGAACCTTATCAAAAGCTTTCGTGAAATCAAAATAAATGACATCTACATTGATTTTCCGATCTAGAGCTTTGGTCCAGTCTTCCATTGAGGTTAGCATTTGGGTTTCAGTGGACCTGCCAGCTCTGAAGCCGAACTGATTATCCGGTATCAAGAAGTTGGTCTCAATGAATGAAACCAGTGTTGATTTTAGAATTCTCTCAAAAACCCGGGCAAACACTGATGTTATGCTAATCGGGCGATAATTAGAAGCTAATTTATGAGGCGGTTTCTTAGGAATAGGTGTAATAAATGAGTGTTTCCACCGAACAGGAATTTCACTATACATAAAACTGCAGTTGAATATGTGTTCTAGGGGGTAGGAAATAGCAACCGCGATCTTATTAATGAAGTATGATGGTACCTCATCGGGAGTAGTAGAGACTGAAAGTGGTAATTTACATAGGACATTGTAAATCTCCTCTTTATGAAACCATACACCGCTATCACTTATTGGGTGGGGTGAATTGAGGTTGGACCAGTCAGCTGTAAACAAGGAGTCTTCAGAAAAAGACATTTTAAATTGTTTAGCAAGCATAGATGCCTTGGCTCGATCTGTAAAGGCAGAAACGCCTGCATCATCTTTTAGAGTAGGAAGTCCTCCAACTTTCTTTATTCTCGAGTTGACTAGCCTGTAAAATGAAGCTTTCTTGGGTTGTTGAAGTATTTTACGTTCAATATAATCATTATGTTTTTTGAGCAGACGATCAAACTTGTCTGTAATGTATCTAAAATTATTGATTTTTTCTATACTGGGATCGGATTGTGCATCTAACCAAGCACTTTCTCTTTGAGCAAATAGTCTCGAAAGATTAGGTGGGAGATTTTCATTACACAAAAGACGTTTCTCCACAGGGACGAATGTGGAAATACACGTATGCAAAATCGACAAAAATAATTCATACTTATCGTTAACAAGTGGGGCCTCTTCAAGCAGCGAGCGCCAATCTAGAGAGCATAAGTATTGACAAATGAGTTCGTAATTAGCTTTACTATAAGCTCGGCGTAAGCAATACGTTGGTGGAGCAACATTTGTGGGAATATAAAATGATACCCGAGAATGATCACTAGAGCCGATAGGTGAACTCACCGCTATATTATTCACTAGGTTAGGAAGGCTGCTGAGGAGGAGATCTAGAATATGTGTGCCACGGGTCGGGACACATATAAGTTGTTGGAGTTGACAAGAATTACACATCTCCACAAAAACCTTTGAGGTGGTAGAGTGATGATAAGGGGACTGCATTAGCCAATTTATATCAGGTAAATTGAAGTCACCATTTATGATGTACTGACCCTCGCACGTTGAAAGATCACTTAAAACCTTGGTAAGCTGGAGTGATTTGTTGACATCACACCTGGGGGTTCTGTAAACACAAGCAAGCCTTATGGCAGAATGAATTTGCTTCAAGTCGCAACAGAGCATTTCATATCCATCAGGAACAGATTCAACCCAAATAGTATCGAAAGCAATGGATCGTTTAATTAGTATGAGTACACCTCCACCCCTTTTCAAGTTTCTGTCACATCTCAAATAGTTGAAGTCATTACTCAAACTTCCCAGGATAGGTGCTAGGTCGATAGAATCGTTTAACCAAGTTTCTGTTATCATAATGATATCATAATTAAAGTTTTTGATAGCGAAATCGAGAGAGGAAATATTCTTTTGTATTGAACGAATGTTACAATAAAGGCATTTTAGGGTATTCGCAAGTATCCGGGGACTGCTTGTTAGTTTAACACAGACGTAGTCGATTGTGTTTGTGGAATGGCTGTACTAGTAACACTGATAGATGCACGACGGGCATTTGAATTAGCATTTGAAGTTAGCCGTTCAGCTCGCAAGCGATCTCTTTCACTTTTTGGAAGAGAGGGTCTAATGTAGATCCCTCTCATCATCGCGAAAGATTTTAGCCAGTGAGCTCTACGGATGATCAAATTAGCATGGAAGGTCGAGGGCATGACAATCTTTAATAATCGTGGTCTGTAATGATTTGGCCGGCCCATTCGAAAAATCGAGGCAGGTTGACACTCAACGCCTAAGTGGTCTAAAATGTTACGAACACAAACTGCATCATGATTGACTCTAGTGGAGGGAATAAGGTCACCAGATTCATCAATGCCGGATA
This sequence comes from Aplectana chamaeleonis, assembly GCA_029168955.1. Lineage (NCBI taxonomy): Eukaryota > Metazoa > Nematoda > Chromadorea > Rhabditida > Cosmocercidae > Aplectana > Aplectana chamaeleonis. Next base: position 486,669 of record JAPDOI010000265.1, read on the forward strand.
CGACTATTGATCTCTTACGTTCATGCTCTTCGAACGATGTATGAGGTTCAGGAATAGCTTCTACGGGAACAGTAGGTACACTCAGAGCAGTAGAAGTGGGCGGTATAGATTGGCTGTGATTCAGAAGATCTCGCAATCTCATGTTTTCAGCAGTTAGAGCATCAACTTTGGCTTCTAAATCCCTATTCTTCTGAACAAGATAATCCATGTGTTGCTTCGAATCATATAAGTGAAGCAGCAATTCTCTCAAGTGACTGGATATCGAAGTGTCACAGCGAACCATTTCAACCATATCATCAACAGCAATCGATCCATTAGTAGTAGCAGTAGCAGCAGTAGAGATAGCTCTTGAGGTTGCACGAGTTTCCACCATGATCACTGACTTTGCTTAAACAAACCAGCACAGCACCGAAATGAACAAGATATGGTAGTCGATACTTCGAAAAATAGACCTTGAGTGGCGGCTAGATAGTATAGGAAGAATTGATGGCCCTCGCCGCAAGGGTATACGCGTGATCTTCTGATAATTCTCCGAACTAGTAGCCAGATAAAACAGATAGTCGAGATGTGTAGATAGTCGAGATGTGTAGATAGCAGTAGTAGATATAGATAGTTGATAGTCGATAGTCGATAGTTGATATGTAGATAGTTGATAGTCGTCCGATGTCGAGTATGGTTAGTACCACAGAGCGAGTAGGGCACAACCGCTTGCAATGGACGCGGAGTATTTGACAATGTTTGAGCAATCTTGCCTTCCACGCCCGTATTTTCACACCCCTTCGAGTAACAGAATGAGAATCGAAACTTGAGAAAACATGTGATAACTTAGAATGATAGCACTATAAAAAGGGAGTGCAGTAGAGAAAAAACTCGATTTACCTCAATATAACATGTTTGTGCACTGATAAAATCCTCCATTTCAAGAGGTCAGCCAAAGTAGAGCGGCATTCTCGAAAGTGGACGAGAGTCAATAGGTATGCAGACATGTTATATTCAAGTAAATCAAGCTGTTTCTCTCGTGCACTCCCAATTGATAGTGCTATCACTGTAACTTATCTCATGTTTTCTCAAGTTTCATTTCTCATTCTCGTACTTGAATGGGTGTGAAAATACGGGCGTGGAAGGCAAGATTGCTCAAACATTGTCAAATATTGTCATCCTGGACAGTTTTCAGCGCTTCAAACGTCGTTGACGACATAGTACGGGCCGTGCGGACTTATCTATTCTGTTATCTCGACTATGCTTGCGAGCGTGTACGCTGCCTTTAAGCCCTCTCACTTCTATCCAGAAGGAAATCTCAAGAAAATTTGTTTTAAAGGCAGCATACACGCTCGTAAACGTAATTGAGATAACTACGGAATATGGTATGGCACCGAACACAACGCTTACGCATTTTGAAGCTTCAAAAACAACCCACAATGACGCCACAGGAGTGAGAGGTTGGTCCCACCCCTGTATCTGCCCGCCCCCTGTATTCGCCGTCTCCTCCAAAACAGGGGTGCTGGGCCATTTCCGACGTCATCGATGTGCGTGGTTTACTTACTGTACCTATTCCACCACCTACAAACATCGCCGACGGTGAGAATGGCCCAGCAGCCCTGTTTTGAAACAGAACGCAAATACAGGGGGCGGGCAGATATAGGGGCGGGGCCAACTTCTCACTCGTGTAGCGGCATTGTGGGTCGTTTTTGACGCTTGAAAATGCGTGAGCGTTGTGTTGGGTGCCATACCATTATAATTCCGTAGTTATCTCAATTACGTTTACGAGCGTGTACGCTGCCTTTAAAGATTTTGTCAACTACCCTATTAAAATCTAAAAGATCACAAGGCCTGGGCAGAACCAAATCTCTCCAGCCACTTCGTGGCTGGAGCGACAAACACTGAGCAGTCGAAATGAGTGGTGGACTGGCAGAGGACGTAAAAAGTGGTGATGTATGCTTGTTTCTGCACGCAACGATCAACTCTGGTAGGCTCTGCGCTTTCCTCAGAAAGTGTCGCACGCTTCGCAAAAAGCATGATTACTTTGTTCCGATTCCTGCCGATTTCTCGCGATGTCAGGTGCATGTTCCTGCAATCCAGAACCCTTTTTCCAGACGTCCCGCACACTTTTTCTAGAATCCGGCTCACTTTTCCCGACGTCCTGCGCACTCCTTCCGGAATCCTGCGCATCACCTCTTGGATGCCACACACTATCCCCGGCGCTCTGCGCGCTCGTGGGTGGGTCACACATAGTTTCTTAGGCGCCCTGCTCACTTCCAAATGGGTCCCGCTCACTGCGCTCTTTTTTGTAAAAGTGCCAAACTTCTAGCTCCCTTCCAAACTCAGATTCTGGAATGAGGGGTGCGCGCAGAAGCAGTCCTTTAGGCTCCGTGCATAGCCAACGTCCTAGCGTCAAGTGACGCCGGAGGTTTACATCTCCAGCGACTTGACACGATGCTCCAGCGGCTTCACGCTTGCCGCTTTTCGTTGGCTATGGACGGTGCCGTATCAAATCAAATTTGCGCTTCGCACGCACCGTAATTTGAAGACCTCCACTTGCATGTGTATCGATACATATTTTGTGACGGATGGCAAGTTCTATCTTTCTTGCTAATGAGATGGTTCAATACATTTGATCCACGTCTTGCATTTCCGATCATTGCCACTCTATCGTCAAGCTCTGGATGGAGGAAGCTGCAACGCTGCTATGACAGCTTCATCATAAAAGCCGAGCGGCGGTTTTCGAGAAAACACTATGGTGAAGTTGGAGAAACCACCGCTCCGCTTCAAAGATAGCGTGATAATATTTGCAGCGCGGCTTCCTTGAGATAAGATACAAACCATACATAAATACTCAGGCACCGATTGCGCTTCTCGCGCTCAGGGTCGGGCGCTATCCTGCGAGGCTCATCACACCCGACGAGAGCGTAGGGCCCTAGTTATACACCAGCGGAATGAAAACGTCTCGCGATGACATTGCCGCCGCATGCTGCTTGAATTAGGGACTCGTCTGCAATGTTGCGTCTTTGGCGTCTTTGACGCGACACTGCAGACAAAAAATTTCCAGGCGTTTTCAATGGTATTTTATCGGTTTTTTTTTCGCCTCTGACACTTTTTACTTGCAGAATATCACTAATAATCAATTCCTCTCGTCATTACAGTGCTCGTTATGTCGTTTTGGTGATGTTTTAACAATTTTAAATCTGAAATTAATCAGCAGGTGGAAATTGGCAAATTTCCAACAGGGCAGGTCCCGCAAGGATACAGTATACGGTGCCGCGGCTTGTCTAACTGCTCTGTGCGGCCTTCCGGCGCGTTTTTCTGCGACTATTGTTCCTTTTGGCATGCCTGAGCACAGTTAGGGCGCATATAAGTGATAGTTGTCTTGCTATTTCCGCAGCGTCCCGCCGGTGTATAACTGGCCTAGGAGGTGGAGAGAGAGAGAGTCCCGCTTGGCGTGAATGGTCGCGGCGCGAAACCGCACTGCTGGTGAGCCCTTCTTGCCCCTGCAAGTCACCCCTCGCTTCATTACAGGGTTACGGAATCCCTTCCTCTTCCATTCCCAGAAGTTTCCACTGATTATAGTACCTTAATAGTACTAGTACATAGTAATTTTATAAACCACTGCAAACTGGCATTGTTTTACTTTACCGTTTTGCCTTGAAATGAACCATAAGTCCAAATATTAGTTTATTAATGCGATAAACATAAAAAAGTATGCTCTTTATGATAGCAATTCACCCACAGTACTCATAACAACAACAACAGAACAACGGAAAACCATTGTATAGAGCAATGTACCTATTTCAATAGACAGGGCTTCAGATTAAGAAAATACGGGAAACAATCAAAAATAAAATAACAGGAGCGCCATGTTCGAAAAAAAAGGAAAATAATATTTCAGCAATCGACAATCCTTTCGAAATACAATAAAATATAAGATCATTTGATAGGAATAACAGGAACAGCAACAGTTTACAAATATTTTAACAATAACATAACCATAACAATAATAACAAACGGTTGGCAGAATACAACTACTCGTCCAGACCCCGTTTTTTAACCTTTGGTTGAAATATGACAACAAATTACCAGGTTTCCTTGATTTTTTCTGGACTTTTTATTATTTTCGTCCACATAAATCGCTACAAAGTAGCAGTGATTGGATTCCCCTCCATAAAAAAACAAGCCCAAGTCAACTGTCACCCAGTCGATGTACATATGTATGTAGTTCATTGCCACTCATTTCACGATTATTTACGTGTTTCACTGCTCTTTTAAAAATTTGAAGGCGCGTTCAGCTTATTGTGCTCGAAGTCAGATTTCCCCAAGACCACTAGCACTCTCATATCCAATAGATTTTTATGCACACTGACAAATAATCAATAACATTGCTGATTTTAGAAGCTTTCCCACCTACTTCGTAGCATTTACAGCCCACCCTCAGGGAAATGAAAGTACGAGCATGACAAGATGACGCACTCGGAAGCAAAAAATTAAGAGCAGTGAAATGGGTTTGGAAAAGATGCGGCTTTTCGTGCGGCTAAGCGTAGCAATGATATCTGACACACAAAATCAGGAGTTGGTAGAGCTGATGACGCCGATTATTTAGGGGCATCGCTGCCTACGCCGTGATAACAAAAGGGCTGCAATAGCTCCGCCGCACAGTTGAAATGAGTCATAGGAGTGGGAGAATACAATGAAACTGAAACTCATTCAACTCTGTACTACGAAAGCCTACTAAACACGATTAAAACTTTCTGAATAAAAAGCGGCATAACATTAACAATATCTAAAATGTGGGTAGGAAGAATATACTAACGTTGATGAATATGACGCATCACTCCAGGACTTATGGTCTCGTCACAGCGGGTCCACGACTCATCGTGTCGTCACATTGGTTGCCTCCAGTCGCGGTCTCTTCGCTCGATGCTATAATAGATGTGAAGGCTGGAGTAAATGAAAGCAACAGATAAATAACATCGGAAACCTACATCATCCGGAAGCCACTGGAATACGTCATCCACCACCGTATGCTTGAACGAGCGTATGTCCTGGCTGGGAAATGTACCTGATACAGCAGTCCTACCATCCAAGAGTTACACCCTTAAACAAAATAAACTCACAGCGCCTTCTGTAGTATCCTGAATACGTGCCGCTTCCACCATCCGCGATCATCGGCCATTTTCCTTAGAGCTGCCAGACGCTCTTCATCAGATCGACCGAGGGACACGAAAAAGCTGTAAAACATATACAGTTAGAGTGTAAAACATTGTGTCGCCATATGTACTGTGCTTATCTGTACCAAATTCCGGTCCGCAATTGCGTCTCGACACGCTTTGCACTAGAGTCAGTCAAGTTTCCTGCGCCAAAGCCGACTCGATATGGTTGTTTTATACAGTTTTCTACAATTTTGTCTGGTTTTCAGTTTCTAAAACTCAACTAGAGTCAACAGATCGGCTGCTGTGACGCTGGAAACTCTTCAGACTCGAATGCGCGCGGCCGCAAAGCGTGTCGAGACGCAATTGCGAACCGGAATCCGGTCCCGAGAAGCACAGTAGTTTCAACAACGTTAACCTGCTAGTTGGGAGCTCCGTTCCCCACGCATTTCTCAGGTCTTCGTGCCCGAAACCCAAAGCATCAAGTGCGAAATCCAGAAATTTGATGAAACTACGCGCAAACCAAAACTAAAAATGTAAAAAATAGGCCGGCAAAGCTTACCAGTCACAGTGTTCTCGATGTCTAAGGGAAGACTCTTGAGAGCTGTTCGTCCTTTCGCGTGGTTAACGCGCACAGCGTACTGCTGCACTTCCTCTCGAGGTTCGGTGAGCTGAAAAGATAAGCATAGCGTTCAAGTAAAGTCCATATGGTTTCATCCACCTGTACAGAATAGAAATCACACCTGTTGGAAAATGAAGCGGAACAATGCCGCTAGGTTTTGGAGAGTGTTATGGCCAGCAAAAGGATGCCGCAGTTGCACGGCTTCTTCCAGAGCAAACAGGACGATACAGGCCTGAAATGCGCTCTTTAGTGCATTCACAGACCACGCGTTTTATTTTACGGCCGAATCGGAGTACGGTTCTCAAAAAAATTTTTTTTGTGTTTCGATCACTGTGATATATTCAATATAACCCTCACCGCGAATAAATAAAACAAAACGTGTCGGGCAGATAGAGTAGAGTTGAATCGATAAAATTAACAACAAATGAACTCCCGTCGCAACCAAAACAGATTTACAGAATAAATTATTTGAGACTATTTATGAGTTCTTAGCAGTAGAAAGGAATGATACAAGACCAGCAGATCTTATCACGGAAAGGAGTGAGTTGAAAATAGGTGTCAGTTGAAATATACAACTTTTAGGTGGGATTTGGCTCATTCAAGTGGAAAAAATCGGTGGGAAAATTCAGTCACAAGAACCACACGCGGATACGAACGGCTGAGAAAACGGAAGAGTGAAAATGAAACAGAATTTTGGCTGAAAATCGCTTCCAGCAAATCGTTCTCAATGCAGCGCGAAAGTTGCTTCGGAACGCAGTTGCGAATCCGAGCGCGTGTTCGATTCCGTGTCACTTACGCTGCCTATCGTTTTCCATCTCCCGCTCAACTGCCAATTGATCCAAAATACTCCAATTCCGAGCTGGAGATCCGTGCCTGAGTAGACGTTGTTGGATTAGGTGAACAAATCATTTCGAAAATGTTGAATAACCTTTGTTGATCAGGTTGTTAATATTAGCATTAAGAATTATGTTCTAAGGTTGTTATTGTTCAATGTAATAATATGAGGTCTTTAAATGACGGAGCCTTCTTGTTCTGAAATAAATTTTGTTGGGCTTTGCGTTTGTTTTTATCATACATGTTGCATTCACTGACCCTATAGGCATAGTTGGTATTGTTGACCTCGAACAGGGATTGAACTTGAGCAAGAGCAAAGATAATGGCGCATCCTGCCACCACGCTAGACGCGCACTGTTGATATACGACTTGAGATCGATCTGTTAATGTCCAGGTCGAGTGCGCTAATGAAGGTTCTAAAAAAGCGGCGCTTCCCATGCTTCTTTGGCGCGCGCGCAACGTAGACAAATCATGTAAGCGGTACAATTTCTGCCTTGCCGTAATCCAGAGAACAGGATCCTTTGATTTTTTCAATTTTTTATCCCACCCATTTCTTTTTTTGCTAATTTTATGATTTTTTTGCATTATTTTTGTTGAAAGTCTTAGCAATACTCGCTTGTGATGCAAACACTTTTTTTTCGTAGCAGCTAGTGTTTCAGAAAATGGACAACAACTCTGAAGAAGCGGTCCGATACGAACAAGCTGTTTCACGGAGTTTCTCAAAGTTTACTACATACTATAGTTGTACAATTTCGAAAAAAATGTCGAACAAACGAAAATCGAAATTTTTTCTCTCAAAATATTTTCGAACAAACGAAAAATGAAATCGTTCGAAAAAACTTCGAACGAACGAGAAATGAAAAAATTTCGTTCGAAAAAGTTTCGAACGAACGAAAATCGAAAAACTTTCGAAATTTCGGAGGTCGAACGAACGAAATTAGAAAAACTTTCGAAAAATCGGATTTCGAACGAACGAAAATTGAAAAGTTTTCATTCGAAAAAATTTCGAACGAACGAAATTTGAACAAATTTTGTTCGACGAATTTTTAAACAAACGAAAACGAACGAAAAAAATTTCGAAAAATTTTTCGGAAATTTCGTTCGTGTACAATATAGTTGTGCACCAACGAAATTTTCGAATAATTTTCGAAAGATTTTTCGAAATTTTTTTTCGTTCGTTTTCGTTCGTTCGAAAATTCGTCGAACGAATTTTTTTCAGATTCCGTTCGTTTGAAATTTTTTCATTTTTCGTTCGTTCGAAAAGATCTCGAACGAAAAAATTTCGATTTTCGTTCGTTCGACATTTTTTCCGAAAATGTACAACTATAGTGTACAATATGCTGCATACCGCATCATTTACGAACACCAAGGACATTTTTAGCAAAGATAATGCAAACGAATCATGAAAAATGTAACATCCAGTTCCCCGCTACTCGCAGTTTTTGCATTACTATCACAAAGAGCGGTGCGGTTTGATAAGGATATCTACATTTTCATAGTTGGGTTTCTCGAAGAACAACCGCTTCGCATCTACGATTGTGACAATACGACTGCGAGTAGCGGAGAAATGAAGGTTACAAAAAAGAAATGGGTTGGTGAAAAAAAGAATACTATTTTCTGGATTACGGTAAGGCAGACGCTGCGTTGCGTACGTAGTTTTTCTTCCTTGCCCAGACAATCTACGTAATTTTTCTTCCTTGCCCAGACAATCTACGTAATTTTTCTTCCTTGCCCAGACAATCACCCCCTTCTGCACTACAGATCGAGGCAGCCAATGAAGAGTTCAACCAAGCAAGCGCCAGAGACGGGGAGGGAGCGCTTGTTTGGCTGAGCTATTCATTGGCTGCCTCGATCTGGAGAGTGCAGAAGCGGGCGATCGTCTGGGCAAGGAAGGATTTGCAGGAGCGATTGTGGGGCAAAACTAGCATCGCGGGAGGTTCGCGAGGAGGAGGGCCTCTCAATCCATACTGTGCTCCACAATAGAACACAATCGCCCCACAAAATACACTTCGAGCGCACTTGTTAATGGGCTCCAAGTCTCTATGTGGTGGGCTACACGCGAACTTTTGCCAGAGTCATTCGAAGAGTCTAATCAACATTCATAAGTTCTGGTGAATCCCTAGTGACCCGTCGATTTCAATTATCACCAGTAGCGGAGCGGTGGGCCTCGGTGAAAAATATAATTAGTGAAAAGGACTTTCCGACGGAAAAGCCACCGCTCCGCGCTGTGATAATCGAAAACAGGAGTTCACTTGAGATGAAACAGAGCCTATCTGCGTCAAGTTTCATCGCAATCGGTCAGGGCTCTCAAAAGATATGTCTCCTCAAAAGACGCAAAAATTTTCACCGCCTTCGCCTCCGCCCGTCACATTCCATTATTTCGGAAGGCGTGTGCAGGACCGCAGTAGGGGTGTGCAGGACGTCATGGAACGTCTGCAGAAGCCCATTATGGGTGTTGAAGACATCGTAGAATATGTGCAGGACCTCAGTAGGTGTGCAGGACATCATGAAATGTGAGCAGGATTTTAGTAGGGGTGTGCAGGACGTCATGGAATGTGTGCAGGACATCATGGGACGTGTGCAGGACCCAGTAGGGGTGAGCAGGACGTTATTGAATGTGTGTAGGACATTAGTAGGGGTGTGCAGAACGTCGTAGAATGTGTGCAGGACCTCAGTAGGGATGTGCAGGACCACAAAAGGGGTGTTCAAGACGTCGCAGAATATGTGCAGGACCTCAGCAGGAGTGTGCAGGACATCATCGAATGTGTGCAGGACCTCAGTAGGGGTGTGAAGGAATGTATTGAATGTGTGCAGAACATCAGTAGGGGTGTGTAGGACGTCGTAGAATGTGTGCAGGACCTCAGTAGGAGTGTGCAGGACCCCAAAAGGTGTGTTCAAGACGTCGTAGAATATGTGCAGGACCTCAGTAGGCGTTTGCAGGACCCCAATAGGGGTATTCAAGACGTTGTAGAATATATGCAGGACCTCATTAGGAGTGTGCAGGACATCATGGAATGTGTGTAGGACATCAGTAGGGATGTGCAGGACGTCGTAGAATGTGTGCAGCACCTCAGTAGGAGTGTGCAGGACAACATGGAATGTGTGCAGGACCTCAGTAGGGGTGTGAAGGAATCTATTGAATGTGTGCAGGACATTAGTAGGGGTGTGTAGGACGTCGTAGAATGTGTGCAGGACCTCAGTAGGAGTGTGCAGGACCCCAAAAGGTGTGTTCAAGACGTCGTAGAATATGTGCAGGACCTCAGTAGGAGTTTGCAGGACCACAATAGGGGTATTCAAGACGTTGTAGAATATATGCAGGACCTCAGTAGGAGTGTGCAGGACATCATGGAATGTGTGTAGGACATCAGTAGGGTCGTGCAGGACGTCGTAGAATGTGTGCAGGACCTCAGTAGGGGTGTGAAGGAATCTATTGAATGTGTGCAGGACATTAGTAGGGGTGTGCAGGACAATATTGAATGTGTGTAGGACATCAGTAGGGATGTGCAGGACGTCCTAGAATGTGTGCAGGACCTCAGTAGGAGTGTGCAGGACATCATGGAATGTGTGCAGGACCTCAGTAGGGGTGTGCAGGACCCCAATAGGGGCATTCAAGACGTTGTAGAATATGTGCAGGACCTCAGTAGGAGTGTGCAGGACATCATGGAATGTGTGCAGGACCTCAGTAGGAGTGTGCAGGACATCATGGAATGTGTGCAGGACCTCAGTAGGGGTGTGAAGGAATCTATTGAATGTGTGCAGGACATTAGTAGGAGTGTGCAGGGCCCCAAAAGGGGTGTTCAAGACGTCGTAGAATGTGTGCAGGACCTCAGTAGGAGTGTGCAGGACATCATGGAATGTGTGCAGGACCTCAGTAGGGGTGTGCAGGAATGTATTGAATGTGTGCAGGATATCGGTAGGGGTGTGTAGGACGTCGTAGAATGTATGCAGGACCTCAGAGGAGTGTGCAGGACCCCAAAAGGTGTGTTCAAGACGTCGTAAAATATGTGCAGGACCTCAGTAGGAGTGTGCAGTGACCCCAAATGGGGGTACTCAAGACGTTGTAGAATATATGCAGGACCTCAGTAGGAGTGTGCAGGACATCACGGAATGTGTGCAGGACCCAGTAGGGGTGTGCAGGACGTTATTGAATGTGTGTAGGACATCAGTAGGGACGTGCAGGACGTCGTAGAATGTGTGCAGGACCTCAGTAGGAGTGTGCAGGACATCATGGAATGTGTGCAGGACCTCAGTAGGGGTGTGCAGGAATGTATTGAATGTGTGCAGGACATCAGTAGGTGTGTGTAGGACGTCGTAGAAGGTGTGCAGGACCTCAGTAGAAGTGTGCCCCGAAAGGGGTGTTCAAGACGCCGTAGAATATGTGCACGACCTCAGTAGGAGTGTGCCGGACATCATGGAATGTATGCAGGACATCGGTAGGGGTGAGCAGGACGTCGTAGAATGTGTGCAGGACCCAGTAGGGGTGTGCAGGACCTCATCGAATGTGCACAGGACCTCAGTAGGAGCGTGCAGGACATCATGGGACATGTGCAGGACCTAGTAAGGGTGTGCAGGACGTCATGGAATGTGTGCAGGACCTCAGTAGGAGCGTGCAGGACATCATGGGACATGTGCAGGACCCAGTAAGGGTGCGCAGGACGTCATGGAATGTGTGCAGGACCTCAGTACGAATGTGCTGGACATCATGGGACATGGGCAGGACCCAGTAAGGGTGTGTCTCTTTATTCCCAATTAATTCTAACATCCAAGCATGTGCATTAAATTATCTTGTTTTTGAAGGGTGTTTGCAACAAGAAACATGAAACAAAGTAAACTAGTCGAGAGTTTTAAAGCGCGGACTATTTCCTACGTCTGGAATGTTCAAAGTCCGCAGTTCTCCGTAACACACAAAACTGACGTAATTAAGTATTTCAGAGACTTAATATAACAGTTTTTTCCTCGATATTTGAGGATTTGTGGAGGCTTTTCAATGTGGACTTTTACTTAGTGGACTTGCCTGCTCAGAAACAAAGAAAACTAGAATACGGTTTTTTTTCGTGAACACTGCTTTTAACAGATCTTAAAAGAGGTTGACGAGTCTCAACTTATCAACTTCTGTCAGTGGATGCAGATTAAGACTATTTCCGCATTTCGTTAGTTTCCCACTTTTCGAAAATCGGAATTCCGATGCCTAAAAACCACTATAAGACGTACGACCCCCATTAAAAATCAAAATTTCAAAAAAAAAGAAGCTGAATTCCTCATAGAATTCCCCACAAATTGTCGCAATTTCAATTACCAACCCGACTGGTTACAAGAATCCAGGCGAGGCAAGGTGGTGGACGTTGGAAAGTTGGCAAATCACATGGTTTTTGCCATTACTATCCAACGGGTGGTATCCCTTCAGCAATGACGTTTCGAACAGCCAAGTGTCGAGACTTTGAGGTTATGGGACTGTGTGGAAATTTGCACACAACCTTCTCTCAGAGTTTCTGAAACTTCTGAATTAATCAGACACTAGATTTGTATGGCGATGTGGTTAACGCGCCCTAATTTGAATGCCGCGCTGCAAGCGCTGAAACTGCGCAACTTCAATTCAAATGTTTCGCTCAACCTCATCATTTCTCTCTCTCTCTCCCCCTCTCTCTCAGAACGTCAGAGAGCCCTGCAATAGTAAGCAGATTTGGAAAACAGATCAATCGACTACACAACACATTTAAGCCTACGCCATAATTTTGGTCCCGCGCATTCTCCGAAATGACCTCCGCCCAGAAACTCACGCGGGGGATGACGCGCGGTGAAATCAATGCACCGGAAGCACCCAAATTTTACGTGCGTGCTCCGCAATTTCTGCCTGAGTAGTCAGAATGGCCGCACCGCCCCCCTCCTCTTTTATTTGTAATACAGTTTATCACACATGCGTAGAATGCAAGGTACAGAAAAATTTATCTCCCTTTTCTCAAAAAGTTCCATTAGCCAAAAAAAGTTTCATTTGCTAGCATTCTTTAAATTTTACCCTTCCATAAGTTTCAACTTATTGCCCAAATTACACGATCCCAAATAATCCGACCCAACAAAGACTGGTCTTGGCTTGAATATGCATTTCGCCGCGAAGCTCTTCGCGCGACGGGTTCTCGCAGCGGCTATATCACTCGCGTAACCGCCGCGTCTCTACCATGATTTGTTTATCAGCGGTGAAAGTTCGCAAGTTTTCGATGATCTTGTCTCTCTCTTGTGCGTCTCTTGTGGGGGGGGGTCATTACAAATGCTAAAATTTTCTTGGGCTGACTGACTACCGGGGGGGGGGGGGAGTTCGTGAGTATTTCGCGGCCCTTGCCAACAGGCTGCTGGACCCTAATCATGGCTTTGCAGGACCGACTGTTTGAATGCAATCTATCGCTTGGAACAATTTCGGACTCGTCTGAGCCCTGTCTGAATCATTTCGGGCTCGTCTTATCACCCACTCAGATGATCCTGACTGACTAAGGACTGGCTTTCAGGCCCCGCCACGTTACAGAAAATGTCATAGTGAAAGTTGTGACAGATGAATAAAGGAACAAAGATGTATGCAGGGTTTTCTCAACGGGGTTTTTGGTAGGTCGAAAAATGACACAACTGGATAAACCTCACTGAAATTTCTCAGCCAGAGAAAAGTAACTGAAAATAACTGCTTAGTACGCTCAAGGTTGTTACGAAATTAGCATTTACAGAGCTTGGCGCCTTGATTTTGGCTCATTCTTGAGATATGAGCCGTTTCCGAGATCATTGCATGATTTGCACTCTACTTCTCACTCAACTAAAGCAGCACAGCATTATCAGCAGCGGTGGACGAAAGGATAACGAGGTGGACTACGAGGCAGCGAGAATGGGGCGGTATCACGGGTTCGGATTCAGCTATGCGATTTCTACACTGTTCGACGTTCCTCTCTCTGTCCGTTCACCTAATGTGCCTCTTTATCACATTTCGATTCATTTTGTAAATTTTTTGAGCATTTATGTTTTTTGTGCTTACCTAGCCAGTAAGCTCAATGACTGACATGCGCCTACTTATGGTAGAAAATCGTTGAATATCGTTCAGGAGGGGCTGTTTCCCTTAAGATTCCACATGATAGATCACGTCTTTGGGTTACATCATGGTTGTCGATATGGTAGCTATGGATCCAACCTTTCATCGCGTGGATATCCAAAGCATAAGGGGAATTCGTCTCTCTGTTCGAAATAAAATGTTCTCACCTTCTCGCGTTATTGCTAGACTTATCGCCCACTTCCTTCCCGATCGTCCTCACCTCAGCTAACGATTCTACTAGTTAACAGCTGGCCTGGTTTCAGGGTCCACGCCAATATTCTGTCCGCCGTGTCCGAACTCTGAGAGAATCTTTTGCGCTAGCACAGTGATGCTCCTGCGATCCGCGATGATACCGTGTTCGTCTACCCCTAGTCCCGCGATCCGCGTCCGTCCCGCGATAGTTATCCAATCCACCTATCCGTTGACTTTCTTTTGCTCGTACCGTGATGGTACCGCGATCGTTATCAAGTTTACCGCGCTAGTACCGTGGTGCAATAGCGATCCGCGATGGTACCGTAATCGTTTCCCCCGGTACCGCGCTCTCATGATGTGCAGATTTGCAAAGCAGCGCGGAATACGGCACGGGCAATACCTTATAGCTTCGCATTGATCTGATAGGCAACGCTCGTCCGTGTGAAACACCGAGAGAGCATGGTTGATAGAAGAGGTATGGACGCTGGTAGAATCTCGCGATCGTCCCGCAATAGTCCCGGGCTCGGTTCCCCGCGGTTTCGCGATTTAAACCAGGGGTGTGCGTTTTTCGTTTTTCGATTTTTCGGTTTTTTCGTTTTTCGCCCTTTTTGGCGAAAAAAATCAATATCGAAAAAAAACGAAAAAATTTAAATTTTTTTCGGTTTTTTTTCGGTCTGAAATTTGCGGTTCTGATGCGACTTGCAGTCGATCCTTCGCTGCTTACAGATGTCTCCAGCAAGTTTGCACACGTCTCTGACTTTATTCCAGAATCAAGCAGAAGCAAACGTATGATCTGCACCTTGCACGACGGTTCCTTCTACTACATCACTTTCGATTAAAAATTACATTGATGGAGCCGAAATTTTTTGAATTTCCTGTTTTTCAGCAGACTAAAACGACTCGGCGCATCTTTTGAGCATGGCCATAACTTTCAGGAATAATTCTCCGAAAAACCAAAAATACACATTTCGACAGGCGGAAACATCACCAACATAATAACGCTAATCGATTCCGCATAGCAGATAACCTGCATCGGTAATTCGAAGGCAGCGTTCACGATAATCATTCTCGATGACTTTCCGCAGTGAAATGATAGGCGAGAAGAATTCTATGCTCTCAGTGACGAAAAAATGGTTTAAAAAGAGCTAGGAATGGCTAAATAATGGATGCAAACAGGCGTTCTGAGGTCACCGAAACTCCTCATGTCGCCTTTCCGCCCCTAGAACCTCGAGGTTGTGATAACATGAAGTACTCAAGTCAAGGAATTACTGATGAGCGAGCTAAACCGCTTGATTATCACTGTTATAACTTTAACTTTCACTTTATAACACGCCCTTGCAGACGTGTAGAAACATAGAACAGGCAAAAAACATCGGAAACATCGAGGAATTTGAAAATGACAAGTTTCGAAAGGAAAAAACGTAAAACAATTAATAGATCCTTGCTCGACAATGTAGGTAATTTTTGACAAGTGTTTTGAATTTAACAAGTTGATCGGTATCTGAACAGTATGACTCATCTTCAAGTATTCCATGCCGGCTCTGAAGGTGAAGAAGCCGCGCCACAAAGAGGTGCGCGGCTGACGGAATTTAAGCTTGAACCTTTCTCTCCTAGTATTTGTTATATTTTGCTATGACTGAGCGCTCCGCTCTTTACTCCGCCCGGACTCATCCGAGCAAGATAAGCTTTAGCATCCTTCGTAGCGGCTGATTCCTCCACGCTCAAACGCTCAAAAGTCAACTTAATAAAGTGTGGCCCTCTTTTAGCAACAAAACACGGTTTCCGCGTTTTCGTCAAGCATGCCTTGCTGTATAGGGCACCAGAATTTCGGTCAAAGAAAGAGATATCAAAAGTGCAATCTATTGTGAACACTGCTTTAAGTTCAGGAAAATTCGTTTTCGTTCAAGGTGTTCATGGAAAAGACGTGGAGAATCGCTCTTTGGAGGCCCATAATTTTCAAGCGGAAGTCAACCTAAATATTCCTGCTCCCTCTATCGATCTATACCAAAAAAAGTGCAAATAAAAACTTTCTAGGCGAATGGCATCAAGTACAGATCCATCAAGCGAAACTGATTGAACGTAACCCCTATGTAGACACCGCGACTCAATGCATGTGGTTGCGTCGCGGCCATTACCGTCCAATAGCGCCGAGAGACTAAGCTACTGGTCAGTGTTGACCACGACGCAATCGCTCACAGTGAAATTCAACATGACAGCACAAAAAATTCACGCAAGAGTGTGCTATCCATCAAGAACAATTGATGTTCGTCTCTGTACAACGTTTGTTCCGTTTTGATCTATGACTTGCCCACGACTTTCAACTTCTGCGAATTCGGTATTTTTTCATGAAATTGGGGACGACCTTCGAGCCCACAGTTTAGATCAAAAACGTGAAAAAACGTGGATGTGATCGTTCAGAGAACCACCGCAGTTTTAAAACAAGAACTTCACCACAAGAATTTAAGAAGGTGTTCAGCGCTAAAATTTTGCCAGGATTCGACGCTGCAACAAGGGTAAAATTCCTTACATTGATACGCTGATTGGGTATGCTTTTGTGTCACCAAGAAAACATAAGTCTGTCATTATTAAAAGCACTTCGATTACGTTGCCTTGTTTTTCCAGTCCAAAATATGCAATTACGAAAATAAAATGTTTCAAAAGACAAAAAATTTTTCGGTTTTTTTCGGAATTTTTCGAATTCAAAACCGAAAATTTTTCGTTTTTCGGTTTTTTCGGTTTCGAAGTTTTTCGCACATGCCTGATTTAAACCCCGAACCCATCAATGTACTGACGCGATACGCTTTTAAGTTTCGACTGGTAGAATCTCACGATCGTTCCGCGACAGCCCTTTGCTCGATTCCCTGCGATTCCGCGATGGAGCATGGTGGGAGCATCGATGAACGAACGCGGTACGCGGTTTGAGACTGGCGGAATATCGCGATCGTTCCGCAATAGACCCCCGCCATGCTATTAACCTCTCGGCCCCTACCAGAAACCGAGGGAATTCTATCCGTGAACAATCGCGGAGGATTCTCTCAGAGAAGGGAAGGCCCGCTGTTGCTGATGCGACAAGCGCCTCTGCTCCGATTGTTTCATAGAACGCAGTCACAGCTGCTAGCCTTTCCGGTTGATGATGACGTATTATATACTCACTATTATCTCTTTCTGAATTAATTTTGCCCTATAAAGAATCGCTGTGAATTAGAGCACTCGCATGCATACAAACAAAGCGAAAGTTCAGTTCGCGCTCGTAGAAAATAAGAAATGCAGCCATGGGAGCCACATGGAGAGAAGATGCAACCTATTTTTGTCGTTTTTCGTTTGTTTTTGACCTACCGAATGTTCCGTTGGGAAAACGCAGCATACATGTTTGTTACTCTATTCGTCCTTTACAACATCCAGTTCGACGTTTCCCGAAACGTCGCGGGTCTTTCAAGACTTTCCCTAGTGAGTGGTGGGTTTACTAGGGGCCTAAAACAAGTTAAACTTTTTTGAAAACCTGAAAATAAGAAGTAGAAAGGGGCAACCGAAAAACTTTAAGGTTTTCAAAGGTCTTCGCACAAAAGATGACGAGATTAAAGGCAGTGTTCACGATGATTTTCGTCCCCGAGTTTTTCACAGAAAACAATGTGTTCGCCACCAAGTGTTACCAAAATTACGAAGAAACGGCGAGAAACGCATCAAAACGTCGTCCTTCAGCGACATTGTTCTATAAGATGGACTAGATGTCCGATTGGATGAACATGTTCACGGTGGTTGTTACCAGTAAGAAATGGGCTAATCGAAAACAGAAGAATATTTTATGCAAACCAGGATCAGTTAGGGCCCTAAGGAAAGAACGGAGCAATAGAGAGTAAAGAATTGCAAAGTACGGGTCCACAAAAGATTTCATTGTCACAACAAACACTTCCTGTTATACCTAAAAGGCGGGGTGATACCTAAAGATTTCGTGTACTTCTGGCGCGTTTTTCTCAATTTCTACGTCATTTTAGTTCTACCCGGGGGCCACTCAATCAATACAGCGAGTAATTTCAAAATTGAGGATTATCGTGAACACTGTCTTTAAAGGCAGTGTTGACGATGATCATCCTCGTTGACTTTCCACAGTAAAATGATAGGGGAGAAGGATCCTAGGCTCCTAGTGCCAAAGGAACGGTAGAAAACGAGCCAGTAGTGGCAAAATAACGGCCGCAAACAAGCGTTTTGGTGCCCCAGACACGCCCCGTGCCCCAGATCCTCCCCTTGAAAGGAACAAATGAAGACTCAGATTACAGGAATGATCAAGGAATTGTTGATAAGTGAGCTGTTTGCTTCATTGCACTGTCAGGTATCATACTTCTAGCGGTCAATTCCTCCACGCTCAAAAATCAACGTAAACAAGGGAGAGCCTATTTTGGCTCAAAAACGCGTCTTTCGCGTCCTTTTTAAAGGCAGTGGTCACGATGAAAAACGTTAACGAAAAAACTACAAAAATCAGCTTAGGTAGAAAACAGCTGAAAAACTATGAAGGTAGCGCGGTGAAAAACGGCCTAGAATTAGAGTTTCTAAGAACCAAAGTTGCCAGTTTGTGCACACGTGCACAGCGCCGACGAATAAGATCGCAGTCTCATGCCGAGCAGTCAAAAATCATCGACATTCAGAGGGAGAAATAAATGCGAATTTACCCAATAGAAACAGTTGAGCAATGAAAGAAAGCACTCCAGTATATGTTTTTGACTAGATGTGTACATAAATCCGAAGGTTCATTGATTGAAATTCAATTTCAAGCCAGCTGATGTTCTTGATATAAGAGGTCATCGATGCCGATTATGTAGAGTGGGCTCGTCCACCATCAAAAGACAAGAAAGTTCAGGCTTCAAATTTGGCCCAAAACAGTGGTTTTTTGGGATTTTTTCTTTTAGGTCCTACTACTCGAGACCCAGAAAAGGGTTTAGAGAGAAAAAGACGACAAGCATATTTGATCGCGACCACTGCCTTTAAGCATGCCTTGCTATATAGGGCACCAGACCTTCCGTAAACCGTGGAGATATCGGACGTGAAATTTATCGTGAACACTGCCTTTAAGTTAAAGGCATACAAAACGCATGTCAGACCGATGGCCGAAACTGGAACAATTGTACTGTGTCCGTTCAAAAAAGGGGCACTGCACTGATTGAGATAGCCCTCACTGATTGAGAGAGTCCAAGACAATTATACGAGAAAATTGTTCAAACGTATATTTTTACATACTTGAGGTTTTATTTAATATTTTCGGACATACTCCGAGCAAGAGTGACACCTTATTCATGCTTTTGCGGTACCAACAAATGCCGCGGAATTTCAATAGAAAAATGAGAAATCAGAAGTCTGATACCGTTTTCATTTTCCATTGAAATTCCGCAGCATTTGCCGCTACCGCAAAAGCAAGATTCAAGGCAACGATTTCTGAAAGTTTAGCTTCCTGGGAAAAGTAACGATTTGGCAATGGCATTTAGAAGTTTAAAAAGTTCTAAAAATATCTTGGAATATTTTAATAAATAATTTGTCGTAAAATAGCCCGGAGAAATAAAAAAGTTAGGAAATGAAGTGAAATAACCAAAATGCGATTTGGTGGTCGACCATTTCGCAAGCTTCTCCGTTAAACTTATCAAAGCGAAATCAAGCGCGATATGGAATGGAGCGTCGCGTTCACCTAGCTTGGCTGGTTCCCTTATTACATCTTTCCAAAATGGCTTAAAGTTTCGGTTGCGCGCTTGATTTCGTTTTGATAAGTTTAACGGAGAAGCTTGTTAAATGATCGACTACCAAATCGTATTTTCGGTTATTTCACTTCATTTCCTAGCTTTTTTTATCACTCAGGCTATTTTACACCGAATCATTTTTCAAGATATTTTTGAAACTTTTTTTGAATTCTGAATGGCATTGCCAAATCGTTACTTTTGCCAGGAAGCTAAACTTTCGGAAATTTTACATAATTTTCCCAAACGTTCCCTCTCTGACTTCAATTTTGCTCCACGATTTATATTTTGGAATGATGAAACATCTAACAGACGATATTGTCGTATGAGTAAAATTTCTGAAACCTATGACAACCATAAAAAATAAAACTCATTGCCGCGTTTGGTGCAACATGTGAGAACTTGACACTATTGATCATTGATATTTGATCTTGCACGATGAGAAGAATTTCCCAAACAAGTGACTCAAAGCCATCAACAATCACAAATCATTGAGGCATTCTAAGCAACAGGCGAAAAAATCGATATTATTGATTGGTATTTATCGATAATGACTGATGAGCAGAACTCTCAAAGAAGAAAGCCAGTCCCATCGGCTATCACCACTCCTCGCCGCATTTTGTGGAAAAAGCGTGAAAAGCGATACTATTGATTATCCATCGATGACGTGTCATGAGTACGAATTCTGACAAGTTCAGTATTTACCCCCGACGACCTGTGTTAATTGACTGCAGATCCACCCAAACACCTTGATCCCAACAGCCGTAGCATGCCCAAGCAGTTTTCGTGCTCCACGGCTAATTCAGTATTTAAACCCACGATTTTGAGGTACCCTTCAAAGTTAATGTACTGTTCACCTCGGCACTGCCGTTCAGTCCGCAAAGTGCACGCTGATTGCGAAATCCTGCTGCGGCGCGGTTGCGAGTATCCTCAGACAGAGATGTGGGATCACCCGGGCGGTTTTTGCCTTTGGTGCCCGGGTGGTCCCACCGCCCGGGTGATCCCACATCTCTGTCTGAGGATACTTGCAACCGCGCCGCACCCCGATTTCGCAATCAGCGTGCACTTTGCGGACTGAACGGCAGTGCGGAGGTGAACTGTATCAAGTTGAAATTAGATTAGGAGCGACCTGCATTCATTTCCAGCCTCCTGTCCAATAATGAGCTCCCTAGCTCAATTCTAAAGGCAGTGGTCGCGCACAAAAATGCTCGTCTTCTTTTCCTCTCTGAACCCTTTTCTGGGTATAGAGTAGTAGAACCTATACGAAAAAATCGCGGAAAAAACGCTGTTCTAGGCCAAATTTGAAGCCTGAACTTCCTTGTCTTTTGATGGTGGACGAGCCCTCCTCACATCATCGGCATCGATGATCTCTAGTATCAAGAATATCAGCTGGCTTGAAATTGAATTTCAATCAATGAGCCTTCGGATTTATGTACACATCTAGTCAAAAACATTGGTTGAAGTGCTTGCTTTCATTGTTCAACTGTTTTTACTAGGTAAATTTGCATTTATTTCTTCCTCTGAGTGTCGATGATTTTGGACTGCTTGGCATGAGACTGTGATCTTTCTGTGCACGTGTGCGCGAACTGGAAGTTTAGGTTCTTGATAACTTTAATTCTAGCCCGTTTTTCACCGCGCTACCTTCATAGTTTTTGAGCTGTTTTCGATCTGAGCTGATTTTTGTAGTTTTTTCGATAACGTTTTTCATCGTGACCACTGCCTTTAAGTGTACCAACAAGATCGTGTACGGCTTCTGAAAAAAAAGGAAATTAGCAACAAAAACGCGCGGTTTTTCTTTTTTTTTCTCAAAAACCAGTAAACCATTACAAACCTTTTTTGTGGTAAACATACCAGCTTTTTGCGCTCTTTTTTATGCAATTTATATCTATTTTCTACGTTCACTATGAAGTGAGATTTCGAAAAACGGGTTGCGCGCGTAGCCGATTCAAAACCAAATCTGGCGCTTCGCGCGCACCACAATAAAAGGAGTGAATGACGGAATGTCAACGCTATCAAGCGGAGTATTTCTATAGAATTTCTTAAACAACAATGTTTTATAGCGGTATCAGGCATCCGATATAGATTCTCATTATTTCTGTGAACAAATCTTGAGTGCGCCCCGCTTAGGATAGAACCAACCATTCACACTCACCTCTCCGTCAGAGCGGAGTGTGGAGCTTCGGAAGGCCGTTCTGCTCCTATACAAATAATGCATATCGATCAAGCGTGTTTAGACACGTTTTGACGGGAGCTCATGATCTGTAAAAATTAAAAGACATCTTTAACTGTTAGGAGCCGAGCGGCCCCTTAAAGCTCTATTACGTTATTCGCCAAAGCGGGAAAGCATGAACAGCCCCTTAATTACCTTCTTCCCTTATTTCCAGATTAAAAAACGGTCTTCGATAAGACATTTACGTCGCTTTGATACACTCGAATATAAAACACTCGTGGAACACCGTGAGAACTTCAATCAGTAAGTTGTATGTACTTCAAGGTGGATAAAAGCCGCGCTCACGAAAAACGATCAATAAAATTACAGGTAATCAATTTCATCACGGACCCCACGAACATCGTCCCATCGTAGTCAAAACCAGGGCTAAGGAAAATGCTTTGATCGAAGGCTGCACGAATCATGGGAAATTACGAGCAATGTAGAGCTCCATGATCCATATTCTCCTCTGATGATCCTCTTCCCTTCCGTTTACTGTTCATCCTTTGTCCTGTAGTGTTTTACGATGCGCGTCCACTAAACGTAATAATAATAATAATGATATTAATAATTATAATAATAATAATAATAATAATAATAATAATAATAATAATAATAATAATAATAATAATAATAATAATAATAATAATAATAATAATAATAATAATAATAATAATAATAATAATAATAATGTGTTTTGTTATACTTCTGCCTTGCGAGGTTTTTACGATGGAACTTTATGGAGCGGCCTGACGTTTCGACGATACCGTCGTCTTCAGAGGCCTGAGCGTGACGCAAGATTAGATTATGAACTACCCGATCAAGCGCCCAAACCGCCGAGGCATTTTCGATGCGCCCTCAGAGCCACGCCGGAAAAACCTCTCAATCTGTAAGAGGCACTCACTCTTTGTTCCACCGGCGACACAGGAAAACCACTCTCGACTGACCAAGTAAGGAATGAACTTGACTAAGTGCAGGGCGCGTAATATGAAATCGCGCTCAACACTCAGATAAATGGTCGGTCTACAGCTCGCATAGTGGAATATAAGGAAAAAAGTCATTGGTTATTGATGGGCATTCGTTGCGATTGTTGATGCTTGGATTTCTT
This sequence comes from Aplectana chamaeleonis, assembly GCA_029168955.1. Classification (NCBI taxonomy): domain Eukaryota; kingdom Metazoa; phylum Nematoda; class Chromadorea; order Rhabditida; family Cosmocercidae; genus Aplectana; species Aplectana chamaeleonis. The sequence continues at coordinate 509,552 of JAPDOI010000265.1, forward strand.
TCGAAAATCCAGAACGCCTCCAAGGCTCTTCTTGCTGATATGTTCGCCTCAACTGATGAGATCGTGCACTTCACTTCGTAATCAGCTCCGTGATGGGGACCATTTCTGTGCCTGCCTAACGGTGTTGAGAGGTTCACTCTCCTCTTCCCTGCCAGATGTTCTTTAACTCGTATTGATAGCATCCTCCCAGTCTCACCGATGTAGGTGGAATTGCAGGCAAGGCATTCTAGTTGGTAGATAACACCTGTTGTTGAACAATCCCCGATCTTTCCATATGGGCAGATGATGCAGTCATTTGATGAGCAACGTTTGCCGTAGAGTCTATTCCGCACGAGTTGTCGTTTAAAGTTTTCATTAGGGATGTTGACAAGAATGACGTCATTTTGTAACTGTGCCCTCACGATACTTCGTTGAATCGCTGCGCTGAGTTCATCAGAAACAAATGGGACACAGAGAGACAACTTCCCTTGACGCGATCGCTGTTCCCGACTCCTGTGGGATCGACGATTCATTTGTAGAGCAGGATAGCCATTCAAGGCCGCAACCTCTGATGCCAACCGTAGTGACTCTTGGAGTTCATCTCCATCCGTACATATCCGCCTTACCGTTCGGAACATATTTCCTACCACCGCCCGTTTTACTGCGATTGGATGAGCCGATTGAGAATGGACGATGATGTTTTCGAGCTCGGCTTCCGATACCATTTAACAAAAACTATTCCGTCAGACAGTTTGATCTGTGCATTCAGGAAAGGGAGCCAACCGTCGTGCGGAGTTTCCCTTGTGAATGTGATGAACGGTGATTGTTCATTCAATAGGCGGAAGCATTCGTCCATCTCGGACTGCGTCGATGTTCTCGGACTGTTTCCTGTGTCACCGGTGGAGCAAAGAGTGAGTGCCTCTTACAGATTGAGAGGTTTTTCCGGCGTGGCTCTGAGGGCGCATCGAAAATGCCTCGGCGGTTTGGGCGCTTGATCGGGTAGTTCATGTTCTAATCTTGCGTCACGCTCAGGCCTCTGAAGACGACGGTAACGTCGAAACGTCAGGCCGCTCCATAAAGTTCCATCGTAAAAACCTCGCAGGGCAGAAGAATAACAAAACACATCATTTCAAATGCCGAGGTTCCAAGAAGAGAGAAGTTGGGAGCTAATAATAATAATAATAATAATGATAATAATATTATTTCTCTTGCAACTAGGGTTTGGGTTCAAGATTTGCCTCTGTCGGCGTTCTTTTTGAAGTTTAAGCAACAACAAAGCAGTTGAGCACTGACGTACTCAGAACTTTTCGAATTACTTGTTTTCTAGCAAACACTAGCAGAATCAACTCTGATTCAACTAATTAAGCTTGAAACCACTTTATTTCAACTAAGGATTGACTTATATCGGAGACCATCAACTATGTATTGACCTTAAAACAATTGTAGCCCTACTTTGCGCTCAATCACTGGCGAAAACAAGTCGAAACTAACTCTCTCCAGCTGATTAGGCCCCGGTCATAGTTGGATGAGCCGACGCCTCCAGCCCGGTCGATACACACAGAATGCATTGGAAATGGGATGCAAAAATCACTCGGTGTATCCCCCCCGCACCCCCCAACACCCCCCAACACCCACCCGGTCGATACGTATGAACAACATGGTGAGGTGAAGCTGAGAAAATCACTCGGTGTATCCCCCCGCTCCCCCCCGCACCCCCCCGGTCGATACGTATGTTTAAAATGATGGAGTGAGGTTGAGAAAATCACTCAATGTATCCGACGCGGTCGATATCCATGCAATACGTGGATGAGAAAATCACCGGGTGGGCGGGTCGAAGATAAAACATTGCGTATCACTAGAGAGCTAACCTTACTGCTACCTCCGTGACTTCACCATACTCGCCTTCACTATTTCTCTGAACAGGTGCAATCCTGTTGGCCACGTAATCATCGTCATATCTAGTTGGATGCATCGAGTGATTTTCTCAACCTCACTCCATCATTTTAAACATACGTATCGACCGGGGTGGTGTGGGGGGGGGTGTTGGGGGGTGCGGGGGGGGGGGGGGGAGCGGGGGGGTGCGGGGGGGATGCAGATGCAAATAGCACCAACTATGACCGGGGCCTTAGGGATGCTATACGGTGGAAACAAGCTTCGATTTACATTAAGAATGATTCGAATACCGGCGAGCGTCGGTTTCATTCTCAAATGCAGTCGCTCCAAGAACAGCCGCATTGTTTGTGATCTGCTTACCGTCCTTCCCGACTCTTCAGTACTCAAAGGTGAGGCTCACAAGGAAACTACTATTAGCCACTGGCGATTCCGAATGAAGAGCACTTTTCTAGAATTTTTGGTTTAAAGTCCGAATATGCCCTTTGGAGCTGCCTTGAATCACTCTGAAAAAATTTATAGGCATTTTTTCTGATTTTCGTACTTGGTATACCCTCCTAAAAGCGCAGCAATCTTCCGGAAATCCGGAAACGGACCTAATCATCGTGTTCAGCGCCCAAAACCCCCGTCTAGGCAAACTTTGGATGGACGCACTTTTTCCATACGTTATATCAATTACGGGGTACTGAAAGCGTTGAAGAAAAATATTCCAGATTTGACATAAAGTTCGCTCTGGGAGGGGGGGGGGGTTATTTGAGGTGCTAATCACGAATCTGAAGTTTATTTATCGTTTTCCCAGAGTTTTCGACTAAATTTGTTCAACGCTTTCCACCGGCAGAATAATTTGAAGACCAAATCGACTTTAGACGATTTTCGGAATGTGACAACAGATGTGGCTCAAATGATTAATATAGTGGTCATTATTCCTCGTCTGCAATTGCACCTATTGCCAGCGAACCACGCCACTGAAAGGCATGAGAATTAGTGGATTCGCTGGCTACTAGCTTGCTTAAAGGCACGGTTCAAGCTCAGGGACGAAATCTGAAATTTCCTCATAGTTGTGAAGTAGACCCACCCTGTATAATACCTGCCAGGTGCGAGCTCTCAATTCCTGAAAATAAGCGAGATATCAGAGTAAGCCACTCTAGGGCGCCTACCTTCAGAAGTCACTTGGCACGCCCTTTCTACGAACTTTCGAGCTGAACAATGACAAGGTGAGACATGATTTTTGATCAATCTCTCTGTTCTTCCCTTCATTCTCTCCCTCTCTATCCATTCAGACCCGCTCGCATACATCGGTTGTAAATGACCAAGGTTACAGGCCTTAGACAACTCGTCCACCGGGCTTCAGCCTCCCAATTCTGGTATGGGGCATAACTCCGTTCCCCTGGACTTCGTGCGATCCCAGGGACATCACTAGATCCAGCGTTTAACCGTCTTCAAGATATGCTAAAAAAAGAGAAAAATGATTCTAAGGCTGTGCCTTTATAGGCAGCAGACACGCTCAAAAAAGTTGTTGAGATAACTACGTTTCTGAAGTCGCATGGCTCCTAGTAGACTGCTCATGCCGTTGGAAGCGTCAAAAACGAGTCAAAACTACTGAATTTTAGCAAAGCAAATCAAAAAATTTCTGCAATCCCTCCCCTGAGCTTCTGCAACCCCGCCCCAAAATACAAACTCGTCCGGATTGATAGTACTAATACGGTCCTTTTATCTGGTTTTTGATGCTTCCAACGAGGTTAACCTTCCAGTGCAGGCTGTAGGAGTATATCGGCTTCTCTATCTCAACCGTTTTGTTGCTAATATTCGCTGTTTTAACCGCGCGCCGTAAAACTCGTCCACTTTCACCTGATAACAAAATAACCGTTATTCCTCTATTTCCACACAGTTTTCGTTCGCTTTTCGTCAGTTTCCAATACAACCAGCTCCAACCCTTTAATTTATGTCATAAAAGCGATACCATTTTTGAGCGGGTCTGCTGCCTTTAAAGGCAGCGTTCACGATGATCATCCTCTGCGACTTTCCACAGTAAAACGATATGCGAGAAGGATCCTAGGCTTAAAGTGTCTAAAGAACGGTAGAAAACGAGCCAGGAGTGGCAAAATAACGGCCGAAAGTAAGCGTTTTGGAGTCCCAGAACCGCCCATTGCCCCATTCCCGCACCCTCGATGTGAACGAATGAACACTTAGATTGCAGGAATGATGAAGTCAAGGACGATATGTGAGCTGATGGCTTGATAGCACTGAAACGCGTCATCCTTTAAGGCGGCAAATTCCTGCACGCTCAAAAATCAACGTAAACAAGGGAGGGCCTATTTTGGCTCAAAAACGCGGCTCTCGCGTCCTTTTCAGGCATGCCTTGCTATATGGGGCGCCAAACCTTTCGTAAACCGTGGAGATATCAAAAGGGAGGAAGTGCGAATTGTATACTAGCGTTCCACACTCGAGATACGGTCTGAGCCACCTAGGGAGCGCTATTCTATCGTCACGATGATCCCTAGCAGTCTCCACAGTATCAGGAAGTTTTATTCACAAGTTTATGGGCTATACTTGTCTGCCACATTCTGCGATACGGTATCAACAACTAGATGACAACATAAGACTGCAAGCTTGTTATACAGTTGTTCTTACAGTATGGGCGATTGTTGTTGGCAAGTTGGTGAGCCTCAAGTTGTTTTCAACATACGAAAAACTTTGCCGTGGTTAGTGGAGGGGGGGGGCGGATGGAAATTTCACACCCAGGTCAAAATTTGCTAAAATAGAAATTCACACCCCTTGAGGGAATATAAGAGAATGTTTCACTTCTATGTTAAAATTTATAAAACTCCATTTTCCAATCAGTGTCGAAGAATTCGAGCAACGCACCCTTTGTCGCCCTGTCATAGGTTTTGGTTCCGCCCTCTTCGGACATGGCCAAAAAAAATAGCCGGATTAACCCCGACGCTTTCGCTCGTACTTTCCCATGTTTCGTACCGAGTACGGTCAGGAACCTGTTGCCTGTCCCTCATTATGATTACGGTGAGAATCCTGGGTCCGTCATGAGAATCCCTCGCAGAATCCCTGAAGAGAGGGTAAACATTTTCTCGCCTTATCAATATACCATGTTCTGGATTACTCAAATTTTTGGAATGCAGCATACACGCTCACAAACATAGTTGGTGAAACAGCACATATAGGCGCTCACGGCCCCAACCATAGTGTCAACGAAGTTTGAAGCACTGAAAACTATCTAGTAAAACAGAATCCGAGCATTTCTGTCTCGCAAGTCTGTATTTTCCCATTCTTTTAAATAACAGAAACAGAAAAGGGAACTTCAGAAAAAATAAGATAATATAGAGTGATAGCGCTATCGAATGGGGGTCTACGAGAAAGGCAGCTTGGTTTGTCTGAATACAGCATGTCTAAACACCGATTATTCCCCATCCACTTTCTAGAATGCTTTCAAAATGGACAGTTTTTCAGTTTCAACTGTTTTGCTTCGCTATAAAAGGGTTATGATTTGACATGTGAGATACTCGTTAAAAGAAGTGAAATACGTGTTGCATTTGATTTGGTATGGGATTAAACACTGAAGAAACACTAAAAATCGATGAAATGATTTAACCTCGATTCGGCTGTGCGTTCTTTTACTAAACATCGAGAACTGAGTGTAGCACTGAAACGCTAAATCACGCGCGTCTTACTGAGTATAATCGTGCTGACGCTATTCGCATTCAAACAGTATGGTGCTAGTTCCAATATTGCTATTTAAAGCTTTTCGGGCATAGGACCTTCGGTAGTGAGGACACAGCGATTAAAATTTAGTAGGACTCAAGTTTTAGGGCGTTATTCGCAATCTATTTTTTTTGATAAAATTTAACAAAAAAGCTTTTTACAAACTGCTTCCCAATGAGCGCGTGATTTGGCCTTTCAGTGCCACACTCAATTCTCAATATTTAGTAAAAGAACGCACAGCCAAATCGAGGTTACTTAATTTCATCGAGTTTTAGTGTTTCTTCAGGGTTTTATCCCATGCCAAATCAAATGCAACAAGTATTTCACTTCTTTTAACGAGTATCTCACATGCCAAATCATAACCCTTTCTTAGCGAAGCAAAAAAGTTGAAAATTTCATGTCATGTAGAGAAGGTTTCCTTCAAGAGAGGAGGGATATGAATGACCGCTTACTGCAGTTCTGCTCATCGCGCCTGCTCGGCATTGTGGGGCACACGTTTTTGCTTTTTCGATGGTTATGGGGTGAATACAACCGTTTTTGGGAATAGTATGTCATGGATTAATGCGCAATGGAAATTATATCCTTCGTGCGCACAGGATGTTGAAAGCCGTAGAGTACACTATCTTTTCATTTAAAGGCAGCATACACGCTCGTAAACGTGATTGAGATAATTACGGAAATAGAATGGTATGGCCCAGATTACAACGCCTACGCATTTTGAAGTGTCAAAAACGACCCACAATTCAGCTATATGAGTTAGAAGTTGGCCCCGCCCTGTATTTTCACGCCCCCTGTATTTGTCCTTTTCCTGCAAAGCAGGGTTGCTGAGTCATATCCACCGTCGGTACTGTTGGTAGATTGCCTAACAAGTGAACCACACACGCCACTGACGGCGAAGATGGCCCAGCAACCCTGCGTTGGAGGAAAATGGCAAATACAGGGGGCGTGAAAATACAGGGCGGGGCCAAATTCTAACCCATGTAGCGGGATTGTGGGTCGTTTTTGACACTTCAAGATGCGTAGGCATCATGTTGTAAGCCATACGGCTCGATTCACATTGTTATCCCAACCACGTTTACGAGCGTGTATGCTGCCTTTAAAAGTGTGGACAATGCGCTTTATCTTTGCTGCTTGAGTTGAACAGTGGGTTCGATGTAACAAAAAAACTGGGTGAAAACGGGGCCTGGCAGACGACGTCCCCACGATCTCACTAAAGGTTCTTCATAAGCAACACAGGGAGCCTCTGCTGAAGTAGAATGTGTGCGATCTTCTTTTGAAGCAGATTCTAATTTACTCCGCATGCCTTTCCTCTGCGGTATGACAGATTCCTGAAAGTGTGGTTAGAATATACAAAAACTCCTACTTTGGTCACACCCACTATTCCCGCGTTCTACGCACTCCCAATTGAGCCCCGCCCCCTTTTGTCGGCGCTCTGCGCGCTCCAAAGTGTGCCCAACCCACTATTCCCGGCGTGGCGCACTTCCAGTTGAGTCCCATACACTATTCCCGGCGCTCTGCGCACTCCTACTTTGGCCTCACCCACTATTCCCGGCGCTTGACGCACCCCCAGTTGGGTCCCGCTCACTTTTGTCGGCGCTCTGCGGCACTCCTACTTTGGCCCCACCCACTATTCCAGGCGTTCTGCGCACTCCCAATCGAGCCCCGCCCACTTTTGTCGGCGCTTTGTGCGCTCCTAAGTGTTTCCTATACACTTTCCCGGGGCTCTGTGTACTCCCGGTCGGGTCCTGCCCATTTGAGTCGGCGCTCTACGCACTGCTAGTTGGGCACTACACACTAATCCCGGCGCTTGACGCACCCCCAGTTGGGTCCCGCTCATATTTGTCGGCGTTCTGCGCGCTCCTACGTAGATCCCACCCACTGCTTCCCGGCGCCTTGTGCACTCCCAGTTGGGCCCCATACACTATTCCCGGGGCTCTGCGATCTCCTAAGTGGGCCCCACCCACTATTCCCGGCGCTTGGCGCACTCCCAGTTGGGTCCCATACACTTTTGTCGGCGCTTTGCGCGCTCCTAAGTGTGCCCCACCCACTGCTTCCCGGCGCTTCGCGCACTCCCAGTTGGGTCCCATACACTATTCCCGGCGCTCTGCGCACTCCCAGTTGGGTTCCGCCCACTTTTGTCGGCGCTCTGCGCACTTCTAATTTGGTCCCGCCCACTTTTGTCGGCGCTCTGCGCGCTCCTAAGAGGGCCCCACCCACTATTCCCGGCGCTTGGCGCACTCCCAGTTGGGTCTCATACACTTTTGTCGGCGCTTTGCGCGCTCCTAAGTGTGCCCCACCCACTGCTTCCCGGCGCTTCGCGCACTCCCAGTTGGGTCCCATACACTATTCCCGGCGCTCTGCGCACTCCCAGTTGGGTTCCGCCCACTTTTGTCCGCGCTCTGCGCACTCCTAATGCGGCCCGCCCACTTTTCTCGGCGCTCTGCGCGCTCCTAAGTGTTCCCTATACACTTTCCCGGCGCTCTGTGTACTCCCGGTCGGGTCCTGCCCACTTTAGTCGGCGCTGTGCGCACTCTTAATTGGGTCCCATACACTATTCACGGCGCTCTGTGCACTCCTACTTTTGCCCCACTCACTATTCCCGGCGCGTTGCGCACTCCCAGTTGGGTCCCATACACTATTCCAGGCGCTCTGCGCACTCCTACTTTGGCCCCACCCACTATTCCCGGCGTTCTGCGCACTCCCAATTGAGCCCCGTCCACTTTTGTCAGCGCTCTGTGCGCTCCTAAGTGGGTCCTACCCACTTCCCCGGCGCTCTGCGCACTCCCAATTGGGTCCCGCCCACCTTAGTCGGCGCTCTGCGCACTCCTAGTTGAGCCCCACACACTATTCCCGGCGCTTGATGCACCCCCAGTTGGGTCCCGCTCACTTTTGTCGGCGCTTTGCGCGCTCCTAAGTGTGCCCCACCCACTGCGTCCCGTTGCTTGGCGTACTCCCAGTTGGGCCCCATACATTATTCCCGGCGTCCTGCGCGCTCCCAGTTGGGTCCCGCCCACTTTTGTCGGCGCTCTGCGCGCTCCTGCGTAGACCCCACCCACTGCTTCCCGGCGCTTCGCCCGGCGCTCTGCGCACTTCTAATTTGGTCTCGCCCACTTTTGTCGGCGCTCTGCGCGCTCCTTAGAGGGCCCCACCCACTATTCCCGGCGCTTGACGCACCCCCAGTTGGGTCCCGCCCACTTTTGTCGGCGCTCTGCGTACTCCCAGTTAGGTCCCGCCCACTTTTGTCGGCGCTCTGCGCACTCCTAATGCGGCCCGCCCACTTTTCTCGGCGCTCTGCGCGCTCCTTAGTGGGCCACACCCACTATTCCCGGCGCTTGACGCACCCCCAATTGGGTCCCACCCACTTTAGTCGGCGCTCTGCGCACTTCTACCCTCTATAAAACGTCGTAATTCGCATCATTCGAGACGCGAGCGGCGTGAGCGACGCCTCAGCCTCCGTCTGCCAAGCGCGCCCATGCCGATCATTTTTTTCGCAGGGCTACCGTAACCATTCTTGAACAAAACATGATAACAAACGATAACACACACTCATAGCATGCGGGGTATAAAAGAGCAGAGGAGCGGTATGCTTTCATTCACACACCGCTCTCTTCGAGAAGCCACCTGGAAGTGGCAGAGGAGGTCGAAATCGTGAAAACATGTTTGTTGGCTACTGCGATGTGCTCATATCGAAGCTGAGACTTGAAAATTTTTAAAGGAGGGTTACGGTAGCCCTGCGGAAAACATGATCGGCATGATCGTGCTTCCGTCTGCCCCCCCCCGCTCTCTCACTGTCTCTAACCTCCGCTCCTGACCAGCATGCGTAGGAACCATGTGAATTTCGCCGTTTTATAGCTTGTAAGTAGGTCTTACACACTTTACGCGGCGCTCTGCACACACTCACTTGGGTCCCGCCCAATATTTTCAGCGCGTTACGTATTCCCAGTTGTGTCCCGCCTTGATGGATGAAAGGCAGGGCTACTCCTAACACTCGAAATCAATTCACTCGTATCACAAAACCACTCCATTTTTCCTTAATAACCAGCCGATCTTCTCACCATTTCCGGCCTGTGCGCCGTGGCGAGCGGTCGGCTATTGACTTTCTCCGACCATTGCTGCGTTCGACACGGTACTATCCGAATACTCAACTGCTAAACTTCGAATTCTCGGCTGATCTACTGGAATATTACCTGACAGCTACCTCGACATCAGACGGATCATCTGCTGTATTATCCATGTTCTTCTTTCTTCAAACCTCGGCATCGTTTAATGAGTCTGATATTTCTATGCCAACGAGGTTGATAGGTGGAATTTTTTATTCTCGGCCTGACGTTGCGACCTTCACGTCTTCATCAGAGGCCTAAAAAGTGGATCGAGATCAACCAAATTCGCAAGTCTACGCTACCAGGCGCCTCCACTCACTCCGGCAGTTCTAAAGCACAGTGAGGAGCAGTGCAGAGACACCCGAAGGGGGGGAGGATTGGTAACCCACCTCGCGAATCCACCTTTAAGCGGAATAGGTCCGCTGCCACTGTTAGTAGTCGAGTAAGCAAGAATGAGATGTACCGTGCTTCCCTCGCATTGATACAGTTTGGGAAAGACGTGTTACAACTCACAGTGTCGAACAAATGGCAAAACATCACTGGTTATCATGGGTCGCTCAACTCTGCTGTTCATTAGTGGGTCCTTTACGTGAATCCAAAATGCCTCCAACGTTTTTCGTGCCGATATTTCAGTTTCGCAAGCTAGGATCGTACACTTCACATCGTATTCGTCACCATTGTGGTCCTCCATTTTATGTCTCCCAAGTGGAGTTCTTCGGTCATTGCGTCTCTTGTTAGCCAAGTGTTCTTTTAGGCGTACCGCCGACACCCTTCCACTCTCCCCTATGTATGTTGCGCTGCATGTCTGATACTCGAGTTGGTAAATTGTGCCAACCTGACTGCAGTCACCGAGTTTTCCATAGGGGCAAACGATACAGTTATCTGTCAGGCAGCTCTTATCGTAAAGTCTGTTCCTTACTAATTGACTCTTTATGTTGTTGTGAGGGATGTTAACCAAAACAACGTCGTCGTTTAATTGTGCTCGTACGATACATTGATGTATAGCATCAGATACTCTGTCCGAGAAGAATGGTATACACAGCAGAATTTTGTTCTGACGCTGCGGGATCGAAGGCACATTTCGAGCTCTGCGTCTGTTTTGAGGTGTCACGAACCCGTTCATAGTTGCTATATTTACCGCAGTCATGCGTGATTCTAGCCGTTCTGCTTCGCCAGTGCACACACACACCTGTTGCCGTATTTAGCATATTCCTGACGACGGCAAGTTTTACGGTCTTTGGATGGGAAGATGTGGCGTGGAGCAAGATATTCTTTGAACTGGGCTTACGATACCATTTAACGCTGTATACGCCATTGCGAACTTTCGCCTGAGTGTTGAGGTAAGGTAGCCAACTCTCTCGAGGTACCTCCCGTGTGAGCCTAATATTCTGCGACTGGGCATTCAGTAACCGAAAGCATTCATCCATTTCGGATTGTGTGGACGTTATTATGAAGCAATCGTCTATGTACCTGCAGTACAATAGTGGGCAGCGTTCCAGTATTGGCTGTTCTATTCTGCTCATGAAGCAGACTGCTAGCACAGGAGCCAGTCGTTGGCCCATGGCTAACCCTCTTATCTGCGAAAAATATGATCCTGCCCATTTAAAGATGGGAACTCAGACACTCTTTGACCAGAGTCATAACGGTTCTCTTGCCGAGTCCAGAGGTCTCTATGTCTGTAATAAGCCTATCCAGAAGTTCGGATAAGGCCTGCAGTGCTTCATTGTTCTGGACATTCGCGTACAGTGACGTTACATCGAATGACTCTATAATACAGTTGTTATCGAGGTTTGAGTTTCGCAACGTATCAATAAATCTGTTGGTATTGGGCAGGTGAGAGGGAATGAGAGCTAGCAGTTGGTTCACGATAGTGTTGAGGAACCATGATATTCGTTCAGTTGGTACACCGACGCAACTTATTATTGGTCTTATCTTGTAGGTTTCCGCCAATGTCGGTGACATTTCGAGAGACGTGATCTTATGCGTCTTTATCAGGCTATAAAAGCTGGAAAGATTGCATTTTCGAGCTTAAAGGCAGCAAACGCGCTCGTAAACGTAACTGAGATGACTACGGAATTAGAATGGTATGGCACCGAACACAAGGCCCACGGATTTTGAAGTGTCAAAAACGACCCACAATGCCGCTACATGAGTGAGAAATTGGCCCCGCCCCTGTATCTGGCCGCCCCCTGTGTTCACGTCTGCCACCAAAACAGGGGTGCTAGGCCATTACCACCGTCGGCGACGTTTGTGGTTTACCTATTGTACCTATTCTACCACCCACAATCGTCCCTGATGGTGGGAATCGCTCTTCACCTCTGTTTTGAAGGAGGACGCAAATACAGGGTGCGGGCAGAAACAGGGGCGGGGCCAACTTCTCACTCGTGTAGCGTCATAGTGGGTCGTTTTTGACGCTTCAAAATCCGTGGGCGTTGTGTTCGGTGCCATACCTTTCTAATTCCGTAGTTATCTCAATTACGTTTACGAGCGTGTATGCTGCCTTTTCAGCCTGCGTAAAAATCTCTCATTCAAACCAGCAGACCTTCCAGTGGTCATCCAGGCATGATTAAGGCGCCTGCATTGAGCAGCGAATTCCGTCGCGGAGGATAACTGATACGAAGTGGTGTCTCGCAAGTGTAGATCTGTTATCGCGCGATCTAACGACTGTGGTATAACCACAAGTTCTCCGCCTTTATCACTGACCCATTGATATTTTGTGGCCATTGATATTTTGTGTTGGGGCGAAGGACGCTGATGGCATTAGGCGAAGTTTGAGCGTCCCCGATTACAGTGACCCTAGCCAATTGATTTTCCACTTGGGCGTTACCGATACTAGTGGCTGGGTGGTTATTCACAAGTAGGTGCTCCTCCCTATCCAAATGACCCCGCAAAGAGCCCTCAAGCGCGTTGTACTTTGCACAGAGACGAGACTTGGCCCTAGATCGTATAGAATCACAAATTATTCTCGACTCACCCTCCATCCTCCTCCAAGTCTGTTCCGGCAAAAGACGTCGGCATGCTTGCTCCTTCGAAGTACATCGCAATGTGCAAGAATATAATACACGTTGATTCTCTCGGATCACAACACGAAATATCGAGCGATATAAGTTGACTATCATGGGGTGATCTTCGGGTGAACGGCAGCATGCACCAATCTTCTTGTTTGTGATGAAGTGCCCGATGATAGTCAAATTATATCGCTCGATATTACGTGTTGTGATCCGAGAGAATCAGCGTGTATCATATTCTTGCAAATTGCGATGTACTTCAAAAGAGCAAGCATGCCGTCGTCTTTTGCCGGAACAGACTTGGAGGAGGTTGGAGGGCGAGTCGAGAACAATTTGTGATTCTATACGATCTAGGGCCAAGTCTCGTCTCTGTGCAAAGTACAACGCGCTTGTGGGCTCTGCGGAGTCATTTGAATAGATAGGAACACCTACTTGTGAATAACCACCCAGACACTAGTATCGGTAACGCCCAAGTGGAAAATCAATTGGCTAGGGTCACTGTAATCGGGGACGCTCAAATTTTGCCTAATGCCATCAACTTCCTTAGTTTGGGTCCATCCTTCGCCCCAACACAGAATATCAATGGCCATACATTTCGCAAGGTTGCAGGTGGCCTTCAACGGCTTAAAGATCTACTGCGCACTAAGGCTACCAACAACAGCTTACCACCTGCAGGAAACTATGCTGGTAGACAGCTTCCTATTGTACCATTTCCCAACTCTTTCTATAGAGAACCTGCCCCAGTACCCGAAAGCGATGCCAAGTTCAGAATTCTATCAACGGGCGTACTAGATGTACTAAATCGTTTCCGAGCGGTTCGAAACACAAATCTAAGCTATGAACAGTGGCAAGGATTCAGCGAGTTGCGGGAATTGCGATCAAACGGTACAATACGCGTTTCGGTAAGTGATAAAGGCGGAGAATTTGTGGCTATACCACAGTCGTTAGATCGCGAGATAACAGAGCTACACTTGCGAGACACCACTACGTATCAGTTATCCTCCGCGACGGAATTCGCTGCTTATTGCAGGCGCCTTAATCATGCCTGGATGACCACTGGAAGGTCTGCTGGTTTGAATGAGAGATTTTTACGCAGGCTTAGGCTCGAAAATGCAATTTGTCCATTTTTTTATAGCCTGATAAAGACGCATATGATCACGTCTCTCGAAATGTCGTCGACATTGGCGGAAACCCACAAGATAAGACCAATAATAAGTTGCGTCGGTGGACCAGCTGACCGAATATCATGGTTCCTCAACCCTATCGTGAACCAACTGCTAGCTTTCGTTCCCTCCCACCTGCCCAATACCAACAGATTTATTGATACGTTGCGAAACTCAAACCTCGATAACAACTGTATTATAGATAGAGTCATTCGATGTAACGTCACTGTACACGAATGTCCAGAACGATGAAGCACTGCAGGCCTTATCCGAACCTTGGGATAAGCATATTACAGATATAGAGACCTCTGGACTCAGCAAGAGAACCGTCATGACTCTGGTCAAAGAGTGTCTGAGTTGCAATATCTTTAAATGGGCAGGATCGTATTTTTCGCAGATAAGAGGGTTAGCCATGGGCCAACGACTGGCTCCTGTGCTAGCAGTCTGGTTTATCAGCAGAATAGAATAGCCAATACTGGAACGCTGCCCACCATTGTACTGCAGGTACATAGGCGATTGCTTCATAATGACGTCCACGCAATCCGAAATGGATGAATGCTTTCGGTTACTGAATGCCCAGTCGCAGAATATTAGGCTCACACGGGAGGTACCTCGAGAGAGTTGGCTACCTTACCTCAACACTCAGGTGAAAGTTCGCAATGGCGTATACAGCGCTAAATGGTATCGTAAGCCCAGTTCAAAGAATATCTTGCTCCACGCCACATCTTCCCATCCAAAAACCGTAAAACGTGCCGTCGTCAGGAATATGCTAAATACGGCAACAGGTGTGTGCACTGGCGAAGCAGAACGGCTAGAATTACGCATGACTGCGGTAAATATAGCAACTATGAACGGGTTCGTGACACCTCAAAACAGACGCAGATCTCGAAATGTGCCTTCGATCCCGCAGCGTCAGAACAAAATTCTGCTGTGTATACCATTCTTCTCGGACAGAGTATCTGATGCTATACAGCAATGTATCGTACGAGCACAACTAAACGACGACGTTGTTTTGGTTAACATCCCTAACAACAACATAAAGGGTCAATTAATAAGGAACAGACTTTACGATAAGACGATTCCACCTATCAACCTCGTTGGCATAGAAATATCAGACTCATCTGCTGTATCTTCTTCACATGCTGAGCTTCCCGGTGGCTGGGAGCTACAATACCCGCGCTAAGTTTTGTAAAAATAGGGAGCATCTGGCAAACTTGGCAAAAAAGCGTCCGATGCATGTAACTTTGTTGAATGAAGACTATTTTGAATTCTGAAAACGCTATCATATTCACAGAATAAATTGCTACCTATTCATGTCACTTGTGTGCCGAAGTTCCCTAAGAGCACATCGTTTTTGAAGAAAATTGTTTGTGCAATCGTTTCTCAAAAACGTCGCGCGCGGCGAAAGACGGCGAAACTTTGAGCAGTATTTGTACAAGTAATGGAAGAGCAATCGGTATGTTTTCTTCAAAAATTAGGTGCAGCTGAGAGAATCTCAAGGTTTGTTCAGGTTGAATTTTCGAAATCCTCAATTAAACACGTTTGAGAACTACCTGAAAAGTCGGAGTTTTGTTGCGAAATCCCCGGACTCATAAATGAAGGATTTCAAAAATTCAACCTAAACAATCTTGAGATTCTTCCACCTGCACCTAATTTATGAAGAAAGCATACAGATTTCTCTTCCATTACTTTTACAAATACTGCTCAAAGTTTCGCCGCATTCGCCGCGCGCGACATTTTTTGAAAAACGATTGCAAAAACTATTGGGACAAGGGCTCTCTACACAACGAGGGAGGAGTTGTCCCCTTTTTGCAGTTCGAAACGTCACGCTACTCAATGCAAGCGAAGTGGTCCCGCGTGGAAATAGAGCCGCAAAAGGCGGGACAACTTCTCCCTCAGTGTGTAGAGAGACCCTGTCCCAAAACTATTTCCTTCAAAAACGAAGTGCTCTTAGGGAACTTCGGCACACAAGTGGCATGATTAGGTAGCAATTTATTCTGTGAATATGATAGCGTTTTCAGAATTCAAAAAAGTCTTCATTCAAAAAAGTTGCATGCATCGGACGCTTTTTTGCCACGTTTGCCAGATGCTCCCCGTTTTTAAAAAACTTAGCGCGGGTATTGTAATTATCCTTTCTTTTTCGTCAAGCCAACATCAACGGTGATTTCGTGTCATTCAACTTTGACTGATTGATGGACACACGTTCCTCCATATGTCTGTCCAGGATCGGCCTCATAAGAGGCTGAATTTCGACACTGATGCCGCGCCGATCAATACTTCCACCAATATTGATCACGATGTCAACCTCCTACTCAACGGCAGCAGCCTCCCTGGTCATCTACGAGCAGTCGTCGCCCATTCGCTAGAAGATAGGACAAGGTTGACAGCTATTATGGAGCGTAATCGTGAGTTAGTGAATGAGATTGCTGCTTTGAGAGCTGAAAATGCTTCTCTTAAAACTTCTCTTAGTTTGGCTCGTAATATTTCTACTCCAACTCCTGTCGTTGCACTCAACTTCTCAGAAATTTGGAGCTCGCCACCCGCTAACCAAAAGTCCGGCGCCCGCGAGCGGAATGGTAGCGGGTGGCGAGCACTCGCATGCTCTCAGAAGATTTTAAACACCTTGCGCGCTACATCGTGGCGCGCAAGCTTCATTGGTGGTGGCGCGCAAGCTTGTTGGGTTGTAGCGCGCACTTTGCTAGGTAGTGGCGCGCAACCTCTAATATACCGACGAACACACATACAGTGCGAATTAAATTTACGTCATCAGTTCTCACTAACAAAGTAAGTGTAACAACTGCAGGGCTCAACGGGTGAGACTGTTTTGTCCAACGTTCGTCCATACTTCGATCGGGGGCCATCAGGGGCGCCGACACAACTTGGATATCGGTTTTTGGCTTTATTCAGAAGGAACTTCCGATGGTTTAAGGGAGCTAAAAGGCATTATGCCTACACTAACCTATCGTTCCAATGTTGTGCTTTTTTGAGATCAAGGACTAGAGGCGAGATACACATGCTTTTTTGTAATGACACACTTGAACATTCTCAGATTTGGTATTAAATTTTCCTTTCAATCTTTCACTAGTTAAGATTTCCTTGTTGGTGAGAAATGACGTCGAGCATCTGTTTCATACTGAATGTGTGATCGTCGCTATAGTATAGACAGCGCATATCTACCCAGTAGGCCCTTGTGGGCTCAAGCGAGGCTCTCAGGCGTATTGTACCCTTTTTCTCTTGCTTCTCCTCCCCTGTTCCTGCTCCTTCCCTGTTGATCACTCAAATTTTATTTAATTTCAAGTGATTTTGTCTCAGTTTTCACAATGCATGCATACATGGGTTAGAATTCGTAACCCTTTTTACTGCTCATTGTTTGTTGATTTTGTTCAAACAGCGGCGTATAGGCGTATACAATGTGAGCAGTGCTGACGAGCAGAAAAAACAAAATCAGTACTTATAAAAACGCGCGTGGTTTTTGTGTCTACCCTGTTTATGGTTCTACGGTTTTCATAGCGAAGATACGCGGTATTCTAGAGGTGGGTGGAAAATATCGCTTTTTTCGACCCATAAAACGGTATTATAGTGGCGAGTACAAATAAACCTCAGATTCGTGATCAGCACAGCAAATCACCATCCCGGGGAATTTTAGGTCAATTTTTCTATTCTTTCGTATCCTCTAATTCGGGCCGAAATTACTGTTTCTTCGCGCGCCTGCTCAAAGCGATGAGAAATACAACGAGAAATTACGGGGAAGGGCGACGCAGCATACGCACGCAGACGTAAGCGAAAAACGGAAATAAATTTTACCCAAACTAGAGGATGAATGGGCTTATTAAAGGGGATTAGGTGCAAAAACATTTGTGCTTTTTTTCAAGCACTTTCTTCCTGTTCCTTTTATTTATTTTTCGGTAGAGTGTGAACGCTTGAAAGAATCAACAACTTCTCAATTCGAGAATTTCGAGGAACTTCAATAAAAGTTATAGTTATATATATATATGGTTGCAAATCAGGGTCAGCAAAAACAGAGATCTGACATGGCCTTCTTGTAAGAGAATCACCAACATAACAAAATGTGCTGCGGGTACGGAAAATCGGGGGGAAGTATTCAGAATATGACCTAGAGAATTTTTTCCACGTCAAGGAAGACATGTGAATCATGTAATTACTGCATGTAGTACCCCAGAAAAGTGACGATATGCATGCATTGATGGATTGGAGAAGTTATCGGAAAAGTGTTTGGCCGAGGATGTGTTAGTCGATCGATTCAGGGGCAAGAATGCACATGCAGGGTTCTCCGCTTTCAAGGCCGCTGCGCACAATCTTTTCCGCCGGAAAGTAGCTGCGCGCAAGCTTTTCTCACTGCAGAAATTCCTCGATGCTGCGCGCAAGCTTCAGCCTCGTGGCGCGCAAGACGGTTCATGAAAACGACCCCGCGCGCAAGAAGCATTCAGAAAAAGTTGTGGCGCGTAGCCTGTTTACGCTGCTTTAGGTGGCGCGCAAGCTGTTTCAAATCTTCTGAGCTGGCGCTCGCCACCCCTTCACCACATTACGGCGGCGCGCTTGCAACTCCACGTCGGCGCGCTCGCCTAGCGCCGGTCGCCGACGGAAAGATAGCGGGTGGCGAGCTCTCGAATGTGGCTTCCGCTTGAATTTCATGCCATACTTGAATTTTCGTTTCGGTTATCCGCTCCTATCGCCTGCATGGGGGGCGGCCTTGGTATAGCGCTTGACCACGCCTATTTTTGCGTGCCGCCGCGCAATTTAAACACCAACCCATGGTTTTTCTCCCATTCTATATTCAACAAAGTCGTTGCGGCATTAAAAAAATGGGCGTGGCTAAGTGCGGTATCATACTGCCCCCTCTGTTGCGATGGCACCAATTATTCTTTCTCAGTAACAGTACACATATTCAAAAAAACTCGGAAGGTCTAGGACTGTCAAGAAAGATTTATCGCTCCAGCCGCGAAGCCAATTTCAGCCAAATCGGTTCACAAACAACAAAGTTGTGAGCCCGAAACAGGGTTCGGCGCGGGGGGGGGTCTGAGCTGCGAGATGGTGGAGGGAAGGGGGTCTGAGCTCCACCAGGAGAACACGTGAATCATTCTGACCGGAGGTAGTAGGTACCAGGGATGAGCGGAGTTCCGCGTTTCGCGTTCCTAAACCCGCAGTTTCGCGCTTTTTTGGCATTCCGCGTTCCGCATTCCGAAACCGCAAAAAACACAGCGGAATGCGAAAATATCGGGTCATCTGGGAGGAGAAAAACATTAGATTATTTCTCAATTTTTCCGCGTTTCGCGCCGAAAACTGCATTTCCGCGCACTTTCTGGCGTTTCGCGCCCGATTTTCGAGACCCGAGAAAAAATTTTTGTTCCGAAACCCGAAAACCGATTTCCGAAATTTCATATTTTTGTTCCGCTCATCCCTGGTAGGTACACTGTTTAGAAATATTTTTTGCGAATAATTCGGTAATACCGTCCAATTAACATGAAACCTTGTTGTAATTAAATTTACGTAAATGTTAAAATTACCGTAAAGGTTCTCCCACGGTTGAATATAAGGCACATAGGTTCTGGGCGTGTATCCTGGATAGTTGTGTACTGAATTGCAAATAAGACGCGGTCAATGTGTAAAAAATATGTAGAACGATATCATGGATATCACTCATTTCTTACCTCATATCATGTGAACATCGTTAGGGTCAGCCACATCGGGTGTTTTTTGCATCCCACCTCATTCATGTCTTGCATAATTATCGACCGAGCTGGCTACACCGATCAACCAACTATGACCGAGGCCTCAGAGTTGGTGGAGAAAATCACCGTGGCCGACCCGTTCGATACGTATGAAAAACATGGAGGTTGCAAATAACACCCGGTGTAGCCAGCTGTGGCTGACGCGATCAATATGAATGAAATATGTGGAACGATATCATGGATATCACCCAATTCTTAGCTTATATCATGTAAACATCAGTCGTGTCAGGCTCATCGGGTGATTTTTCTGATAGTTTTATAACAGGTTGGGTCATTGATACTTGTGACCACAGAAAGAGGACTGATCTAGCGGGAGATGAAGGGGTCTTTGTTCGAAATTATTGCATAGGGTATTACTGCGTAATATCAAGAAAAAGTGAACAATTCTGTAAAAAAAGGGGTCTCCCAAGCAAAAGTGGTTTGGTTGGCGTTACAAATAATTCAACAAAAAAGGAACAATAGGAAAGTGGCATGAGGAGAGTCTACAAAAAATGGACAATATCCTCCAAAGCTCTTTCCTTTGTCGGCTTTTCTAAACAGCGGAAACAAACCGTTGTGGTATTTTACAAGGAAGAATTGAATGGTTTCCTAAAACAATTTGACATCATCCCCCCTTTTGATGATAGCTATTAGGTACACATGCATATATACATATTTTATCGGCACTCACCTAATCAAAGTCCTTTATGGAGCCAAAAGCGCTTCCTCTTGGAGAACCGCAACGGTTTGTTTCAGAAGTGCGAGAAAGGAAAGAGCTGTGGAGAATATTGTCCATTTTTTGTAGACTCTCCTTATGCCACTTTCCAATTGTTTCCTTTTTGTTGAGACATTTGTAACGCGAACCAATCCACTTTTGCTTGAGAGACCCCTTTATTACAGAATTATAATCGGTTTCAAATAAATCACCAAGTTCTTAGAACTGCAATTGTTTCTACTGATTGTATCATAACGTATTAACGTAATACTTCGCACTAATAGAAATCACAATTTTCTAAAGCTCATCAAAAACTACGGTGCTCAAAAAAACCATCGATCAAAAATTCAGTTCATCCAGGCAATCACGACACTTCCGGGCTTCCTTGTGGGTCTATTTCCATAGCTTGCGAAGGCTTCGAGGCACTTGTAGACTGCTGACTGCTCTTTGAGTTTCCATGCCTCTGAAAAATATAGATGATATATGTAAAAATGTTTGGTTACGATTAAGGAACAATGGCAATCCACTCACTGCGTTAGGAATCCACTGAAAACTGCCGCCTTGCTGCCGAAATCTGTAGCTCCGGATGTCCCTTCTGGAGTGAGCTTTCAGGGCTATTGCGAAACAAACAAAAACTCCCGGCGACTCACTGTAAATAGAGTTGATGATACATAATTGATAAGGGGTAGGGTATAAGAGAAATGCAGAGCGCTGTGTCTTCATTCACACACCGTTCTTCTGAAGGGATCAGCGGCTAAAGCTCTGAACTCACTAGGAAGTGGGGAGACAGCTCAAATGGTGGTTAAGATATGCCAAAATGGTGGTTAAGATATGCCAAAATCGGGGTCAAAACATAGGAAATTTTTTTTTATTAATGAGCTTGATTCTCCAGGATTTTCAGCGTCTGTTTCGTAATAGCCAGATTTCAGTAGTACAAGCCGAAAACGATAAAGAGCTGAAAAATAGATGAAAAACTTACAGTGCTTTCTGAAGCGCTTTAAAAGTTTCCGTTCTTCATTTAAGCCTGTCCTACACTAGAGCATCGAAGGCTGTCTTGCGCTCGAACTCTTTTCTCCCAAGTCCCTTGTAGAAGCTGAAAGGCATTGAGAAAATTGATTAGTTATCTGAAAATATCCTTTTGGAGAGCTGCAGAGGAGGAAAACGGAACGAAAACAATGCGGAGCGCTTTTTCTTCGAAGATTGCAAAGTTCTAAATCTGTTTTCACTGTTCCAAAAGAAAAGGGAATTCCAATTCTATCTCATCACATGCCAGAGCTGCGGTGAGGAATATATCGGAGAGACAGCTCGATCATTGCATGTGCGTACTAAAGAGCATTTAGATGGGTAAGAAAGGTTGCGTAGTTACACTGCACTGAGGATCTACAGAATTGATTGCCACCAAGAGGAAGATTTCGAGGTGCGAGTGAAGATACCGGCGCGGGAGGTCACGACAAGTGCGCGAAAAGCTCTCGAGGCGTCCTGGATCCATGCGAGAGATCCCAAGATCAACGGGAAGGACGAGGGCCTTTATATAATCCGGGAACTCCAGCCCTATATCAGACTTGCTTTCTGATTCGGGCCGAATTTCTGTTCCATCGGTGCCCCTTCGTACTCCTACTGATCCATGATCGCTTGAGGACTTGATTAGGTACGATACGTTGTCTACTTTTCTCCTGTTTATCAGTTTGGAAATTTGGGAGTCGATTTTCTGTAGAGAGTTTACCGTTACGGCGTTTGATCGTGTATTTTTATAATTGGAATTGACTTTTTCAGACTCTGAAGAAGGCGAAACCGCCGAAACGTCAGTCGAATAAAGTCGGTTACCACCTCGTGCCAAGCTGTATTCAACTTCAACAATATTGTACTAATGCCGAGGTTCAATGAGAGTCGTACATGGCAAGTGATCCAATTCAGGTTGCCTAGATAAGCTATGAAGTGAGCATCGCGTAAAAACAATGACTATGTAGAGTTTGAGCTTCATGATATTGCAAAGAAAAAAACCAAACACTAAACAGAAAGATGATGACACCAGCCGCCACCACCGCCTCCTGTACTCCGCCGGGTCGGCGCCGTCATCGACCAGCCACCGCCACGACGAAGACGACGACGCCCACACTTTGCACCTAACCAACTATTATGTTGTACTAATAAACCAATTGTTTCACATCTGTGTACCCCACAGACGTAACAATTGGCGATCAGATATTGAACTCAGCGTCGGTGACCTGAGAACTCATGGTTTAAAAACCTGAGTGAAGTCGACCGCGGTATTGATCCCGGTCTTGAGAAATTTCACCGACGATCGAGTCCGGTGTTGAACTAGTGGATCGCACTTCGAGGTGCTTGTATCCTAGTGAAACAGTTGGAGAGCTCGCGTTTGAGACGTTTGAGCGAGTTTTGAGCAAAAGTTGCGTGCTTGACTTACTAGTCGCCGCTGATAATGGATGCCGAGACTGTTCAGATGATTCTGGAACAGAACGCTCATCAAATGAAGTTGATGATGGAAGAAAATGCTCAAAGACAAAAGGAATTTGTACAGCAGATGGTGCAAAGTATGATGAAAAGTGAGGCAAATCAAAAGGAAGTGGTGGCAACTCGATCGACATTGATGTCGGACTTGATCGGTCGAATAACCGTGTTTACATTTGACCCCGAGATGGATCTTTACTTCTCTCGGTGGTATGAAAGGCACGTAGACACACTGGTAAAGGATGATGCATCCCTTGCAGAAGACGCAAGGTTGAGATTGTTACTTGGGAAACTTGGCATTGAGGTATTTGAAAGATACAGGAACAGATTCTCCCAAAAGCACCGTCAGATGTATCATTCGATGAGACAGTTTTGACCCTGGAGGACATGTTTGATGTTAAGAAATCCTTGTTCACATTGCGATACCAGTGCATGAAAGTTGAGAAGGAAGACACTGAGGATTATATGCAGTACACTGGCAGAGTAAATGAAATGTGCGAACGTGCTTGTTTTGACAAGCTGGACAACGAGGGTTTGAAAGCCTTACTATGGATTTATGGGCTCAAGTCTCACAGGGATCGAGAAATTCGACCGAGGTTGCTTGCCTTCTTGGACAAGGAAGAAAAAGATAGCACGAAGCCTACACTTCATGAAGTGTACAAAGAATGTGACCGGATCACGACGTTATTGAGTACGTCGAAGATGATTGAAGAAGATTCATTCATTGTGAGAGAGGTTAAGAAAGGACCCAGTCGCAAAGAGAGAACAACGGAATGTTGGAACTGTGGCAAAGCCGGTCACACAAGTCGAAAGTGCCGAAGCAAGCCATGCGTATGTAACTCATGCAAGGGTAAAGGGCACAAAGAAAAATATTGTGAGAGAGCATCACAATACCGGAGCAGGTACAAGTCGAGGACTGCTGCAAAACCTCATAAGAAACGCTGCGGGCGAGTCGTTCTCGCAGGAATTGCGGAGGCTGAAGTGAACGCGGTTCGACAGTACGTCATGTCAATGGGCACCAAATGGAGTTTCAGTTGGACACAGGCTCATACATCACGCTGTTGAGTGTGGATGATTGGAAGAAAATGGGCAGTCCTGAACTCAGAAACACTAGCCTGATTGTAAAAGATGCTAGTGGGAACCGGATGAAGGTTCATGGTGAGCTGAAGAATCAGTTCAAACTGAGATGTGCTATTGGTGAGGGATGTTGATACGCAACCCCTCATAGAAGTCTAGTCGGCCTCGACTGGATAAAGCAAAACGCTGAAATGGCTTATCACATGGAAAGAATGGTAGCTCGTGTGAGTACCGCAGATCATGCCAAGTTAGTGGAAGAATTGAAACAATTATTCGAACCGATAACCCATAGTGAATGGGCCGCTCCCATAGTTTGCGTTCGTAAAGCGAATGGCAAAATGCGAGTTTGCGCCGATTTTTGAACTGGTTTGAACAACGCCTTGGAGGCATATGAGTATCTTATCCCCATTCCGGATGATATTTTCGCGTCGTTGAATGGTGGGACAATTTTCCCTTAGATAGATTTTTCGGATGCCTACCTTCAAGTGCAACTGACAGATGAGGCCCAAAAGTTGGTTGTGATCAAAACACATAAGGGTCTGTATCGATACAGAAGGTTGCCTTTTGGTATCAAGACAGCGCGGGGAATTTTCCAAAGCATAATGAATAAAATGATTACCGGTCTGGAAAGAGTAGCAGCCTACCTGGACGATATTGTGGTAGTCGGAAAGACACCTGAAGAGCATACAAAGAACATTTGTGCTTTATTCGAACGAATAAAGGAATACGGTTCCCGAGTAAGATTGGAAAAATGCTCTTTTGCAAAACCATAGATCCGCTTTCTCGGTTTCATCGTAGACCGTGACGGACGTCGTCCAAATCAAGAAAAGGTGGCTGCTATCGCTAAAATGCCAGCACCACAGAATGTGGCACAGTTACGCGCATTCCTGGGCATGGTTACATATTACTCGTCCTTCATACCGAATATGAAGGAGATACGTGGACCGTTAGATGCTTTGCTGAAAACAGATGTTAAATGGATATGGAAACGCACACATGAAACATCGTTCGAAAAACTGAAGAGTATGTTGATGTCAGATCTGAACCTGACACATTACGATCCTAAGGAGAAGCTAATCGTGGCTGCTGACGCGCGCGATTATGGGATCGGATACGTGATCTCGCACAAAATGTCTAATGGTACTGAGTAGCCGATTGCCCACGGCTCGAGGTCACTAACAGTAGCAGAAAAGAAGTGCGCCGAAATCGAAAAAGAGGCCTTGGGTCTTGTGGAGGCAATAGTACGGGAGGCGTTTTACGCTCCGCACGGACCATAAGCCGTTGCTGGCCATATTTGGTAGCAAGAAGGGCATACCGGTCCATTCAGCCAACCGTTTGATGCGTTGGGCAACAATGCTGATAAGCTATGACTTCGAAATCGAGTACATCAAGACGGCTTCGTTTGGACAAGCTGATGGTTTGTCAAGGCTGATACAGAGGCATCCCCTTGTTGAGGAGGATTGCGTAGTCGCCTCAGTAGAGGTTGACGTGAACCAAGTGCTAGTCAGTGCTGTACGTAGATTGCCCGTAACAGCAAACATGATTCGTGAGCACACGGAAAAGGATGTTCTGTGCGAAAGCTGAAGAATTTCATTGATACAGGAAAATGGCCAAAAGTTGTTAAAGCTGGCTTGAAGCAGTTTTACAATAAACGTGAATCGTTGTCAATAGTGCAAAGCTGCGTGATGGTAGGCGATAGCGTTGTCGTGCCAGAGACGCTGAGACAAGAAGTTTTCAGAGAGCTGCACAATGTTCATCCTGGAATCGTCAGGCTGAAAGGACTAGCGCGAAGCTATGTCTACTGGCCGAATATCGATGACTGTGAAAAAGCGGTGAAAAGTTGTGCTGATTGCCAACTGCAATCAAAATCTCCGACTAAAGTACCTTTGCAAACCTCGAAGACGCCAGAAAATGTATGGGAGCGAATTCATGTTGATTTCGCTGGCCCATTGGATGGAGTGTACTACATGGTCGTTGTGGACGCCTTGAGTAAATGGCCGGAGATATTCGAAATGAAGAATATCACAGCGGGCACAACGGTAAAGCTGCTAAAAGAGCTGTTCGCAAAATGCGCAAATCCAAAGACGCTAATGAGCGATAATGGAATACAATTCACATCAGAGCTTTTCAGGCAGATGTGCGAAGAACGAGGTGTTAACCATTTGAGAACACCGCCGTACCATCCTCAGTCGAGTGGTCAAGCAGAAAGATCTGTCGATATCCTGAAACGAGGGATCAAGAGGCTAAAAGGGGAGGGGAGACCGTCCGCTCGCCCTGAAGATGACTGTCTGAACACGGTGTTGTTGGCGTACCGCACAACACCTAATTCTGCTCTGCAAGGTAAATGCCCAGCCGAGGTTTTTCTAGGAAGGAAGTTAAGGACCCTGTTAAGCATTCTAAAACCATCAGAAGCGCACGGAGAAACAGATAATGCCGCTGACCATAGGAGAAAAACTGAGGAGCAATTCAATCGCAAACATGGTGCGAAAAGACGAGACTTCTCCACTGGAGACACAGTCCTAGTAAAAGAAATCGGTGGAGCCTCGAACTTCAAATGGACACAGGGGAAAGTTGTAAGAAGTTTTGGAAACGTCATGTACGAGGTAGATATCGGAGGTAAAAAGGTTCGTCAACACGCGAACCAGATGCGAGGAAGCATATGAGTCGTGAATATGATAAGGCATACTCGCGAGACCTACTCTTGAACTTGTTCGAAACCAATCCGATTAGCGCTGGAAGAGTGCCAGAACAGAGAAACCAAGATGCGCCGGATATAGAGCTAGAGCCTGTGGTAATGTCTGGTAATGATACCTCCAATGCACCTCCTCAGGACAATGCGCAACCCGGCACGAGTCGCGCAACTCATGGAGAAGTTGAAGGCCGAGCTCGTAAACCCCAAACTGTTGGTTTCGCTCCGGCAACGTTACGCAGGTCATCCCGACAGCGCCGCAGGCCAAAGCGGTATGAGCTTTAGTCCGTTGATTTCAAATTGTTTTCTCCTGTAACGTAGTACACCTTTTAAAAGGGGATGTGTTGTGATATAGATCAGGTATCGGTTTTCGCGAACGACCGATCACCAAGTGGGCGGGTTTTTGATCGGCCAATCACAGGTGCCTCCGATGCACATATAAACCCTGCCGCCGCACTGTTGGGAGCCATTCGACTCGACGACTACCTGCCAGCCGTTCCTGCACCAGCCGCCACCACCGCCTCCTGCACTCCACCGGGTCGCCGCCGTCATCGACCAGCCACCGCCACGGCGAAGACGACGACGCCCACACTTTGCACCTAACCAACCATTCTGCTGTACTAATAAACCAATTGTCTCACATCTGTGTACCCCACAGACGTAACAATGATGTAGGGGGAAAACTGAGGGAACTGTTGCGAAATACTTTAAAGGACGAGAACAACTCAGCGGGCGGCTCGCTAGCGAACAGCTCGCGACCCGCTATACCACCTCCGCTCGCGCTCGTGACCCGCTATACCCATAGCGGGTGGCGAGCAAAGACGAAAGGGTAGCGGGTGGCGAGCTCTTCGAAATGAGGGATGAGCGGGTGGCGAGCCAGGTCCGAAATGCGCGCGGGTGGCGAGCTTCGAGTTCCTGAGTTAATGTTACATCTCTGCCCTCTTCTCCTTTACTGCTAAACAACTCATTTGAAGAATTTGAACGTGTGCGTTCCGTAGTTATATCGGGTATCACAGAAAGTATGTCATCCTGTCCTTCTCAAAGTGTTATTAGTGATATCTGTTCTGTTCGCCAAATCATGAATTTTCTGGGTATTGAATGTCCTACCGTATCTGTCTTACGTATGGGTTATTCTAGCCCTCGACTATTGGAGGTCGTATTGCCATCACCTAGATTTGCTGACCAAATGATTCATCGTGCCCGTTATTTGAAACATCATTCTACTCGCTTTATATTCATTCGTGCATCCTTGCCTAAAGCTTGACGTGAAAAGCTTCGTGCTGAGCGTCTGGCTCGTCGTAATAAGCGTGTCTCCAATTATACACACATCTCTCATACCTTCTCGCAGAAAATGACTCGTCCCACACCTCAGACTATTGCTCATTCGACCCCTCATACTATGCCTCAGAATATGCCCCAAATGTCTCTCACAATACTCCTCATAATATCTCGCAGATTATTCCTCATGTTTCTCATTCTCAGAACTTTTCTCATAATGTTACTCAAAATGTAACTCCAATGCACCCTGTCAACACCTCGGAAAACGTATAAGTACTCCCCGGAAACCAGCGCGATCCCTTAAATTTTGCTCAACAATTATACGTTCGGTTTCGTTGAACGCTGAACCGTGCGCGATTCACTTGCTTGCTCTGACTATGATGTGGTGGTACTCACCGAAACTTGGCTCAAGCCTTCTACCGATTCAGCAACGATTTTTGGATTATCCTGCGCCAGTTTTGATGTGGTCAGGTGCGACAGGCCAAGAAAGCATGGTGGAGGAGTTTTATTTCCCATAAAGTCGTCCTTATCGCATGAAATAATTTTTCACGAATCTATCCCGGACTCTTACGAAAGACTATGTTGTGACATCTCACTAGGAACTTACATCTTGCGCCTCATAGGAGTTTATCGTACACCTTCCTGCCCTAATCACAGCAATCTTCAACAATGCAAAGCCAACTACTGTGCAATATTTCAGCATCTTCAGAGTATTGATTGGATAGGTTCTTTCTCTCGTTTAGACTCGGTAGACAGTATATATGAAATGCTAATTTCCGTTCTAAAGCACTGTATAGACACCTATGTTCCGTGCACCAGAAAACCATTACACCAGTTCAAATGGCCAAATTACTTGATCTCATTCGCAAATTTAAGGGAGAACTCCTGGAAAAAATCTTTTATTTTATTTTCCCGTCAATCGCAAATAAACATCGGTTCAAAGTTCTTTCGAATAGGCTTTCTAGAAAACTCAAAAAAATTTCTGCATCCGTTGAGAGAAAGGTTATCGCTTCTGGTAAACCTAACTCATTTTTTCAAATGCTTAATGCTAAATTTAAAAATAAATCCTCGGTACAGGTCCTTTCTGACAGCTTAGGTAATAAGAACCGCTCAGACTCGGAGAAGGCTGAGTTACTTGCACAAACATTCGAAGATGCATATGCCACACCTAGTTTAAACTCCACTCCTCATCACGGAAAAACAAGCCCACTTCCTATTCATGAATTCCCTAAAAAGCAGGACTCCATCTGGTTCCACCGCGATACAATCCTAGAACATTTAGCTAAATGGCCCAATTCATATTCTCTAACCCCGGACCATATCCCACTTGTCTTTGTTAAAAAAGTTGCTGCTGAAATTGCTGGCCCCCTTGAAACTATCTTCAATTTCTGCTTTATGCGCACTGAAATACTCGAGAAGTGGACACAACCCCTCATTATTCCACTCCCTAAAAAAACCACCCCACAATCAGCCTTTGAACTACCGTGCAATAAGCATTACGTCCGTTTTTTGCCGTATTTTTTTTCAAATAATAGCTATATCGACTGTAAACTCCTTTCTAGTCCGAAGAAAAATACACTGTACAAACTTCTCAATTCTAGGTTAAAAGGATCCAGAAGTATTCCACCGCTGACTGATAAAACAGGTATTTTCGCATCTTCGGACTCTTCAAAGGCAGCCGTTTTGGCAAACTATTTTCAAACATCTTTCTCGGTCGAATCTCCTGGTGATGATTCTCTAGATGTAGATCTGATTTCTGATTTCACTGACAGCGCGGTCAGGATCTACAAAAAGGATATTTATAGGTTACTTTGTGAGCTACCACTTTCCTATTCTGTTACACCCCATGAAGTGCCTCCTTACTTTCTCAGAAAAGTTGCCGTTGCTATTGCCGCTCCTTTGGAACATATTTTCAATTTCAGTTTCATGCATAGCGAGGTTCCTAAACGATGGAAGCATGCTTTCGTACCCCAATCTCGAAAAAACCACCCCATAATCTGGACCGGCATGCATGAACGCAATAGCAGGGTGAGGGAAATCGCGTCGCGTCGCACCGCGCGCGAAAGTGAACGTCGAGCGCTGAGACTCGTGCGCGGAGGGAAGAGCGAGAGAGAACGTCCAGCACGGAGGGTCCCACGCACGGGGTTTTCAAACCCCGTGTTAGCGTGTTCATGCATGCCGCCCCTGGTGTCAAATTATCGACCTATTCGTATAACCTCTGTTATTGCCAGAATGTTTGAGAAGATCCTGAAAAAAAAAGCTCTTGTCAGGCACATCGATAGCAATAATGTGATTCCCGACCATCAGCATGGCTTTAGGAAGGGAAGGTCCACAGAAACATTGATGTTGACTGCGCTTGACGATTGGACTGATGTTGACTGCACTTGAAGATTGGACTAAGCTCTTGATCAAAATATTGAGGTTGATGTTGTCTACTTCGATTTTAGTAAGGCTTTCGATAAGGTAGACTCTGTTTCATTCCAAGTGAGCTCATGTTCTCGGTTATCGCAGCGCGGAGCGGTGGCTTTCCCGTCGAAACTTCCTTATTGTGGTGAGCGCGAAGCGCTCACCAGATTTGGCTTTGATTCGCCATCGCGCAACCTCCTGATCTCAGTATCAGGGTCCAGAGTGAACGTAGAAAGTCCGTTCTTTTTGCATTCAATATACTTTAGAAAGATGAATAACTCTTCAAAAAATGGTCCGGAATGGTTACCTGAGATTCGAGAAAAATTGTCAAAACCACGTGATTTTGGTCGAAAAAATGGTTCATCTCCTTTTTTTTCAGTTGGCGTACACGATCTTGTTGGAACACTTATCGTTGAGCTATAAAGCTCATTTTTGGCCAGAAAGTTGGTTATGGTTGCACCTAGCTCCTGTCAAAATTTGAAGTTTGTAGCTCAATTTTTGTGGAACCTCAAAATTGAGGGTCAAGAAAGACAAAAACATGTAAACATGTTATTATAAACCATCCGACGTTTACTCATTCGTAAAAATGAACTAATGAAATAAACACCGTTACTGATAGGCTTTTTCTCAGGATTGAACGCTCCCTGAGACGGGGCAACGCTTCAATCAATGCGGCGGGATCTTGGAAGTACTTTTTGGAACGCCGCACGGTGTGAATCAGAAGTGCGCCACAGAACGCCGTAGAAAGTGTGTGGGACCCAAATGAGAGTGCTCAGGACGCGGTAGAAAATGTGTGGGACCCAAATAACAGTGCGTCGGACGCCGTAGAAAGTGTGTGGGACCCAAATGAGAGTGCGCAGTACGCCGTAGAAAGTGTGTGGGACCCAAAAGAAAGTACGTTGGACGCCGTAGAAACTGTGAGGTGACCAAGTGGAAGTGCGCAAGACGCCGTAGAACGTGTGCGGGACCCAAGTGGGATGCGCCGGACGCCGTAGAAAGTTTGTGGGACCCAAATACAAGCACGCCCATGCCGATCATTTTTTCCGCAGGGCTACCATAAACATTCTTGAACAAAATATGATAACGAACGATAACACACGCTCATAACATGCGGGGTATAAAAGGGCAGAGGAGCGGTATGCATTCATTCACACACCGCTCTCTTCGAGAAGCCGCTGGGAAGTGGCTTAGGAGGTCGAAATTGAGCAAACATGATTGTTGGATATTGCGATGTGCTCATATTTAGGCTGACACTTGGAAAGTGTGCAGGATGTCACAGAAAGTGTGCAGGACATCAGTGGGAGTGTGCAAGACATTAGTGGGAGTGTGCAGGATGTCACAGAAAGTGTGCAGGACATCAGTGAGAGTGTGCGAGACATTAGTGGGAGTGTGCAGGATGTCACAGAATGTGCGCAGGACATTAGTGGGAGCGTGCAGGGCATCATAGAAAGTGTGCAGGACATTAGTGGGAATGTGCAGGATGTCACAGAAAGTGTGCAGGACATCAGTGAGAGTGTGCGAGACATTACTGGGAGTGTGCAGGATGTCAAAGAATGTGCGCAGGACATTAGTGGGAGCGTGCAGGACTTCATAGAAAGTGTGCAGGACATCGGTGGGAATGTGCAGGATGTCACAGAATGTGCGCACACATCAGTGGGAGCGTGCAGGACGTCATAGATGGGGGGGGGGGAGGGCAGGGCATCAGTGGGTTCACTTTCAGTTAACACCACCAGACATAAATCATGTTAGAAAGGAAACCTTTAGGAATCATGTTAGAAAGGAAACCTTTAGGAAAAATAAATGAAATTCCTGAAAGTTTAGGTTCCTGGCAAAATAGAAGATTTGGCATGGCCATTTTTTCGAAAAATTAGAAATATACTCAGTTAAAAGGGGAAGGTAAAGAAAAATGAAAAAAGTTTTGAAATAATCCCGAGAACGATTTGGCGTAGAATAATTCGATTTTTGGGAAATGTAGTGAAATAGTTGAAAGTATGATTTGGCAGTCGAGTTTGAACCAACTATTGATAAGAGTTGTGCAAAATGAGAGCTCGCATTGTATAAGCTTATCCGTAGAACATATCGAAGCAAAATCACACGTGATAAGGCAAGCAGTAAAAGCTCGTTCGGGAGCTGGAATGCAGCCGTCTTCACGTATTAAGTGAAGTAAAATCATTTGTTTATTCCATATCACGAGTGATTTTGCTTCGATATGTTCTACGGATAAGCTTATACAATGCGAGCTCTCATTTTGCACAACTCTTATCAATAGTTGGTTCAAACTCGACTGCCAAATCATACTTTCAACTATTTCACTACATTTCCCAAAAATCGAATTATTCTACGCCAAATCGTTCTCGGGAATATTTCAAAACTTTTTTTCATTCACTACTTGTATTTCACCGAGGCCCACCGCTCCGCTGCTGGTGATAATCGAAATCAACAGGTCACTAGGGACGTAACAGAGCTTACCATTCGAAGAACTTCTCCACAAACTTCGGCTGGCGTTCACACGAGAATAGTAGGTTGGATCGAATGTTTCATCACTGGAAGGTCTTTTCAAGTGAAAGTCAACTATTGTTTTTCTGATGTTCATAAAATAACCAGCGGTGTACCTCAGGGTGGTGTGTTATCGCCTATCCTCTTTTTGATTTATACATCTGATATCCCTGGCTTGATTGATGACTACAATGTTTCTTGTAAGATGTTCGCAGAGGACATTAAAATTTACAAAAATGTTTAAACGCATGAGGACAAGGAGGCCCTCCAGGCGGCCATTAATTCAATTGCTAATTGGTCGACCAAATGGGAGCTTCCTCTTTCTGGTCCAAAAACGAAACTTTTTCATCTTGGAAATCATAGAAATAGATTCACCTATCACCTTGGGGGTATCGAACTGCAAAAGGTTAATAGTTTTCGTGACTTAGGATTTATGCTAAACACGAACCTTCCTTTCACTGATCATTGCATAGTTTCTGCGAAAAAAGCTGAAAGAGTTGTTTAACACATTTTTAAATGATTAACTACGAACTCGGCAAACCATCTACTTGTGGCCTATAAGTCGTACGTTCGCCCTATTCTTGAATATGGGACAGCCCGCTGTACAAGCGTGACATTCAAAGGCTCGAAGCCGTACAAAACAGCTTCACTAGGAAGCTTCACTAGGTTATGATTACGCCAGCATCCCTTCCGCTTCTATTCGGAACAGAACTCTGAATCTCGCTCCACTGTTAATACGTAGGAAAAGGAACGATCTTGTCATGATTTTCAAAATGCTTGCTGACGAGGTTGATTTATGTACCTCTAGACCGCTTCTACTTGACTCTGCCGTCTAACACACGTGGAAGTCAGAATAAAATTCATTTTCCGAAAGCTAGAAGACGCGTGCCTGGATCCTTTTTCACACAAAGGGCAGGCTCGGAATTTTCGAAGTTCTATAAAAGGTATCCTTTACCCACCTCTTTAGCAAAATTCAAGAGGTTTGTTAGTAGATACTACTCCGACTAGTGCTCATCTGCAGTTTTTCTTTCTTGTAAGGGATTGTGATTCAAGTTTGAGTTTTGTAATTTCTCTGTGTTCATTTAGTTGTTGCTTTTTCATGTTTCTTGTGACTGTTTGCTTTTCGCGTGGTGTTCGCCACGTAAATTTTCGAGAACATACTCAAAAAAAAACAATCGTTACACATCTCGATGAGATTAGGATAATTCCTGACGAACAACACGGTTTTCGTAAAAGAGGTTCCACGACAACTCTCATGTTAGATGCGCTGAATGACTGGACTCGAATTATGGATCAATATCACTCTGTCGATGTTGTTTACTTCGATTTCGAAAAAACCTTTGATAAGGTACCCTATAAAAACTTATTGAGCAGCTAGAAGTAAACGGGCTCCATCCCAGGATAGTTCGTTGGCTGGAAGAATTTTTGACACATCGGAACTTTCGTGTCAATGTCAAAGGCCAATTATCTTCGCTCAGGTCAGCAAAGAGCGGAGTTCCTCAGGGATCAGTTTTATCCCCTATTCTGTTCAATATTTATAATACCAAGCATCATAAATGTCCATGGAGTCACATGCAAGGCGTTTGCTGATGACTTGAAAGTTTATAAAAGCATTGAAAGCCAGGAAGACGTTAGAGCAATGCAGGCGGCCATAAGTTCAATGCATGAATGGCCTCACAAGGGAAGTATAAGAAGCGTAGGTCTGAACGGTAGAAATCAAATGTCATGTGAGAATGTTCACGTCTTACATAGTGAAACAGTGTTGATGACCCGCCGCGAAACATAGACCTCAAGGAGTTGTAAGCTCCGAAAGTTTGACGGCCATCGATCTCATTCACGGAACTTCCATATTTTGATCAAGAATTGTATCCCAAATGTCATTTTATCTTTTTGCTGCGCGATCTGGGCGCTGCGCGATCTGGGCCGACGTTCAAATAGACTTGGGTACAAGGAATTCAACGACTCGCTTCCCATCAAGGATTTTCCATTGAATGGGAGAATTTACATGATTCGGAAATATTACAACACATATTTTAAACAGCTTTATCAGTCTGTGGGACGCAAAATACATAACCATTTTCAGCACCAGTGGTAAATGGGCACATAATGCATGAAACATAAGCAAACTGCACAGTAGGGACAGCGAATGAACGCGATAGGCTCCTGGCAACCTATCTCCTCACAGGGGCCAAGCTCTACTGGGAATACGAGATCAGTTGGACTTTCGAAAAGACCCGGGCGGGCCAGAACGTAGCCGGCCTTGAACCACGCGCACTCTACAAGCTTTTCGAGTGATGGATGACACAAGATACGGTGTACCAGTGACACGACCTAAAAATTCGAAGTTGTGATTGTGAGGAGCGCAATATTCATTACTGAAATCCATGTACCTTCAGAATATTGTCTCGTTTCTGGATGTCAAAAGGAAGATCGTGGACGATCACGTGCGAGTGAAATCGCTTAAGCAGCGCTTTCACATAGCTGAAAAACCCGACGTCTGCCGGCTGAACCAGGCTCGTAGCGCCAGGTGGTACCGTAAAAATCTTCAAGTTTTTCCCAGCCGGCACAAGAGCCTGTATAGCGTTCTGATTGGAAAAACCACTCCACGAGTCGAGGAGCAGAACACAACTCTTCGGCATTTGCGGCATGAAAACATGCTCGAAAAATTCATGTGTTGTTGACGTCGTCATGATATGGGATGATCTGCTGACGACGTGAAGATTCTTCGTCTTGAATGCACCCTTCAATGGGAAGCGACCGCCCGGCTCTGGCAATTGAACAAAGAGCATTTCTCCGACCTTGCCTGATGCGAAAATGAGGGGCATGATGGTCAGGCTATCGGTAGTCGCAGAAGCCGGCTGCACCAACCGCACCGTCTTCTTCTCCCCTTTGAAGGACAAACATCTCGGCATCTGTAAATTTGGAACATAGCTGATTTTCTTCTATCTCTTCCGAAATAGTAGTTTTTTACTCACCGTTGTCTCTTTGTTCAGGCCGGACTGGTCGATATTGACGAAAGATGTGAGTACTGTTACTTATTGGTACGAGTCACGTGTTCCAAATATGTGGTGTAATATTTCCGAATCATGTAAATTCTCCAAATCAATGGGAGCTCCTTGATGGGAAGCGAATCGTTGAATTCCTTGTACCCAAGTCTATTTGAACGCCGGTATGCCCAGATCGCGCAGCAAAAAGATAAAACGACATTTGGGATATAATTCTTGATCAAAATATGGAAGTTCCGTGAATTTGCAAAAGAGCAGCTCTGGAGAGGATTCGAACCCTGGTCTAGTGCCTACCATCAGCGATCCCTTCCCCTGCGCCGTCGATGCTGTTGGGATCGGCTCCTAGGAAATCGTAGACTAGGAGGAGATCGATGGCCGTCAAACTTTCGGAGCTCATAACTCCTTCAGGTCTATGTTTCGCGGCGGGTCATCAACACTGTTTCACTATGTAAGACGTGAACATTCTCACATGACATTTGATTTCTACCGTTCAGACCTACGCTTCTTATACTTCCCTTGTCAGCATTGGAATCTCCCCCTGGCCAAATAAAAAACGAAAAGTTTACACCTGGGTAAAAATAATGGGAAAAATACATATATACAACATCGGCGGCGTTAAAATCTCTCAGGTTTCCGAAATCCGAGACCTCGGCTTTCAAATATCGCAAAATCTTGATTTCGATACACATTGTAAGAACATTGCTATGTAGTAATGCTACGCGAAAGGTATGTAACCTTTTCAGATGTTTATCATCAACAAATCCCAAAACGCTCCTTAAGCCTATAAGGTCTACATCAGGCCATTATTGGAGTACGGTACACCAGTGTTCCACCCCATAAAAGCAAATCATATTCTAATGTTAGAAAAAGTTCAAAATAGCTTTACAAGAAAATTTTTTCTGAGAACTGGAAGGTTTACCTACGATTCAGTACCTGAAAACACAGTGCGGAATTCACAACTGGGCCTAGAATCACTTTCTCACAGACGGGAGAAGCAAGATTTAATCATGACGTATGAAATCCTTAACAATTTTGTTCATCTTGATGCAACTAAATCTTTCCCTCTTAAGGCATCCATAACTCAAGGCCCCACGTTCAAGATTCAAATACCTCGGGCTAAGCTTTCGTTGAGGGCCAACTCATTCGTATGCCGAGCCGGTTCCGAGTACGACAAACTTAGTAAGCGTTTCGAAATTCCTGGAAATTCACTAGCTTTCAAGGATTGTGAACAGGTTTCTGTCGAAGAAATAGGTTTTCCCCAGAACTTTGTTTTCTTACCTAAAGTTTTTTTTTCTCACAAATGTGTTCGTTTGACAATTGCCTAGTTTGCGAAAACGCTCTTGCCTTGTTTAAGATTTATAATAGTTTTTGTTCTTTTATTCTTCTGGTTTATTATTATTATCATATTTATATCCTCACATAAGTTCACCTTATGTAATAAACATAAACATAAGTATCATTCAATTGCTGCACACGGACTCACACACAGACCGACAGAAAGACACACACATACAAACACACACACACACACACACACACACACATATATACACACACGCACACGCACACACGCACACGCACACACACACACACACACACACACACACACACACACACACACACACACACACACACACACACACACACACACGCACACACACACACACACACACACACATACATACACACACATTTTAAATTTCAGAACTTTTTTTAATAACTCGAGACCCTAAATACGGATTCTTTCGAAACTCGGGCGATCTGGAGGAACTCCACTGCTCCATCTTTTGTGGAGGTGCCGCGTTTCAAGCTTCTTCCCGAACCAAAATACTGGAGCGAGGGGTGTGCATAGAAGCAATCCTTTTCCGAATCAGGTGCGCGCGTCGCGCGCACCACAATTTCATAGGTTTGCAGACATGTTATACACTGTGTTTCATATCTATAGGTCCACCTACGAATTCCGTGATTTTGTGTTTCGCTCTAACTCAAATGTTCTGCAGTGTTCACCTACAAAATCAGCGTCCTCGAAAACTTCTATGAAGAACCGTAGACGCGATTTCAGATTTGGTACAAATTTTAAGAGCTCGAAGATTGAAAAACACCCGTTTCAAAACTATAGGTCCACTAAATGAAATCAAAGTTTTATTATGACAACCAACAGAAATCAACGATCTAGTAACTTGTCTGTCCTCCTTGTTTCAAAATAACTTCAACTAATCGCTTCGGCATGCTTTGGACCAGATTTTTGATCACGGTGGGTTCCACTGATACCCAGGCGTTGGTGATCGACTCCTTCAGCTCTTCGATTGTGGCGTACTGATTAGCGTCACTGTCTTTCTGTGCAAAATCTTGTGCACAATGATGGCCCAGAGGTTCTTCGTAGGATTGAGATCAAGTGGACACGCAGGCCAACCGAGAACCTCTATTTTGTTCCTTGCAAGCCATGCTGACGTCGACCGACTAGCATGGATAGCAGCCTTGTCGTGCATAAAAATGAAGGCCTGGCGTCGATGCCTCCGGATAAACGGCAGAAGACGATCCTCTAGAACTTTCTGGTAGTCCTCGGAGTCCATACGGCACGAAACGAATGCAAGCTTGAGTTGAACAGATTCTTAGAATGCACCCCAAACCATGAGCGATTCACCACCGAAGTTGCGTCGGGATAAGACACGCGGTGGCTCCCGTAGATCACACCAGTAACCTCTTCCACCATCCGGTCCGTCCAGATTGAACTTTTTTTCGTCGCTTCAGATCACCTGAAGCGTTTGGGATAATTGGGGCCACGGAGATGCGTATGAGCAAAATCGCCTTACCTTTGACCATTCCCTTGTGATGTTTTCGGTAGCAAACTGGAGGCGGGTCGCCTTGTTCCGTTCCATCAGTCTTGGTACAAGCTTCATTAATTCTCTACTGAGGTTTTCTCGCAACTGAACTGCCCTCCAAACCGTACTTTTCCTCTTCGAAAGCGAAAATTCGTCGTGCAAGCAGTTGAGACTCATCGTCGAGTTCGATAGAAGGCGTCCGATTCTTCTTTTATAATGCTCCCATAGCAGCCTCGGACACCCTCCAGGGTTCTTCTTCCGATATCGCTCAGGATCCTGTAGGTAGTTGTTGATACAATTTTGCGATCGTCCAGGATGCTCCGCAATCCCCCTTCTCGAGCATCCAGCCGCGTTGAGCGCTTCCGTTGAAGATTGTTCATCCGAAGACAGGCGATTTCTACCAGGCATACCATGCACGACTTTGAGGAAGTCCGTATTTAACCCCTGTTTTCCAGTCTCATTTGTACTAGCAAAGAAAAGGGAATTTTCCTTCGATGGACCTATAGTTTTGAAACAGTCACGATTCTGTCTATCATTCACGGGAACCTAATAAAAAATCATGGATGGGCTGGAGAATCTTTATCAGGGTTTTAAAAGATGACAATTCCTATGGTAACGCCCACAGACCACCAAAATGTACGGCGAGCCCGGAAATTCGAAATTCTTGGGTGGACCTATAGTTATGAAACGCAGTGTATTCCAGTCAATCAAGCTGCCTCTCTCGTACACTTCCACTACATTACCACATTTTTTTCTGAAGTTCCAATTCTCAGCCTGTTATCAGGAAAAACAGGGGAAATATGGTTTGTATCTTACCTCTAGGAAGCCACGTTGCAACTATTATCACGCTGCCTTGGAGCGGAGCGGTTGTTTCTCCACTTCTACCGTTAGGGGTCGTTTATACTTCCACCGCCGAGCGGCGCGGCAAAGTGCGATTCTACAATATCGATCGTGCCGCGCGATCAATATTACAGAAATGCACTGTGCCGCGCCGCTCGGCGGCGCGAGTATAAACGACCCCTTATGCCTTCTCAAAAACAACCGCTCGACTTCTATGATAAAGCTATCATAACAACGGGGCGTCTTCCCCCAACGAGAGATTGACGATACAGGCTTAGGACCCCGTCATAGTTGGCAGAAAGCGGCCGTCCTAGTCCCACCCGGTCGATAAGTATGAGAAGCACGCAGTGATAAAATTTGAGCCAAACTGATAAAAACCGCCTGGAATGATAAAAATCCACCTGATACGACCAAGGACGATATAGAGAAGGTGGAATTGTATCAGTTGAGGATGATTTTTATCACTTCATGTCTTCCCGTCCTGCGCGTGTCTCATAGATATCGACCGGGTGGGACTAGGACGGCCGGTTTTTCGGCCGACTATGACGGGGGCCTTACGAGACCGAAATGCTCGAATTCTGAAATCCTAGATATGTAGGTTGCGGTGCATCAAACTTCGTTGACAAGATTGTAGGGGGCCTGCGGGCTTTATTACGCTGTTATATCGACCATGTTGATGAGCTTGTATTGTGCCTTCAATCAAATCCAACACCCGAAGTCGTTATATGATATCCTTTTTTCAGAGCAAAGTCAAATATGGATATGGCAAAGCATGACGTGAAACAGGCGAAGACTACTGAACAGATCGAAAGACGTGCTGTTCTCTATCAACAGCATGTTGAAGTGTTCGATGAACACTGCAACAAGGTGTGCGCCACGAATAGACTTTTTTCGGAACAAAGTTCACACGGTGCAAGGCAGACTTGGAGCATGCACGCCGCTCTTCTGACTGCCTCCCTCTCTGTCCTGTTTCCTGGGTCGACACCAGGGGCACCTTCCATGTAAACATTCCAACGAAAAATTTTCGGATAAACCTCAAAATTGTGATTTTTAGTCTATTTGTGTAGCTTAATTGGATCCAAGAAACATGTTTTCAAATGCGTCAGCTTTGGAGTGGCACCAGGAAATTAAAGGCATCGTACACGCAGAAAACTATGCTCTATTTTTTGAAAATGTTTTTGGCTGAATATATCCCCTAACTATAAGCGATAAAAAATGACGAAAGAGCCCTTCAAAACCCTAACTTGCAAATAAAACCAAGGTTGAAGTACTCGTCAATGGTGTCTAAATTCGGGCCATATCGATTTTTTGAACAGTTGTGTTGGATTCCAAGTATATCCTTCATTCAGTGCGGGGAAGTGGCGGACAAATTGTTGTACCCTCTATAAAACGTCGTGATTCACATCACTCGAGGAGCGAGCGGCTCAGCCTCCGTCTGCCCTCCGCTCTCTCACTGTCTCTAACCTCCGCTCCGCACCAGCACGCGTAGGAACCATGTGAATTTCGCCGTTTTATAGCCTGTAGATGACCGGTGAAATTTGGTGGAATGCTCCACATTAGATCTCCCATATCTTAGGAATGGTGTATTTTTGACGCACCATATCGGGCAACGGTGAGCTCAGCCAAGGGAATGAGGGCAGAAAACGGTGAGTAGTTTCCCCTGCGTACGATGCCTTTAATTGTTAATCCTTATAGTTCTGACATTTGAATAGTTTCGCGCCGAATTATTTTGCCTTTCGAATATCTTTTCGAATTCAGAATTTCTCAATTCGTAACACTCGAATACTATTCGATAATCGGCCATCGAAAAATGGTGGCATTCAAATATTATTCGAAATTCGGACTTCAAAAAAATGGTCATCCGAAGCTATAAGATATTCAATTCCGGTATTTTCTCGAAAAAATGCATACTCCCTTCTGAAAATCCCATCGACCACGGGTACGATAGCGGACAATTGGGACTCGAATTTCTATAGAGTTTACCGCTACGTGTCAAA
This sequence comes from Aplectana chamaeleonis, assembly GCA_029168955.1. Lineage (NCBI taxonomy): Eukaryota > Metazoa > Nematoda > Chromadorea > Rhabditida > Cosmocercidae > Aplectana > Aplectana chamaeleonis. The sequence continues at coordinate 550,929 of JAPDOI010000265.1, forward strand.
ACATGACAGATTTCATCTATCTTTATTTGATCGGTTCATAACGAGGGGTTCTGAAGTGGAAATATGAAATTTTTGATGAACTTCTGGAGTTTACAGCATTGTATGGGGCTCGTTCCGAGCAATTCAAAAGTAACTTCACAACTGAAATCGGACCACTTTGATGCAAATTATGGCAACGAAGTGCTTTGTGAGCGCAAAACAGAAACAAAATGCAGCTTTTGCAAAAAGTTCCCTAGGCAATGTAGGCCGTAAAAAAACGTGTGGTGGTCATCGCGTATTCCAACCCTTAAAGAGGCGTGAAAAACGAGGGAGGAGCGTGGGAGCAGCAAAGTTTCTGATTGGACGCAACACGGGGCTAGCGACAGCCCAATCTCTCCCGTTTTTCCCGCCTCTTCAGGGGTTGGGGTGCTATGTGGGAAGGGGGCACTATGGCGCGATGGACTTGGCCACGCCCATTTTACTGTGCCGCACTAAATTTGAGCACCTACCCGGGGTTTCTCTAATCTGCCAAAATCAGGAGAGTCATTGCGGCACGGAAAAAATGGGCGTGGCCAAGTGCAATACAACAGTGGCCCCCCCTTCCCACATAGCACCGGGGTTGGAATACACGATGGCCACCACCCTTTGAAAAACGAAACTCTCGTGATTCCATCATTTGCGAGCGCGAGGTTAGAGACAGTGAGAGAGTGGAAGGCAGACGGGGAAGCAGCTTCGCGCGCGCCGTGAGTGATGGAAACCTCGGTTTTCACAGAGGATAACTCAGGAAAAGAAGCATTGCATGCACCAAAAATCACAAGAATTGGGGCTCCTGAATTTTTCAGTTCAAACTTCAAAGAAACAACAATGCATTAGGAGAGGATAATGAAACATTAATTCAAAAAGCAAATCAAACGCACACGCAAAAAAAAAGAATCAAAACAGTCGAAAACTCGCCGGCGTTTATGAAACAGAGAAGGACAGCTCGCCGTGGGTCAAGTTCATATGTTTTGAATTTAACCTATAGCCTTTCTGATTTTGAGCCGGTCGAAGAATGGTCTATCTGGCTTATCATGTCAAAATCTCCTTATCATCGTTATTTGTCATGACCGACCGCTCCGCTGCTTGCACCACCCGGACTCATCTAAGCGAGAAGGCTTTAGGTTTAGAATTCTTTTTTTCCTTCGAAGGTTTGAAAGCTTGCTAAAGCTCATATTCATCTTGGAATTTCACCCAACCGGAACAGGGTTCGGAGCCGGGTGCGAATATCTACACCGGGGGTCTGAGCTGCGCAACGGTAGAGAGAACGTCTGAGCTCCACCGGGAGACCAGGTGAATATTCTGACAGGGGGGAGGTATTGTCTATAGCAATGGAAGTAGGACCTGGTGAGGTTGTGGACTCATCCTAACATACGGAAGTTTGTTAGTGGTATCACTCATTTTTTTTGAAACAGCTGTGGTAGATCGGTGAGTCTGTGTTTTCACCAATATGACTACATCTGTGGAAGCAATGAAAACAGGTGAAACTGTGAGAGTGGAAACAAAAACTCACCGACCAATCTCAATTATTTCAAAAAAATTAGAGATAACAAAATCAGACCACTGTATGTTAGCACGAGTCCGCAACCGCACCATGTCCTTTTAGCATTGCGGTTAACTACGCTGTTCAGAACACTTTTTTTCGCGAAGAATTTGATAATACCGTCCAATTAACATGAAACCTTGTTGTAACAAAGTTTTCGTAAAGTTTAAAATTATAGCAAAGGTTCTCCTACTGTTCAATATAAGGCACATAGGTTCTGGGCGTGTATCTAGGATAGTTGTGCATTGAATCGTTAACAAATTATGATTGGAGGCTACGGAATGGGGCGGAAGAGAAGAGTGGATGCGATTAAGTGATTGGCAAATGCGAAGACGACGAGATGAAATATATTTTCAGAGAAGAACAGGTCACTTTAAATGTATGGAGAAACACACACTAATAAATGGTTAGATACAAAAGTAGGTGCTTGAGCTTTAGCCAGACCAGATGTACAAAAACTTGCTAGTTGGAAAGAGGGTCATCTAATCTGGTTGCGTTGCGAATTTCATTCTCTGGAACCCACTCATACACGAGGCACACGACACGAATTCGATCCCTCAAGGTGCTTAATCTTTGCAAAACGTTAGACCTCACTTTTTTTGCAAAGTAAGGGTCACGAAAGTAAGATAGCCGAGTCGAGAGAGGTAGATGTGTCCTATATACAAACTTTGACCGCCTAAGATGGACGCTGGATGGCACCACACTGTCTGGCCCACACCTGCTGAAGGTGTGGTCCCGCTGGAAGACCACATTTTTGAAAGGTATGAGTCAGGTGAATACGATAATCGAGTCGAGCGTGGTTGATTTACCCGATAAACAAACTTTCACCATCTCAGATGAACGCTGAAGGGCGCTACACTGCATGGGTCCACACCTTTCATGTGTGGTCCCGCCGGAAGTCGGAAATTTTGAAAACCAGGAGCCATGAGAGTAGGATATTTGAGTCCAGCTTGATCGTTTTACTCCGTGTACTCACTTTTACCGTCTAAGATGGAGGCTGAACACCGCTACAGTGCAAGGGCTCACACTCCTTCTTCTTTGCAGCCACGTCGAGGGTACTGTCATAGGTTGAGGAACTGGGCGACCAATAATGGATTCGTCCATAGGTCCATTGTGGTCAGCGTGGTTGGTCTCTCCGGACAATCAAACAAATGTGCCGTATCGTGGCCGTGGCATCCACAGTCTGGGCAAACGTCCGATTTGGTGCTGTCAATCTTTTTCTCCTCCGGTGTGGTCCCACTGAAAAATGACATTTTTCAAAACTGGGTGTCACGAGAGTGGGATATTCGAGTCCAGAGTGGTCAATTTACCCTGTACACAATCTCTTACCGTCTCACGGTAACGCCGAAGACCGCTACATAGGAAGCGGAACAAGGTAAAAAAACGTGGTGCACGATGTAAAACGACCACGCTGGACTCAACATCCTACTCTCGTGGCTCCTCGTTTTCAAACTTGCCGACTTCCGGCGGGACCACACTTGAGAAAAGTGTGAGCCCATGCAGGGTAGCGGTCTTCGGCGTTCCTACAATGCCGTTAAAGTTCGTATATGAAGTAAATCAACCACGCTCGACTCGAACACCGTATTCTCCTGACTCATACCTTTCGAAAATGTGGTTTTCCAGCGGGACCACACCTTCAGCAGGTGTGGGCCAAACAGTGTAGTGCCATCCAGCGTCCATCTTAGACGGTGAAAGTTTGTATATGGGGCAAATATAGAACTCTCGACTCGACTATCCTACTTTCGTGACCCTAACTTTGCAAAAAAAAAACGTTAGGTCTAACGTCTTGCAAAAATTAAGCACCTTGCGGGATCGAACCCGTGTCGTGTGTTTCGTGTATGAGTGGGTTTCGGAGAATTAAATTCGCAACGTAACCAGATCGGATGACGCTCTTTCGAACCGGAAGTCCATACATCTGAAGTGACATGTTCTTCTTGGACTTGCGAAATAAATTTACGAACTCATATTAATTTGAAAACACATTTATTTCTTCAATACATCTCGTATTCTTGGCCTTTGTCAATCACTTCATCTTCTCCACTCTTCTCTTCCACCACAAACCGCAGCTTCCTACCCGAAATTATTCACAATTTATGGATACACGTCTAGACCTTTGTGTCTTATATTTATCATTAGGAGAGCCTTCACTATAATAAGGCCCTTTACAATAGCTAAGTTATTTAACAACGCAAGCAGCTTCATGGAATCCGTCAAGAAAAACCTCGTCCGTGATCTTATCCACTGTTAAAGGCAGTGTTCACGATAATCATCGATTTTGAGATTAATGGCTAAATCGATTGTTTGGCCCCGAGTAGAACTGCAATGACGAAGAAACGGAGAAAAACGCACCAGAATGGCACCAAATACTTTACTCTCACTCCACCTAGTTACTCTCAGTGGAACTTTGTGTTGTGACAATGAAATCCTTCGTGGATCCGCCTTTTGCAATTCTTCATATTTTGTTGCTCCGTTCATTCCTTCGGGCCCTAACTAATGCTGTTTTGCCTAAAATATTCTCCCAATTTAGATTAGCCCCATTTTTTACCGGTGACGACCACCGTGACCATGTTCATCCAACCGGACAACTAGTCCAGGCCAAAGAATAATATTTCTAAAGTAATACGATTTAGTGCGTTTCCCGCCGTTTCTTCGTAATTTTGGTAACACTTGGTAGCCAACGCATTCTTTTGAGTGGAAAACTCGGGAACGAAAATCATCGTGAACACTGCCTTTAAAGGCAGTGGTCGCGATAAAATATGCTTGTCTTCTTTTCCTCTCTAAACCCTATTCTGGGTTTAGAGCAGTAGGACCTATAAGAGAAAATCGCGAAAAAGCCGCTGTTTCGGACCAAATGTGAAGCCTGAACTTTCTTGTCTTTTGGTGGTGGATGAGCCCACTCCTCATCATCGGCATCGATGATCTCTAATATCAAGAACATCAGCTGGCTTGAAATCGAATTTCGAATATTTATGTACTGGTCTAGTAAAAAACATTGACTGGAGTGCTTTCTTTCATTGCTCAACTGTTTTTACTAGGTAAATTTGCATTTATTTCGTCCCTTGAATGTCGATGATTTTTGACTGCTTGGCATGAGACTGCGATCTATTTTTGCAGCGCTGTGCACGTGTGCACGAACTGGAATCTTTGGGCCCTAGAAACTCTAATTCTAGCCCATTTTTCACCGCGCTACCTTCATTATTTTTCAGCTGTTTTCGATCTGAGCTGATGTTCATAGTTTTTTCGATAACGTTTTACATCGTGACCACTGCCTTTAATGTCCTGTTTTTATGTGCTTGTTCTTTAAATTTCACATCTTTTGGAATAAGTTGTTCCTCTTATTTCAATTTTACAACAAAAACAGACAAATAACTCTCCTGGGAGGCGGTCCGAGAAAATCGCCAAAAGTTTGCTTTTGGAGAGGGGGTCTGAGTAAATTTAGCCTTGTCCACACCTCGTGCCGTACCCTGGAATCAAATTCAACTATCGCGCCCCGAAATGGTTTTTTTTTGTCATTCAATTCGTAAACGGTGACACAAACTCGTCTGCAAGAGGGCGATGAGAGCTTACCGGGTGTGTCAAACCTGCAAAATTTTCACTTCGCAGAGCTTTTTTTATGAATTATGGTCTGTATTAGCTGGTTTCTTAGGCGCTGTTCTCTCCAATGCCCGCCCGCAAAGCGTTTTATACCAAAAACGCAATTGCGGCAGTTATCACAGCTTTCAAATTTTTCGAGCCTTCAACGAAAATTTGATTGTAAAATTTATATCTTACAATAGTTCTCAACACAAAAATTTTTGGAGCAATCATTTATTGGAACATAAAACTGAGAATGAGGAGGGAACGCTAGTTTTGTAGTGATCGGGAGAATTTCGGATGAGGGGCTTGGGAACCGCTCCGCGTCCCATGTGTACAGCGTCCAGCGAAAATAGGGTCTTTTCTCGCTGTAAACTCAGCGCACTGAACACGAAGCCGCTCTCAGACTGCTTCCAAGCAGATTCATGCATGCCGCCCCGAAGAGGGAGAGGGCAAAAGAGGACAGCAGCGTACAATTACAGCAGTAGAATCTCATTGTCGCTCCACACGAGGCAGTTGACAGGGAGATTTTATGACACCGAAAGGAATTTTTGAAATTCAGCACATTGAAATCTCATCGTCAGCCTGTTCAGCAATTCTTTTTAGCTAATAAAACTACTCGAGGAGTTGCCAGGCATCAAGGAGACACATTCCAAGGATCTCACCGATCTCACTCGTTGCAGCCGTGAATATCATCTCGCTATGGCGGCTATTTTCAAATAAACTTCATACTCGTAACTATGCAGTCAAATGTCATCAAAATAAACACATTACAGTTTTTGGGACAACTTCATGATAGTACTTGAAATTTGCATAAAGACATGAGGAATTATGCTTAAAGCCACAGTCCAATCTCAGAATCGATTTTCCGTTTTTCTGCCTATCTTGGAGAAAATTTCACGCTGATCACAACGGTGTCTCCATTATCGCTCAGAACTCACTACGAACTGAGTTACGGCTCCTCAAATAATTTGAATTTGAACTGGTAGAAGTTCGCGGACGAGTTGTCTCGAGCCAATATTTTCTCGTTATTCGCAGCAATCATTCTGAAGCAGGTCACAATATAAAGCCAGACCCTAAACAAAAGGAAGAACATAGATTTTGAATAAAATCATTCGCGCGTCTCTCCCCTATTGGGGTCGGAAGCCTGCCAGGGGGCGTAACCCATTTTTTCTTTCAAGGGTGCGTGGTCGAATTTTTCCTAGGTTTTTCTCGCTTATTTGAGCGAATTGAGATTTCGCGCTTGGCAGGGTTGCTATAGACGGCGACCGGACCCAAATATTAAAAATTACCTCTGAGGTTGGACTGTGCCTTTAAAGGCAGCAGACACGCTCGAAAAAGTTGTTGAGATAACGTTTCTGGAGTCGCATGGCTCCTAGTAGACTGTTCACGCCGTTGGAAGCGTCAAAAATGAGTGAAAACTACTAAATTTCAGCAATGCAAATCGAAAAATTTCTGCAACCCTGCCCCTGAGCTTCTGCAACCCCGCCCCAAAATACAAACTCGTCCAGATTGACAGTATTAATACGGTCACTTTGGCTGGTTTTTGATGCTTCCAACGAGGTTAACGTTCCAGTACAGGCTGTAAGAGTATATCGGCTCCTCTATCTCAACCGTTTTGTTGCTAATATTCGCTGTTTCAACCGCGCGCCGTAAAACTCGTCCACTCTAACCTGATAACAAAATAACCGTTATTCCTCTATCTACACACAGTTTTCGTTAGATTTATGTCATAAAATCGATACCATTTTTAAACGTCTCTGCTGCCTTTAAAAGGAGGAGGCTGAATTATTAAACATAACAACTAACAACAAAATATACTTTTCCAACGATTTATTCGTCACAAATCGGCGAGATCCGTTTGACCGAAATATTTACCAACAACAGCAATAAACCAGGACAATTCACGAAACTCATCCTTTCTGAAATTAGCCGTTTTCAGCAAATTGAGTCTGGAGGTAACTCAGCCAAATCACCTTTCTATGTCCACAGAGCTCCTTAGATTCCTGCACAGATTTGCCAGCGCTCGAATGGCGGCACAGACATCCGGAAGCAGCGGTTTTTCGACAATGAGCAGCAACGCGAAGAGCCATTCGCGCAATGCGCGACTGAATTCGTCACATTCGGCCCATTCGACTGCGTACGTGATCAGAGCATTCACCTGAAATGGGCTGTCGAACAGTTATGGGGGATAATCATCTAGTAACCATACTGGAACTCCTGAGAAAAAAACATTTTCTTGCGTTCCCTTTTCTTCGTTACACCGCCATTTTTTCGGAGATTGAAAAATACTGCTCGAACCGCCTCATCAAATTCCACAAGATGATATTATATATCTCGAAGATCTCAATCTTTTTGAAGTATGTGGGTGTGTATTGTAGGAGCGATTTTAACAGCAACCACAAAAGGGGCTTTCCTGCTGGACAATTTGACCGAATTGGAATTTCGGGGTTTGAGCTATTCATTCGTAAGGATTGAGCTCTACTCAGGAAGTCAGTATTCGTCATCCGCGATCATTTCAGGCCTCGCTCATCACCCACTACCCTACATTTTATAGATGCTCGCCACCCGCTAACATACAGTCGGCACCGATCGTGCTGATACTTTGCGTTCCTTGTTGTGCGCTGACGCAAAGTCGGTGCGCATATGTTATAACATACTTGCACAAGGAAGTGGGCGAAGACCAGAAGAAGAGCCCGTGCACGTTTTGTGGAAATGGGACAAAAGAACGCGGGAACACGCTACGCGCTACCCTTTTACCAATGACTAGCCCTACAAAAGCTCGTCGACTTACATGAGCGTGGCGAGCTCATGATGAGAAAGAGCTCACAACTCGCGACCATTTCGCGTCGACCCTCACAGGGTAGCGGGTGGCAAGCATCGCCTTTCTGAGAAGTCATAAAGCAGAAGCGCGTAATTTAGCGGGCGATCGCGTTGGGTGCTCACCAACTCTGGCAAAAGCTCCCTTGTAGCCCCGGAAGGTGTGGCCGATTTTGATGACGTTTTCGTCGGCGCGTCAAGTTCCGCATTTGCGCGACCGACGACGACCAATCCACACAATGAGCACTTCCTCGCGCCGGCGGGGCGTTTATGAGCACTTCCTCGCGCTGGCGGGGCGTTCATGAGCACTTCCTCGCGCCGGCGGGGCATTTATGTGCACTTCCTCGCGCCACTTCAAGTCAAGTGTGACGTCATCATTCAGCGTCCTCGTAATTGATTCTGTACCACTTTCGCCGCTGATAAGGGAGCTTTCAGATCTATCATATTTTAACAGATCTTATCGGTGAAAACACAAAACTGAATATACGAATCGTCCCTAAATGGATCGATTAGTATGTTTTGTATGGTGTTACTAAAGATAAGAGCTGCGAGTGTGTTTCGAGTCTGAACACTCCCTGATACTTCATTGGATTACTTTATATTCGTTTTGTTTTGTCGTCTTCGTTTGCGCATTCTTAATTACCACCGTTTTCCTAAAATAAACTCTCTGCACATAACTTACACTAACTATTGAGTGTTTTTAGCACCAAATCTTGCAAAGCGCCGAGATAGCCAGTTCGGAGAACTGCCTCTAACGAAACGTGATAAAACATTATCGCATTCACGAAAAAACAGGTAGAGTTCCAGTGTAATCCTTCTTTTCAGTTTGTTTTCGTATCACTTCAGTTTTTTATGGTTATATGCAGGGCTGTGCGGAACAGCTCCGTTTCCGATTGCGTTTCCGTATTTCCGGTGTTTTTCGTGCAGTTCCATTCCGTTTCCGAGTTTTTCGTCCCGGAAACGAAATAAAATAGTGTCACACGATTTATTGTAGTGGGCCTAGGCAAGGGTTTCCGAAGGTACCATGGGACACACAAGATCACGAACTTTTGCGTTTAAAGACAGCGTTGACGATGACCAACCTCGGTGACTTTCCACAGAAGTGGGTAGGTCAGAGAGATCTAGGCCCCCGGGGTCGAAGGAACGGCAGAAAACTAGCCAGGAATGGCGAAATAACGGGTGTAAACAGGCGTTCTGAAGTCACCAAAACGCCTCATGCCCCCTTTCCACCCCCCTTCGACCTGAGCAAATGAACACTCGAGATCGTGATAACAGGAATTGATCAAGTCAAGGAAGTACATACTGATAAGTGAGCTAAATGTCTTGATTACGTTGATAGGTAACATCCTTGATAGTGGTCAATTCCTTCACGCTCAAAAGTCAACGAAAGCAAGGAAGGGCCTATTTTACTACAAAAAAAACGCAGCTTTCTTTTTAAGCATGCCTTGCTGTTTCAGAAACCAGACCTTCCGTAAACCGTGGAGATATCGAGAACCAGGTATATCGTGAACGCTGTGTTTAACCTGCGTTTATAAACTGTATTGTAAGATTATTATTGTTCCATGCATAATCTGAGATCTCTTAACGACGTTGTCTTTTTGTTCACAGATAAAAGCTGTTGTGATTTATGGTCCTTTTATCACTCAATGTGAATTTACTGACTATTGACCTCGGACAGGAATCGAACTCGAGCAAGAACAATGATAATGGCGCCTACTTCTAACACACTAGACGCGCTCTTTTGATATACTCATCCAGAATCTTCCAAATGGAGAGTCTGAAGAAGCAGCATTTCGTCTGCGTCTCTGGCGCTCGCAACGTATGCAAATCACGTATACGATGCAATATCTACCTTACCGTAATCCAGAAGACAGGATCCATGGATTTTTCATGCACCCAAACATTGCACTATTTTTGCTAAAAATATTCATAATACTCGCTAGATATGGATAACAACTCGGAGGACACGGTTTGATACAAACGAGGTGTCCCACAAAGTCTCTTAAAAAGTAAAGTACCACAAATGAGTATGAAGAGCATTCTAATTTTAGATAATGCAAAAGAATCATGACAAATGCGCAAAGCAAAAAAAGAAATAGGTCTGCAAAGAAAACCAAGAAGCCTGTTTTTCAGACAACGGTAAGGCTGATACTGCGCCGCGTACATGATTTGCATACGCGCGTCAGAGACGCTGAGGGAGCGCTGCTTCTTTGGACTCTTCGTTAACTGACTCGATCCAAGGAGAGTGTAAAAGGGGCGATTTCTGGGGCTAGGAAGGATTTAAGGGGGCGATTGTGGGGCGAAACTAGCATAGAGAAAGGATGGCGAGAGGGACGGCGCGCCAATCGCCCGCTTGATCCATACTGTGCTGCACAATAGAACACAATCGCCCCAGAAAATACACTTGGAGCGCACTTGTTGGTGGGCTCCAAGTCTCTATGTGGTGGGCTACAAGCGCATTTCTGTCAGAGAAGGCTAACCCTCCAGTACGAGGCAATTTCGAATTCCATTTCTTTCCCAAAACGTATCAATTTTACATCTACAACCCATTTCCGGCTAGAATTCATGTTATCATTGCGAGTTCATGTTCATGCGCGGCAGAATGAATTTTCCACACCCAATCGAAAAAGTCTTGAAATCTTCTCAAAGCTGAATTTTTGAGAAAGAGTGAAAACCGCCACGCGCGGTAACAAGTCTGCAATGGCGAAATGATTTGTGGTCTACGCCAAGCGCACACCGATTTGGCTTTGAAAAGCTATAACGCAACGACGTGATTCTAGAACCGCGCTTCAGAAGAATCGTAGAAAAACCATCCCTTCTGCATTGGATAGAGCTTAAAAAGTTGAATACACCACCGCGAAATGGTCCGGAATGGTTACCTGAGGTTCGAGAAAACTTGTCAAAACCACATGATTTTGGTCGATAAGTGTTCATCCCCTTTTCTATTTTCAGTTGGCGTTCACGATCTTGTTGGAACACTTATCGTTGATCAATAAAGCTCATTTTTGACCAGGAAGCTTGTTATGATTGCACCTAGCTCTTGTCAAATTTTGAAGTTGGTAACTCAAATTTTGTGGAACTTCATAATTGAGGGTCAAGACAGACAAAAATATGTAAACATGTTATTATAAACCATCCGACGTTTACTCATTCGTAAAAATGAACTTATGAAAATAAACACCGTTAAGCGCCTTTCACAGTCTGCCGGACGACGCCGTCCGGCACGTTATAAGATAGGGCTGTGGCGTCGGTGCCACCGGCACTGCGATGTCGGTCGACCGACATCGCACTGTGGTGAAATCATTGACACGACGTCGGAGCAAGTTATGACGGGTCAAAACGTGTTTGTTTCGCCTCATATTTTGTACTGGAGAGTTGGAACTGACGGTTGTTCACCGCAGCTTCCCTCGCACTGCGGCACTCTTATAACGTGTCGGACGGCAACGTCCGGCAGACTGTGAAAGGCGCTTTACTGATAGGCTTTCGCTCGGGATTTATGCCCCCTGAGAGTGGGTAACAGTTCAATCAATACGACGGGACCTTGGAAGTACTTTTGACAACGCCGCACGGCGTGACTCACGAGTGCGCAGAACGATGTAGGAACTGTGTGGGACCCCAGTGGGAGAGTACAAGACGCCGTATAACGTGTATGGGACCCTAGTTGGAGTGCGTAGGACACCGTAGAAAGTGTTCGGAGCCTCAGTGGGACTGAAATAATCGCCGTGTAAATTGTATGGGAACCTGATAGGAATGCGCAGGACGCCGTAGAAAGCGTGAGGGACCCCAGTGGGAGTGTGCAAGACGTTAAAGAAAGTGTGCAGGACATTAGTGGGTTTACTTTGAATTAACACCACCAGGCAGAATTCATGTTAGAAGGGGGACTTTGGGGAAAATAAATGAAATTCCTGAAAGTTTAGGTTCCTGGCAAAAGTAAAGATTTGGGATGGTCATATTATCGAAAAACTGGAAATATACTCATTGAAAAGGGGAAACTAAAGAAAGGTAAAAAACAAGTCGTGAAATATTTCAGAGAACGATTTGGCGTAGAATAATTCGATTTCTGGGAAATGTAGTGAAATAGCTGAAAGTATGATTTGGCAGTCGGGTTCGCACCAACTATTGGTAAGTGTTGTTCAGAACTAGAGATCGCATTATATGAGCTTACCCGTTTTACGTATCAAAGGAAAACCACGCGCGGCATAGCTCAAATAGTTGAGTTTACGCTGCCGAGATGTCGTACGTTCGTGCCGTGGCAGTGTGGAGGAAAGAAGACCACCTCCGTGCAAACCGACGTCAACCCCTCCGCGAAGAGGGTATTTGTCATGGGAGAGGTACTGGCTGGTCGCAGCTCTCCTCAAGATTCTGTGTAGAGAGGCGACAGGTCAGCGCAACCGCTGACCTACCGACCACCGTGGAAGAGGCGTGACATGGGCGGGGCCTAAGGTATGAGGGCATAAAAGAAGAGGAATGGCAGGATAGGGAGCCACCTACCCGCGTCACGTCTCCTTGCCCCCCTCTTTCATTTTGGAGGTTCGCCTTATTGTTATTCTATGCATTGTCATCTTTGTTAAAATTCTATTGTCTAATAAACTCTTATAACTAAGGTGTCGTGTCGTGTAATCGTACTATCGCAAACTACCTAACCCACTCGCTAGAAGGGCCTTGTATATCCAGTACATCTGCTACAAAGGGCCGGCGTCGAGAGGAATCCAGGACCCGCTCAGAAGTACCCATGCGCCACATGCAGCAAGGATGTCACCTGGAATAGAAAAAGTGTCCAATGCTTTGGATGGGGTGAGTGCATCTCTCCTGTTCGGCTCTCAGTTCTGTGAGGCAAAACGACTCTTCCTTCCGTTAAAGCCACAGTCCAAGCTCAGAATCGATTTTTCGTATTCTAGTCTATCTTGAAGAAAATTTCACGCTGATCACAATGGTGTCTCCAAAATCGCTCAGAACTCACTACGAACTGAGTTACGGCTCCTCAAAGATTTCAAATTTGAACTAGTAAAAATTCGCGGACGAGTTGTCTCGAGCCTGTATTTTCTCGCTACTCGTAGCCATCATTCTGAATAAGGTCACAATATAAAGCCAGACCGAAAACAAAATGAAGAACATCGATTTTGAACCAAATCATTCGTGCTTCTCTTCCCAATTGAGATCGGAAACCTGCCAGTGGACGTTGCCCATTTTTTCTTCCAAGGGGGCGTGACCGACTTTTTCCTAGCTTCTTCTCGCTTATTTGAGCGAACTGAGATTTCGCGCTTGGCAGGGTTGCTATAGACGGCGACCGGACCAAAATATCAAAAATTACCTCTGAGGTTGGACTGTGCCTTTAAGTTCTGTGCTCTGCCCCAAGCTACTCTGATTCCTCATTTACCAACCGCCCCCTCTCTATTGTACATATTAACCTCAACGGCCTTCGTGCCAAGCTGTCTGAACTCTTTCTTTTCGCACGTACTCATCATCTCCTTTCGCTACCGCTCGTCACCCTAACATTCCTGGCTATACTGCTTATCATGCTCCAAGGTCATCTCACGGCGGAGGAGTTTCCACTTTCGTACTATCAAATCTACCCTCTCATATCATACCAAACACCACCTCGGACGGTACTCTTGAGTACCTACCTATCCATCTCCCTCTTAAAACACCTATATATCTCTCTAATAGCTATATCCCTCCTACCACGTCCTGTTCCCAATCTTATGACCCTACTCCTTCACTCAAGCAGCTGTACGACTGCTCCCTTACACCCTCTGTTGTCTTCACAGGCGATTTTAATGCTCATACATTCTGCTCGTCGCTTGACACTGATGCTAGAGGAGAAGACGTCGAAGAATGGGCGGAGGAGTGTGATCTGGTCATTCTCAACGATGATCAGCCCACTCGTCTCCCGGCCAACGGCCGATCCTCTAGTCCAGACATCTCTCTTGTATCATCTAATCTCTCCAGCGCCTACTCTTGGTCGACCGCTACAACTCTGTCCAGTGATCATATCCCCATCTTTGTCCATGTCGATCTCTCTGATTCTCTTGCTCCTTATTCAGGTATCCGTCAAAGGTCTTATCTTAATCTTTGGTTTGCAGACTAGCGCTTGTTCAGGGAGGTGGCACTTCGCCATGTGGCTGACTACCCATGGAACGGAAACGTGCACCAGAAAGAACGTCACTTGACCGAGGCGCATCGCAAGGCCTTGAAAGCAGCCAATCCGCAGGGCCGAGTTAAGACCTTTTTTCCCAATGTCACCAGGGGAATCTTGGAAAAGATAAGGACAAAGGATGCAAAGAGAGTCGCAGATCACCTGGATCCGACCATTGCTGAACTGGATAGCGAGATTAAGCGAGATCTGGACAAGCACGTGTTGGGAGAAATTCACGGAGAAGATGAATTTCAAGAGTGATGGAGCGTCAACTTGGAAAGTTCTAAAGAATATCTCGAGCAAGAGCACCTCCACCAACTATTCCACGATCGAGTTCGAGAATGGAGTTTTTAAATAGGGAAAGGAGGCTGCAACTGCTCTCGGAAAGAATTTTTTCATAACTCAGGCTAAGAGAGGGAAACAGAACCGAGTGACTGTAAGAGAGCTCTGTAAGTTGCCACTCATGAATGAAGCAGAAGCAGTGACGCCCGCTCAGATTGAAAAGGTGGTAAAAGAGATGCGCAACTCGAAGGCTAGCCTGATGGCATTACTCCAGCGGTCTTGGAGAAATTGCCGGGCGAGATTATGCCAATCCTGGCTGACGTCATCAACACATCCTTTCGAACGTGCATCTTACCCCAAGACTGGAAAGAGGCAAGCGTCATTCCGTTGTCCAAGCCTGGTAAATCGTCATCCACAGCGAAGGGATACAGGCCAATAAGTCTTTCATCACCAGTTGTCAAGGTCGCTGAGAAATTGGTCACGAAGGAGCTTGCCGAGCATAATAACAAACAGCAGCACCAACATGGTTTCCGCAAACTTCACTCCACTACCACGGCGCTGCTGGAGATTGTGAGCTATGTTTTGAATGGCTTCAACGCCGGAAAGCCTCAACGCACTGTTGGAGTAGCCCTAGACCTCACGAAGGCGTTTGACACTGTCAACTTGGGCATACTGTCTGAGAAGCTATTGAGGTCCACCATCCTCTTGGCAGAAGTGGTGGATAACCGCACCCATCAAAGGGCGCCGAGCGAAAGTGCTGTTTCAGGGACATGTCTCTAATAGCATCCGTATTGCCGTCGGTGTCCCTCAAGGAGGAGTGATATCGTATGCTCTGTTCAGTTTTTACCTTGAATATTTGCCCTTCCCCCCAAGTGACATCAAAGTCGTTGCGTATGCGGATGACATCACCATCTTGTGTCGAGACAGAGACATTGATGCAGCTGCACGCAAGATCAATAGCTACCTCATCGTCTAGAAGAGCTTTCTCGATGATATGATGCTCACTGTCTCTGCCGCTAAATCATCTGTATCTGTTTTCTCCGCTGACCCTAAGGAACACTGCGCTCACCCCGTTGTGAATTGGGAAGACGCTCGTCTGCCTGCCGCATGTTTCCCGAAGCTGCTCAAACTGGAATTGGATCCTTCGCTGAATTTCCATTAAAAGACTGAGCAGAAACAGGCTACAGTGAGAGCAAAGCTAACGTCTTACGAGCTCTGGGCGGTACGTCGTGGGTAAACAATAAGGAGACGATCCTGACCACGTACAAGGCAATCTTGCAGCCGGCGTTGGAGTTTGCAGCACCGGTATGGCAACACATAATATCGGATTCATCGTGAACAAAGATGCAGAGAGTTCAAAATGCTGCACTACGGATTGCAATAGGGTGTGCTAAAAGCACCCCAGTGGAGCATCTTCATGCTGAAGCCCGAATTCTGCCTGTTAAGGAGCACTGTCAACTACAAGCGCAGCAACTGGTTATTAATATCGTCAAGTAGCCTGGTCACCCATCAAAAAAAGATTATGAACCCTGTGAAAGAGAGAGATATCAGAAGGCCTGCTGCGGATGCTCCCGAGAAAGTCAATATACAAAGATGGACGGACTCCAAATTGGATCGTCTTCATCTTTTACGTGCGGAGCACACCCGATTCGTTAGGGATCACCTGAGTAAGGTGGCTGTCAACCCCATACTGGGGATGGCACCACCTGAAGTCAGCAAAACCAAGATGTAATGGTAGGCGGGCTAGGAGTACCCCTGCCTCGTTGCGCTGCGGACATTCCCCTATGCTGATGTCATACTTGCATAGGATCGATAACAGTAAGCCTGACGATCGCGACAGCACACCTTTTCGATTGTCCGAAGAGGCCTCCACAATGACGACAATGAATTTGTGGTTGAATCCAACTTCGGTCGCCCGTTTCTTTAACCCTTCTGCGGCTGCAAAGAAGAAGAAGAAATTGAGTTTACTTAAAGGCAGCAGACACGCTCGTAAACGTGTTTGAGATAACTACGGAACTAGATTGGTGCAACTCAGGAGCCGAATGCATCATTGGGCCGGGTTGGGGCAGGGGCAGGGCAGTCTGCGCCCTCGAATAACTCTGTAAACCATCAAATCAATCGTACCCAGCTGCCCCAACTCGGAGGCTGGAGCAGCTAGAGCAGCGCAAAACACAGCTTGGGCACGATTGATTAGCTGATCTGCTGCCCTCGCACTGCGATCTTCAATGATGCCGGCTGCCCTGCCCCTACCCCAGCCCGGCGCGTTGATGCATCCGACCCCAGAACACAACGCCTACGCTTTTCGAATCGTCAAAAACGACCCACAATGACGCTACACGAGTAAGAAGTTGGCCCTGCCCTGTATCTGCCCGCCCCTTGTGTTTGCTTCCTCCTACAAAACAGGAGTTCTGGGCCACTTTAACCGTCGTCGATGTATGTGGTTTACTTATTACACTTACTAAACCACCCGCAAACGTCTTTGATGGTTGGAATGGCCCAGAACCCCTGTTTTGGAGGAGGACGCAAATACAGGGGGCGGGGCCAACTTCTCATTTGTGTAGCGTCATTGCGGGTTGTTTTTGACGCTTGAGATGCGTAGGCGTTGTGTACTGAGTCATACGACTCTATTTCCGTAGTTATCTCAAACACGTTAACGAGCGTGTATGCTGCCTTTAACATGTGCTGACTGCCGTATTACAGCTCCCAAAAAAACTTTGACTGCTCGCCTTATCACGCGTGATTTTGCTTTGATATGTTCTATGAATAAGCTCATACATTGCGATCTCTCGTTTTGCACAACACTTATCAATAGTTGGTGCAAGCTCAACTGCCAAATCATACTTTAGCTATTTCACTACATTTCCCAAAAATCAAATTATTCTACGGCAAATCATTCTCTGAAGTACCAACATATTTCAAGACTTTTTTTATATTTCTTTAATTTCCCATTTCTCTTCACTGGGTATATTTCCAGTTTTCGATAATATGACCATGCCAAATCTTTACTTTTGCCAGGAACCTAAACTTTTAGGAATATAATTTTGGATTCAAGTGGGCAAAACTCACTGTTGCCGGAGTGATACTGAGCACAACAGGAAGCGCAGGCGGAGTTCCTTGATGGTGCGGAAACCTGGGCGAGTATTGATGGCATTTCGGGTGGCAACGTCGTAAGAGAAGTTCTTCCCATTGCTGCGAGTCTGACTAAAGCATATGCTTAACTAGCTGATTGAAAGATACTTCCCTACATTAAAGGCAGGGTTCTCGATAAAATCTGTTGTTGTGCTATTGCTACGGAATGGTAGATCTGGCCATCACAAAAGTGAAAATAGGTAAGAAATTGGAGAAAAAACGCTCTGGAACAAATTATGGCTTGGTGTCCTCCCGCCCCCATTTATCGAGATTTGTGTAAAAGCCTGTTTTGTCAACTTTTATTTTGCTTCTAAAGTAATTTCTGGACATTTCTGGAGACTACTAATTACTTTAACAGCAAAAAAATGGCGGATAAGCAAGCATTAATGAAAATCGCGTTAATTAAGGGGCCGGCCGACACCGGTAATTAGCCGTTACACTTTGTTTTTGAGCGTTTTTCCCGCGAATTTCCGGCTTTTTTCACTTATTTTCACTTTTGTGATGACGAAATCTACATTCTCATGAAGAGAGCTCAAAAGTCGTTTTTATCGCGAACCCTGCCTTTGAGCGCATCCTTAAAAATACACCAAAAAGAAAATGTAAGTAATCCGTTCTACTTAGCTAAGCCCGCGAGCTTCAAAGGCAGTGTTCACGATGAATATCACACCCGAGTTCGACCCAAAAATGGTGTTGTTTGGTCGTGTGGCAAATAATAGTGAAGAAACAGCGAAGAAAAACGTTCAGAATAAGCTAAAATAACGGTTTCTAACGTTCAGGGCGTGGACGAGATTACTGGCCCTGCTAACTTCCGCAAACGCTCAGCAAGCAAGCGCCAATCGCGAAATGTGAGTGAATTGATCAGGCTCGACGCGGCAGAGTTGCTTGGCAATATGCCATCGAAAACGTGAGCGGCGCCACAAGCTCGTCCGAATGGGGGGGGGGAGGGAGCGGACCGGGATGAGCAGGCGGGGTGATGGCCATAATGTATTTCAACCGCAAGAGAGGCGGGGAAAATTTCGTGTTCCTTCCAATCGCGCGCCTCGCTCCTCCCCCGTTCGCCAATCACGTGCGCCTTTCATTCCATCTCTCTCGTAGTTGCAATACATTACGGCCACTAACCAAGCAGGCGCAACGGGATAACTTCCGAAACCGTACGGACATCTGCGAAAAAAGTTATAGCCTGTCAAAGTTCGTATTTCCCGCCTTTTTTTATCAAAAACGCGCACTAGTTTTTGCGAAATCCGGAAACGGACCTCATGCTTGTGTTCAGCGCCCAAAACTACCCCACTGAGCAAATTTTGGGTGAAGGCACATTTTCCAAACTTCCACAGACTGATAGCGTTTTGGACTTGTACGGATTTTCGGTTGAGCGCTTACTTATACCTCTGAAAGCGTTTAAAAAAAATGTTGCAGATTTCACTCAAAATCCTCACAGGTGGGTTACTTGGGGCGCTGATCACGAATCTAGGGTTTATTTGTCGATTCTGCGAGCTTTTTGACTTGACTCGTTCAAACATTCCCATCGGGGCGGAAATTTGATGGCAAATCGCGACGTTTGCCGATTTCCGGAGTGCTACGATAGATATGGCTCAAATTGTTGCTTTGAAGGTTATTAGCAGTTTGAAACACGAATCTGCAATCCGTTTTTCGATTTTTGATAGATTACGGTATTTTACGGTAGGTTACGGTGGGTATACGGTAGCTTGGTCAAAGTCTCAGATTTGGCTCAAAACTTCTTTGTGGGTGTTATTTGGGACGACGGACACGAAATTGAAGACTATTTTTTGATTTTCGAAATATTCAGGTAGGTAAAGCCAGTTAAAAGGCATTATGCCTACCGTAACCTACAGTAACCATAAGTCTAACGACAAACAGACCCCAGATTCGCGTTCAGCGCCATGAATAACCCTCAGTTGAAAGTTTTGAGCTGAATCCGATTTTTTTTCTCTAACACCCTAAAAATTGGCTGATGGGTACCCTTACCTTTTCCCGAAGCTTCAAAAACGCTTATAACTTCGTTCAGAGGTATAGTGGATCTATCCACGGAAGGGACCGATGCACAACCCCTGCCGCCGGCAGTGGTGGGCGCGCTGCGCAACGGGTGGGCGCCCGGTGGAAGGGCATCGATCGATTGCCGGCCACACAGCTGACCAGCAGCAACACATTTTCCTCGTTTTCATCCCTCTTCTGCTTTCTCCTTCCATCTTTTTATCCTACTTCTCCCATCTCCCACTTTTTCTGTTTCTCCATTATTAACTAGGTGTTCTAATTGCCTGTGCGTTTGATTCACGTATCTTCGTCCACAAAATACGTGATGTTCAAACTTTTTAATCCAAATTCTTTTTTTTTCGGTTGACATGCCATCGCACAGACAATTAGAACACCTAGTTAATAAGGGAGAGACAGAAAAAGTAGGAGATAGAAATATGGAAGGAGAAAGCAGAAGAGGGATGAAAACGAGAAAAATGCGTTGCTGCCGATCAGCTGTGCGGCCGGCAGTCGATCGATGCCCTTCCACAGGGCGCTCTCCCGTTGCGCAGCGCGCCCACCAGTGCCGGCGGAAGGGGTTGTGCATCGGTCCCTGCCGTGGATAGATCTACTATAGCAAGATCAGATGTCAGATTCGGAGACAGCGGAGCAGAATTAACCAGAAAACAATTAAGCTGCGATCCCTGGAGGTCGTGTCAAGACCTTCTTTCCCAATGTCACCAGGAAGACAGTGCAGAAGATAAGGACAAGGGACGCAAAGAGAGCTGCTGATCATCTTGACCCAGACATTGCCGAGCTGGATAATGAGATCAGGATGGACCTTGACAGGCACAAGAAAGAATCTTGGGAAAAGTCCACTTAGAAGATGAACTTCAGGAGTGATGCTGCAGCAACGTGGAAGGCTTTGAAAAGGATCTCCGGAATGTACACCTCCGCCAACAATTCCACGATTGAATTCGACGGCGGAGTCTTCAAGTCAGGGAAAGAGGCCGCAAATGCTCTTGGGAAGCATTTTTTCATAACTAGAACAAAAAGAGAGAAGCAGAATAGAATAACTGTTCGGGAACTCCGTAAATTGCCACTCATGGCTGAATATGATGCAGTCACGCCCGCTCAGGTCGAGAAGGTTATCAAGGAAATGAGTAACTCGAAGGCAGTAGGGCCAGATGGTTTGAGCCCAACAGTTCTAAAGAGGCTGCCAAGTGAACTACTACCCCTGCTCGCTGACGTCATTAGTACATCGTTTCGCATCTGTACACAACCTCAAGATTGGAAAGTAGCACGCGTCATTCCATTGCCGAAGCCGGGCAATTCACCATCCACGGCAAAAGCCTCTCACCCATTGCCAAAGTTGAGGAAAAATTGCCTGTGGAGGAGCTTGCCGAACATAATAGCAAACACAAGCATCAACATGGTTTCCGTAAGCTACATTCCACCACTACGGACCTGCTGGAAATTGTGAGCTATGTTTTGGACGGCTTTAATGCCATGAAACCTCAGCGAACCGCAGGTGTAGCCCTCGACCTAACGAAGGCTTTTGACACTGTAAACTTGGGCATTTTGTCGGAGAGCCTGTTAAGGTCTACCTTTCCGCCCTGCCAGAAGCGGTGGATAACCGCATTCACCAAAGGACGTCGGGCAAATGTGCTATTTCAAGGGCACGTCTCCAATAGCATCCCAATTGCCGCCGGCGTACCTCAAGGAGGAGTTCTATCGCCTGCTCTTTTTAGTCTGTATATTGAAGATCTACTCATTCCATCCCAAGACATCAAGGTCGTTGCATATACGGATGATATTACTATACTATGCCGGGATCGCGACATAAATGTAGCTGCCAGTAAGATCAATGACTACTTGATCGAGTTGAAATGTTTTCTCGATAGCAAGATGCTCACGGCCTCTGCGCTAAATCATCCGCCACTGTCTTTTCCACTGATCCTGTGGAGCACAGAGCTCATCCCATGGTGAAATGGGACGAAACTCGCTTGCCGGCCGCCCGATTCCCTAAGCTGCTCGGACTCGTGTTGGATCCTTCGTTGAGGTTTCATAAGAACACTGAGCAGAGGCAAGCTGCAGTGAAAACAAGACTTAGCGTCCTACGTGCTCTCGGCGGAACGTCCTGGGGGTGCAGTAAAGAAACGATCCTGTTCACGTACAAGGTCATCGTACAGCCCGCCCTGGAATATGCTGCACCAGTGTGGCAGCATCCTGGTCCAAGCTGCAGCGCATCCAAAATAGAGCATTGCGAATCGCAACAGGCTGCGCTAAAAGCTCTCCAGTAGAGCACCTACACGCCGAAGCTCGCATCCTGCCAGTTAAGGACCATTGCCGACTCCACGCACAACAGCTGTACATAAACATTCTGAAGCAGCCAAATCATCCGTCGCGAAGTATTAGACCCGGTGAGAGAGAGAGAGGTATAAGAAAGCCGTTTGCTGATGCTCCCACGAAAATCAATATACAGAGATGGACCAACGCACAACAAGAACGCCTCCGTCTCTTACGTGCTGAGCATACCCAATTCGTCAAGAATTACTTATGCAAGGCCGCCGTAAACTCCATTCTCAGAGTCGTGCCGCCTGAGGTCAGCGAAACCGAGATGGAACTCGGTAGGCGTGCCAGGTGCACCCTTGCCTCGTTGCGCTGCGGGCACTCCCCCATGCTTATGTCTTCTTTACATACGATCGATAGCAGCAGACCTGACGAGTGCCCGGATTGTGGTAATAAAGGGCATACTACTGCGCACCTTTTCAACTGCCCGATGAGACCGACATCGTTAACGACAGTAGATCTGTGGACGAATCCGACGCTTGTGGCTCAGTTCCTCAATCTATGACTGGACCCTCTCTGTGGTTGCAGAAGAAGAAGAAAAAGAACCAGAAAACATATCGAGATCTGAAACTTTGAACGAGGCGGGATGGATGCAGAACTGATCAATTGCAATTGATGGCCTTAACGTGCTATTAAAAAGAAGCTGGAGCTAACTTCAACAAACGGACATGGTCACCTTCAAACCATCCGCATCCGGAGACAGGATAGGGCGCAAGGTGTGATGTATCACACATGGAGGGGGTCGGACCCAATAACGTTCGTTGGGTGGGTTGACTTCCGACCAAGAACAAAGATGATGGGCTAGCATCCGGGGTATTGAGAGCCATACTGTAAGTATGAAGTAGTTTGTTAGTGTATAATATTAAGTGTGGTAATAATAATGGCGAAATTCATTCCGACAGGCACCAAGGTATATTTTCAAGCGATTCGGGTTTCACAAGCTCGATCCCGCCAGAGGCCTAAATTTTTGCTGATTGGGAAACGATGGGTAGTTGACTAATTTGGAAAAGCATTATTCAGCGCGATATCTCTTGAAATTTCTTCCGCGAGACGGCATTTTAGGCTACTCACAAGTGTTCTGGCTCTGAGATGGAGCACGAAAATGATATTTAGCGCGCGCACGAGACATTAAAATCCAAAGTAAGACTCACCCGCGAAACAAATGTGTGGTTGGCTTCAGCCAAACATAGAAATGATTCGGCATAGTAGTCATGAACGTACCCAATTTGGCCAATTCAACTGCAACGCCTTATCACGAGGAGCGGATTCCATACGCGAACGCATCACCGAGAACTCGGCAGCCTTGGCTTGACACCACTCTTGGTCTGGAGCACGAGAGTCACGCTCCACGGCTCGTGTCCTTGGGACCGCGTCCGCTTCAGAAGGAGAAGAGGCTTGCGGTTGAGCTATTGAGACGCAGGACGGACCACGTATACGATCAGCGATCACCTGCAAAACAATAGCTACTCCGCAAATGCAGTAGCTGAAGGGCCATAAAGTGAGCGGATCACCTGTTGCAGATAATGTTCAGCAGACTGTGGTGCAGTCTCCAAATCGACTGCATCCACGTCGAACGCGCCTATATCGACAAATTGGCCGCGATCCATTTCTCACCTCGATTGCTCAAACTAGCTGAAAACCTTATCTGGCCCTACATTCGAGTTCTCGCTGCAATACATAAGCGAACCAAGTGGCTCAGCATTTGGAAATTGGTGAAGTGCTAATAAGAAAATGTGTTTCGATCCTCAAAAATAGGAAGAAATGCGCCATTGGCAATATCAATTATCCTTCTGGAAGAACACAGTAATCAATTTGACTTCTGTATTTGTAATAGAGCGAAAGTCATTCATAGGGACAGGTTCCACAAGTACGCAGTAACATACCCTCTATATTTCAGATAGCTAAACTCCTTCCTTGGGAGTGACTGGAGTCAGTCCCCAAATGTCCTGGGCCGGACCTGTCAAGGATAAACTCAAAGGTTAAGGGTATCAAGTTGTCGAGAAACAGGTGTTGAGCACGAGGTGCAGAGTCCGGGGAATCACCCTCAACACACGGGTTTATTGTCCATGAATACGGACTTTCGTGCACCGCCAGAAGTCACGACGCGGCAAACGCACACCGGTAGTTGTTTGTCCCCATCTGTCAAGAATTATTTAGATGTCACCGCTTTCGCTGAGACAGAGCGTCCGGGAGCAGGTTTGCATTTTTTTCGGGACTATGGCACATGCAGAAGTAGGAAAATACAAGAAACAGAGTTCAAAGACAGATCAACGAAATGGCAATACAGTAGTAATTCACCCGAACGGAACCATATATTTCGCGAAATTTTCAACTGTCATTTTGAAGACTGAAATTGTTCGAATACCCCTCGAAAATGTGATAGTCCCTGCGCTGGAATGTTTCCACACTGATGCGTTGCGACAAAACTAATAGACCATTGTTATACCCCACGACAGGCCTGTCGCGGTCGCAAAGCACTGTGACGTCGCTGCCACCGAGGGCCAAAAAAAAAAACAGAAAAGACACTGGATTCGACCCTCGGTCGCTGTCGCTGACACCCGTCGCAGTGCACTGCACTGCGACGGGTACACACGCAGTGCACGAGACAGACAGCGGCGATAGCGACCAATTATCGCACGGTTTTCACATTTCAGCCATAACATCCCCTTTCGAGCCAGCGACCGCGACAGGTGCTGCAAACTGTTCTTGCGACAGCATTTTTCTACTGTGTGGGCCTGGTCCCGGCAAGATTCGTAACAGTTCACGGCACCTGTCGCGAGTTTTGGTATAACAATGGCCATAGTTGCTAAATTAGATTAAAATCGCCGCCCTCAACACTTGAACACCCTTTTGCCCGACTGTACCATAAGTTATCTCATTCAACAGAAGGCACAGGTCTGAAGGCGGTTTGGGGGGACAGGGGCTCTCGACACACCGTGGTAGTTTTCCTGCCTTTTGCGACTCTAATTCTACTCGGGACCACTTCGATTGAATTGAGTAGCTTGACGTGTCGAACTGCAGAAACGAGACAACTCTCCTCTCGACGAGCAGAGAGCCCCTATCCACAGTTTGAGGACCACATTGGGCAAACGACCTAGCAATGGGTCCAGGGTACGGCACGAGGTGTGAGGGGATCCGATACTGGTCAGACCCCCCCCCTTCCCCTCCAGCAAAGTCCCCTTCAGGCCCGCCCCCCACTTCACCAGTTTAGGTGTGGTGACCGGGGGGGGGGGGGGTGGAGAGGTTGTCAAAAAATCACTACTAAAATTTTTCCAAATTTTTTAAATAATTATTTTAAATATTTAAAAAATTAATTATAAAAAATCACAAAAACAACACAGGTAAAAACAACACATTTCCAAAACAACAATTTTGGTGTTCCTCGCGACGGGTATGGAGCTGCTAAAGGTTGGTTTCCTCTCTTTACTTGGCACATCGACATCGAATATATTTAATTTCTACATGTTTCAGCACTTCAATGACTACAGATACGGATGCATCAACTTCTCTGAATTTATTGAGCGGGTTTATGGAACTTTTCGTATCTTTCGCGAGAGGCAGGCTGCAAATCCAACCCAGCAGCAATTTATTGCATGAATGTTTTTATTGTTGTTTTTTTTTGTTTTGACACTGTTGTTCGGTGTTTTTGTTGATTGTAATAAATATATTAAGTTCTTCAAGTCCATTACTTCGCTGGTCCATTGCCACACCTACCTGTGTTGTTTTTGTGATTTTTTTAGAATTAATTTTTTATATATTCAAAATTAGGAAAAATTATTTAAAAAATTTGGAAAATTTTAGTGATTTTAGTAGTTGACATACCGCGCATCTTCACTCTCATCCCTCCACGTGGATTGGCTCCTGAAATATACTATTTTACTTTTCAGCATTCGAACCTTCCTACCTCTTCATAGCTATTTCTCATGAAGTTTAATAATTATTGAAAGTTTTATATAATTGCATCATGAGAAAACGAACGATGATGACGACCGGGGGGGGGGAGACGCCGGCCAGAAATAGGCAGTGCAATTTTCCCGTTTTCAACCTCACAGGCCCCACCCCTCCAGACCACCGAAGCTCAGACCCCCCACTGTGAGGCCTCACACCTCGTGCCGTACCCTGTGCGCGTCCTCACCCCGGTCCCATAATTTTTCAATGCCAGTTATTTTTCAACAGGTAAAATCTCGACTATACAGTTGCCACGGATCGCACTGACACTTTTCTTTCGTCCCACATTGTGCGTTGGCGCCAACTCGATGCAAGTATGTTATAACATAGGTGCACAGAGTCTGCGCCAACACACAAAAGGGAGCGCAAAATGTGGATGCGATCCGTGCCGACTGTATGTATGCACCTTGGTGAAATTTCGAAACACAAGGTAGACTAACCGAAAGGCTCTCGCACTGCGTTTCCCATGCAATGAAATCACGCAAAGAAATCCAAGAGAATAGAAATACTTTACTGACACTAGTATAAAATTAGAAACCCAATCATGCAAGTGAATAAATAAATACTATGCTATTATGTATAACTGCCTGATTATGTATTAACCGCCTAAATAAGAACTCGTGATTGATCACATTTTAGAGCAGAGATTCGGCCAAAGTCAAAGCTCCTCATGAGTATAATTGGTCGCCGCAGCGTTTCTGCCGGCAATTCTTCCGAACACCACACATTCGAGTAAAGAATTTCCTGCTAGTCGGTTCGAACCATGAACTCCACCTACAAGAAATGGAACACTTTTAGAATACCAACTACCTTCTGCAACTAAGAAGTTTGAACATACCTGTGACCTCTCCAGCAGCCAGAAGACCTTTGAAAGGCTGACCCACGAACTCATTGTAAACGCGAGCCTTCAAGACGAATATTAGTCGCTTTCATTAATACGATCAGTTCAAGAAGAGTTATTATCGAATAGCGTTTGAAGACGCCTTTTTTCAAAGCGCGAAAGTCGAACAATACGTATAAATTTGAAAAAAGTTTAGATAAAAAGCGCGTTTGAAATTTTCAAATTCGAATAAAAAATACTCGAGTACAATCTTTTGAGCATATATTTACAAATAGAAAGACTATAGTCTGGATATTTGGGTGAAAAATTCCCACCTGTTTATCAATTTTCACCCCTCCCATTGTGTAATGAATAGCAGGCGTAATGATAGCGGCGTAAATTGGTTCATCCGGTTCTATTGCTACGGGAAACACCGTCTTTCCAAAAGGATCCTATAAAAGCCATAGGAATGGTCTTATTTGAAGGAACAAAAGTTTTCACTAAGATTAAAAAGCAACCATAAGGAACAATTTTGGCATAACTAACTTTCAGTTTGGTCTCACTTGAACTCGGCTGTGCAAACTCATTATAGTCCGCCAGTGTCTTCTCGAGAGCATCAAGAGGAATTCCAGCAGCAGCAGCAAGCTTCTTCGCTGACTCATATTTCTGGAACAGGAAACAACCCTGATCGAAGGGTATCATAAGTGCAAAATAAATTACGAACCAGTAATCATAACCCAAACGCTTGCGGTATGCTTCCACAGATTATTTTTACTTCAGCCGCTCCCGACTTCTGAGCACAGTCCGGCCAAATATTGACACTCTCGATTTTCAGGTTAGATACATCAGAATGGACTAGCCGAACCTCACAAGTTATTCCCCAGGCTACGAGTCCTTACTTATAGGTAAAGTTAATTCTCAGCCAAGTACAGTCATGACAGTAGGAATGGTATTTACACGGCGTTCAGCGTTTCTGAGGCGACTAAGGCATCTTGACAAGAAGTCGGGAGATTATGGTTAATTCGCTTACGGTAGACAAGCGTGGACAACAGTTGCATTTTCCAAGAAACGCGAACTAGTGCACGCATTGGGGTTAAAACCGTCTGTCCAAATGCAAACGTCTGCCATGCGCAAGGCGTGCGTGCAGCGTGGCCGCTGCGCAGCATTTTACAAGGCTACTATTCACCCGGCGGAAAACAGCTGACTGCAGATGAATTTATTTATTATTCAACTACAATTTCCTTCGTGCCTTATTTGGGTAAGCTTTTTTTGAAAAGAAATCTTTTAAACAAGGATTTGCCACATTTTTTTGTAAGGAGAAGAACCCCTTTTAGGGAAGGTATTTTAGTGTAAATGTCCAGAAATGAACAAACTTATTTTGACTTTCTTTGATTTTAATAGTTTTTTTATCAAAAGTTCCCTTATAAGATTTTTTTTGCTTTCCAAATTCAACAGCTTTCTTCTGCCTGTAAAGGGCTGATTTGAGTCCTACCGCTCGAAGGCGCGACAGCATGCAATGAAGGGAAATCGATCGTGCGGCTTCGCATGAATACTCCTCCACTGCATGCTGCCGCGCCTCTCAGCGGTGAGACTCTAATCAGCCCCTAAGACCCTTTTTGTTTCTAATGAAAACCGATTTGCTGTCCACGGGGGTG
This sequence comes from Aplectana chamaeleonis, assembly GCA_029168955.1. NCBI lineage: Eukaryota > Metazoa > Nematoda > Chromadorea > Rhabditida > Cosmocercidae > Aplectana > Aplectana chamaeleonis. Next base: position 579,170 of record JAPDOI010000265.1, read on the forward strand.
CCTCAATTGTAACGAAAAGCCCCTATTTCGCGTTAAGGCTCATTCATAGCTGGTCTCTTCGACTTGAAGTCGAAGCGACCAACAATACTGTCGCGATCTGAAATCTCTCCGTGCCGCGACTTGAAACCGTTTCGTCCAGCGATTTCAAAACGCTCGAGCGGCATAATTTCGCGTGAATTAGACGGACAATTGCGGACCAAGCCACGGGAATGAAAAAAAGCTTTTCTTCTCGGCATTCTTACTTATTTTTTTGATATTGTTCCCCTTACCCTGGACACATTACACCTTAGGCGCAGAAAAAATGATCTAATAATGGTATATAACATCCTCAATCGGAGAATAGGTCTTAAAAGTAGGGATTTTTTCGAGTTAGTAATATCCAGAACTAGAGGTGAGCGGTTCAAAATTGTTTTCCGCCAGCCTCGAACTTCGTTGAAGTAACAGTGAGAAAAGAGTACAAATATAAATAATAGTACGAGCACAGTAAAAAAGTAAAAATCTAAACGATGGAACCTTCAATCCATATTGACTAACTGAGAACACGGCTTTTTCACTTGCCGAGCTGGTTCGGAGTACCTACGGATGAGCAGAGCAACGCAAATTTCGGATAGGCTTCAATATTTCTATACTGTCAATATGCAATACTTCTAAAAAACAGCTTTCTTGTTACCTGCATTAGGGTTATTAGAGTCGTTCATTCGTTTCCCGTGCTTTTATGTGTTCTTAGTTAGTCAATATGGATTGATGGTTCCATCGTTTAGATTTTTACTTTTTTACTGTGCTCGTACTATTATTTATATTTGTACTCTTTTCTCACTGTTACTTTGTTTTGCTAAATTTTACATGTCCAATGCATGTAATAAATTTGAATTTACCTTGTGGATAAAAGAGCTTTGCACAGTTTGCAAACAAAAAAATGGTTCCAAAAGAGGATGGGGTGGAATTTGCTTGAACAGCAACATGAAACTAAAGCTAAAGTTACTAGTTGCTCGAAGCCGGCATGGAATGTAATTTTTCAGTGCCCTCATTACCTTTTCTCATCTCTCTCATCGTAAAGGTACGATAAATATTCGTTTTTCCCTTACATATGCCGTATTTTATGTGAGTGAGCTGTGACCTCTGCAATTTTGCGCCACATGTGCAAGGTTGTGACGAAAGATTGCGGACTAGTCGCTTCGACTAGATGAATCGCTTCCATTATGGAAGCGACGCGATTAGTCGAAGCGACCTAACAAAATCATGCAGGTCGCTTCGACCAGCTATGAAATACCCCAGTCGCTCGGCGATCGCGACTGAAACTGCAAACTGTTCCGAACCATCGCGGCTCAGTACAAGATTTGTCGTCGCGGTGGGTTTTGGAACTGCTGGCAGTGCAGCGACTGGTCGAAGCGACCATCTATAAATGGGCTTTAGGCTCTTGATATTTTTCGTGAAAATAACTTTCCTGAATACTGCACGGAGGGGACATAGAAATAAAAACAGCCGCAGTCAGCCGTTCTTCGCAGAATGGATATTTGCCCAAGAACTTCGGACACGACATGATCTCAGCACGCACGCCGACCCCATGAGCAGACATTGGCATTTAGACGAACCTTAGATATCGTATGTTTGAGCTGAGATGTCGTACGATCGTGCAGTGGCGGTGTAGAGGAATCAACATCATCTTCGTGCGAACCGACATCAACCAATCCATGAAGAGGGAGGGTTCTAGCCATGGGAGAAATGCTGGCTGGCTTCAGATCTCTTGAGCATTCTAATAGAAAGGGCTGCCGTCGAGATGAATCCAGGACCCGCTCAGAAGTACTCATGTGCCACCTGCAGCAAGAATGTCACCTGGAGTGGAAAAAGCTTCCAATGCTTTGGATGACAAAAGTGGGTGCATCTCTCCTGTTCGAGCACCATTTTTGTGAGGCATCACGACACTTCTTTTCGTTGTGTTCTGTGCTCCGCTTCCATTAACTCTCGTACCTCAACTACCAACCGCCCCCTCTCTATTGTACACATCCATCTCAACGGCCTTCGCGCCAAACTGTCTGAGCTCTCTCTCTCTCTCTCTTCGATGGCGTTCATCATCCAGATGAAATCAGGGTTCTGGAAACCTGGCTCTCCCCCAGCGCAACCTCTCATCACCCAAATATCTCCGGCTATCGTGAATACCACGCTCCAAGCTCATCCCTTTAAGGAAGGGTTTCTACATTTGTTCTTCTCACTCTTCCCTGACAGCTAATTTCCAATGTTCTTAAAAACGGTCCTCCCCATCCATCTCCCTCTCGAACCCCCCCTCTCTCTTTTTAATATTTACATTCCCAGACAATCTCTTGCCCCCCCCGACCCATTCTATCGTTCTATCCTTATTCTTACAGCTTAACGACTGCGCCCTCTCGCCCTCATTTGTCTTTGGGGCGACTTCAATGCTCATACCTTTTGCTCGTCTCCTGGTTCTGATCCTAGAGGAGAAGACGTCGAGGATTGGGCTGAGCAGTGCAACCTCGTTATCCTAAACAATGATCAGCCCACTCGTATGGAGCGCCTCCTATCTGATTCCATCAGAAAGACTATGAAAGCGGCCATGCCAGACGTACAGGTGAAGACTTTCTACCTTAACGTCACCAGGGAGATCCTACAGAAAATCAGGACAAGAGATGAAAAAAAGATTAATCAACCATCTGGACCCGGTAGTCACTCAGCTTGATGACGAGATTGCAGAAGACCTGGACAGATATAAGAAAGAGGAGTGGCAGAAGTTCACTGAAAAATTGAACTTCAAGGCAGATGGTGCTGCGACATGGAAAATCCTGAGAACGGAAAAGCCACACCCGCCACCGGATCTACATTGAAATCGAGATCAATGTATTCAAGTCAGGAAAGGATGCTGCTTACTCTCTCGGCCAGAGCTTCTTCTTCTTCTTCTTCTGCAGCCTCAAAGTGGTTTTCGTCATAGGTTGAGGAACTGGGCGGCCTTCACAGGATTCGTCCAGAGGTCCATTGTTGTTAAGGAGGTAGGTCTCTTCGGGCACATGAACAAGTGCGCCGTGTCGTGTCCGGGAGCACCACAGTCCGGGCATGCGTCTGGTCGGCTGCTGTCGATCTTGTTGGCGTAAGACATTAGCAGAATAGAGTGACCACAGCGCAGCGAGGCGAGAGCACATCTGGCTCGCCGGCCGAGTCGAGACTCGGTCTCGCAAACCCGAGGCGGCACTGCTCCTAAAATAGGGTACACAGCCGCCTTCTCCAAATATCATCGAACAAACTGGGTGTGCTCCTCGCGCAGAAGACGAAGCCTTTCCATGTTGGAGTCGGCCCATCTCTGTACATCAACTTTACGAGGAGCATCTGCGAACGGCGTCCTAATCGACCTCTCTCTAATGGGCTTCATAATTCTCTTTGCCGGATGATTTGGCTGTCTCAGAACATTAATATACATCTGCTGTGCCTGGAGTTCGCAATGCTCCTTAACTGGCAATATGCAGGCCTCCGCGTGAAGATGTTCTATAGGAGAGCTCCTTGCACAACCGGTAGCGATTCTAAGCGCAGCATTCTGTATACGCTGCAGCTTATTCCAGGAGCTGTCTGACGCCAGGTGCTGCCACACTGGTGCCGCATATTCCAGAGCCGGCTGAAGTATTGCTCTGTAGGTTCTCAGTATAGTCTCTCCGCTGCTTCCCATGATGTTCCTCCGAGAGCTCTCAGAATATTAAGCTTTGCCTTGACGACTGTCTGTTTCTGTTCCGCGTTTTTGTGGAACTTCAGTGACGGATCGAGTATAAGACCAAGCAGCTTAGGGAATCTTACTGCTGGCAAACGATTACCATCCCATCTGACATCTGGGTGGGCACTGTGTTCCTTGGTGCTTGTTGTGAACACTGATACAGAAGACTTTGCAGCAGAGACTGTGAGCATCATATTATCAAGGAAAAGCTTCAACTCGACGAGATAGGCGCTGATCTTGTTAGCGGCTACTTGCAGGTCACGGTCCTGGCACATGATGGTGATGTCGTCGGCGTACAAAACAATCTTTATATCCTGTGGTGGCTCGGGAAGATCCTCAAGATACAGGCTGAATAGGGCAGGGGACAACACTCCGCCTTGCGGAACACCAGCTGCGATTGGAATGCTATCGGATACGTGATTCTGGAATTGAACCTTAGCCCGGCGGCCTTTAGTTAACGCTGCAATCCATCGCTTCTGCCAGGATGGCAGCGAGGACTTCAGAAGTTTGTCGGACAGCAGTCCCAAGTTAACAGAGTCAAACGCTTTGGTCAGGTCGAGGGCGACGGCCACCGTTCTTAGGGGCTTTCTCATGTTGAATCCGTCGACCGCAGAGCTCACGATCTCCAATAGAGCAGTAGTAGTAGAGTGAAGTTTCCTGAACCCATGATGATGCTGCTGTCGCTCATTTTGCTCAGCCAGGTCCCTCACGATCAACTTTTCAGCTAATTTGGCAACGGTAGATAAAAGGCTAATAGGTCGAAAGCCTTTTGCCGTACTATGGGACTTGCCTGGCTTTGGCAACGGTATCACATTAGCTGTCTTCCAAGCTTGGGGTAGAATGCAGGTCCGGAAAGAAGTGTTGATGATATCTGCAAGCATCGGTAGAAGTTCCATGGGAAGCTTCTTCGGGATGGCTGGGGAGATACCGTCAGGTCCGATAGCCTTCGAATTCCGCATTTCTTTGATAGCCTTCTCTACTTGCGTGAGAGTAAAGGCCTCAGAAGCGTTCATGAGCGGCAACCGGCTCAGTTCTCTAACCGTGACTCTGTTTTGCTTGCCTCGCTTGGCACGTGTGATGAAGAAGTTCTTGCCGAGCGCATAAGCAGCCACTTTCCCTGATTTGAATACGTTCTCCTCGAACTCAATAGCGGAGCTCATCGAGGGAGCGGACTTGCCGGAAATTTTCCTCAACACTTTCCACGTCGTAGTTCCGTCAGCCTTGAAATTCAGCTTTTCAGTGAACTTCTCCCAGCATTCCTTCTTGTTCTTATCCAGATCCTGCTTGATCTCATTATCCAGCACAGCTATGTCCGGGTCTAGATGGTCCGCGGCTCTCTTCTCATCTCTGGTTCTTATCTTCTGCAGTATTTCCCTGCTGACATTTGGAAAAAAGGTCTTGACACGACCCTCAGGAATTGCTGCTTTAATGGCCTTGCGGATGGCACTTGTTAAATGACGTTCTTTCTGATGGACATCACCATTCCATGGGTAGTCGACCGCATGGCGAAGTGCAACATCTCTGAACAGGGTCCAGTCTGCTAGGCCTAAATTAAGATAAGTACGATGACGAAAACCAGAGTAAGGGGCAAGAGAGTCAGAGAGATCAATATAGACAAAGACGGGAATGTGATCACTGGACAGAGTTGTGGATGTGGACCACGTGCAAGCATTAGAGAGATTGGATGACACAAGAGAGATATCTGGGCTAGAAGGTCGGCCGTTGGCAGGGAGACGAGTGGGCTGGTCATCATTGAGGATAACCAGGTCACACTCCTCAGCCCATTCTTCGACATCTTCCCTTCTGGCGTCAGAATCAAGAGCGGAACAGAACGTGTGAGCATTGAAGTCACCCGCAAAGACAGCTTCTTCATTACTTGTGCGAAGCGAGGCCCTCAAAGCAGAGTGACAGTGAGGGAACTGTGCCGCCTACCGCTCATGGGTACGGCAGAGGCCTCAACTCCTGCGCAGGTGGAAAAGAATATAAAGGAAATGCTTAACTCCAAAACTATCAGACCTAACGTAATCTGCCCCGCAGTGTTGAAGGAGCTTCCAAGAAACTTTCTCCCGCTGCTCACCGATTTAATTAAAGCAAATTTTCGAACATGCACCTTGTCCCAAGATTGAAAGACAGCGAATGCCGTCTCTCAGCCAAAACCTGGTAAACCCCAGTGATCAGCAAAAGGGTAGAGGCCCATAAGCCTTTTGTCACCACTGGCAAAGGTTGCTGAAAAGCTAACTGTCAATGACTTAGCTCAGCGTAATGAAAATCAGCAGCAACAGCACGGTTTCCAAAAGCAGCATACAACCAACCACGACGGCCCCGCTATCGATGACTTCAACAAGAAGAAACCTTTCAGAGCCGTTGCGTTGCTGAAGCCCTTCATTTGACAAAGGCATTCGACAGTACTAACCTAAGCATAGTATCGGAGCGCTTATTGAAGTCCTCTATCCCGCCGTGGCAGAAGCGTTGGATAACTGCTTTCACTAAGGGCCGTCGAGCAAAAATTATGTTCCAAAATCACGCTTCGAACAGTATACCTACAGCTGCCGGTTTTCTGCAAGGTAGAGTCTTATCGCCCGCTCTGTTTGATCTGTGCCTAGAGGACATTTCGGCACCTCCCCATGACATAAAAATTGTCGCCTATGCTGATGATATGACAATCATGTGCCAAAACCGCGACATACAAGTTGACGCGAGCAGGATCAACGAGTATTCGTTCGGTTTGAAGAGCTACTCCGACAAAAAGATGCTCAGGGTCTCAGCCGCCGAAGTCTTCCGTGACAGTTTTCACATAGCACCCTGGAGAGCAGAGCATCCTTCCTGAAGTGAACTGGGATAGAGATCGCTTGCCCCATTTCGTCAAACTACTTGTTCTTATCCTCGATCTACCGCTAAGGTTTCATAAGAATACCGAGCAACAGCCGGCAGTTGTCAACGCCAAGATCAATGTGCCAAGGGCGCAGGGAGGAACATCATGGTGTAACAGCAGCGAAACTGTTCTCACAAGGTACTATAATGGTATATTGCAACCTGCTCTGCAGCACGCAGCACCATTGTGTGCTAGGAATTCGTCAATCGATCATTCCGTGCACCACCAGTAAAAGAGCATTGTCAGCTCCAGGCCCAGCAGCTGTGTGTAAATAACATCAAACAGCCTAGCCACCCATCTAGGAGAGAACTGGATTCTGTAAGAAAGAGACAATCAGAAAGTTGTTTGCCGACGCTCCAAACAAGTTCAACCTGCAAAGATGGCACGAGTCACAAGAAGAACACCTCCGTCTGTTGCGCTAGGAGCACGCCCAGTTCGTTGGAGGGCATCTTGAAAAGGCGGCTACTAATCTCATATTGGGAGCAATGTCACCTCGAGTTTGTGAGCCCGAGTCCGATCACGGTAAACTAGTCAGATGCACCCTCGCCTCGTTGCGCTGTGAACACTCAACGTTCCCGATGTCTTACGTGCACAGGATCGACAGTAGCATACACGACGCTTGCCCGGGCTGTGGTTGTCCTGGCGACAATACTATGCACTCATTCAATTGTAAGAAGAGACCCACAATATAAGTTTAAGTTTATTACATCCGCTAAAGGCAAATGTGAGAAAAAAGTTATAACGAGGATCAACTGTAAAAGAAATGCTTCAACATATGCTCATAACCATGAAAGCAGAAGCAGCGGTTCATCTCGAAAAACTAGGATTCAAAATCCAACAGGATCTTTTTAGCACGTGCTTTAAATTGACTCAATGTCAGCCCTGGAAGCATATTTTTTGTGATGTCGGAGTATGACCTGCCAGCTCTGTATTTGAAGGAGTTGGCATACAAACTGGTACTTGGTCCGCGTAAAACAATTTTGCAAGAGTTTCCTCTTGTCCGAGAGTAATTTGAATTGAACAGACGCTTAATGTTTAGCATTTTATGGTTGTAAATCCAGTTATGAACCTTGCATACGTCAAATACTCTACGCCGGGACCTGAGCGAAGGCAGATTGAAGTATCTGTTCCTTATAGAGGCGCTTGGGATTCTTTCGTACAAAAATCCACCTACTCTTGTGAGAAGCTTACGTGTAAAATTGTTTTGTACTTTTTCAATAGCATGGATGTCTCTCTTCAATGGAGGATTGAATACAGTAACACTGGCTTCTACGAGTGGGCGAACATACGTTTTGTATGTCCGAAGTAGAACAGACTTGTTCCTGCTGCAAAGACCTTTGAAAATGTCAAACGTTCTCAGTTTAGCTTGATTACACGGAACTTTGATATGCGCAGTAAAATCAAGTTTGTCATTATAATTGAAACCAAGATCTTTCCACCAGAACCAGAATATCAACTACAATGGACATGTGAACGATTCCTACGCTGGTCACCCAGTTTCTGAACTTATGGCAACACCCTCTTCGTGGCTGCAAAGAAGAGGACGACGAACCTTAGCTCAACGAAAGCCGTTCTTTTTTTGAGCGGTTTTCGTATGTTCATCGCACTAACTAAAGTCGGCGTTTTCATTTAGCCGGAATCTCAAAATACAAAATTTACCCAAACCTTACCTTTGACGAACTGAAGCAGAAAATTCTGAGCAGCTTTCGGTGCGCACGATTTTTTCGCAGAGTCCAACGAGCTCGCTAGTGCGCAATGAAAGGAGGAAATGGGACAGAAGCGAAACAACAGATCCTCGCCGATTTTCGTAATCCCAGATTGGTTGTCGAATTATTTTCTCACGTTTTGATTGAATCTGATTCACTAGTTAAGAGCAACTCCAGAAGTACCGTTTCCACTTCTTCACGATCATTGAAGAGTAGCGCATAGCGAAATTTGTAAAACAAAGGTATCACCGTACCGTGAAGAATTTCTTGAAGTTTGCGTAGAAGCTGAAAGCTGGTCTCCCGAATGAATCCGCAGCTTTGTCGTTCATCAACATGATCGCAGCTGACAAGCCACCTGAGCCTCCCTAAAACACAGCTGAACAAACAGTGCAAACCGACCAAAAATATCGCCATTCTACCTGAAACACTTCAATTTGTTTGCACTCCTTCAGAATCCTGTCCGTCACATAATCTCTTCTTCCAAGTTCATTAGCGAACCGAACGCCATTAGAGTTGATCTGAAAAACATCGCGCGATATCTCGAATCATGTGCGATATCTCGAATCATGCTTCAAAACACGGTGTAGATTTCACAAAATTAGCTCATAACTCACAAGAATGGCTCCTTTTCCGCGAAGAGCCTCAGCTGCTAGGAATTTCGTACCAGCATTAGGATCCGCCGGATCAACAAAAGCGGTAGGATGAATTTGTACACGATCCATACCAACCACCTTCAAGAAAAAGCCAGTTATTAGCGTTGCTGAGCATTTACAGAACTGATAGTGTATAGCGGACGCAGAATTGTCCTTTAGATCCCTGTGTAATTACCTGCTATCTGCGTCTCCATAGGCCTATGCCTGGAGCGCGCAGCCCCTGTGTCATCTCGCAGACTGCGTCTATGTGTTTACGTCTTAGGCAGCGTCCATAAGAGGCGATAGCGTGCGCTTACGCTGCTGTGCGCCACTCAACGCTCCTATGAAGGATGCCCGCACACGCAAATAACACGACAAAACACCCCTTGTATCGTGTAGGTTCGATTGGCAACGTTTGACCGGGTGATCAATCACTCGAGTCGCCGCGTTGACTAATCATTTCCAACGGTTTGTGGTGGTCGTGGTGGAACAATGAGTAACGAATGCTAGTTTTGAAGGTTGTTTGATGCTTCCTGCTTCTGGGATGGAGCATTAGACTTGAAACTCGCTGGTTCGTTTTTGGAGCGGGCGTGGGCGCGCGAGGACGAGTGCACGAGAGCGGCTAGCAAATCATATGCGCACGATGACCATCGATTTTGCGCAATCGCGCGCCCTCGCAACGTATGGACGCTGCCTTAGACGAAAAACAAAAACAGATGAACAAATTCGCGTCGTCTGTACCTGTGCACCCATAGCTCGAGCCATTTTCACTCCATCTCCTCGGGCAAAGGCACCATTGGTTGTTGGGAAACGCAGCTGAAACAAGGACGGGAAGGCGGATCCTTCAATGAAGTAGATACATGATTTCATCAAAGTTCGCTGCAAAAGTAGTACCTTATCACTAGCAAATTCGTGAAGCAGACTAGCATCTTCGTTCCTGTCGGCACTGAATCCACCAGTGGCCAGAACCACTGCCTTTCCATTGATCTCTCCTTCGAAGTAAAATACAATGGGAACGAGGAAATTGAAAAAAACCAAATTGTAATGATGTAATGTCTCTTCAGCACTCCTAGTCTAGTCAATTTGCTGACTGTGCGTGAACTCCACCGTCTTTCACAATGTCACACTCGTTCACGACAGTTGAGGCGACCTTTAGCTCACTATTGGGGACACGGAGGAGATCACTGACAAGCGCGCAACCCATTGCTTAGACTGGAAATGTTGTAGGAACCATACGTATGTCGCAAAACTAGCACAGGAGCGCAAGAAACAACAGGTCAAGTTGTTCACATATACATAGATCAGTTGGTCGGCTTAGAAGAAAAGGAAAAAATTCGCTCTTCGAAATGTGAGTAAAAAGAAATCTCTATGAATTTCGAAGTGCCCTAAGGTCTCATGTCTGAAAAAGGAGATGTGGGATGAATAGAAATTACCTTGAAAATTTTCGGAAGAGAAATTGGGAAAAGGGAAAAGATAACAAATGCATCAATTACGCAAAACAGAAAATAGAAAACCGAAAACAGTTCGAATCGGTAAGCGGGAACGAGCAGCACTGGATAGCTTTCCAAAGGGGGTCGTAGAGATTTTCGGAGAGGAATAAAAATTTCCAGGAGGATCGCAAAACTTTGTGAAGAAAAATTATGGGCCCACATATAATAAAAAACTTGATATGGATGTTCAATTAACCAAATAAAATTAGATTTCGTAGAATTCTTGCACACTGCCGGGGTGGGAGGATCGTAGAATTTTCCGACAAAGAAAACCTCGATAGGGGGAGGGAGTTCGTCGAGACCCTTGTAAGCGGGCTGCTGAACCCTGTCGGTAAGTGTGTCACGATATGTTATTGCCTTGAACAGTTCTTGTGCCTGTTTTATGAACCAAGAGGATCGTGAACTAGTATAAACAGGTTGGGGAATGCTGTGCTACAAAACGAATAGAGATATAAGTAATCTTCGAAACAACGCGGTTTTATCCATATCAATGGATATATAATCAGGGCATTACAAACCGACTCAGCAGGTGTGACCGCCTAAGAACCCAAGCGGTCTTCGGCATTAGCACCGAGCCGATTTACTGGATCGAACAAGCTCGATCCCAGTATCTTACAGAAGGTCCGCAAACGATCGAGCCCTAATGATGTTCGCATTTGCAACTGCCATAAGGAGTCCCCAGATTTGAAGTCGCGGCGTTGCTAGCAGCGACGAACAGCACTGGGTGATGTAATATCGATTACATTCGGCGACGATTGCGACCGACGCGGCGTGTGAAGGGCGACGAGGGGCACCGCAGAGTGTATTGACGCCGCGACGGCACTACATCACTGCCAGCGACCGGCAACAGACGCCGCGACGCTAGTGTTCCGAAAGATTTTTGTCGCCGCGTCAAGGCTGACGCTCGACGACCACTCGCCGGTCTCTGCAAATCTGCAGAGCCCTATAAGGGGTCTGCAGAGTTGAAGCAGCGGCGTTGCTCGCAGCGACGAACACCGCTGGGTGATGCAGTATCGATTACCTTCGGCGACGAGGGCGACCGACGCGGCGTGAAGGGCGACGAGGGGGCACCGCAGAGTGTTTGGGCGCTGCGATGACCCTGCGTCATTGCCAGAAAGAGGCCACCGACGCGGCGACGATAATGTTTGGACACATTTTTGTCGCCGACTCAAGGCTGACGCTCGGCGACAAGTCGCCGGTCGGTGAAACTATGCAGACCCCTATAGAAGTCGTTGGAAGCGACACGGGAAGCTTCCAGAGTCATCGGCCAGACGCATCAAAGACAATTTGTGTAGTGGGCGGAATCCACTATGGGTGTGACCCGAAGGGGGCGACAAATGTGAGGAGCCGCTCTTCTGTCTCCTTCGCTTTCGTTCTACTGCTCCCCGAGGCAGAGTGCACAAGCATTATACTACTAACTGTTCTCCCGATTATATAAAATTTGTAACAAAACAGTGTTTTGCATCATACCAAATAGATCTGCCCACGGATTGCAGTTGAGGTCGACAACCAAACAAACACGTTATTTCCAGGTGAAAGCATGGAATCTGCCGCGAACAACATTGCTCCACTAATGCCGCACACTGGTGTCGGTAAGTCACAAAGATCGCGCACTGATCTGGGCACATTGGGCGATGAATGCAAATTTCCACAGGAGTCGAAGCTGGCAATCCGCAACCGCTGACGATTCGAAAACTTCAAGACACTCGGACCATTCAACAGCAATTATTGAGGAGCAAACTCAATAAGCTGTATGAAAAATTCCAATGGCTTTGATTTATTTTCAAAAAGAATCGGATTAGATGCCGTTTGCATCAGGATGAAAGGCTCGTGGAAGAATAACCAAGGAAGGCTAAACATGACAAGGACGTACAGACAATGAAGCAGACTTCAGAAGATGTAGGACATCTAAAATCGTTTGGCAGCGCTGTGGCGCCACAGTTTTCGATTTGGTCAAATTCGACGCATTACTATGCGACTGCGGAACTTGCACAGGAATTTTCAAAAGTTTTGCAAAAAACAAATTCGGAAGATCCAATAATCGATATGCTAAGAAGCTTCGGGAGATGTGAAGGCAGCGAGGTACGTCGCTGCAAATGAAGCTCCTCGAAATTACGTTCCGATCAGAAGCCGAAGGGAGACCATTGTTAGAATTAGGCATGCTGATGGAGTGCGTACGAAAGCCCGAATAGCTCACGGTCTTCAAACCCGTGAAGCATTTTGGTCGATATAGATCCGTGTACTGACTGACAAGAGAAGGTGAATTGGAGAAAGTAGCCACTCCGAACGAAATACATCTTTCTCGATCAGCTTTCCAAGAATTGTTTGTCCTCGCTAGCTGCGCTCCGTTCCTCTGAGCGAAGTTATAAGAGTTTATTGGTGAAAAACCATAGATAATTGTCATCATGCCTACCGTAATCTACCTTCCTAAAACCAAAAGTCAACGTCAAAATCGTATTTAGCGCCTCAAATAACCCCTGGACCAATATTAGGCAAAATTTTTCTTTCAATTTTTGATACCCCATAAGGCCCCCCCCCTTATGGGACTTCAGAGGTCGAAATCTTTTTCCTCAAACGTCCTACAGAACAGTTATTTAAGACGCTGAACACGAATACGGGTCCTTTATCAGTTTTTGGGCTATGTTGTTGGGTTAGGGTGCGGTAAGGTCATTCGGTGGAGAGTTCCCGGCCAGACGGATTTTCCGAACATCTAGTACGGGCCACTTGGACGCTGAACATGCGTCTGATGCGCGATCGGGTGAACTCGTGGGCTGGATCTCCTTAAGCCCCGTCAGAGCTGCTTCTTTTGGTCGATTCATTTTTATATTATGCGGTCATCGAGAATGCCATGTAAGATGGTAAATCCGTCACAGTGATGAATATACCACCGGGAACAACGCCACAAAATCATCTTCTTGATGAATATTTCTTCTTCCCACTCAATCCTATGTAAAAGAGCATCACAGCCCACATTATAGCTCACGAGCTCAAAGAAGAAGAAGACAGAAGAAGAAGACAGCTTGTCTTCTTCTTCTTTGCAGCCGCGGAGAGAGTAATTGCTATAGGTTCAGAAACTGGGCGACCAGCGTCGGATTCGTCCAAAGGTCTATTGTAGTCAATGCTATGGGGTTTTTTGGACAGTTGAATAAGTGTAGAATATTGTGGCCAGGACCACCACAGTCCGGGCTAACGTCGGGAGTGCTACTGTCGATCCTGTTCACGTAGGACTTCAGGAACGTTGGGTGCCCACAGCGCGACGAGGCTAGAGTGCATCTGGCACGTCTGCTTAGCTGAGACTCAGACTCAGAATCTCGAGGCGGCACAGTACCCAGAATAGGATTAACAGCCGCTCTTTCCAGATACCTTCGGACGAACTGGGTGTGCTCCTCGCGCTACAGACGGAGGCGTTCTTTTTGTGAATCGTGCCATCTCTGCAGGTTGATTTTATCTGGAGCATCAGCAAATGGTTTTCTGATGCTTCTCTCTCTTACAGGCTCATGTACTCTCCAAGATGGGTGGTTGGGCTGCTTGACGATGTTAATATACAGCTGCTGGGCCTGGAGCTGACAGTGTTCCTTTACTGGTAGCACCCGCGTCTCGGCGTGTAAATGCTCGATCGGCGAACTCCTAGCACATCCGCTAGCGATCCGAAGAGCAGCGTTCTGTATACGCTACACCTTAGTCCAGGATAAGTCCGACACTAAGTGCTGCCAAACCGGTGCCGCATACTCCAGGGCGGGCTGCAGTATAGCCTTATACGTGGTCAGAATAGTTTCCTTACTGCTGCCCCATGATGCACCTCCCAGCGCCTTTAGCACATTGAGTTTGACTTTTACAATTGCTGGCTTTAGCTCGGTGTTCTTGTGAAACGTCAGCGACGGATCGAGTATAAGGCCGAGTAGTTTGACGAAGCGAGCAGCAGGCAGGCGATCTCCACCCCAGCTGACATCGGGATGGGCGCTGCGCTCTTTAGGGTCCGTTGTGAAAACTGATACTGAAGACTTAGCAGCTGAGACCCTGAGCATCTTGTTATCGAAATAGCTTTTCAAATCAATCAGGTACTCGTTGATCTTGCTCGCGGCCACTTGTATGTCGCGGTTTTGGCACATGTTAGTCATATCATCAGCGTAGGCGACAACTTTAATGTCCTGGGAAGGTGCCGGAATGTCATCTAAGTACAGATTGAACAGAGCGGGCAATAGGACTCCGCCTTGCGGAACACCGGCAGCTATGGGGATACTTTTAGAGACATGATTTTGAAACATAACTTTTGCTCGACGGCCCTTGACGAATGCTGTTATCCAACGCTTCTGCCACGGTGGAATAGAGGACTTCAGTATGTTATCCGATAGAATACCCAGGTTAACACTGTCAAATGCCTTTGTCAAGTCCAGGGCTACAGGAACGGTCCTGAGGGGCTTTCTCTTGTTGAAGCCGTCGATGGCATAGCCAACGATTTCTAAAAGCGCCGTCGTGGTGGAATGTAGCTTCCTGAAGCCGTGCTGGTGATGTTGTTTCTCATTATGCTGAGCCAAATCAATGACGATAAACTTTTTAGCAACCTTGGCTAGAGGTGACAAAAGGCTTATTGGCATGTATCCTTTCGCTGATGACAGCGATTTACCGGGCTTAGGCAGAGGAATGACATTTGCTGTTTTCCAGTCTTGTGGCAGTGTGCAGGTTCGGAATGATGTGTTCATTAAATCGGTGAGCAGCGAGAGAAGTTCACTGGGGAGCTTCTTTAGGACTGCTGGATAGATACCATCAGATTCAATAGCTTTGGAATTACGCATTTCCTTTACAATCTTCTCCACCTGCGCAGGAGTAAAGGCATCAGCCGTGCCCATAAGCGGAGGGCGACACAGCTCCCTTACTGTCACTCGGTTTTGCGGGCCTCGCTTCGCACATGTTATGAAGAAGCTCTTGCCCAGAGCGTAAGCGGCATCTTGTCCTGACTTGAATACATTGTTCTCAAACTCGATAGTAGATGCGGTGGCGGGTGTGGCTTTTCCGGAGAATTTTCTTAAGATTTTCCATGTAGCAGCAACATCTGCCTTGAAGTTCAATTTTTCAGTGAACTTCTGCCACTCGTCTTTCTTGTGACTGTCCAAGTCTTTTCTAATCTCATCGTCAAGCTGAGTGACCTCCGGGTCCAGATGGTTAGCAGATCTCTTTTCATCTCTTGTCCTGATTTTCTGAAGTATATCCCTGGTCACATTAGGGTAAAAAGTTTTCACACGCCCTTCTGGTATGGCCGCTTTCATAGCCTTCCGGATAGCGTCAGATATGTGACGCTCTTTCTGGTGCACATCGACATTCCATAGATGTTCAGCCGCTCGGTGGAGTGCAACCTCTTCTTTTTCTTCTTCTTATCAGCCACAGTTGAGTTTCTTCTTATAGGCGTAGAAAGGTGGCAACATCGCACGGCTTGTTCCACATATCACGAGCAGACAGAGAAGTAGGTCCAGAGCATGAAAATAAATGCAATGAATCATGCCCAATATTGTGACAGTCAGGACATTAATCTGGGACCGACTCGTCGATCCTGTGTACATAGGCTTTGAGGTATGAAGAGTGACCGCATCGTAGACCCGCCAGAGTGACGCGGGAGCGCCTGAGCAGATCTTCCTCACTTTCATCAACTGTAGGAGGCACAACACCAAGGATCGGGTTGGAAAGGGCACAGGACAGGTACTCAGACACAAATCTAGTGTGCTCGATTTGCTGTAGCCTCGTTCGTGTGAGCTCAGAGGTGGCCCATCTTTGACGATCCAATGTAGAAATAGCAGTATGGAGCGGTGTGCGAATATTACGGTGATGTGGATCAGATGACAGAAGTGGGTGGTTGGGATGTGCGGTATTCTTGACTATGCCCATGTGGAACTGTTGAGACTGCAGTTGGCAGTGCTGTTTGACAGGAAGTATTGCACATTCTTGATGAAGATGTGATATAGGTGTTGACCTTGGGCAGCCAGTGATGACACGTAGCGCAGAGTTCTGTACACGTTGAAGCTTGATCCAGGACGTCTCCGACAGATGTCTGGTCCATATCGGAGCTCCATATTCCAGTGTTGGCTGTACCATGGCCTTATAAGATGTGCGTAAAACTTCCTTTGTGCTACCCCAGGTGGTGCCCGCCAGAGCACGGAGGATGTTATTTCGCGTGTTAGCTGCTGCCGCTCGGATGCGCGTCTTCTCATGAAAGCACAGTGAAGGATCTAGAAAGACGCCGAGTAGCCGAGGGTGCTTAGATAGGGGCAGTTGATTACCCTCCCAGAGAACCCTGGGATGTAGTCGATGCTCAGCCGTTGCGGTAGTGCACAAAGTAAGGCCCTGGTTATACACCAGCGGAATGAAAACGTCTCGCGATGACATTGCCGCCGCATGCTGCGTGAATTAGGGACTCGTCTGCAATAATGCGTCTTTGGCGCAATACTGCAGACAAAAATTTTCCAGGCGTTTTTAATGGTATTTTATCGGTTTTTTCGCTTCTGACACTTTTTACATGCCGGATATCACTAATAATCAATTCCTCTCGTCATTACAGTGCTCGTTATGTCGTTTTGGTGATGTTTTACCAATTTTAAATCTGAAAAATAATCAGCTGGTGGAAATTGACAAATTTCCAACAGGGCAGGTCCCGCAAGGATACAGTATACGGTGCCGCGGCGTGTATAACTGCTCTGTGCGGCCTTCCGGCGCGTTTTTCTGCGACTACTGTTCCTTTTGGCATGCCTGAGCACAGTTTGGGCGCATATAAGTGATAGTTGTCTTGCTATTTCCGCAACGTCCCGCCGGTGTATAACTAGGGCCTAACGCTGGACTTGGAAGGACGGTCGACAACAGGGTCAGTACATACAATTGTGATGTCATCAGCATACATACATAAGTGAATGTTTGGTGGCGGCTTCGGAATATCTGACAGATATAAGGAGAATAGGCTTGGTGATAGTACTCCACCCTGAGGGACGCCTGCGTTGAGGGGAACCGACTTTGACAGGTGTCCGTCGAACTTCACACGCATGGAACTATTCTTGATGGAATTGTCGGTCCATTTTTTGCACCAGTCAGGCATATCACAGTCCAGAATCGATTTTGAAAGGAATGGAGTGCTGACGTTGTCGAAAGCGGCAGTCAGATCAACTGCCACGACCAGACTTCTGCCGGCGGGAGCTTTGCTATTGAAACCAGCTACGATGTGTTCGGTGATTGACGTTAGTGCAGTGATAGTTGAGTGCGCCTTCTTGAAGTCCTGTTGAAGCACGTTATGCTGTGATGCGCCTTGGAGATGTGGGTTTATGATTTTCTCCGCCAACTTAGCGATGGGTGATAGAAGGGATATGGGACGATGTGACGTTGCTTTATCCTCTGCTTTGCCAGGCTTTAAAATGGGAAGAACGACAGCTTGTTTCCAACGAGCGGGAATAATACCACAGCTAAATGACGAATAGATAAGATCACTGAGTACCTCTTCGTACTGTTCCGGCAAGTGCTTCAGATGAGTGGCTGAGATGCCATCTGGTTCTTCTGCCTTCGAACTCTTCATCGATTTGATGATGGCAGAGACTGTAGAGGCAGTTATAGCCGGTACGTCATGGCGACTGAGTTTTCTGATCGCACGTAAGGTGCACCTGTACTCTTTATCGCGGCGTGAAGAAGCAGAAGCGTAGTTTTCCCAGCTGACAGGCAGCTTTGTAGCCGAATTCAAATTTGCCTGATGAGAACTCAAGCATATTTCGTGCATATGCCATCTTTTTCCCAGATAGCCGCTTGAGAAGGCTCCATGCCTGTTTTCCATCGGCCTTGAAGTTGATGGACTCGGTGAAATCCTTCCAGCGTTTCTGCTTATAGTCACTCAGCAGTTTCGAGATCTCCTCGGATAGCTGTGTAATGTACGGGTCAGAAGGATCAGTTCTGCGTCTGTCATCCCGTTCTGTAATTAGCTCCAGGGCTTCCTTTGGTACGTTAGGGTGAAACGTTCTAACGCGACCGGTGGGGATGGCTATTCTGGAGGCATCGCATATGGTGTCGACGACGAACTTCTCTTTGTCATGTACGGAGCCAGCTAGCGGATAATTGGCTGCCCGGCTGACAAGGGAACCACAATTAGCCATAGTAACCATTCGGGGTGAGATGTATACACGATTGTAGGTCCAGGTAAGGTAGTAAACATACAGCAATACTAGCTGCCTAGACCTCCCACAGAGAGCGCTGTGACCCGCCGAAGTTTGCTCCCCGCAGAAGAGGGGACACGTCTACGCGGGGTAATCATTCCACGGTGTGGCAGCCGTGGTATAGTGGTAGAGCTCTCGCTTGGTGAATGAGCTATGGAGGGTTCGATCACCGAGCCGTGCGAAATTTTTGCATTTTTAGTTTTCTCCTCGGAATTTAATGATTTTCTTACCTTCGACATTTTTAGCACTTTCGCACATATAATCAGGTTTCGGAAATACAATTTTAGACACATTCTCTCGACGCATTCTGTTGCCTTGATGGAAGAATTGCGTTGTTTTCTCTTCGTTTGGCGTTGAAGATGGAGAGAAAGACTTTTTTATCTCTGTTGGAGCACTTGCACCCACAATAGAATGTTTAAGTGACTCTAGTCAGGTGCAGTCTGAGCGGACTATTAATCAACGGTGCTTGTGATATATTGATTAGAGAGATCATGAGATTTTCCCGTTCACGCGCCGTCTACCGCCTATTGATTATTCACGATGGTTTTCCGTCCTGAAAAGGTTGTTTTTCTATTAATCGCTGAGTTTGGACAGCCGTTCGACTGTCAAGATGCTTGTCGCGAAGAGAAGAAGATTGCGGAAAAATTCATACGTATACTACGCGACTGCATCTTGGCACACTGCGACGCCGACTCGGAAGAAGACCTGGATAGCGATGCTGCCGATGATCCAGACTGGAACGGCGAAGACGATTACTTGGGTGGAAACTCCTCGGTTGAAACAGGCGAAGCTGTAGTGATTTTTGGGGACGCTTATGTTCCAACGGCCAGGGTGTGTTTAACTACCACTAGTCAGCTTTGAGAATGTTTTTTGTTCCAAAATTCATTTTCCATTTGGACATATTCTAGGTTAAAGATGCTATTGCCTTCTATCGAGCATCAGTGAAGGGTAGTCGTACGCTGAAGGTTATGCAACATAATTTCCGATGGATCAAATGTTGGAATCATTTGACGAAATTGCGAGCGATTGAGGAGCACGACGTGCAGAGGTTTCAGCGGGCCGCAAAACTTAAGAATCTCGCCAATCTGCTTCATGAAATTGTTCAGAGCAAGTTTCAAGCAGGTGTGTACTAATGTAATAACACGGAGAATATTGTCACACAAATTCACTCGAATATTTTTGAAGGAGTATCGCTGCATGATCACGACCTTCGTTCGCTGGCTTTAAACCTCGCACGTCAACAAAACATTGAGAACTTTACGGCGAGCTCAACATGGATTGATTCATTCAAAAGATGTTATGGAGTCGTTTCAAGGAGAATTACAACGTTCGTGACAAGACGGACGTTCAGATCCCGTGAAGATATAGAAATGCAGGCAAGAGAGTTCGTGGAATCCGTGAAAATCGACATGAGAACGCTTCCTTTGGCCTGTTTTTGTAATGGGGACCAATCCGGCTTTGCGAAAGAAATGACCACGGCTCGAAGTCTGGCACCAGCCGGTTGTAAAAAGGTGAATAATAGCTATTGCTTTGATTACCCCCTTCAATAAGCCAAATAACCGTCATCTGGCTTTATAGGTTGAAAGAATAGTGGATAGCAAAGCGGCAACCACGCACTCCTACACAGTGTTGCCACTAGTCTACGCCGATGGCAGACTTGGAGACAAGCTGTTTGTCCTTCTGCAGGAAAGAAACGGAGTTTTTCCTCGTCAAGGTCACTTTGAGGCTCCAAACCTCGTTGTTCGAGCTGGTACCACTCACATAATGACGAAAAATCACATGGTGGAGTGGTTGAGGAGCTGCGTATTTGTACCTGGAGGACCTCGTGAGACATATCTCATTGTGGACTCGTGGTCGTCATTTCGTGATGTCGAGACCATAAACAAAGCAGTTCCCGAAGGTAATTAATTCACTCTAGTCCTGTAGGTAAATTCCACTCATGCAAACCTAGTTTAGGCCATTGCGTAGATGTACGGAACATCCCTCCTGGTGCAATGTCGATGATTCAACCTCTCGACGTCTTCTTTTTCGGGCCTTTGAAGAATGTCATGAAGAGAATCCGAGCACATATACTCGTTAACGACATCGATTTCAATGTAGCAC
The DNA here is from genome assembly GCA_029168955.1 of Aplectana chamaeleonis. Lineage (NCBI taxonomy): Eukaryota > Metazoa > Nematoda > Chromadorea > Rhabditida > Cosmocercidae > Aplectana > Aplectana chamaeleonis. The sequence goes on from JAPDOI010000265.1 coordinate 599,856, forward strand.
AAAGAGACAACATTCTCATGGTGATTTCGCAAGTCTAAAGAATGTTTTGTGCGCCGAGATTTGTGAATTTCTTCAAGTACTCTTGGCATATGGCAGGGTACGTAGACGAGCGTCCAGGTCAGTTTGACACTCCGGGAGAATACCT